>JARBWK010000007.1:10928607-11528607 GCA_030556195.1 Anolis apletophallus | reverse complement strand
TGTGTGTGTGTGTGTGTGTGTGTGTATGTATATATATATATATATTACACTCTCTGTTTTCTCTCTTCTCATTACTAAAAATGAGCTTGTAGAGCAAGAAGATTAATGAAAGTAAAAATTAGAACTTATACTTTTTTTGGCTGGACACAGAATGGAAGTCAAAGTTTTTTGGTTTTTTTTTGGTTGTTCTGTTTGTTTTTTCTTCTTTCTTTTTTTTAATTTTTTCATTTTTTATGGACTATTTTTATGGACTATTTTTTTCTTCTCTTTTTATCTTTTCCTACTTTTCTTTAAACTCAATGTTCCCCCACTTTCTATGTAGCTAGAATAAAATGACTGCATTTCTTTGTGTGTGCATAACAATAAAAATTAATTTAAAAAATAAAAAAATAATACATGAAGTTGTTTTAATGCTGAGGCTCTGAAGTCATATTCATTTTCCTGTTTCATCAGGAACTTTGTAACGTGCCCAGTAGATCACTGCGTTCAGAGGGGCTTAACCTACTGGAGGTGCCTAATATTAAGACCTACTAGTTGTTGAGTACGCGGCAGAGGGCGTTCACAGTGGCTGCGCCGAGCCTCTGGAATTCATTGCCTGCGGAGACACGAGCCCTATGGGGCTTGATGGCGTTTCGCAAGTCTGTAAAGACTTGGCTGTTTAGGCAGGCATTTGGCTCTGACTGATGCCTGCTATAACCTGCCACCCTGCCGCATCTTGCCATCTGTATTATTGTTGTCTGCTGGGATTTTAATGCTGGGAGCGGGGCTTGAACTTGGTTTTATAATGCTGTTTTATGTGTTTTTATGTGTTCTTATCTGGTTTTATCTTGTAAACCGCTCTGGGCTCCAGAGAGAGTGGTATACCAAATCGAATCAATCAATCAATCAATCAATAAACATGAGACATATTTTTTTAAAAAATCAAGAGTTCAAACCATTTAGGGGGGAAAAAATCAAAAATTTACCTCCTCCTTATTTTGTCATTCATTTTAAAAGAGTACAGTATGAGGTGAAATGAAGACCTAAGAAGATAGTAGATATGGAACCAGTAGCATTACATATTATGTTTTTAAGCAATATCACTAATAATTGATGTGGGTATGACCCAAGGCCACAAAGAACCTGACAGTCACAAAACAAAAGCCCAGGAGTATTCCAATAAGCAAGGATCGTGTGTGATTATCCCAAAGTATTCCAATTAGGACTCACCACTAAGTGGTGGATAGTAGGCCTATTTGTGAACGTCGGATACATCCAAAATTCGGATGTAATTCGGATGTTTTTGATTTTTGAAGCGATTCCGAAGAGAGTTAAGGAAACAGGAAGTGGATTTGCCATTTCGAAGTCTCCGTCGCCATATTGGGATATGGGTCGTATGTCATTTCCGCCCTTCTCTATTTTTGTCCGACTGCGTTTAAAATGTTTATTAGTGTGTTAAATGTGTTCAGTATTTTGTACCAGTATGGCTAGTTTTGTCTGTAATAGCAGTCAAAAACGGAGGGAAAGGGGATCCCTCAAGTTTTGGCTGTCCCTTTTGTAGGTTTCCGCACATTGCGCAATCGCGGACGCCATTAATGAAGCCATTCCGAATTTCGAAAGTACATCCGAATCCATTTCGAAAAAACTGCAGAAAACTTTGGAAGTCTATCAGATACGAGGCGCCAGCGCCCCCTACATCCGAAGTGAGTTTTGAAGCCATTTTTTCCGTGATAAAACAGGCCTAGTGCATAGCTACCTCAAAAAAGCTTGAACTGTTTAGACATATATCTCTACAGCCTAGAAAATAGGTATATGTGACCCATGCATGTTTGAGTATGATTGAAAAATAGGCCAGGTGCAACAGACACATGAGCATTGGTTCATACAGGTACCATACAGGTACCATCCAACATCAAGGCAAACCATATAATTTCTAGCTGTTGCATCTCTTCCCAACCTTGATCTACCCTTCCTTAAGGATCAATTCAGATCTCTTACAGGTCTTTCAGATTTTTTAAAGACCTCCGTTCTTAGAAGCTATGCTGGATTGCCCCTGGTCAGTATTTGGATGTGAGGTCAAATGCTGTAGGTCAGGGGTGCTCAGAACGGTGATCGCGATCGACCGGATGATCTTTGGGCCTCATCCGGGTGATCTTCAGGCCCTCACCTGGTCAATTTACCTGTTGCTGCTGTCGCGCGCGCACTTCTGCACGCGCATACTCCGAGCGCCGCCTTCCTCCGCTCGCGCGGCTTTGGACACCCCTTCGAGCTTTGGCGCATGTGCGCTGGGCGGAAGCGGATGGAGGCAGAGCGTGGAGCTCTTGAGCTGCGGGCTGGGAAGGGCAAGGCGGCGACAGAGGAGGAGGAGGCTGAAGCAGCCCGAGGGGGAAGAACCAGCGCCGAAGCAGCCCGAGGGGGAAAAGAGCCAGGCCCGGCTCGGCCTCGGAGGGCTCAGCCTCCTGAGGGGTGATGCGATTGACAGCCAGCGAAGAAGGAAGAAGCCGCGCTGGTGGAAGAAGGCTGCGGCGGGAGAGCACGCAGGGCCTCCACCCTGCCTCTCGTCCGGAAGCTGCGGTGAGAGAGGCCGGAAGCCCCGCGGGCTCTCCCGCCGCAGCCTTCTTCCGCCAGCGCGGCTTCTTCCTTCTTCGCCGGCTGTCAATTGCATCACCCCTCAGGAGGCTGAGCCTGCCAAGCCAGGCCTGGCTCTTTTCCCCTTCGGGCTGCTTCGGCCTCCTCCTCCTCTGTCGCCGCCCTGCCCTTCCCAGCCCGCACCTCAAGAGCTCCATGCTCTGCCTCCATCCGCTTCCGCCCAGCACGCATGCGCCAACGCTCGAAGCAGTCTCCAAAGCCGCGCGAGCGGAGGAAGGCGGCGCTGGGAGTGTGCGCGCGCACGCAGGAGGGAGCGTGCGTGCACGTGCAGGAGACAACAGGTGATCTTTAGACTTTGTTTTTTTTAAGTAGCTCGCAGGCTGAAAAAGTGTGGGCACCCCTGCTGTAGGTTATATTTCGGAAGTGACAATATTAGCTCTCTAAATATTTCTCGCTTAGGATAACTCCATTAAAGTCATGGGATCATCATCAATTAACAGGCTACTTGCGATCACATCTTTACATAAATAATAAACACTCATTCAAAAACTAAAGAGAACTTTCCTTTCCTTACTTTCCCCACATTATTTTGACATATATCTCTGGTGTGACATTATGTATTTCAATATATGTAGGATAACTGCTTTGACATTTCTATTCTGTTTTTTCCCCTTTCTACTCACCTTCCCCCATCAACAAGCAAATCTCTAAATGGGTGGCCTCCTTCCTCCAGGGCCGGGGACAGCGTGTGGAGGGGGGCGGGGAGGTCTCCGGGAGACTCCCACTTAGCTGTGGGGTCCCCCAGGGGGCCATCCTCTCCCCCTTATTATTCAACGTCTATATGCGCCCCCTGGCCCAGCTGGCCCGCGACTTTGGTCTGGAGTGTTATCAGTATGCGGATGACACCCAGCTTCTGCTGAGAATGGACGGTAGGCCGGACTCCGTACCCGATTGTTTCCATCTATGCCTTGAAGCCGTGACTGGTTGGCTGCGTGCCAGCCGGCTGAAGGTGAACCCGTCGAAGACGGAGATCCTGTGGCCTGGTCGACCTGGCCTGGGTGGGTGCCGGTTGCCTACCCTGGATGGCGAGCGGCTTAACCCATCGCCATCGGTTAAGAGCTTGGGGGTTGTGTTGGACTCCTCACTGACCATGGAGGCTCAGGTCTCCATGGTCAGCAGGACGTCATTCTTTCACCTCCGGCAGGCTAGGCGACTGGCACCCTACCTTTCCAGGGACGACCTGGCCATGGTAATCCAAGTGACGGTCATCTCGAGATTAGACTACTGTAATGCCCTCTACGTTGGCCTCCCCCTGTCGACAATCCGGAAGCTCAAGCTAGTGCAGAATGCCGCTGCTCGCTTGCTGGCGGGAACGCCAGTGTGGGAGCACATCACACCTATCCTCCGGCAAATGCACTGGCTTCCTATTGAGTACCGAATTGCCTTCAAGGTGTTGGTTCTGACCTTTAAGGCCTTGCACGGCCTAGGGCCTGCGTACCTGAGGGACTGCCTTACCCCGTATTCTCCCCCGAGATCACTGCGCTCAGATGAACAGAATCTGTTGTCAGTGCCATCAATCCGCTCCCGACGATTAGACAGAGAACTTTTTCCGTAGCGGCGCCAGTGCTCTGGAACGCCCTCCCGGACAGTGCCCGAGCCATCTCGGAACTGGCCCCTTTTCGGGAGGGCTTGTAAGACGGCCCTTTTGGCCTAGCCTTCAATTAGGCACACCGGACTAAGAACTATGTCGCATGTCCTCCCATACCTGTGTGGTGATGTAATGTGTTTTAAATGTGTTTTATGTTTTTACGCTTTTAATGTAGGGCTACATGCCGACATGTGGTGACATGTTGCCCGTTATATTTGTTGTTATCCGCCCCGAGCCTGCTGGGAGGAGCGGAATACAAAAATGAACAATAAATAAATAAATATATCCAAGAATGCAACTTACTGTGAAATTGTATAATGTCAAATGATAAAGATTTTTTATATGAAATTCACATAAGTTGTTACTTCTTTTGTTATTCTCCCAGAACAAATAAAATATTTTATCAGGACCATTTAAGTTCTTTGGGTTGGAGCAGGTTATTTTTACAGCATTGTTTTCTTCTGCCAAGGTGGCTCTGAGCTGAGTCACACAGGATGGTTCTGTGAAAAAGGAAAAAAGAAAACAACAATAGGAGTTCCTATTATACTGCGTCCTTCTCCTATATATATATATATATATATATATATATATATTATTTGAAATGACAGATCCTAAATCGTTCCACAAGAACTCAGCTCTGTAGAAAACGTGTGAAAGTAGCTAGAAACAACCCTGCCCCTCCTGCACTTATGGCCCACAGTAATGCAGTATGTATGACTTACTTGATGAATCAGTCTCAATTGTTTCAGTATATTTTTCCCCCTCAAGAATTTCGTTTTTGTTCCTTGAGTTTTTGTATGCCCATATGTTGACCGTGTACTTTGTGAAGGGTTTTAGTCCAGTCAAGTTATGGTAGGTTACTGAAGCATTTTCGTTAACTAGAAGTTTAAATATACATATATTAGGAGCTTGATTCAAAACAAATTCCTTCAAATAATTAAATTCTCAATATTCTAAAACATCAATAATTAAGAAAATAGAAGGACAGTAGCAGTAAAGAGAAGATGAAGAAGGCCGCTTCTACACTATCAATAAGTCGGCCTTTTTCCATCTTTGACAGGCTAGGCCAGTGTTTCCCAACCTTTTTTGAGCCACGGCACACTTTTTACATTTGCAAAATCCTGGGGCACACCACCAACCAAAATGACACAAAATGACACTCCAACACAGTAATACATAGAGTTAATATGTTTTTAAATGTGTTTATACACTCACTTACTGTGAAACCTGGGCCTGTTTCGATGAACACCACAGATATCCTGGCAGGAATGGCAGAAAGACACAAACTTCCCACACAGAACTCCCATAACCAAGAAAAAATGCTATAAGAGTTTGGTGGGCATTGACCTTGAGTTTTGGAGTTGTAGTTCACCTATATCCAGAGAGCACTGTGGACTCAAACAATGTTGGATCAGGACCAAACTTGGCATGAATACTCAATATGCCCAGATGGAGTTTAGGGGAAATAGACCTTGACACTTGGGAGTTGTAGTTGTTGGGATTTATAGTTCCCCTACAATCAAAGAGCATTCTGAACCCCACCAGTGATAGAACTGGGCCAAACTTCCCACACAGAACCCCCAGGAGGCAAGAGGAGGTCTCTACTTGGGGAAAGGGAGGCGGGCCTTCCCAATGCATGGAGAAAGAGAGACCAAGTAGACAACGGGTGGGGCGGGGGGGTGTTTGTAACGTTGTGCCTTTATCGAGGTAGGTTTCTTAGGGTTTTTATACTTCAACACACTAGAGTCTCCCCCCCCCTTCCTGGAGGTTCCAATTTCCCACGGCACACCTGATGATCGCTCACGGCACACTAGTGTGCCACGGCACACTGGTTGAGAAACACTGGGCTAGGCAGCTGGCACCCTACGTGTCCAGGGATGACCTGGCCACAGTGGTTCATGCCACAGTAACCTCAAGACTTGACTACTGTAATGCCCTTTATGTTTGCTTTCCCATGTCGGTGACCCGGAGACTTCGACTAGTGCAGAATGTGGCGGTGTCGGGCCCCAGCCTGGTCCCATAGTCCAGCAAGACTCAAGCCATGCTAATTCCAGGACATCAGCTAGGCCTGAGAGCCAACCTCTGTACGAACCTCTATGTCCACCAGTGGTCAAGGGCAAGCACAGCCTTTCCTCTTCTCGGGCCGATAAGAAGAGCTGGTACGGCAAAGCCTGGTTGCCTCCCCAGCAGCTTCCAGGTGCTACTAATGAGCAGACATTCCTTCCTTTCTCGGAGGGCAAGGGAGGGCCAGGCCCGCAGACTATCCATGGGAAGCAGTTACGACGCAGTGTGCATCTTCAAGGAAGAAACCCTACTTAAGTTGCTTCTTGTTGGCTCTCAGTATCTCTCGCCAACGTTCAGCTTATCTTGTCAAGTTCCACGAACTCAAGTTCCACTCTGGGCCACTGGGCCTTCAAGTCCTCGTACTCAAGTAACTGCCAAGCCTTGTCATCAAGAACTTATCCTGGATTTTGGCCCATTGGGGCATCAAGACTATTTCTCATTCATTGAAACTTTTTACTCTTTGGACTATTGCTTTGCAATAGGATGCGGAGCGCATCATTGGACTATATTTTTATCTTTTTACTTCTTTTCATTTATTCTAAATAAAGCATTTAATCACGGCTAGTCTCAAGTGGTTTACTGAGGGGTCCTTCAGATCTGTTGAAGAAACCATCACTGGACCCCACTCAATTAGCGAACTATCGGCCAGTTTCCAATCTCCCCTATTTGGGCAAAGTCATGGAACGTGTGGTGGCCGCAACTCCAGGGGTTCTTGGTAGACACTGATTATCTTGATCCGGCACAGTCTGGCTTTAGGCTGGGACACGGTACTGAAACAGCCTTGGTCGCCTTGGTAGATGATCTACGCCGGGAACTCGACAGGGGAGTGTGTCACTGTTGGTTCTGCTGGACCTCTCAGCGGCTTCGATACCGTTGACCACGGTATCCTTCTGGGTCGCCTTGCAGACATGGGGCTTGGGGGTACTGCTCTGCAGTGGCTCCAATCCTTCCTGGAAGGACGTACCCAGAAGGTGTCATTGGGTGACACCTGTTCGGCTCCACAACCGTTGTCATGTGGAGTCCCTCAGGGTTCAGTTCTGTCCCCGATGTTGTTTAACATCTACATGAAACCACTGGGAGAGATCATTCGGGTTTGAGTCAGGTGTTATCTGTACGCAGATGACGTCCAGATCTGTCACTCCTTTCCACCTGTCACCAAGGAGGCTGTCCAGACTTTGAACCGGTGCTTGGCTGCTGTGTCGGACTGGATGAGGGCTAGCAAATTGAAACTTAATCCAGACAAGACAGAGGTCCTCCTGGTCAGTCGTAAGGCCAAACAGGGCATAGCGTTACAGCCTGTGTTGGATGGGGTTACACTCCCCTTGAAGACGCAGGTTCGCAGCTTGGGAGTGATCCTGGACTCATCGCTGAGCCTGGAACCCCAGGTCTCGGAGGTGGCCAGGGGAGCTTTAGCACAGTTGAGACTCGTGCGCTAGCTGCGCCCGTACCTTGGGAAGTCTGATCTGGCTACGGTCGTCCACGCTCTGGTCACATCCCGAATAGATTACTGCAACACACTCTACGTGGAGCTGCCTTTGAAGACAGTTCGGAAACTGCAATTAGTTCAGCGGGCGGCAGCCAGATTACTAACGGGAGGTACATACAGGGAGCATACCACACCCTGTTGTGTCAGCTCCACTGGCTGCCTGTCCAATTCGGGCTCAATTCAAAGTGCTGGTTTTGACCTTTAAAGCTCTATACGGTTCCGGCCCAGCTTACTTATCCGAACGCATCGGCCGCTACCTCCCACCCCGTAACCTAAGATCATCCGGGAGGCCTGCTGCGCTTCCGCCGACTTCTCAAATGCGGTTGGTGGGGACGAGGACAGGGCCTTCTCGGTGGTGGCTCCCCCGCCTGTGGAATGCGCTCCCTATGGAGGTACGGTCCATCTCATCCCTCCTGGCATTCAGGAAGAAGGTAAAATCCTGGCTTTGGGACCAGGCGTTTGCACCCCAGCACTAAGCAGCATGTTAGACGGGGATTTTAATGGAATGGATGATGAGGGCCAATGTTTTTATGGAGTGAATATTGTTTTAACTTGGAATGACTGTGTATGTTGTTGATGGAACTGTATTTTAATGTTGTTTTAATGTATTTTAATTGTTGTGGGGTTTTGGGGTTTTATACTGTATGATGTGGCATCGAATTGTGCCGTACTGTAAGCCGCTCTGAGTCCCCCCTCGGGGGTTGAGAAGAGCGGGGTAAAATCCTGAAATAATAAATAAATAAAATAAATAAATCTAAGGTGCAACAGCCGGCCAGACTCCTCACGGGAATCCCCGTGAAGAATGAAATAACACCTGCACTGGCTTCCGGTCAAGTTCCGTATTACTCACAAGGTGCTGGTTCTAACATTTAAGGCCTTACATGGTCAAGGGCCGGCATACCTATGGGAACGCCTCTCTCCGTGTCGAGCCTTGAGATCGCCTCAATCAGACCATCAGAATCTATTACAATTCCCTGGCCCTAAGGATGCCCATTTGACATCAACCCAGTGTAGAGCTTTTTTGGTGATCACCCCCTCACTTTGGAACGCCCTCCCTCCTTACATCAGAGCCACCCGTGATCTAAAAGACGGCTTGTAAAACGTAGCTGTTTGAGAGGGCGTTTGGCTGAGAAACTGGTTAGATTGTTAATTGTTTTTAGATGTTTTTAGATGCTAATTGTTTTTAGATGTTTTTAGATGCTAGATGTTTTAGATGTTTTAGGTATTTAGTTGTGTGTTATTACTATAAATCGTAGATCAAAAATAAGGGAGTATTGTACTAAATCACACAAATGTATTATGTCCTAATGGACTATTAATTCTGTACAATACAATGTATATAACATAAATCCAATATAAATCCAATATAATTCAACAGTGTGGTATTGTATAAATTACATACATACGGCATACATTACTCAATCCAATGTTCGCAATGAATTCTTTCAAAATCAAAATAAAGGTAGTTGAAGTCACTATGAGTTTTTGTAATCCAATAAAGCGCGTTTCGCTTCTTTCCAAAAAGCCCGGTTGGGGCTTCCATATGCTTTAAGTTCTATTTGGAAAGAAGTGAAACGCGCTTTATTGGATTACAAAAACTCATAATGACTTCAACTACCTTTATTTTGATTTTGAAAGAATTCATTGCGAACATTGGATTGAGTGGCGTGAGTAATGTATGCCATATGTATGTAATTTATACAATACCACACTGTTGAATTATATTGGATTTATGTTATATACATTGTATTGTTCAGAATTAATAGTCCATTAGGACATAGTACATTTGTGTGATTCAGTACAATACTTCCTTATTTTTTATCTAAGAGTTTGGACAGAGGTCAGTAACAATATTTCTATTTCAATTAGAATTACTATAAATCGCCCAGAGCCATTTGGGATGGGTGATTAATAGATTCCAAAAAAAAGAAATAAAGTAAATAAAATCATATAAAACCCATATTATCTGCTTTGAACTGGATTGTATGATGATCTAGACTCATATAATCCATTTTAAAGTAGATAATGTCAATTTCTGCTTTGATAATCTAGATTATATGGCAGTGTAGAAGAGGCCAAAGCTTATCTGAATAGGAGCTAGTTCAATTATCTGCTGTCCATTTGATGTTGAACAAAAAAAACTTCACTCTAGGACACAAGATGTTTCCACAATATGCTGTGAAATAGAACTAAGTGTCTTATTTCATACTGCCCACTAACAAATCCACAGTAGCAGGGCTGTCCAACTGGCGGCCCGGGGGCCGTACACGGCCTCCCAGCAAGTTGGACACGGCCCCCGCTATGCCCTCGGCCGCCATTTTTTTTTAATTTTTTAAAAAAAATCTTTTTTTAAAAAAATGGTGGCCCGGGGAGGCACGGCAGGGAGGAGGAAGGGAGCCAGCTCCTCCTCCCTGCACCACCCCCTCCGTCCCTCTCTCCGCGCCGCCGATGCAAACTGCATCGCATCGGCGGCGCCGAGAGAGGGACAAGGCGGCGATACAGGGAGGAGGAAGAGAGCTGGCTCCTCCTCCTTCGCCCCTCCTCCTTCCCCTCCCCACGCCGGCGCCCAGGATCGGGGCAAGGGCGCGGGCAGGGGAAAGAGGAGGACAAAGGAGAAGGCCATCAGCTGATTGCCTCCTCCTTCGTCCCTCTTTTCCCCGCGCGCGCCGGCACCCGGATCCGGGCAGGGTGGCGGCGGGGAAAGAGGAGGAGGAGGAGAGTTCTCCTCCTCCTCCTCTTCCCCAGGCGTTGCTGCTGTCCCTGCACCCAGCGCCCGGAAAGAGGAGGAGGAGGAGGAATTCTCCCTCCTCCTCCTCCTTTTTCCCCGGCGCCGCGGTGCATGGGACGCCGGCTGCACCGGGAAGGGCGGGAGGGTGCGAGGAGGCGGGCCTCCTCCTCTTTCCCCGGCGCCACAGCTGTCCCGTGCGCCGCGGCGCCCAGGAAAGAGGAGGAGGAGGAGGGAGAATTTTAGATAGCAGCCAGGCCCCGAGAGGCATCTCCTCCCTTTGCCCGAGTCTCCCTCCGCTTCTGAAGGGGACTTGGAGAAAGGGAGGAAATCTCGGGGCCTGGCTGCTTCCACACCCCGGGTTTGGAAGCAGCCAGGCCCCAAGAGGCATCTCCTCCGTTTGCTTGCAGGGAGCCTCCCGGTTCGTGGTTCCACCAAGCCCGGGGGAGCCGCAAACCATGCTCTCGGCTTCCCTCCGGCTTCTGTTTATTTTCCCCAAACTCCATCTGTGTTCACTTTTGGGCATATTTAGTATTCATGCCAAGTTTGGTCCTGATCCAACATTGTTTGAGTCCAGAGTGCTCTCTGGATGGAGGTGAACTACAACTCCACAACTCAAGGTCAATGCCCACCAAAGCCTTCCAGTATTTCCTGTTGGTCATGGGAGTTCTGTGTGCCAAGATTGGTTAATTCCATCATTGGTGGGGTTTAGAATGCTCTTTGATTGTAGGCGAACTGTATGATATGATAGCTCTGTAGACACTGATTTTGGTGCTTTGCCTCAGGTGCTTGTTGCTCCAGACTCTTTTGTGAAGCCTTCCAAATGCACTATATGCCTTTCCTAATCTGTGATCTATCTATATATGGCAGGAATGGAATAATAATAATAACAAATGTATTTTATTAGAAATAAAGGAGAATATGAGTTTGTGAATATATACAGCGAGCGGAGGTGGAGAGGGGGCGGAGCCGGTGAGGGGGCGGAGCCTTAGGCCCCCCAGTTGATCAGTGTCCGGTAATCAGGCCCCAGGGTTGGTAGAAGTTGGACAGCCCTGCACAGTAGAAATCCCATCAGAACAGGCCATGTGTTTATTGAGTTGACATTCCCACTCAGGGCGGCCTCACAGCAAGCACCATTCAGCGCTGTCACACTTATAAACATTCAACAATGAAATTAAAACATTAAACAATTTATTAAAACAATTAGTTAAAAACAGTTAATTAAAACAGTCAATAAATAAATAAATAAAATGTTGGATAGTCATTTCTAGGCTGAGACTTTTTGTCCCGTCCCATCCCATCCCCCCCGTCCCCCAACACACACACACCAGTAACGTTGTTTCCAAGGATTAAAAATAACTCCTCAAAAATGTCTGTGGTAGAGTAGAATATGTCTTCTGGAAATTGTATGTACAAAGTACGTACCAGTCTCATCACAGGAAGGTCCATTGCAAATTTGGACCTTGTAACCATCAACGGGTTTATTGCTTTCATTTGTTAGCTTCTCCCAAGAAATCAATATGTTATGCGCAGTTTGGCTTGTCTTGATGTTTTTAGGCTTATCTGGCTCTGATACAGGGAATAAGCACAAAAAGATATATTTAAAAATACACAAATAACCTTAGTTATTGAAATAAAAAACACATTTAACAAAACAAAAGTATAGCATATGAGCCACACTGTACATTACCCTCAAGACAGTTTATAAAATCCTGTCGAGCAAGGTTACATAATAAAATAAAATTGTGGTATAGTGCTTAAATGGAATAAACAAAGTATAAAGTTGACATTTCAAATGAGAATAGTGAGTTATAGGCATGGTTTCGAATCCAAAAATGGCGATTCTAAAATCAAATTGGGGGATTTTTTTGATTAGTAAAAGAAAGACTTACAAAAAATTTCCAAAAATTTCTAAAATGTAACTTAAGTACTAGCGAAATTCGCTAGTAATTCGTATGCCAGAGCATGCGCATTCAGATGAGTTTTGGCCTACAACTCCCAGAAATCCTAACAGCTGGTAAATTGGCTGGGATTTCTGGGAGTTGTAGGCCAAAACTTGAATAAACCACACTGAATTCTAGATGGGACTCTCCAAATAGGAAGGAGGGAGGGAAGGAGGGAGGGGGTATTCTATTCTTGGAAGCAGCAAAAAAAAAGGAGGAAGAGCCCCCCCCCCCTCGCTCCTCGCTGCCTCTCTCTCACCCCGATCCTGAGGGAGCGAGGGCCCAAGTTTGCCCAGGCTGAGAGGAAAAGGAAGAGGCCTGAGGCTGTGAGGAATGGTGGGAGTTGAAGTCCAAAACACGTACCTGGAGGGCTGAAGTTGGCCCCTGCGATGGGGCATGGCAGCAGAGCAACGGGGAAGAGAAGCATCTGAGAGAGCGCAGGGAGAGAGAGGAGGAGAAGCGCGCGTGTGTGTGTGTGAAGCTGGCCCCTGCGATGGGGCATGGCAGCAGAGCAACGGGGAAGAGAAGGAGGGGGGGGAAGCGTGGAGGACTACACTTTCCAGAATGCATTGCCTACCTAGCAGCAGCGTCACTTCCAGTTCCCCATAGAAATGCGGGAAAAAGAAGAAGCTGAATGAAGGCGGGAAGGAAATGAGGGGGAGAAGACAGGGAGAAGTGAGTACGTAGTACAATAATTAAGAATTTATTACGATCATAACGCAAATTGTTGGCCTCAAGGACCGTAAAGGAAGTCTACTTCCGGGTTCGCGGCAGCGATCCGTAAAAAGCTCAAAAGTCCCATTACATACGAATCTCTTACGAATCCTTTTAATTTCCGTTTCATTTTTCTCATGCCTAGTGAGTTATATAAGATAAGAATAGGTGCCAAAAGTACTTCTTGACAGTGTAAATAACAGCTTCAAACGAGTTATCTTTGTTATGATTATGGAACTGGAGAAGAAAGAACAGGAGAAGAAAGAATTAAACTCCACAGTTTTCCTCTTCTGATAATTATCCACCCTGCCAGCAAGGTGTAAAAGTATGCATTGAATGCATCCATATTTTTTTTAGAGCAGCTACCTTATGCACACATCCTCAAGAATGAGTTCAATTGCATTCAAGGAAACTTGTTTTTTTATTAGAAATTTCTGGATAAATTAGAAATTTGGATAATAAATAATATTTCTAATAAAAATATTTCTAATCTGGATACATTATTTTTATTAGAATTTTTTAATTAGAAATTTCTAATGTTTTATTAGAAATATTTTTATTAGAAATTTCTGGATATTCCTCAATGTAGCCCAGAGTTTACAAAGGCTTTTCTGTTTACTTAATTAGAAGAAGATATCCATACAAGCCACTTGTATAGTTCATAGCACCTAGGTTAGATCAGTGTGAGAGATATTTATGTCTGTAGACACAAAGCAACCAGTCAAATGAAAGAGCTTGATATGATTTAAATTGTTCCTTTCTATACAACAAATCTGTAGCATCAGTGCAGTGTCCAATCCATGCTTGCTTTTAGTATAGACTTGGAATATGCTATTCGAGAGTATTGTGACCAGCAACTTAAATAGCTCTTTGTACCAAAACTCTTACTAAAACCCAGACCAACTTCACCACCCTATTTCAACATCCAATTTTCACAGTCACAATGTTTTTTTCTGGTATTCTGCAAGGTATCTATCACATGTGCTGTTGAATAAAATAAAAGAGAACTATTGCAGTGCTTGAAATACTAACAGAAGTGTTTTATTCAAGGTGTAACACATGATCTTCTCCATTGGCGCCCCCCCAAGAGATATAAGGACTCCCTGAAACAACTTCTCAGGCTCGGCCAGATTGAACACCAAAAATGGTCCACCCAGGCCCCACATCGGGAGGCATGGAGACGGACTATCCATAATGCTGCGGACTCTTTCGAGAAGACACACCAAACGGGTCTCAAAGAGAAACAACAACGCAGAAAGAACCGCAACTTGGAAACAACATCACCCAAGGAGACTTTCTGTTGTGCTTTCTGCAACCGGACTTGCTTATCTAGGATTGGCCTTTATTGTCATCAACATGCTTGTAAAAAGCATGGGATGAGTCCCTCCTAAGAATCTTCATTCGCGAAATAATGCCAGAGAGAGAAACATGTAATAGTTCTCCTTTATTATTTTTCCAATTTACATACTCTAGTACTCTGACACTTCATCTCCTTCCTTAAATAATATGTAGTGCCCAGAAAGGCCAGTATCATGGGTCAATATTTTGAACACTCATTGTTTACCCTCCTACCTACTCACATGCCAGGTAATGGGTTGCCATCTAGTTTGTCTTTCATAGAATCATAGAATAATAGAGTTGGAAGAGACCACATGAGCCATCTAGTCCAACCCCCTCCCATGCAGGAAAAACACAATTGAAAAACACCTGACAGATATAGCCATCCAGCTTCCACTACATTCGGGGCTCAGAGTTCCACTGCTGAACAGCTCTTAGTCAGGCCCGGATTAAGATGTTCGGCCGCCCGAGGCCAAGACGCCCCGTGCCGCCCCCGGGGGGGGGGGGGAAGCCACACCCCAGGGCGCTGCTGCGCATGTGCGGCAGCAGCCCCGGGCGTGTGGCTTCCGCGCCGCCGCCTCCCCGGAACCCGAAGGAGGGCCGAGGAAGTGGACGGAAGCCATGCAGCACCAGCCCCACGGCTTCCGTCCACCTCGCGCCTTCCTTTCAGTTGTGTGAGGAGCCAGGAGGAGGTGGACGGAAGGCGCGCGGCACCGTGGGGCTTCCGTCCGCCGCCTCCTCCACCTCCCGCCCTCCTCCTCGCTGCCTGGGCCACCCCCTTGCAAAGGAACGAGGCGGCCAGGAGGAGGGGGGAGGAAGGGAAGGCCGCAGGCGGGGTGCGCACGCATGCATGCATGCCCGCCCGGCGGGCGGAGCTTCCTTCCTCCTCCTCCTCCTGGCCGCCTCCTTCCTTTGCAAGGAGGGGGCCCTGGTGAGGGGTGGGCGCCATTCCCTCCTCCCCGCCCCCTCACAGCGCTCTCCCCCCGCCCTCTCCGGACTCTCTCGGGAGAGGGTGGGGGGGAAGCGCTGCGAGGGGGTTTTTTGTTTTTAATTTTGGGGGGCCGAAGCCGCTGCCCCCCAAAACCCGCCGCCCGAGGCCATGGCCTCGTTTGGCCTCACGGGTAATCCGGCCCTGCTCTTAGTTCCAGGAAGTTCTTCCTAATGTTCAGGTGGAAGCTCTTTTCCTGTAATTTGAACCCATTGCTCCAGGTTTTAATTTCAAGACAGCAGAGAACAAGCCTTCTCCCTCTTTCTTATCACATCCTTTTACATATTTATACATAGCTATCCAGCATAGCTCACAACTTCATTAGGGTATGCAAGCCTCTCCCCCACAACAAGGGGGCGTCAATGGAGGTGGTGGCATAATAGCCACTGGTAGGGCCTCCCATGCCAGACAGGGCACAACCGAAAGGTCTGACAAAGAGCAGCAATGGGCAGGATGGGCTCTCTAGCCTTTTGGCAACCATCCTAAGAGAAGGAAAGCTCTAAATTCAAACCCGGGCAGGTGGTGCTCGTCTAACCCTGTAAGGTCAACCATCTAGAGAAGGAAACTCAAATCAAACCTATGACCTGAGGACCTCGCTGCCACCGTCCCAAGCTTGCTAGGCCCTGGCAGACGTTGTTGGCAGAATGTTGGCAGTTGTAGTCCGACAACATCTATTTATTTATTTATTTATTTATTTATTTATTTATTCAGGCTTCTATGCCGCCGACTCCCGGGGGCTCACAGCAGCTCACAAGAGCCAAAGGCGCAATAAAATACAAGATAAAAAACAGTAAAAACAGTTAAAATAGCAGTGGCGAAATAAAACAGTAACATAATTCAGCATAACACACTTAAAGGTACACGGGCCTATTCGCCAAAAGCCTGCTTGAACAGATGGGTTTTGCAAGCCCGTCTGAATGGGAGCAGGTCCTTCAAGGCCCTGGTTTCGGCCGGGAGGGCGTTCCACAGCGTGGGAGCTATGACAAAGAACGCCCTCCGGCGGGTAGATGTCAAACGTGCCAGCTTTGCTGATGGTATTTCCAGGAAGTTGGCATCCTCGGACCGTAGTGATCTCGAAGGGCAATATGGAGTGAGACGGTCCCTCAGATACGCTGGCCCCAGGCCGTGCAAGGCCTTAAAGGTAAGAACCAACACTTTGAAGGCGATCCGGTGCTCAATTGGCAGCAAGTGCAGATCCTGCAAGACAGGTGTTATGTGGCAGCCTGCTGGGGTGCCAGACAGGAGCCGGGCGGCAGTGTTCTGCACCAGCTTGAGCTTCCGGATCGCCGACAGAGGAAGGCCAACGTAGAGCGCGTTACAGTAATCTAGCCTTGAGATGACTGTGGCTTGGATCACCGTGGCCAGGTCGCTCCGGGAGAAATAGGGGGCCAGCCTCCTTGCCTGTCGGAGATGGAAAAAAGCAGCCTTGCTGACCGCGGAGACCTGGGCCTCCATGGTCAGCTGGGAGTCTAGGTGGACCCCCAGGCTCTTCACAGAAGACAATGGGCATAACGCCGCACCGTCCAGGGTCGGAAGCTGGACACCTACCCCGCCCGGGCAACCCGGCCACAAGATCTCCGTCTTCGCCGGATTCACCCTCAACCTACTGGCTCGCAGCCATCCATCTAGAAGACCTTATGTTCCCAACAGTGGCCAACAAATATTCAGGGAGTACAAAAATGTGGCAGAAATGCCCAATGTCAACTAGAGGACATTCAAATGCAAAACTATTTGAGGGGTGTCTAGATTTCTTCTTGTAATACAAATAACAGTTTTAATCACATGTATGCACAAGCATTCTCATTATGCTTCTGGACTGAAGTAAAGTACAAAAAGAAAGAAAGTGCGGAAAAATCATATTATACTCACTTCCAAAATCCGTTTCCACTTTGATTCTACTTGCGTTGTTCAAGATTTCATTATTGAAATATATTTGTGATGTACAAGTGTAATTCATATTAGGATCTAAAGTAATTGTTGCAGTAGGTCCTGAGTTTGTCTTAGGATGAGTATTAGTGCATTTAGTATCTGTAAGAAATGGTAAGATATCATGAGTCTGTGCATGCAGGATGAGACAAATATCTGCACTGGTTGTGAAGAAATTGTGACCCTTCCTATATTTTGGACTATAACACCTATCATTCTTAATGATGGTGGTTCGTACTGATAAGAGTCAGAGTCCAATAATAATAATAATTAATAATTAATAAATAAACTTTATTTATACCCCACTACTATCTCCCCAACGGGGACTTGGGGAGGCTTAACTGAGACTGAAGCCAAAAGGGGTATTGTTAGCGAAGAAAATCCTAAGATTTCATAGGCTAGAAACGTAAACAATAAACTTTACAAGAGCCTTAAGAGTGTGCAATATATATATATATATATATATATATATATATATAAATCTTTTCTGTACCATACAATATAGCAAAAATCGTAAACAGTCATACAAAAGGGGATGGCAGGGGATGGGAATAAACCGGTATAAGAGGGATTTCCTATGAGGTCAGTACATAATACACAATCATATTCTACACAATATTGAGTTCAACACTTTTTTAAGAATAGAGTTCTACACAATATGAGTCACATTAACACAGATTCTTAGAGTTCTACACAATTAAAAGCGATTAGGAGGAGTTAGCCGAATCGCGGGTTGAGTCACTAAAGACAGTTCATTTAAAGCGCCCAGATAAGAACATAAGAAGAGCCATGCTGAATTGGACTTCAGGCCATCTAGTCCAGCATTCTGTATCACACAGTGGCCCACCAGTTGTACACGGGGATCTCGAGCAGAAGGGAGGGCAAAACCCTGACCTGCTCCCGACCCCCCACAACCAGTACCCAGGGAAATCCTGCCTACCTCAACCAACTCCGAGGTGGCACTTGAATGTCCTTATACCCCACCACTATCTCACAGTCTTTGAGTAACAGATTTACACAGGTGTGGAGCAAAATGGGCAGCTGTCGCTGCAGCGGTCAAGCTGGAAGTCCACCAATGGCTCGAAGTGAGAGGACGCCACACCGGGTGTGTGTGTGTGTGTGTTTCGCGTTGTGTGGACGCTTCCTCAGGGTGTTTCCAGAACTTTCAGGGTGCTCCGTCAGGAGATTCTACTGCCATAGACCAGTGTTTCCCACTTTTTTTGAGTCGCGGCACACTTTTAACATTAAAAAAAATCCGGGGGCACACCACCAACCAAAATGACACTCTAACACTGTAAAGAACAGCTGGGGGATGGGGACCTGCTGGGAGCAGCTGCTGGGAGTGCGAAGCCCGGGGGAGGGGAGGAGCCAGGCCACCATGCCCCGCCCCTCCACACGGCTTCAGTTCTCCCACAGTTTGCCAGCCTTGAGGGGGCAGTGCCAAGCCAGCGGTGGCAGAGCCAGCACAATGCTGGCTTGGCACTGCCCCCTCAAGGCTGGCAAAGCTGTGGGAGCGCTGAAGCCGGGGGGAGGGGGCAGAGCCAGGCCGCGCCATGCCCCGCCCCTTCCCCCTGGCTTTAGTTCTCCCACAGAGGAGAAGCATGAGCAGTGGACGGGCTTCAGTAGGCGGGGCTCCTCCTCTGCGCGGCTTCAGCGAGCGAGGGGTGAGAGTTGTGGCGGGAGTCATGGTTGATTGGAGGCTGGCTGGGGAAACGGCTGAAGGAGGCGGCTCCCAGGCCCCTTCTTCTTTTTCTTCACCGGCACTTGGCCCTTCCTCCTCCTCCCCCAAGCAGCAGGAGTTCGGCAGGAGGAGGTGGGAAGGAAAGGGGGCAGAGAGCTTTCTCGCGGCACACCTGATGATCGCTCATGGCACACTAGTGTGCCACGGCACACTGGTTGAGAAACACTGCCATAGACAATCCAGCCCTAAAGGTTACCTTTTGTGATGTTCCTGTTTTCCTGCCTATTGATGGTCCTCTAGTAACATAAAGGAGTTTGGCTATTGTCTAAGGCAGTAGAATCTCCTGACGGAGCACCCTGAAGGTTCTGCAAACGCCCTGAGAAAGTGTTCGATGGAAGGCCCCCGTGTGGCCTCTGAGCCGTTGGCGAAAGCGTCGCAGCGACAGCTGCCCATTTTTCTCCACACCTGTGTAAATCTGTTACTCAAAGACTGTGAGTCCACATGATATATATATATATATATATATATATATATATACATACATACATACATACATACACACACACTGTATATATCTTGCATACTCTTAAGACTCTTGTACAGTTTATTGTTTAAGTTTCTAGCCTATGGAATCTTAGGACTTCCTTCGCTCACAATACCCCTTTTGGCTTCAGTATTTTGCACAATGAGCTCCCCTCCCTTACTTTTGTAGAGGCTTACATGAGGCCAAGCCCAACAGTACATTACAATAAAATAATACGAAACAAAACACAAAACAGCAACACGATAAGGTAAATAAATCATAAGAAAGTACACTAAACAATATAAAATAATACAACAGAATAAAATCAGTTAGACACAGTAACAATGAGCGGCTAAGTTTCCCCACTCTCAATCAATATGCTGTTGTTTAAAATTTGTCACTTTAAAAGACCCATGTATTCCTTTTTAATGGGTAAGTTGAGTTCATATATTTCCAACCCAGCTTAGACATGTAGAATATGTTGAACTTCAATTACAATATGTTTCTTTTTAAATATTCATAAAAATATTTTTTTTAAATGTAATATTAATTCTCCATCAAATCAATACACAATTACAAACAGTTTATTTAATGTCCTACCATTAGGTTGACAACAATAGGAAAAAGTTAAATTGCATTCATAACTTGAATTGATTTCCCAGGCTAACGTCACACTGGTATCGGTTACATCCTTTTTGGTCAAATTCCATCTAACTGCAGAGGGGGAAAAGAAGGAAGAAACCATAATGATATAAGAACATAAGAACATAAGAAGAGCCATGCTGAATCGGGCCTCAGCCCATCTAGTCCAGCATTCTGTGTCACACAGTGGCCCACTAGTTGTACACAGGGATCTCTAGCAGAAAGGAGGGCAGAACCCTCACCTGCTCCCGACCCCCACAACCAGTACCCGGGGGAAAGTCCTGCCTGCCTCCATCAACACAGAGGTGGCACTTGGATGTCCATTTCAGTAGCTACTGATTCCCTTGGTATCCATGAATCTGTCTAATCCTGCCTTGAAACTGTCCAGGCTGACAGCTGTCACAACCTCCTCTGGAAGTGAGTTCCATAACCCAATGACCCTCTGGGTGAAGAAACATTCCCTTTATTAGTCCTAACTTTCCTACCTTGGAGCTTCAGGAGTGCCCCCTAGTCCTAGTGTTGTGTGACAGAGAAAATATTTTTCTTTATTCACCTTTTCTATCCCATGCATGATTTTATACACTTCGATCAAGTCACCTCTTAAACGCCGTCTTTCAAGGCTGAAAAGACCAAGGCGTTGCAACCTGATTTCATAAAGGGAGCTGCTCCATCCCTTGGATCATTCTTGTTGCCCTTTTCTGTACCTTTTCCAGTTCCGTTATATCCTTCTTGAGGTGCGGTGACCAGAATTGTACACATTACTCCAGATGTGGCCTCACCATAGATTTGTAGAGAGGCAATACAACATTTGACGACCTATTTTCGATTCCCTTCCTGATCATGCCAAGCATAGAATTTGCTTTTTTACTGCTGCTGCACTGGGTTGACATCTTCATTGAGCTGTCCACCAAAACCCCAAGATCCCTTTCCTGGTTTGTCTCGAAAGCTTTGACCCCATCAATTTGTAGGTGTAGTTGGGGTTCTTTGCCCGATGTGCATGACTTTACACTTGTTTAGGTTAAAATGCATTTGCCACTTTGTTGCCCATTCACTCAATTTCGAGAGATCTTTCTGGAGCTCTTTACAATCAGTTTCATTTTTAACTACCCTGAACAATTTAGTGTCGTCTGCAAACTTTGCTACCTCAGAATTCACTCCTACATCCAGGTCATTAATGAATAAATTAAAAAGTAACAGACCCAAAACTGAACCTTGGGGTACGCCACTTCTCACCTCTTTCCACCCAGAGAAATGTCTGTTTATTACCACCCTTTGTTTCCTACAGTTTAGCCAGGTTCCAATCCAGGACAAGACCTGTCCTCTGATTCCATGGCTGAAGAGCTTATTTAGGAGCCTTTGGTGAGGGACTTTGTCAAAAGCCTTTTGAAAGTCAAGGTAAACAATATCGACTGGGTCCCCTTTATCTATGTGTTTATTTACACCCTCAAAGAATTCTAACAAGTTAGTAAGACATGATTTGCCTTTGCAGAAACCATGTTGATTTTCCTCCAGCAATGCCTGTTCTTCTATGTGCTTAGTAATTTTTTTCTTTAATAATGGTTTCCATCACTTTGCCTGGAACTGAGGTTAGACTAACTGGCCTATAATTTCCTGGATCACCCCTGGATCCTTTCTTGAAGATCGGAGTTACATTTGCCTCCCTCCAGTCCTCGGGTACAGTGCCTGATCTTAGAGAAAGATTATATATTTTGGCTAGAATTTCAGCAATTTCACACTTGAGTTCCTTAAGAACTCTGGGGTTCGATGCCATCTGGCCCTGGTGATTTGTTGGCATTTAGTTTAGTAAGGCATGTGAGAACATCTTCCTTGTTTATCTCTATCTGGTTTAATTCATTTAATTCCCTTCCTGAAAAAACTGACTCAGCTATATGATCAATAGTCATTAATCACATTTTGAAAGACTGCTGGAGTAAATTTTGCACTTATTTCTACATTTTATAACGGATTACATGAATGCATATCTGAATGTCCAGTGCAACTTTCAAGTGCTCTGCTATACATTTTGTATGAGCACAATATTTATTATTTATTTATTTATTTACATCATTTATATTCCGCCCTTCTCACCCCACAGGGGACTCAGGGTGGATCACAATGCGCATATACAGGCAAACATTCAATGCCCTTGACATACAAACATGTAAGACAAGACATTCAGAGGCAATTTAACATTTCAGCTTCTGGCCACCAGGGGGAGCTGTCACACTCCTTTACTCCTTTTACACACTTCCTGGAGATTTATGGCCTCATAAATTAGTTAAATTAGCCTCCCCACAGTGTGGTACCTAAATTTCCTACTTGACAGACGCAACTGTCTTTCAGGTTGCAAAGGTCAACATCAAGCTACACAAATGGTCGAGCGCTCATCCTGACCTGGGCAGACCTCGAACTCATGACCTTGTGGTCAGTAGATTTATTTATTATTTATCATTTCCACCATTTCTACCCCGCTTCTTCTCAACCCCCTAGGGGGAACTCAGAGCGGCCTAACAACGGCAACAATTCAATGCCAAAAACTCAGTATACATATAATAAAAACCAAAAACAGTCAAAGTTAAAATACATTAAAATACAGTTAGCATTAAAATACATGGCATCATTAACAAAGTTATCAAAAAGAAAAAAAAGGTATTCCTTGTTTTGTTTTTAAAGGTTATTATCACAGTAAATCAAGCAAATTCACATTAATAATAATAATAATATAATAAACTTTATTTTTACCCCGCCACCATCTCCCCAATGGGGAGTCAGGGTGGCTAACATGAGGCCAAGCCCTTCTAAAATACAACACAACACAGTGAAATGCAAAATACAAAACAAAATACATCAGAAATAATAATATAAAAAATACAATTACAATAATAAATAAAATACATTAATCACAATCCACACCAAGCACCATGAGTAGACCCTAGCCATTGTTAACCCTTTCACTCCTGACTAATGTCAAGAAAAGATAATTGAAGGGTGTATTTTTGGTGTATGTTATTTGAAGCAAATGTTTCCATTTCACCGGGATTTAAAATTATGATCCTGTATTGGACTGTGCCCATCCATTGATAGCGACATTTGAAAAGAGGGAGCCTATGCTGGGCACAGGAAATTTGAAAGCTTAAAATCTTTCTCGGCCAGGTTTGAATTTGTGGATATCCACAAAATGGAGTTGAATCAGAGTTTTTACATGTTTCTGTCGGTCCGAGCCCCCCCTCTACACTGCCATATAAAATCCAGATTATCTGCTTTGAACTGGATTATACAGCAATGCAGACTCATATAATCCAGTGCAATGCAGAGTCCTGAGAGGTCCACATCAACAAAAAAACTTTGAGACAGGCAGATTTAGCATGTACCTACCTCCGCCCCGTCATGCAAGACAATAGATGATCCAATTTTTGATGTATGGATCCCCTTCACAATAATAATAATAATACACTTTTTAAATATTCCGCCGTTCTCACCTCGAAGGGGACTCAGAGCGGATTACAGTACACATACAAGCAGACAATCCCTTCCATTTTTATATATTTGACATACATCACATACAACATATATATTAGGACAGAGGTGGGCAATTATTTTTTCCAAGGGGCCACACGAGAGCCAAAAATATTATGGAGGGCCGCACCTAAAGGCGGAACTACATCCTCATCTACATTATTTATTTATTTATTTAATATATTTACTATATATTACACATCATTAATATTAAAATATTAATATATCAAGAAATATTCATATATTATTAGTATTAATATCATAATATATTATAGTATATATATAGACATTATAATATATTGAAATTATAATATAACATATTATATTATTTATTATATTATATTATTATTATAAAATTATTATAAAATAATAATAAAAACCACTAAAATTAAATTAAATTCAAGAAGACAAGGTACAAACCAAGATGGAATGGAATGGCCCAATGGATCCAGCCCAGAGGATGGCAAAGCGGACCCAGCCGCCACCGCAGCAGAGGAGAGCAGAGCAGCAGGTGATCGGAGGCTGCAGGCCTCCGCCCGCTCTCGCCCCCAGCCGTTCCCCATGTTATGGAGTGCCTGCCATCCCTGGAGGCGATTCGAGCCTGCAGGGGTAGCAGTCGGCGATCTGAGGTGGCTGATTGCCCTGGCAACCCGGAAGATGATCAAGTCTTTCGGGTCGCCTGGGAGATCAGCCCCCGCACGTCGCCGAGTGCTCCCACTGCAGGCCCGGATTACCTCCAGGGATGGCAGGCACTCCAAAGCCGCCAATCCTCCGGCCTATCTGCCGACACAGACCCCACAGAGCCTGCGATGGGATGGCGGCAGCGGCACCCCTTCCTCTTGGCCCCGCCCCCGACGCCGTTCTCCCCGGGCCGGACGGAATCAGCTGTCGGGCCGCAACCGGGCCGCGGGCCGGAGGTTGCCTACCCCTGTATTAGGAGGTTCTTTTTCCAGTTGAGCCAGCTTCTTCCAGGTTCCGTCAGTTGTGTCACCAGAGTGCTGTTGCTCCATTGTGCCACAGGGGGTGCTGTTGCTTCATCCTCCTATGACGAAGAGCTTGCCAGCCCGTTTGGACCTTCCACCTTTCCGGCAATCGCTCTTCCTTATTTATTGGCGTTATTAAAGTCCTCCCCCGCAAAGTGGTCCCTAAATTCTCTACTCACAGCTAGGCTGTTTTCGACTGCTTAGGTAAACAAAGGCAGGGCTGACAGCTGGCTGCCCAAACCAGCCCGGGGTCTCAAACCTGTAACGTTCGGTTGATAAGATCTTTAGCAGCTGTTGTTCTAACCACTGTGCTAAACCTCCGGCCCAAGATTAATGCATGTATGGAGCAATGTATACATTGCTTCTGGTAGGACCTTATCACATTGGCATATAATCCATGCATCCCATATTGCATATCGTATTAAGAAGGGTTGCATATTCTCCTCATTACACCTGATTATTATGATTCTTATGATTTGAAAATATTGTGCTTTGACTCATCACGCCATGGAAAGATGGCCCTTCCTAATCCATTCAAAACACCCCTTCATCAATCTATAACCTCTCAAAACGTATTGTTGCTGATGGGATGCACACATATTTTCCTATCCTGCACAAAAATAGCGCTTCAGCAATGGAAGAATCCATAGTATTTCAAAAAAACAAGATTAGAATTACGTCTGCAAATGATCCATTTCCGTGATGCTTTGCAGACAGGTTTCAAAGGAATGCTGACAGGATGGGGAAAATGTCATGTGATGGAACCCATTTGAAATAATTCTCAAACAGTCTCAGAAGCGGAGTATTCCCTAATGTGATAAGGTCCGTAGATGGGATGAGAAACTCCAGTTAGACACTAGAACACACAGATGAACACAACACACATACACACACACCAACATGCATGCACACATACATTTGAAGATGGGAGTTACTTATAGTCCATTCTCAACACGGGAAGATTTTGAGGAAATTTATCATGTGACAAAACGCCCTTAAGATCAATGTTTTCCATTTCGATGGAATTTAGTATCTGTTAGGGCTGTTCTACAATTTTGGATATGCCCGAATTTGGTAAGTTTTTCGGATACTTCCGACTTTTTTAGCAATTTCGAGGCAGCCCTCCCAACAGGAATTCCGAAATTCTGAATTTTGGAATTCTGAATTCAGAATTTTGGATGTTATTTCTGAATTTTCTTGCTGATTGCTCATTGGCTGATGGCTAACAGCTGATTTTCCATTCTGCTGATTTTTTTTGCTCATTATTGAAAGCGGACGCCATTTTTGAAGACTTCCGAATTTCGGAAATACTTCCGAATCAATTTTGAAATTTTCCGAAAGTTTTTCAAAAGTCCATATAATTTGAAACGACAGCTACAATTAGATCCGAAACAAGTTTCAAAATGTTTTTTACTTGGATCAACCAGCCCTAGTATCTATCTTCCTTCCTACCCCTCTTCTACACTGCCATATAATCCAGTTCAAAGCAGATAATCTGGATTTTATATGGCAGTGTAGAAGGGGCCAAACAGATGTGTGATACTTTGAAAGCTAATAACTGGAAGCTGTGGCAAATCTGATGTGGCTCATTTTCTGGATATATTCTGCATGTATTCTTTCGGAGGACAACTAAATAAGGAGATATCTGATGAATTAATACTAAATGATTTCTCTCCTAAAATAATTGATATTAGCTTCCCCATGATTAATGTTTGTCATCTTGTGCTCAGCGACATCCTATTGACAAGACCCTGATGTTACTCTGCCACACATGTCCCCCAGTGGATGGTATGAGTCTGGTAGAGTGATTTGATGTGTTGGGCTAGGACTGTAGTTGATCAAGGTTCAAACTACCACTCAGCCATGGAAATCTCTTAGGTGACCTTGAGCGAGTTGCACTCTCTAGCCCACACAGAAGACAATGACAAAACGTCTCTGAATCTTGCCAAGCAAACTCTACGATAGGGAGGCCATGAGTGAAGTTGACATGAAGTCCATATTGACTCTGCAGTTGGGTGTTAATTAGGCCTGTTTTATCATGGAAATAAACTGGTTCAAAACTCGCTTCGGATATAGGGGGCGCTTGCGCCTCGTATCTGATAGACTTCCGAAGTTTTCGGCGTTTTTTTCCGAAATTGATTCGAATGTGCTTCCGAAATTCGGAATGGCTTCGTTATTGGCGTCTGCGATTGCACAATGTGCAGAAACCTACAGAAGGGACAGTCAAAACTTGGGGGATTCCCTTTCCCTCCATTTTTGACCGCTACTACTGACAAAACTAGCCACACTGGTAGAAAATATTGAACATATTTAACACATTAATAAACATTTGAAACGTTTGAAACCACCAGCTTGCCATCAGCCAATGAAGAGAGGCAGCTAGAGAAGGGCGGAAATGACATACAAGCCCTATCCGAATATGGCGATGGAGACTTCAAAATGGCGAATCCACTTCCCGTTTCCTTAACTCTCTTCGGAATCGCTTCATAAGTCAAAAACATCCGAATTGCATCTGAATTTCGGATCTATCCGACGAACCTAAACAGGCCTAGTGTTAATATGCATATTTTAAAGCCCTTTGAAACTGAAAATGGAGGATAGATTCATTAACATAAACATGTGCCAAAAGCATATGCCCCTCTAGCTCAAATCTTCAGTATAATTCAACACCCAATTCAATAATCCACCAGAAGAGTTCAATCAACTGGGTTGGCAAATTAATCTGGAGTTTGTGCTTACCAGGTGGGACATGAATTGACTCTGGTTTACTGCAGCTAGCGTTAATTGTGTATCTTTTACATTCCTGAAGTCCAATAAGTTCTTTTGTGCTGTTATTCCAACTACATGTGTGATCCTCTGCATCCGAGTAGCAGGTAACGTCATCTATATCGGATATTCCATTAAGTTTTACACTAACTCTGTGGTCAGAAGAATTCGTGTATTTTCCAAACGTAATATCTAAGAAATAAGAAGGAAAGATACTTTCAAACTCTGTTTGACATGGTTTCTTTTAAGCCGGCAAACATTTTTAAGTGTACACTGCAATTTCAAGCAAGATTCAGAGCATGCAATTCAAATGAGCCTATTGAAGAAACACGGGAATGGAAGCTTACTCAAATCAAGGAAGACAAGCAGGGGAGACAAATGCGAGGTAAAGAATTAACTTAAATAATAGGAAATAACCTTATATGCTTGTAATGCCCCTAAAGGTGCTATATGTATAGAAATTCTATATATTGATGAAGAATAAGTGAGGTAGCCCCATGAGAATGCAAAAAGTATATATTACTAATGCATTGATTATACAATAACAATATATAGGCTTCCGAGCCTGGACGGTGCGGTGTTATGCCCATCGCCTTCCGTAAAGAGCCTGGGGGTCCATTTGGACTCCCAGCTGACCATGGAGGCCCAGGTCTCTGCGGTCAGCAAGATCGCTTTTTCATCTGCGACAGGCAAGGAGGCTGGCCCCCTATCTCTCCCGGAACGATCTGGCCACGGTGATCCAAGCCACAGTCATCTCAAGGCTGGATTACTGCAACGCGCTCTACGTTGGCCTTCCTCTGTCGGTGACCCGGAAGCTCAGGCTAGTGCAGAACACTGCCGCCCGGCTCCTGTCTGGCACGCCAGCTGGCGCCCACATAACACCTGTTTTGCAGGATCTGCACTGGCTGCCAATTGAGCACCAGATCGCCTTCAAAGTGTTGGTCCTCACCTTTAAGGCCTTACACGGCCTGGGGCCAGCGTATTTGAGGGACCGTCTCACCCCATATTGCCCTTCGAGATCACTTCGGTCTGAGGACTCCAATCTCCTGGAGATACCTTCAGCTAAACTCGCAAGGCTGACTGCTACCCGCCGGAGGGCGTTCTCTGTCATAGCACCTACGCTGTGGAATGCCCTCCCGGCCGGAACTCGGGCTATGAAGGACTTGCTCCCGTTTAGACGGGCCTGTAAAACATACCTGTTTAAGCAGGCCTTTGGTGAGTAAGTCCTGCCCATGCCCCGCCATCTATTCGTTCTTCTGAGGATGATGTGCTGTTCATTGTGTTAACTGTGTTATTAATTACTGTACTGCTGTTGTTTTTAATTGTTTTTAACTGCTTATTGCCTGTATTTTACTGTGCCCTTCGGCTCCTGTAAGCCACCGCGAGCCTCAGGGAGTCGGCGGCATAGAAGCCCGAATAATAAATAAATAAATAAATAAATAAATATAATGGAGTAACAAAGCACACAAGAGGCTGAGCAACAACTCTAATGACTCATGATAATTGTCAATTAAGAGACCTTGGACTGGAACTCTGGACTATGATTTGGATTTGGGGACTCACACTTGGTTGTGTTAATATCTCAGGGCCAATATTTTAATGTATTTTTATTGCTGCTGACCTATTTACGTTAATTTTTGTGCTCTAACCGTTTCTTTGCCGGCATCTAATGCCTGCTAATTGTAAGCCATCCTGGGTCCCCCTTTGGAGGTTGAAAAGGATGAGATACAAATGCTCTAAATAAATAAATAAATATTATCGTAATATTGTCAATAATTTAATCCTATTTGGATTGTCGCCTTTTCTACACATTTTAACGGTATTTTTTTTTTGGCTTAAAAAATTGTAAGCCCGCTTGAACCCAATTGTGAGATGAAGATGGGATAGAGACGTCGTGGTCATAGTGATAGAAATAGGCCTGGTTGATCCATAGTTCAAAATGGTTCAAAAGTACTTACAAAACAAAAGTTCTGGTGGTGAACATTTCAGAACTCTATCAAAATGTCATTATTATTTCATTATTGGCGATTTTAAAGACAGAACCAATCAGGAACTGCCATTTATAACGAAATTTTGAAATTTTGGTAGAGTTCTGAAATGTTCACCACCAGAACTTTTGTTTTGTAAGTACTTTTGAACCATTTAGAGCCATGGATCAACCAGGCCTAAGAAATAGACGTAGCACACACCTGCTCTCACAACATTGAACTGAATACAGATGTTCTACACTTTGTGACAGTGCTGCAAGCACCACTTGTATGTAAAACTTTAAGTTTATTTATTTATTTATTTATAAATTTGATTTGGTAGACCGCTCTCTCTGGAGCCCAGAGCGGTTTACAGCATAAAATCAATAAAACATCAACAAACAGATAAAAGACGTATACCCAAAAGCCCTCCTCCCCACAAATGATCCCGGCAAGCAATAATACGCAGAGGCAATACATGGCAGGACGGTATGTTGGCAGCTGGCAACTAAGGAGGCATCAGTTGGGACCAAATGCCTGCCTATATAGCCAAGTCTTCACAGACTTGCGGAAGGCCAACAAACCCCGTAGTGCTCGTATCTCCTCCGGCAGAGAATTCCAGAGGGTCGGGGCGGCCACTGTAAATGCTCTCTGCCGGGTGCTCGACAGCCTACAGATCTTAATACTAGGGACCTCTAGTAGATTAAGCCCCTCTGAGCGCAGTGATCTTCTGGGTTTGTATGGGGTAAGACGCTCCCTCAAGTACACTGGCCCCAAACCATATAAGGCCTTGAAAGTTAGAACTAACACCTTGAAGGAGACCCGGAATTTGATGGGAAGCCAGTGCAGTGCATGCAGGAGTGGGGTCACATGCGCAGATCTTGGGGCTCCCGACAGCAGGCGCGCTGCTGCGTTCTGCACCAGCTTAAGTTTCCGGATCGCCGACAAGGGTAGGCCAATGTACAGCGCATTACAGTAATCAAGCCTCGAGATGACCGTGGCTTGGATCACCGTGGCCAGGTTGCAGCGGGAGAGGTAAGGAGCCAGACGTTTCGCCTGCCGCAGATGGTAGAACGCTGTCTTGCAAGCGCAGGCAATCTGCGCTTCCATCGACAGTTGGGTGTCTAGCTGGACACTTTAAGTTGCAAATGTTTGCACTGTTGTATTGTGTTTCTGTAATCCTGTTTAGTTTAATCCTGTAATCCGGTTTGGTTGCATTGATTGGTTCTTTACACCTGTCAATCATTATTAACAGAACCCAACTAAGTTTTTTCCGCCCCTTTTCCAAGGATTTGGAAATCTAGCCATTTCTTTACAGAGCTTTCCTGGATCTCTCCAGAAAAGTTCCACTATTTCGGTAGATGGTATTTCACAACTTTGAAAACTTGTAGAAAGTTTTTCGATCGGCAAAACTATTTAAGGTTATGCCCTTTAAGGATTCCCCCAGCATGCAAGCAATGAATATTGCCAATGTTGATTTTCTAGTTGAACTTCCAACACTATCCCTTCCTTGTTGACAACTACCAATTTATATATATAGTTTCTATGTGTCTCAGCTAATCTCTTTTCCACCACACTGCGTAATGGAGGCTAAAAAATATAGCACTATTTCAGCTACCAAATGATCACAGTACAGGCAGTCCCCAAGTTACGAACAAGATAAGCTCTGTAGGGTTTTTTTTTCTTCTTAAGTTGAATTTGTATGTAAATTGGAACAGGTACATTTTAAAGTGTAACTCCAAATATTAGGCCTGTGCAATCAATTAAAAATGTTTCAATATTCATTACTAAATTAGGGAATGTGGAGAATAGTTTCTAAAGTGCATCTAAAAATATCGTTAGTGTCTTTATTGTAACTATAATGATATCATGAATTTTTTTGTTACTTTTCATTAAGTAATTGTGCAAGGGGGGGGGTAGTCCAATTCACTTTGTGACGGTGCAGCAAGCACCACTTGTATGTAAAACTTTAAGTTGCAAAGGTTTGCACTGTTGCATTGTGTTTCTGTAATCCTGTTCAGTTTTGCAAAGGTTTGGTTGCATTGATTGGTTCTTTATACCTGTCAATCATTGTTAACAGAGCCCAATGAAGTTTGTTCCGCCCCTTTTCCAAGGACTTGGAAATCTAGCCATTTCTTTACAGAGCTTTCCTGGATCTCTCCAGAAGAGGACATATCTGGAGGTTTGCCAGGGCCAGCCTTGGTCAAGCTATCTCTCAACACAAGACAAAGACTTTCCCTGGGTCTCACACAGAAAGCCCAACATACAGGACAGTTGGGTAGCTCTGAGGAGACCCAGGTGCCTTCAAACTAGTTGGCTGGCATTCAGAGGAAGGTTCCATACCTTCAGTATAGGCCAGGTGGCTGGGGTCTCCAGTGTCCTTACCTTGAGACCATAAAGACAGAGAGGACTTGGAGAAGCTTCCAGGACCCAAGCAACTAAGAGGGTCGTACAGGGTGGAGGACAGAGGGGGAAGTACAAGAGCATATTGTATGTTTAATGTGGTATGTGGATTTTATGTTAGTATGTCATGTGAGTGGATGTTTGGTTGTTTTATGTTTGACAAAACTTCAATAAAATCTTTTTTTTAAAAGAGAAGATCTTATCTTATTTTTCAGTCCCTCTGATAATTGCATTTTGAAGAATTTGTCTAGTTGTGGAAACAAGGATTGGTGAGACAACTTCAGTGGGGACACCTTTTCCCCATGAAAACTCTTTCAGGAGTGAATTTCCCTTCCTAGGGGAAGATTTCTCTCACTTCCTCTTGTCTCACCTCCTGTTCTTAACTATGAGTCATTTGTAAGTCAGATGTTTGTAACTTGGGGACTGCCTGTATACAACTGTTGAGCTACTTGCATCTCCAGGAATCCAAAATTGTTCAGATATTCCTTAATCCATGTTTTAATATGTGCAGCAAATTCATTTCCTCATCAAAGGGGATATTTTGCTAAAATGTTTTGAATTTACTGTTTAAACCAGGGCTGCCCAGGAAGTCGATCGCGATCGACCAGTCGATCCCGGGACTGAAGGAGGTCGATCCCAGCCAGATGGGGCGCTTCTCAGAAGGGGGGCAGAGCCATGCTGCGCCAAGCACCGCTCCCTCCCCAGGCTTCGGCACTCCCAGCAGCTTCTCCAGGCTTGAGGATGGCAGTGCCAAGCCAGCCTAGTGCTAGCTATGTCACCACTGGCTTGGCATTGCCGTCCTCAAGCCTTGAGATGCTGCTGGGAGCTCCAAAGCAAAGGGAGGGGCGGGGCTTGGCGCTGCCTGGCTCTGCCCCCTCTGGCTTCTGCTCTACCAATTTCTCCAGGCTTGAGGATGGCAGTGCCAAGCCAGCCTTGTGCTAATTATGCCACCACTGGCTTGGCATTGCCATCCTCGAGCCTGGAGAAGCTGCTGGGAGCTCCAAAGCCAGAGGGGAGGGGGGGGGCTTGGCACGGCCTGGCTCTGCCCCCTCTGGCTTCCGCTCTACCAATTTCTCCAGGCTTGAGGATGTCAATGTCAAGCCAGCCTTGTGCTAATTATGCCACCACTGGCTTAGCATTGCCATCCTCAAGCCTGGAGAAGCTGCTGGTAGAGCGGAAGCCAGAGGGGGCGGAGCTGCACGCACCAAGCCCCGCCCCCTCCCCTCTCCAGCCTTGAGGAGGTAGGTAGATCTTTCTGACTTGGTTTTATTATAAGTAGCTCGCTTGCTGAAAAAGTGTGGGCACCCCTGGTTTAAACTTTCTAAATATCCTTTCCCAGATGAAACATTCTTGCCTGGGTCAATTCCAGTAAAGAAACAATTACTTTTAATGTATACCTGCCTTCCAAAGTGAAATTGCTGTTTATGCTCTCTTAAATTATGTACTTGAATGAAGCAAGAAGCATTTTATGCTCCATTTTTTAAAATAAAAAACAACAACTTCAGGTTTGCATGCAACAATAGACATGTACAATGAAATATCTGCAACATATTCCACTTTGCATCTCCGACCATACCATGGATAAGTATGACACTGAGATACAGTACGTGAGTACCACTTCACATTAGGAAGTGGGACTCATGGGTGTTTCAACAGATATATGTGCCACTTTGATGGGAATGATCAGTTGTGAGCTCTAGAAAGGGAAAACAGCATTTAATAAAGTTAATGGATGTCCTTTCTTATTGCAAAAGTTGATGTCATCTCCAGGAAAAAAGAAACACTTACTGCAGCGACGACCAGTAGGAGATACTGTAAGAAAAGGAGAGAGAGAAAATATATTAACTTTTAAAAAATATTAAATATTTATGCAGAAGAAGAGTTAAATATCATCCTCGTGACTAGGGTTTCCATATGTCCCTTATTCTAAGGGACGTCCCTTATTTCGGCCCTAAAATTTGTGCCCCTTATTTTCAGGCCCTGTCCCTTATTTTTGACTAGCAGGACAGGACTGGGCGGGGTTGACCAGTGGAAGGTGCGCGCTGTGGTTTCCACGGCAATGCCTGCCCAGGGATTCCAACTCGCAGGGCAGCCTGCGTCCCGTTGGAAGGAAGAGACAATACAGGACTTTTTCAAAGTACAGTAGACTAATTATCCGTTAACGTATGGGTTTGTTGGTTCTTGTTGGATGAAGATAGTTTCTGGTTGCTTGAGAGTTACTCTTAAAATAGGCCTAGCTGTGCATCCCAATACTATACAATGCTGTGTACCCCATACTATACTATACCATTAACTATCGACATAATAATCATGAAGATGTACTGTCTTATAATATTTATTTTATTTTAATGTTTAGACAGTGCAATTTTAAAGTCAGCAAAGTCAAGTACTAAATACAGATGGAGAAAATAAGGTAGTTCTAATAGTGTTTTTTCTGCATGACAAAGCATGCAGAAACATACCATGTACTGTTAAGAGGGTGTAAGTCAGTTTCTTTTGTGAGTTTCAATCATTATCTTATTCTGTTGATAAAACTATTTCTACCTAATGTTTGAGTTTCAAGTTTTTAATGAAGTGTCCCTTATTTTTGTGAAAAATCCCGTAAATGTCCCTTATTTGTTATATCAAAAAATGGCAACCCTACTTGTGACATACCCCTTAAGTATGATTTTGTGGTATCCCAGCCTAGCATGGTGTTTCTGCCTAGTGGCCAGAGTCAGGCCCCGGGAGTCCCAGCTGCCCCGGATCAAGATGGCCAGAACCAGATGGGTCTGCAGAGGAAGACTTAGAATGGGACAATGGTTGGCTTCAGGGATATGACACTACAGGAGAGGATTTTGATGACTCCATGGAAGTCAGTTATGAACTGGATAATGAGAACGCTAGTGACCTTGATTCCCAGGAAAGATTCTTCACTCCCTTGCCAGATGAACAGGATGAAGATTGGGATGTACGGGAGGAATCAGTTTCCCATGATCAGAGTTTTGCACCTGGCCCGGCTAATGAGAAGGAATTTGACAGGAGGGCTTCTATCCGTTCTTCCAGGAGAGATTGGGGCCTGAATCGGGGGGTGCGTTGGATGCACAAGAAGTAGTTTTCCTTATTAGTTGGTGTCCGGACAGATCCAAAGCTACGTTTGGTACAGAAGGACTCTAGCCAAGTCTCCTTGTTCACGGAGGCCGCAGGAGCGGCTGGTTCCAAGTTCCACGATCAAACCGCAAGGGCGGTTTGCCTTGTCTCTCGGATTTGAAGTCTCATGGTTTCAAGCCTTTTGGATTTACAATTCAAGAACTTTTTGGACTATTTTATAGTTGTGCTGACAACTTCATTTTTACTCTTTGGACTATTCTTAATTCTAAATAAAATTATATTCATTGCATCTGCCTGGTGTGTGTGATCTAGGGGGGACTGCCGGTGTTCTGAGGTGCAACAGATTTATTTAATATATATTTTAGCTTTGATATATGTATTTGGATAGATACTGTACCTAAATATTAGGCCTGGTTAGGTTCGTCGGAATGCTCTTAAATTCGGATTTAATTAACCTGTGAAGCGGTTTTGAAGTATTGTAAGCAACCTGGATGTGAATGTGTGATTTTGAAGCCACCACAGACATTTTTGGAAAGGAATTGGCGGGTCAAACTCCCGGGTTGGATGCTGCTTTCTTTCCCCCGCCGGGGGAAGGAAATCCTCCTCCAAACTGGGTCAAACTCCCAGTTTGGAAGTGGCTTTCTCCCCCCCCCCCCTTGCGGGGGAAGGAAAGCTGCATCCAAATGAAACATGAAATTACACTTTGAAACCATTACCAAAGTATTTCGGAAATTTCGGGAATTTCAAAACATTTTTCGGAAATCATTTCAGTTTCGAAACGTCAGCGCCCCCTACATTTGAAGCGAGTTGTGAATCTTGTTTTTTTAATCAATCAGGCCTACTAAATATAGGTTTTAGGCAAACCATGATATACCTTGAACACTATGATAATACTATTATCCACATTACCAGGCAAAATAGATATACTCAGGCACCAGCAAATCCCAGGGATATCTAAGTGTCAGAATTATATATCTCCCTACACATGGATGCCTGGTGCCCACTAGGGAAAGTTGTGAAGAAGATTGAATTCTTGAGGATTATCCAAAGAGCTATTAACTATGGAGTCAGGTCCTTCTAGTCTGCTAGCTAACATCCTTCCTGGCGAGGTCTAAGGCCCCTTCTACACTGCCAAATAAAATCCAGATTATCCATTTTGAACTGGATTATATGGCAGTGTAGACTCATATTATCCAGTTCAAAGCAGGTAGTCTGGATTATCTGATTTCATAATCTGGATTATATGGCAGTGTAGGTAGGTCCTAAATTAAATTTGTGCCCAGCTGGTGTTCAGAAGGAGTCTTGGGAACTGATGATCTAGTGCCTCTTTGCTCAAACTAGAGACCACCAGTGCCTGGTCTCTCATATGTTTGTGATCAAATGGATTCCATTACTGGCTCGCTGCACTGGAATAGAACTAGCTGCAGTTTCACTGGTAAGTTGCACTGTTCATGAGAAAGATGTCACAATTACTAGGGCCTGCTTGGAGTTCATGTTTTTTTGGGGGGGGGGGCTACTGGGACATCTGTGCTCACAGAATGGCATAATTTCAGTGCCAATGTAATACTCACTAGGCCTGGTTAGGTTTTTCGGAATGCTATGAAAATCGGAATAAATTCGTAATTAATTCACTTTAGAAGCGTTTTTGAAGCGATTTAAGTAACTAGAAAGTGAATTTGCAAATTCGAAGCGGCGGCTGCCATTTTCGAAAAGAAATCGGAACCGACTGACACGGGTGGGAAACAATCAGCTTCCCAACTGGGTTAACCAGGGCTCCTGCCCCAAGTCCTTCTCTCCCAAGCCGCGTCAATCTCTGGGAAGCTTCCCAACTAGGTTGAACAGGGCTCCTGCCCCAAGTCCTTCTCTCCCACACGTCGTCAATCTGCTGGGAAGCTTCCCAACTGGGTTAACCAGGGCTCCTGCCCCAAGTCCTTCTCTCCCACGATTGCTTCCCTGCCGCGTCAATCTGCTGGGAAGCTTCCCAACTGGGTTGAACAGGGCTCCTGCCCCACATCCTTCTCGAGAGAGAGAAGGACCTAGGAGATTTTTTGCAGGTTTTCCCGCATTGTGCAATCGTGGACGCCATTAACGAAGCCATTCCAAAATTTCAGAAGTTTTCTGAATCAATTTTGAATTTTTAAGGAAAATTTTCGGAATTCATTCAGAATCAAAGCCAATGCCCCCTACATCTGAAATGAGTTTTGAACCATTTTTAATGGATCAACCAGGCCTAATACTCACAATAAAATAGAAAGGACAAAGGAAGTGGGAGGAAAAGATGGACGTGGCGCAGCTGGGATTGTGGCGCAGCTAGCTAAGTCTCAGCTGCATAAGATCTCTCTGACCAGTAGGTCATGAGTTCAAGGCCTGCCCAGGTCGAGGTGGGTGCTCGACCTTAAGTATAGCATGCTGTCGACCTTTGCAGCCCGAAAGACAGTTGCATTTGTCAAGTAGGAGATAAAGGTACCACATTAAGTGGGGAGGCAAATTTTTGACGGATTTATGAGCCATAAAGAACTCCAGGAATCGCTGAGGATTGCGGAAGGAACAACAAGGGACGCTGGAAAACGGTGAGAGATGTGGAGTGCGTCAGCTCCCCCTGGTGGCCAGAAGTTTGCCTCTGTTCGTCTATATGTCGTATGTTCGTCTATATGTCATATGTTGAACTGCAGGGATTGTCTGCAAGTATGTGTACTGTAATCCGCTCTGAGTCTCCTTCGGGGTGAAAAGAGCAGAATGAAAAGAGCAGAATATAAATAAAGTAAATAAATAAATAAATAAATGTGAAAGCATCTTCAGGATTAACTGGGTTTTATTTGCATGGATATAAACCCACTTTTTCAGATGCATGCCAAGTGGTTTCAAAATTCAGGACAGTGATTTCAATGGGATTTCATAATCATATAAGGATGGATTTTCATGGTTATGCCTTTTTCATGAGAATTCCTGTGCAAATCTTACTGAAATGAAACCAGAACCTAGGCAACAGCATGTGAATTCTGTCCCTAGAGTTTGAGATCACAAAACAAGATTGTTAACTTTAAATTCTAGCTCTTAAATCAATGCTAGAGTTGAAATCTACATTAAGAAACAGTCCCATTCATTTCTACAAACTGCACAAAAAACCCCAATTACAGACATGTGAATAGCATCCCAAGCTATATGCATGCATGCAGTAATAAGTAACAATGTGTGCAGGTTTGTCACCTATTGGACCAGAGGTGGTGCCTGCAGAAACTTGAGAGGTGTTTGCGGGAGTGGCAGTAGATGCTGGTGTGTTGTCATGCATGGAAGAATTATTCGGATAATCTACCAAGGAATAAACAGAAGGTTAGTAAGAATTACATCCAATAGTAACTATCAAATTCTCATCAATGGGAACAACCTTGAAGCTGGAGGAACGGAAACCTGTCAATTCTCCTTTTAAAAAACTAGAACTTTTCAGACAAATACTAAAATCCACCAAAGAGATCACTGGTACTTACATAAGTGTTAATTTACCAAATGCCTGCTTATTCTGTGGATAGATACATTCCAGCAATAGGATGTTCAAACCCTGCCACTTAAACCCTTGTGATCCAGTGCTAGTTAGATGACAGCAGCCAATTATACATCTGCATTCTGATAACATACCGTATATACTTGAGTATAAGCTGATCTGAAGATAAGCCGAGGCACCCAATTTTGCCACAAAAAACGGGAAAACATTGATTTGCATATAAGCCAAGGGTGGGAAATGCAGCAGCTACTGATAAATTTCAAAATAAAAATAGCTACCAGTACAATTGCATCGATTGAGGCATCAGTAGTAGGCTTGGTCTCTGCGGTTTAAAAATTATTTGAAATCGGATTCGATTAGTTTAAAAAGCTAATTTTGATGTTTACCGCACCTCGAGCGCCAACCCGGAAGTGGACTTTGTTTACCGAAACTGGGGGCATAATTTTTCTTAATTATTGTAATTAATTCTCAATTATTGTAATCACACACCAGAGAGTCCTGTCCCTGCCTTCTGTCTGGTCGGGAGAAGCAGGGGGAAGCATGCTAAAGCATTGCCAAAGCCGCAGACATGAGGAATGGATGGCAGAGGGAATGGATCGATCCTTCTCCCTGTCTTCTCCTGGCTCCCCTTCGGCTCCCACCTTCATTCATCTCATTGCTACAGCCTACCTAGCACCTTCACCTCACCATCCTGTCCTCCTGTCCCTGTGAAGCTGCATAAATCCTGTTATTTTTGAAAAAACCGCCAAAATAGCAAGTGTCGCAAAAGTTTTCCTACGCGACCAGACAGCTGATTTACGGTGCTAGCTAACAACCGCGACTATGACGAACCATTGCAAAAGTTTTCCTGTCTTGTCACTTGTGTTCGGCTATGGAAGCGCCCAGCGCGGCAGCGCCACACTTGGCTGCCTCTCTCTCCACCAGGATTCACAAGTGCCTTATTCAAGGACACTTCCCCACAGGATTTCTATCCATGCTCACCAGTACAGTGAGTACTGCCACATGGCACGACAAGACTCAGATATATCCATCCATCATTGTGAAGTTGCTACTATGAAGACCTCTGTGTGAAGTTGCTTTGTAAAGTTGCTCTGAGTTTATTATTATGAAGTTGCTATTGTGTTGATTATTGTGAAGCTGCTTTTGTGTGGATAGACTAATACTCTTGTGGAAACCACCCCTGTAGACTTGCTTGCTTTCCCCTCACACCTTGCCGATACATTGTGATTGCACCAACCTCCTCCTCCTCCTCCTTCCTATTTGGAGTCCCATCTAGAATTCAGTGTGGTTTATTCCAGTTTTGGCCTACAACTCCCAGAAATTCCAGCCAGTTTACCAGCTGTTAGGATTTCTGGGAGTTGTAGGCCAAAACCATCTGGAATGATCATGCGCTGGAATAAGAATTAATAACGAATTTCGTTATTAATTATGTTACATTTCAGAATTTTTGGGGAAATTTTTTGTAAGTATTTCTATTACTAATAAAAAAAATTCCCCCCATTTGATTTTAGAACCACAGTAGGTTAAATGTTTTTGAATATTTACATAAAACTGTAATTTAAGATAAGACGCCCCAACTCTGATTAAACCATTATTTGAACCTTCTTCAGTGTAAATGTGCTTACGCAGCCTTCCAATAATAATAGAGTAAAATAATGGACATGTAATAATAACAGTAATAACAGAGCAAAATAATAAATGTAATAATAAAACAATAAAGTCCCTCAGTCCCTCGGGAAGGCGTCGAAGAGGCTCTTGAGCTGCCCGACGATGAGGGTGATGAGCTGGGCATCCCCCGGGGGCAGCGTGGCCAGGTTGGCAGTGCCAAGGCCAGGCCCACCTCTGCTGCCCTGGCGGAGGATGAAGAGGAAAACGACGTGCCGCCGCCGCCCGGCTCCGCCATCCCCGGCGAAGAGGGCGCAGGGCCCCAAGAGCAGCAGGGATGACGAAGAGGCGGCAATGGTGGCATGGAAGCGGCATTTGCGTCACTCCTCCCCGCTGCATGCTGGGAAACCGAGGCTCGGGCTGCTCTGGAGAGCCAGATGCAATCATGAAAAGAGCCACACCTGGCTCGCGAGCCATAGGTTCCTTACCCCTGTTCTAGACATGGCCATACAGCCCGAAAAACCTACAACAACCCAATGATTCTGGCCATGAAAGCCTTTGACGATACTTAACAACAATAAAAACAGAGTAAAATAATAAATAACCTTGACTCGAGTTTAAGCTGAGGGGGACTTTTTCAGTCTAAAAAAACTAGGCTTATACTTGAGTATATACAGTATATCCATCTCACAGTATAAATATGTAGGGCAAGCAGTTACACTTGTAGATGCTTTGGGGGCACTGAAAAGAGTACAGCAAACCTGATGGTGCGTGCATGCCGGTGGAGGGAAAGAGTGGAGAAAGGGTAGCAGTGCTGCTGAATGCCTGAATGCTGGAAGAGTTTGAATCCATGTGATTGGTGAGGGATGAGTTGCTTGCCGGAAGAGGCTCTGGAGTAACAAAAGTGCAATCAGCTCATTATTACCACTGTTAGAACACAATAGCAAAGTACTAAAAGGTTAAAGGATAACCTTAACAGGAAGGAAGGAAGGAAGGAAGGAAGGAAGGAAGGAAGGAAGGAAGGAAGGAAGGAAGGAAGACATTTCCAATATTTTGGGAACCTTTCTGGAAATTAATTCACCTGCAAAACTACAACATATCAATCATGGTTTTAAAAAAAACTTAGATGGGAGATGATTTTTTTTAATGATAACCAGATAATTCCATGACCCCATTCATTCAACTCACATTAGTCTATTTTCAAAATTCTGTGAATCAGTTTTTTGAATTTAGGGGTTACACATTCTTCATTGCCCAAGGCCCCTTCTACAATGCCATACAAAATCCAGATTATCTGTTTTGAACGGGAATATATGGCAGTGTAGATTCATATAATCCAGTTCAAAGCAGATAAAGTGGATTCTCTGCATTGATAAACTGTATTATATGGCAGTGTAGAAGGGGTTTAAGAAAATGCTATGATATTCCTGGAGTCGCCATAGGTCAACAGGCAATTTGAAAGCACGCACACATCCTCTTGATTCTGCGGAATCTTATGACCATATAGACCAGGGATGGGCAACCTCTGCCCGGGGGCCGGATGCGGCCCGGCAGCTGATTCCGTCCGGCCCGGGAGAACGGCGTCGGGGGCGGGGCCAAGAGGAAGGGGTGCCGCTGCCGCCATCCCATCGCAGGCTCTGTGGGGTCTGTGTCGGCAGACAGGCCGGAGGATTGGCGGCTTTGGAGTGCCGGCCATCCCTGGAGGTAATCCGGGCCTGCAGTGGGAGCACTCGGCGACGTGCGGGGGCTGATCTCCCTGGCGACCCGGAAGACTTGATCGTCTTCCGGGTTGCCAGGGCAATCAGCCACCTCAGATCGCCGACTGCTACCCCTGCAGGCTCGGATCGCCTCCAGGGATGGCAGGTACTCCATAGCATGGGGAACGGCTGGGGGCAAGAGCGGGCGGAGGCCTGCAGCCTCCGATCACCTGCTGCTCTGCTCCCCTCTGCTGCGGTGGCGGCTGGGTCCGCTTTGCCATCCTCTGGGCTGGATCCATTGGGCCATTCCATCTTGGTTCGCACCTTGTCTTCTTGAATTTAATTTAATTTTAGTGGTTTTTATTATTATTTTATAATAATTTTTTAATAAAAATATAATATAATAAATAATATAATAGAATGTTATATTATAATTTCAATATATTATAATGTCTATATATATATAAATACTATAATAATTATGATATGAATATTATATTTTAATATTAATGAGATATTAAATAAATAAATAAATAAATAATGTAGATTTAGGCCTTTAGGTGCGGCCCTCCATAATATTTTTTGGCTCTTGTGTGGCCCCTTGGAAAAAATAATTGCCCACCTCTGATATAGACCAGGGCTGTCCAACTGGCGGCCCGGGGGCCGTATAAGGCCCCCCAGCCCCTTCCCTGCACCCCCCTAAGCTTTTTAATAAAAATAAAAATAAAAATTAAAATAAATAATAATATTTTAAAAAATTACCCACTTCCGGGTTCCGGAGCAAGTATCGCGAGACTACGGAAGCCACATTTTGCTCTCAACGAGATCACGCCTGCGTTGAGAGAGCGAAATCTGTGTGGCTTCCATAGTCTCGCGATACTCCTGTTGCCGAAATCTTGGCTACTTAATCCCTGCGGTCCACGCAGACGCGATTTGGACCTTCTCGGCTGCTGCCTCGGTCGGTCGTCGCCTCTGCTCGTGGTCCGGCTACTCCTGGATCCTGCGCGTTTGGGAAGGTTAGGCTAACCTTTATGTTATTATTATGTAATTGTGTATGGATGCCCCTTATATATTCCCTCCCTGCATTTCCCCTTAGTAAAAGATTATATTTGATTGTATGGATGCCTCTTATGAATTGTAAGTAAATTGGAGCCGGGGGAGGCGGGGCGGAGCCGGAGTGGGGGTGGAGCCGGGGGCGGAGGCAGACCCTTCGGCCCCCCAGCTCACCAGTGACCGGAATTCAGGCCCCTGGGCCGGTAGAAGTTGGACAGCCCTGATATAGACCATATAGACTACTTTACTATGTTTATTCTACTGTCTCACTTATCCGACCTTCGCTCATCCAACATTCTGTATTATCCAACACAGTCTGCCCGGATTCACAACTGTTTCAATACATTGTTATGTTTTCGTGCTAATTTCGTAATTACAGTGATTACTACATAATGTTACCATGTATCGAACTGCTTTTTCTGTCGATTTGTTGTAAAACATGATGTTTTGGTGCTTAATTTGTAAAATCATAATGTAATTTGACGTTGAATAGGGTTTTCCTTAATCCCTCTTTATTATCCAACTTTTTCGCTTATCCGGCATTTTGTCGGCCTATTTATGTTGGATAAGCGAGACTCTACTGTATAACTTTCTTTTATTAGAGCCGGACTTCGGATGGATCTATACTGCCCTATATCCCAGGATCTGATCCTCGATTATCTGTTTATCCTAGACGAAGTAGCAGTGTAGACTCATATAATCCAGTTCAAAGCAGATAATCTGGGATCAGACCCTGGTGAAGTGGCAAGGAGAAGGGATATAGGATCTGATCCAGTCTGTTACATATATTATATTGAAATGTACAGAGACTTCCTACCTACTCACACACTCACTACACCTTTTGATGGCAAAGTTGTTATGCCTTGCCACACCATATATTATTATTATTTATATTTTACATCATTTATATTCTGCCCTTCTCACTCCGCAGGGGACTCAGGGCAGATTACAATGTACATATACAGGCAAACATTCAATGCCACAGACACACAACATATATAGACAGACACTCAGAGGCAATTTAACATTCCAGCTTCTGGAAACTCTCCAAAGCAAACCTGTGATGGCGATGGAAACAGTTGTGGCAGGAGAAGAAGTAGCGTTCACTTTCCTAACAGATATTTCAGTAGAATTAGAGGTCTGGTAATGAGGGACCACTGTGCCTTTTGTTGTTGAGCCAGGATTTCCATCCGGAATGTCTGCAGGTGAGGATAGCATGGTGCGTGGAGGTATGAAAGAAGGGGAAGAAGTTGGAGAGTAGCTTGTTTCCCCTAAGGTGAGTAGATGTGTGGGGAGGGGTCAACAAATTAGTCACAAAAAAAGAGGGTTACAAAATAGCCAAACAGCAGAGTCTACGTAATAAGGAGCAATTGGTTTCTCAGAGACCTCCCATGCCATGTCAACCAAGGAAGCTACACCTTATGAACATAGATCCTCTACCTGGGATATCTGTTGTATCTACTGTATATTTTACAAAACATAATTATGTGTGGTGGGATTCATTGGCCTCTGTACCATTGAGCCAATCCAACTGATTCCTCAAACATTGTTCTTAGCCACGGAGAGAAAGCTCATAGGCATACGCATTCTCTAGCCCAGGGGTGCTCATTAGGTGGCTCGCGATCGACTGGTCAATCCTGGGACCTTGGGAGGTCGATCCCAGCTGGATGGGGCGCTTCTGAGGGGGCGGAGCCATGCCGCGCCAGGCCCCGCCCCCTCCCCGGGCTACAGCGCGACCACAGCTGCTTCAGCCTTGAGGAGGGTATGGCCAAGCCAGTAGTGGGTAGCTATGCCACTACTGGCTTGGCATACCCTCCTCTAGTCTGGAGAAGGTGTGGCAGCGCTGTAGCCTGAGGGGGGAGGGGGCGGAGTCAGGCCACACTAGGCCCCGCCCCCTTCCCTGGCTACAGCGTTACCACAGCTGCTTCAGCCTTTAGGAGGGTATGGCCAAGCTAGTAGTGGGTAGCTATGCCACTACTGGCTTGGCATACCATCCTCTAGCCTGGAGAAGGTGTGGCAGTGCTGTAGCCAGAGCAGGGAGGGGCGGAGCCAGGCCACACTAGGCCCCGCCCCAGCTACAGCGCGACCACAGCTTCTTCAGCCTTGAGGAGGGTATGTCTAGCTATGCCACTACTGGCTTGCCATACCCTCCTCTAGCCTGGAGAAGGTGTGGCAGCGCTGTAGCTAGAGCGGGGAGGGGCGGAGTCAGGCAGTGCCAGGTCCCGCCCCCTCCCCGGCTACAGCGTGACCACAGCTGCTTCAGCCTTGAGGAGGATCTGCCAGGACAGTAGTGTCTAGCTATGCCACTACTGGCTTGGCATATCCTCCTCTAGTCTGGAGAAGGTGTGGCAGCGCTGTAGACTGAGCGGTGATGGGGCGGAGCCAGGCCACGCTAGGCCCCGCCCCAGCTACAGCGCGACCACAGCTTCTTCAGCCTTGAAGAGGGTATGTCTAGCTATGCCACTATGCCACGCCAGGCCCCACCCCCTCCCCTGGCTACAGCGTTACCACCGCTGCTTCAGCCTTGAGGAGAGTATGGCCAAGCCAGTAGTGGCTAGCTATGCCACTACTGGCTTGGCATACCCTCCTCTAGCCTGGAGAAGATGTGGCAGCGCTGTAGCCTGAGCGGGGAGGGGGTGGAGCCAGGCCGCACCAGGCCCCACCCCCTCCCCCGGCTACAGCGTTACCACAGCTGCTTCAGCCTTGAGGAGAGTATGGCCAAGCCAGTAGTGGCTAGCTATGCCACTACTGGCTTCGCATACCCTCCTCTAGCCTGGAGAAGGTGTGGCAGTGCTGTAGACAGAGCGGGGAGGGGCGGAGCCAGGTCGCGCCAGGCCCCGCCCCTCCCCCGGCTACAGCGCGACCACAGCTGCTTCAGCCTTAAGGAGGGTTTGCCAGGCCAGTAGTATCTAGCTATGCTACTACTGGCTTGGCATACCCTCCTCTAGTCTGGAGAAGGTGTGGCAGCGCTGTAGCCAGAGTTGGGAGGGGCGGAGCCAGGCAGCTCCAGGCCCCGGCCCCGCCCCCACCCCCGGCTTCAGCGCGACCACAGCTGCTTCAGCTTTGAGGAGGGTATGCCAGGCCAGTAGTGTCTAGCTATGCCACTACTGGCTTGGCATACCCTCCTCTAGCCTGGAGAAGGTGTGGCAGTGCTGTAGCCAGAGTGGGGAGGGGCGGAGCCAGGCCGCACCAGGCCCCGCCCCCTCCCCCGGCTACAGCGTGACCACAGCAGCTTCAGCCTTGAGGAGGGTATGGCCAGGCCAGTAGTGTCTAGCTATGCCACTACTAGCTTGGCATACCCTCCTCTAGCCTGGAGAAGGTGTGGCAGTACTGTAGCCAGAGCAGGGAGGGGCGGAGCCAGGCCGCACCAGGCCCCGCCCCCTTCCCCAGCTACAGCGTTACCACAGCTGCTTCAGCCTTGAGGAGGGTATGGCCAAGCCAGTAGTGGGTAGCTATGCCACTACTGGCTTGGCATACCCTCCTCTAGCCTGGAGAAGGTGTGGCAGCACTGTAGCCAGAGTGCAGGGGGCAGAACCAGGCCACGCCAGGCCCCCACCCTTCCCGGCTACAGCGTTACCACAGCTGCTTCAGCCTTGAGGTGAGTATGGCTAAGCCAGTAGTGGGTAGCTATGCCACTACTGCCTTGGCATACCCTCCTCTGGTCTGGAGAAGGTGTGGTAGTGCTGTAGCCTGAGCGGGGAGGAGGCGGAGCCAGGCCACAACAGGCCCCGCCCCTCCCCCGGCTACAGCATTACCACAGCAGCTTCAGCCTTGAGGAGGATATGGCCAAGCCAGTAGTGGGTAGCTATGCCACTACTGCCTTGGCATACCCTCCTCTGGTCTGGAGAAGGTGTGGCAGCACTGTAGCCAGAGCGGAGAGGGGGCAGAACCAGGCCACGCCAGGCCCCGCCCCCTCCCCTGGCTACAGCGTTACCACAGCTGCTTCAGCCTTGAGGAGGGTATGGCTAAGCCAGTAGTGGCTAGCTATGCCACTACTGCCTTGGCATACCCTCCTCTAGTCTGGAGAAGGTGTGGCAGTGCTGTAGCCAGAGTGGGGAGGGGTGGAGCCAGGCCGCGCCAGGCCCCGCCACCTCCCCCAGCTACAGCGTGACCACAGCTGCTTCAGCCTTGAGGAGAGTATGCTAGGCCAGTAGTGTCTAGCTATGCCACTACTGGCTTGGCATACCCTCCTCTAGCCTGGAGAAGGTGTGGCAGCGCTGTAGCCATAGTGGGGAGGGGCGGAGCCAGGTTGTGCCAGGCCACGCCCCCTCCCCGGCTCCGCCCTGCTTCTCTCTCAGGTAGATCTTTCTGACTTGGTTTTATCATAAGTAGCTCGCATGCTGAAAAAGTGTGGGCACCCCTGCTCTAGCCCATATGGTTTCATTTATATCCCGCCCATTTCAGCCCGAAGGCGACTCAAGGCGGCGAACAGTCGGCACTAATTCGATGCCATCTTAAAACATACATCAATAAAATTTTTAAAAACCATAAATATCTAAAAACATCAGAAACATTAAAACGATGAACAATTTTTAAAAACTATTTAAAAACCTATGTCGTCATATTCAGTCCGTTTTATCAGTTCCGTCATCTTTGTCGTTCCTGGGTCTTTTCCGATTATGTTGTCTAATTAAACAGTATTTGGTCAGGAAATGAGTGTGGAAAGATAAAATATTAGGACACCATGTTTACTTGTGGGCTTTGAGGCTACGTTCCACATACAAAAAGACATCAGGACACCAGGATTTGAGGTTAAAAAAGGAATTATATACAATACTATTATTCAGCACAAAGCTATAGGACAAAGTGGCTCTCTAGCAGCTTAGGTGGGGATACACACAACATCGATACATGCACCTTCTCCCCCCATTCTTGCCCCCTTTCTCTTGCTCAATTTCCTTTTCAACCTCCTCCTTAGAGCCTAATTTCTCTAAGTCTGGTCTTGGATGTTACATGTGCTGCTTCATTTTCGTTTTTCGCTATGTGTAGGAAAATCTGCCTAGAACGTGTGCCCTTGCTCCCAATCTAGCACTACTCCTCTCTATCCCCTCAAATGCAACCAGTTTTCTTACTGGCAAACTACATGGTGCACTGGTGGTTTATAAAATCCCCCTATCCTTCCATTTCTCCTAACCAAATCCAAACTCCAAAACACTTCTGGTTCCAAGCATTTTGGGTACGGGAAACGCAGCCTGTACAGTCAAACTCAAACAATAACCAACCAATCTGGAAGAGTGATTAATAGCTGGTAAGCAGAAAAGAGAGGTCACAACTGTCTGATGAAATTGACCGTCCCTTTGTGACCAATGTAGATCCTGTCTGACTGCAAGAATCCCTCAGCCCACATGACCCAAATGATTTTGAAGCAGCATGGGCAAGCCCAGGCCCGAGGGCCGGATGCGGCCCTTTGGGTTTTTTCCTCAGGCCCTCCTCTCTCACACCATTCTATCTTTCCTTCCTCCTTCTCTCCCTCCCTTCCTCCTTTACCTCTCCCTTTTCCTCTTCCCTTCCCTTCTACCCTTTCGTCTTTCTTTCCTTCCCTCTTCTTTCCTTCCCTCCTTCTACCTTTTCATTTTTCCTTCTTTCCCCTTCCTTCCTTCCTTCCTATTTCCCCTCCTTCCCTTCCACCCTTCCTTCCTTCAATCCTTCTATCTTTCCTTCTACCCTTTCGTCTTTCTTTCATCTTCTCTTCTACCCTTTCGTCTTTCTTTCCCTCCCTCTTCTTTCTCTTTTCCTCCTTCCTTCCCTTCTACCCTTTCGTCTTTCTTTCCTTCCCTCTTCTTTCCTTCCCTCCTTCCACCCTTTCATTTTTCCTTCTTTCCCCTTCCTCCCTTCCTATTTTCCCTCCTTCCCTTCCCTTCCACCCTTCCTTCCTTCAATCCTTCTATCTTTCCTTCTACCCTTTTGTCTTTCTTTCGTCTTCCCTTCTACCCTTACGTCTTTCTTTCCCTCCCTCTTCTTTGCCTTCCTCCTTCTACCCTTTCATTTTTCCTTTCCTCCCTCTTCTTTCCCCTTCCTCCCTATTTTCCCACCCTCCCTTCCCTTCCACCCTTCCTTCCATCCTTCCATCTTTCCTTCCTCCTTCTCTCACTCCCGTCCTTTCTTACCTCCCTCTTTGTCTTTTCCTCCTTCCTTCCCTTCTACCCTTTCGTCTTTCCTTCCTTCACTCTTCTTTCCCTCCCTCTTTCCTTCTTTCTCTTTCCCCTTCTTCCCTTCTTTCCTATTTTCCCTCCCTCCCTTCCCTCCCACCCACCCTTCCTTCCACCCTTCTATCTTTCCTTCCTCCTTCTCTCGCTCCCATCCTTCCTTACCTCCCTCTTTCTCTTTTCCTCCTTCCTTCCCTTCTACCCTTTCGTCTTTCTTTCCTTCCTTCACTCTTCTTTCCCTCCCTCCTTCCCTCTTTCCCTCCCTCCTTCCCTCTTTCTCTTTCCCCTTCCTCCCTTCCTTCCTATTTTCCCTCCCTTCCCTTCCACCCTTCCTTCCTTCCATCCTTCTATCTTTCGTTCCTCCTTCTCTCACTCCCGTCCTTCCTTACCTCCCTCTTTCTCTTTTCCTCCTTCCTTCCCTTCTACCATTTCATATTTCCTTCCTTCACTCTTCTTTCCCTCCCTCCTTCCCTCTTTCTCTTTCCCCTTCCTTCCTTCCTTCCTTCCTTCCTCTCTTCCTTCCTATTTTCCCTTCCTCCCTTCCACCCTTCCTTCCTTCCACCCTTCAATCTTTCCTTCTTCCTTCTCTCACTCCCATCCTTCTTTACCTCCCTCTTTCTCTTTTCCTCCTTCCTTCCCTTTCATCTTTCCTTCCTTCACTCTTCTTTCCCTCCCTCCTTCCCTCTTTCTCTTTCCCCTTCCTTCTTTCCTTCCTATTTTCCCTCCCTTCCCTTCCTTCCTTCCTCCCTTCCTTCCTTTCGTCCGTCTCTTCCTCCCTCCCTCCCTCCCTCTCATCCTTCCTTTGCTTTTTATTTCTTCCTTTCGTCCTGGGTAATGTTTAGCTGGAAGAAGAAAAGGTAGAGAGGGAATCTCCTTCTCTGGAGGCCTTCCTGCAGATGCTGTCTATCTATCAAGAGTGCTTTGATTGTGCCTTCCTGCATGGCAGGGGGGTTGGACTGGGTGGCCCTTGCGGTTCTCTTCCAGTTCTAGGATTCTATACCAGGAGTAGACAATACGGGTCTAATGGATACACTTTTCCTCTCCCGTCCACCATCTCATCCTGACTAAGGCCAACCCTTTTGGGGTCCAAATGTTTCCAACCTTTCCTTCACTTTCTTCCTCCAAAACAGAAGAGGGAAGGGGAGAAAAGGGCAGTGAGGGGTCTGAGTCCTCCCCTTGGGGGTTGAGAAAGGTGGGGTAAAAATGCTGTAAATAAATAAATAAATTGGGAACAATCCCCTCCCTCCTGGCCTGCCCATCTCACAATGGCCTGCCATGTGCTCCCCCCAAGTTAAAAGGTTTGCCCATGCCTGTTCTGGAGACATAACCAGTCCAACTAGCTACCAAACCTAGGACCATGTCACATGGGAATATAATCAATTTATATTGGTATGCATCCCATATTTTTAAAGGAATGGATGCATTGAGAAAGAAAGCATACTCTCGCCATCAGACCTAATTATTACAATTCTTATGATTTGAAAATACTACACATTGACGCATCACACTATGGAATCCATTCAAAACACACCCTACATCACTCTAGAGCAGGGGTGCTCACACTTTTTCATCATGCGAGCTACTATATGAACAATCAAGTTGAAAAGATCACCTTTTGTGCATGTGAATGTGCGCACGCACACACGCGCACACGCTCCTACTGCAGCCTTTTGTCTGCGCGGGGCTTCTTTCTTGCCTGGCCATGAACTCGCCGCCGCACACCCAGGAAGGGGATCCTCCTTGCCTGCGCGCGCGCTCTCTCTTAATGTCTTCGTTGCTTTTCTCCTTCCTGCTGCGTGCTTTTGCGAAGCTGGAAGTTCCCATCCTATCCTGCTTCTTGCGTGCACAGCAGGCCCCTCCCACGCATGCAGCAGGAGGGTATTTATAGGCGCACCCACCCGCGCTCCGGCCAGATATGGCTTCGGCAGCGGCCCGGAAGGCACAGGGCTGGGAAGAGGGGCCGCCTGGCTGCTGCCTGGGCCGGGAAACTCAACCAAGAGAGGGACCCATGTGAGGCTGGAGCCTCCCCACGGCAGCCTCCCCCCTCTCTCCTCCCTCGAGGCTTCCTTACCTGGGTAGGAGAAGGAAGAGTGGAAGAGGTGCTCCCCCAAAGTGACAGATGCAGCGGGGGGAGGCCTTCCTTCCTGTCGAGGGTGTCACTCAGAAAGGATGCCCAAGTGGACGGCTGGCAGGGAGGAGGACCCCTCCCACTGGTGGCAGTCCATGCCCACGGGGGAGAGAGAGAGAGGGTGGCTCTTCCTAGCCAGCTCTGAAGAGCCACCCCTCTCTCTCTCTCTCTCTCCCGTGGGCCCTCGCCACCTTTCTCCTTCGAGGGCGAGGGAGGGCGAGGCAGAGAAAGGCGGCGAGGGCACAAGCAGCAGCAGCAAGTGGAGTCTCCATCCCCGCAGCCCTCTCCTCCTCGGGTTCAGCCCCAGGAACACGGCGGAGCCCTCCCTGCTTGCCCCCAACCAAGGAAAGAAAGCAGCCCCACACAGCTCGCTCGCCCAGGTCTCGGCTTGGAATGGGAGTCCCGAGGGCAGCAGCAGGGTTTGCGGCGGGGCTTGCTTGGCTTTGCCCCACTTTGCCTGGCCTCCTTCGCCTCTTTCTCTCTCTCGCTCTCCTTCCAGCGCCCGCCTGCGTGCCTGCCAAAAGGATCCGAAAAAGTTCTCTGGATTTCTTTCTTCTCTCCTTGGCTCTCTCTCTCTCTCACACACAGACACACATTCCCTCCATCCCTCCCACAGTCTCGCATCCTATCCATGCACGTGCCTTTGTCTTGCTCCCCCCCCCCCCCAGCAGCAACCAATGGGCGGTCATGTCACCACAACGTGCGTGGCAAGACGAGCGCCAGAGCCTGCCCACTAAAGCCTCATTTTGGCAAAAGAAGCCTCGCGAAGGCGGCGGCGGGAGCGCACATGCGCACGCATGGCAGGAGCACGCCATCTGGCTGGTGAGGCCCAAAGATCACCTGGAAGAGGGCCGAAGATCACCTAGGTGCTCCCGATCACCGTAATGAGCACCCCTGCTCTAAGGCCTTTAAAAAAGTATGGTTTCTGATGGGATGCATACAGATTTTCCTATCACACACAGAAACAGCATTTCAGCAATGGAAGAATCCATAGTATTTCAAAAAACACAATTAGAATTCTGTCTGCAAATATCTGCAATGCTTTAAAGACAGATTTCAATGGAATACTGATGGGATGAGGCAAACATCACATAATGGGACCCGTTTCAAATCATTCTCAAACAGTTTCAGAAACTGAGTATTTCCTAATGTGATAAAGTCCCTAATGTTCTACAAAGTGGATTCTCCAGGTGCCCTCCTAATCCTAATCTCATATAGAATACAGAAAGCATGTTTGAGAGGAAATGGACACCATCACAGAACTTGATCCTGCCCAACGTACAGCAGACATTTCACAGAAATGCAATTCAATTAAAAGTGTTTTCTTACCTTGATCAAGAGGAGGTTTTGTTTCATCTAGAAAGAAAGAAATATGACAGTATTATAATCTGGTTCCATCAAGTATGTTTTTAAAAACGCTGAGAACGATCTGGCAACAGCATTTTAAATGTATATCTTGCTAAGTTGGCTACATGGATTCTTCAAGCTGATATTTAACAATTATATTTAAATTACAACAAAATGATAGAGATATGGCAGTGTAGACACACACACACATATGGATGGATGTTGGATCACTGGTTGGCTTTATACACACACACACACACACACACAATATTTATATATTACTCCTATATATATTGCTATATAATACATATATATTATATTACTGTTATATATATATATATATATATATATATATATTACTATTAAATAGCCTCATAGAATAGAGTTAGAAGGGACTCTACCATGGTATTGGGGAAGAACAGACAGGAAGGAAGGAGAGAAGAAAGGAGGGAGGGAGGGAAAACGGGAAGGAATGAAGGAGGGAAAGAAGGAAGGAAAGAAAGAGGTACAGAAGGAAGGAAGAAGAGAAAGCAGAAAGGAAATAAAAGGGGTAGGAAAGGCAGGAAAGAGGCAAAGAAGGAAAGAAAAGGAAGGAGAAAATGAAATAAAAAGTGAAAGAAGGGAGGAAACAGGGAGGGAAGAAAGGAGACAAAGGAAGAAGTAGAGAAAGGGGGAGGGAAAGAAGGAAAGAGAGAAGGATGAAACCAAAGAGCTAAAGAAAGAATTAAAGAAAGAGGTAGAGAAGGAAGAAAGGAGAGAAAGGGGAAGAAAAAGGGGGGAAGGAATAGGTAGGTACCTCTCTTTCATAATAGTCCAGATAGCTACTTCTACTTCAAATATTTTTACTATAGGTCACAGCAATGCGTATCAGGGCACAGCTAGTATATATACTGTATATATATAGAGAGGGGGGGGGCTGCTTTCAGGCATGCACTAAGACTTACAGTATTTGTAGGTAAGATATCAAGATGAGTATCTATTTGATGAATGCGTTACCGAAACAAGAATGTCAAATTCCAATAACAAAATGCCATGGCAAAGGCTCAAATACCACAAAGTTGTTATCTTTCAATCTAAATATTTTTTAACAGGAGGAATATTGTATATAATAATAATAATAATAATACATGCTACATATCAGGGCTTAATTATTTACATCCAGTCCAGTCACTAAAAACTCATCACATCGTGTATTGCCTAGCATAGAACAGCATGCAGTACTTTTTTTTTAAAAGGAAGACATAAGTGTTACTCTTACTGATCAGCCCTGTGATATCCAAAGAAAGTGCCATGCCTCATTTATAGTTGAAGCAATTGACAGTTGTTATTGAAACTGCTAGAACAGGGGGTGCTCATTAGGTAGCTGGGGTGTGAGCTACTAGTAGATCTTTTAAGGGATGGATGGAGTTAATGGTCTGTTTCGGCCCTCTTCCAGGTGATCTTCGGGCCTCACCAGCCAGATGGGGCGCTCCTGCCATGTGCGCGCATGCGCACTCCTGCTGCTGGCTTTCGCTCTCGCGGTGCTTCTTTCACCTGCGGGGCATTGGAGGAAGAAGGAAGCACAAGTTGTTTTAGAATAAACATCTGGCGGGGCCTCTGGATGGGAGCGCCCTGCCTCTCTCGTCAGCCATTCAGAAGGAGCTGTGCAGCCTCCGTTGCCGGCAAGATAGGCAGGGCGGAGCGCCCCCTCTGGATGCCCCGCCTTGTGCTTTCTCCTTCCTGCAATGCCCCGCAGGCGGAAGAAGTGCTGCGCGGACGGAAAACAGCAGCAGGAGCACGTGCAGTGGCGGGAGTGCGCGGCGGTGGGAGTGCGCGGGAGCGCACGGGAGCGGGGGCAGGTAGATCTTTTGGACTTGGTTGCTTTAAGAGTAGCTCGCATGCTGAAAAAGTGTGAGCACCCCTGTGCTAGAATGAAAGCAACATGACATCTTGGCCCTTTTGAAGTTCAAAAGGTTAGATCTTTGGTCTTGAGGATAAATTTGTTCACTTCTGTTATATAAAGATGAATAAAAAAAGGAAATTGTCATTTCTATAAAACAATAATGACAGAAAGTGTTGGATCTTATCGTTAAGCAGTAATAACTGAAAATCAAGCAGTGAGTTGCTAAAGCAATAAAAATGCACAAAGTGAAATAATTGCATGCAGTGCTTCTTTTTCAAAGAACCAGCTGCTTTTCCAGAGAACCTGCCTTTTACCCCAAAAAAAGACAGAAATTCCTTTTGTAGTAATATTTATATATACAGGATTTACAGAAACATTTGAGTTTGAACTGCTCACAATCAGTCGCTTGAGTGCGTAGACACTGGAGAATTAATGCATAGAGAGAGAGAGCTGTCTGGGAGTGGCTCAGAGCTGAGGGGAGGAGTGGAGCTGCTTGAGAGGGAAAGAGGTGTAGCTTATTGGTCAGTCGGTTGTCAGAGCTGTAAGAGAAAGCAATCTCTTGACAGAGCTGAGAGTGAGCAGTCAAAGAAGACAGTTGTCTTGTAAACTGACAGGAAAAGTTCTGTGTGAGAGCTGACAGGTAGTCAGTCACAGGCTTTTGGAATCTCTAGGGCTTAGAGATTAGCTCACGTCTCTGGGGAAGCAAGCTATAGGAAAACTCTAGGATAGAGTTAGGAGCTAGGGTGCTTCTGGCAGACTGAGTGTTAGCTCAGGGAACTAACTAGGTTAGTTAGTTGAAGACTACTCACGTCTAGTTTTAATATTGGAGTGAGGGAGTTTAGAGAGACAAGTTTCGAACTGTCTAGTTGTGTAATGAAGTTCTAAGAAACCAATCTTAAATAACCAACATGCTCTAGAACCATTTTATATAACCGTTACGCATTTGTGCCTCTCAAGATCTGTTTGTTAACTTAATAAACATCATTGTTGTTAACGTTACAGGAAAGCTTTCAGTGTGCCCCCTTACATCAGTGTGTGCCAGTTCCAGCCTTCCCACATTCCCAGTCACAGGGGAAATATTTTACCTCAGCAAACCTCTTAGTTTACCTTCAGTTTTGGAGCCTAGCCTGACGATTATTTTTTTAAAAATCCTAAAACTCATTTTTAGGTTGGTGGCAGCATCCTAGTGGTTAAAGCCTCCTAGTTTTATAGCCCAGGTCGTCACACCATGCCAGTATGGATCTTGGGCTTTGCATCTCAAATGGAACGGGTTTTTATCTATGTTCTTAAGAAAACTATTTGCCGTACCCAACTGCGTGCCCTCAGCAGTACTGTGCCTGGATATAGGTATACCATCTGTAGAATGTATAGCATGGAAAGGAACGCTAGGATACTGGATAAAATACATGTCTAGGGGTGAGGAGAATAACTATGTACACTTGCTACAAAAATACTTTTTCATTTCTCAAATGAAGAAGACATTAAAAGAGAAAATACTCAAATTAGGACTCTCACAAGACCTATTACTCTCCCTAGACTCAAGTAGGGCAATGCAAATTCTGAAACAACGAATAATTGACATAGATATGCAAAATTCTACTACTGCAGCATGTAGTACTTGTTCCCCTATAAACCTGGCCCTGGAGTTTAGACCACTAAGTGGAGCTAAATACTTAGAAAACTTAAATATCCCTAAATATTGACAGGCGTTTAGCAAAGCCCGATTCAATGTTATTCCCTCAGCTATCCTAGAAGGACGTTTTCAACATAAAGATTACCATGATCAGCTGTGCCCGTGTGGGGTGGGTGTAGTAGAGTCTCTACTGCATGTCATGTTTGAATGTTCCTTGTATAGGGATGAAAGAAGGAAGGTCATAATGCCTCTTATCTGTCATTGGCCAGGAAGATCTTTACAAAGGTATTTAAAGTATCTTTTGGGGGACTCAAAGAAAAAAGTTACAGAGGAGATAGCAACATTTTTTGCTCATGCCTCAAAGATCCGAAAGAGCATTTTAGCTAAAGAAAAGTAACCGAAGAGAAGCTGAGAAATTTAACTACAGTCTTTATGCGATTATAACTGTAGTACATTAAATAGTAGAAAACTACACAGCCCTAGATACGTATTATTAGCTTTTAAGAGGTATACCTTTTAAGTCCCGCAATCTTAAAATGTGTACATTTGATAACCTGTATTGTGTTTTATATTTGACTTTTATCTGTATTATATTTTTCTGTATCTGCCGAAGGTTTGTTAACTGAAATAAAGGCAATTGATTGATTGATTGATTGATTGATTGACTCCATAAAATGGAGTCTAGGGATTTGTAGTTTAGTGAGGCACTAGCACTCTAGTTGTCCTTGTAAAAGTATATTTCCAATAACTCTATAGCAGTGGTTGGGAACCTTTTTGACTGAGAGAGCCATGAAAGCAAAATATTTGGAAATTTGTTTCCGTGAGAACCATATATATATAATATATTTTACGACTGAATTCAACTAAATGTGAGTATATACGTACTAGGGGTTTTATCTCCGGTTATAAATTATTTGATATCGTTTTTTTGTTTTTATTTTTTAATTTCATAGTTTTTTGACCCAAGATGCCCAACCGGGAAGTGGAATATCTTCACCGAACCAGGGGGCCGGGATTTTCTTTATTTTTTGTATTAGTTCGTATTGTGCCCCCTCAGTTCCCTTCTCCTCTCGCCAGAAGAGAGCTTCTTACAAAGGGAATATAAAACTCCCCTAAAAGGGCTTCTGAGGCTCACTTACACAGACGCAGCAGGCTCCTGCAGCCAGAAAACAGTCGCAGATCGGATCCATTCTATCTGGCATCGGTTGCTCGCGTCTGCTGCTTCTGTTTGGGGCAAGCTTTCGCGTGCAAGGCTGTGATGTGTGTGTGTGTGTGTAAGTAAGGAAGCCTCAGAAGCAATTTCTGAGGAGATTTATATTCCTTTTATAAGAAGCTGTGTAGTATCTGTGCATTTCATTTGCATTGCTTGATTATTTCTTGATATACTTTGCTTCTATCATGTTAGTGGGCTGAGTGAGTGCATGGAAGGAAAGGAGGGGGGGATGGCAAGCCAGCTGGCACAAAGAAAAGTAACAAATATTTTTTATTAATAACATTTTAATCACGAAATTTATTTTAAAATTTTTTGTATGTATTTCAATTACTAATCAACCCCCCCCCCCCCCCATTTGTAGTTTAGAATCGGGTTTTTTTAAAAAAACAACCACCCCTAATACGTACATACTATGAGAAAAGGATTCCCACGGCAGAATGACGGTGTGTATGTCCAACCGAAGAATCCATAGACCAAGACCAATGCTGGAGCAATCCCCAAACAATACAGGCAAGAAAGCAGTGTGTAAATAAAGCCCTACAACACTCCCAGGCTCCATGGGAAGGCAGAGCGTTCCTCCAACCCCGATTCGGCAACTGATTGCTTTGGTCCTCTGCAGCAGCCTCATGAGGCTGGAGTTAACTTCTGATTGACTGGCCAGGGAGCAACCATCTGCAAACTAATTTTCAGATGAATTCTTTACATCTAGAAAGATGTTTAATGCCAAGACAAGCAATGTGACTCCAGTAAGTTCACCGTGTCAATAAACAATATGATATGCAATAGTTCGGTTGAGCATTAGATAAGCAATGAATAAACAATTGATTCAATTAATGGCTCGGATAAATACTGTTATGTCTGATGATTCCAAGGATTGCAATTCTACCTAATTCTGGGCTGTTCTTCTTCTTCTTCTTCTTCATTATTGTTGTTGTTTATTTGTTCAATCGATTCCGACTCTTCATGACCTCATGGACCAGCCCACGCCAGAGCTCCCTGTCGGCCATTGCCACCTCCAGCTCCTTCAGAGTCAAGCCAGTCACTTCAAGGATATCATCCATCCATCTTGCCCTTGGTCGGCCCCTCTTCCTTTTTCCTTCCTTTCCCCCCAGCGTCATTCTCTTCTCCAAACGTTCCTGTCTTCTCATGATGTGGACAAAGTACTTCATCTTTGCCTCTAATATCCTTCCCTCCAGTGAGCAGTTGCGATTTTTTCCCCTGAAGTATGGACTGGTTGGATCTTTTCACAGTCCAAGACACTCTCAGCATTTTCCTTCAACATTACAGTTCAGAAGCATCTATCTTCCTTTGCTCAGCCTTCCTTATGGTCCAGTTCTCACATCCTTAGGTTACTACGAGGAATACCATTGTTTTAACTATGCAGATCTTCGTTGCCAGTGTGATGTCTGTTGAAATTAATGGCAAAATGCTGTAGTTCAATATGTCTAGATGAATGTGATTTGTGTCTCATGAGAGTGGATGCAAGTGAGCAGATTTCCTCTCTCATGAGAGCCATCTAGTGGTAGAGTTAGTAATATAGTTGGAATAAATAATCACTGTTACTAGGCTCTGCCTATTGGCTCACTCTCTCTTCCAATCACAGCGATGAAGAAGGGAGGAGTTTAGAGTTGCTGTTAGTCTTCTGCTGTCTGCCTCCATTTTGTGTGCCTCATGGTATGTTTTCTCCTGTTCTAACTTGTTAAACATGCTGTTGCATGTGTATTACTGCCTTTCTGTTGCTTTCTACAATAAAGTAGAAATGCTTTAATAACATGGCTTGTTTGCTCAGATGTTTTATTTCCAGTTTGAGTCCTCATATGCCACATTTGCTGTAAACCCTTTTGAACTGCTTCTCTGCTGCGATTTGTACTTTGCACAGCCCCCTTTTTTTCTAACAACAATGTCTGTACTTTTCACTATTTTATCGAGATTGGTCATTGCTCTCTTCCCAAGAAGTAAATGTCTTCTGATTTCCTGGCTGCAGTCTGCGTTTGCAGTAATCTTCGCACCTAGATATACAAAGTCTGTCACTGCCTCCATGTTTTCTCCATCTATTTGCCAGTTATCAATCAGTCTGGCTGCCACAATCTGGGTTTTTTTAAATGTTTAACTGCAACCCAGCTTTTGCACTTTCTTCTTTTACCTTGGTTAGAAGGCTCCTCAGGTCCTCCTCGTTTTTGGCTGTCGAAGTGGTATCACCTGCATATCTAAGGTTGTTAATGTTTCTTCCAGCAATTTTAACTCCAGCCTTGGATTTTTCAAGCCCTGCAAATTGCATAACGTGTTCTGCGTACAAGTTGAATAGGTTGGGTGAGAGTATACAACCCTGCCGTACGCCCTTCCCAATCCTGAACCAGCCTGTTGTTCCATGGTCAGTTCTTACTGTTGCTACTTGGTCACAATAATGATTCTTCAGGAAACAGACAAGGTGACTTGGTCTCCCCATCTCAACCGTACCTTGGGAAGTCTGACTTGGCCATGGTAGTCCATGCTCTGGTTACATCCTGTATAGGTTACTCTATATGTAGGGCTGCCTCTGAAGACTGTTCGGAAGCTTCAAATGGTCCAACGGACAGCAGCCAGGTTGATAACAGGAGCAGCACTCAGGGATTGTACTACTCCTCTGTTGTGCCAGCTCCACTTTCGGTTCTGACTGCTTTGCAGGCGCGACTGGCGGGGACGAGAGACAGGGCCTTCTCAGTGGTGGCTCCCTGGCTTTGGAATGCCCTTCCTAGTGACATCAGATCAGCCCCCTCCCTCCTGACATTTCGTAAGAAAGCCAAGACTTGGCTTTTCGAGAAGGCATTCGCAGATGAACTTTAATTAATCGAGACCAACGGAATATTATGACAATGCAACGGAAACCAATTTTAAGAATGAGATGCGGAGATTTGTATTTTATAAATTTAACTGTTAATTTGTATAGTTTTTATATGGTTGTTTTTATCATATTTATGATGTATTTTGTCTGTGGGCACTTGCTGCCATTTGTTCACTGTCTCAAGTTGCCTTTGGGCTGAGTGGGGCAGTATAAAAGCATAGTAAGTAAATAAATAATAAACCACAAAGAACTTGCCACAATTTATTATCATCCACACAGTCAAAGGCTTTAGAATCTATCTATCTATCTATCCATCCATCCATCCATCCATCCATCCATCCATCCATCCATCCATCTATCTATCTATCTATTACATATAATAAAAGTCAGTGTTTGCGGGCGGTGGTGCGGCCGAGCGACCGAGCAGAGGGAGGAATATTTTCGACTGGCTGCCACTGTGGGATTATTTGCATAACGGGCTCTGATTGGCCAGCCTCAGAAGTCCAACATTCTACGGCCCCAGACAGAGGGAATTGGTTGCCACTGAAATGGTATTTGCATAACGTACTCCGATTGGACAACAACATTCCAAGGTTACTCAGAGGGAAAAGGAAATGCCTCTGGCAGTCACCAACTGCGGCTCACAGCAATGATGGATCAGGACCAAACTTGGCAAACAGGGGCCCAATGGCCCACTTCACAACCTGGTGTGGTTTAGGGCAGGATGGCCCACAAATTATGGGATTTGCAGTACCTTCACCTCATTCACTTCCAAAACAACACTGTAGCCCCTATACATCACAGACCAGGCCCAAAATTGACAACAAGACATTCTTAACTTGATTTTCCTAACAAGGCCTCAGGACATGGGATATTGTTAGGCTCCCTCAATTTGATTTTCCTAACTAGGCCCCCAGGACTCGCAGTACCTTCACTAAGTTCCTGAGACCACTGCAACTCACATAAACATATAATAGGAACCAACCATGACACTCAATGCCTTCCTCAAATAACCCGGGCACCGCCGGGTCATCAGCTAGTAGTCAATAAAACAGAAATAGATGTTTTTCTGAAACTCCCTACCTTTCTCCATTACCCAGCATCCGGATATTGGCAATTTGGTCCATCATTCCTCTGCCTTTTCTAAGCCCAGCGTGTACATCTGGCAACTCTCGCTCCATGTTCTTTAGGAGTTTTAAAGCAACATTTGGATGGCAATTTCTCAGCAGTGTTTTAATTGTGAATTGCTACATGGCAAGGGGTTGGACTAAATGGCCTTTGGATTTCCTACCAACTCTATAATTCTATGATTTCATAAAAGCGTTTTATGAAAAGAGGAAATGGGACTTCACCGCTGAGTTACTGGTAACGCGGCTTATCCCAGGGCTCTAAATAAAACACATTAGTCACACTTCCTAATTTTTCATTTCACATTTGAGTTTAAGGGAAATGGTTAGCAAGACAAACATTTTTAGTCAGTGAGAACGATCCCAATGAAATGAAACAGAAACACCAAGAGTGCTTAGCAATTTAGTAATGCCTATAAACCATCGAATCAGAGGGCCCCCAAGGGGTCCAGCTCTTTGCCATGCAGGAAGACACAAAGTTCTCCCAAGAGATGGCTATCCAGCCTGTGCTTAAAAACTCCCGAGGAAAGAGACTTCACCACACTTGGAGACAGCATACGACGGTGGGTCAATAAGTCAGTGATTTTTTGAATGAAACACAGGTTTTTGGATAAATATTTATTTTATTTTTCAACATCGTCTCCTTTGAGCTCTATACACTTTTTCCAACATTTCTCCATTTTTTTTTATCCCTTCCAAGTAATAAGATTTGTCGAGGTCATCAAAATAGGTATTTGTTTGTGAGATGATTTCACTGTTGGAGTCGCATCTCTTTCCGCCGAGCCATTTCTTCAGGTTTGGAAACAAGAAATAGTCACTCGGGGCTAAATCCGGAGAATAGAGTGGATGAGGGAGCAATTCGTATCCCAATTCATGGATTGTTGCCATGGCAACTGCACATGTGTGCACCCTTGCATTATCCTGGTGCAAAAGAACTTTTGTCTTGGCCAAATGTGGTCGTTTTTTCCTTCAAATCCTCATTAAATCAACCCAATAAGTTGGCATAATATTCGCCATTGATTGTTTTACCCTTTTGAAGGTAGTCAATGTGGATTATACCGCGTGCATCCCAACAAACGGTCACCATGACTTTATTGGCTGACAAACCCACCTTGGCCTTCTTTGGCGCCGATTCACCCCGAGAAACCCACTGTTTTGACTACTGTTTGGTCTCTGGTGTGTTGTGGTGGATCCACATTTCATCCATGGTTATGAAACAGTGCAAAAACTCGTCCATATTGCGGTTGAACAACGTCAAACACTCCTGCGAAATTGTCACACGATTGTGAGCAAACGCGGCACCCATCTTGCGGAAAGCTTTCTCATACCCAAGTGATCATTTAAAATTGAAACCACTGAGCCACGTGAGATGCCTGTGGCTTCCACAATCTCGCACTTTCCATCTCCGATCGGCCAACACCATATTTTTTGAATTTTTCGGGTGTAGAGACCTCAACTGGGCGTCCAGAACATTCAGCATCTTCCGTGCTTGACGGCCACAACAAAATTCAGTAAACCACTTTTTTACCATTGAAATTGATGGTGCAGAGTCCCCATAGTATTTATCAAGCTTAGCATTGGTTTGAGTGATGGGTTTTTTCCGCAAAAAATAATGAGCACACAAAATTCACTTTTTTTTCATTTTCTCCTCAAATCACGCGGCAGTCTGCTATCAATGGCTGTCAAACACAAACTAAATGATGCAGCTCGTTCAAATTTTGACAGGAGTCAACTGACAGATGACTGTTGACAGGAGCAGTGTTGCCCTTTCAATTAAGAGGCGGGAAATTCAACAAGTCACAGACTCATTGACCCGCCCTCATATTCCATTGTTGAACCATTCTTACCACCAGGAAGTCTTCTTAATGGTTAGGTGGATTCTATTTTCCTGTAGATTGAGGTTTCAAGTTGTGAAGCATCATGAATATAAAATAGTCACAGCCCCTATCACCTCATCATGACTTTTTTTCCCTGTTCTTGCACTTTCTCAAGGCAATGACACGCTATGTGTTTTACCCATGTGTTTCCTCTTTTCTATCTCAACCGCATAATTTATAGAAAATGTAATATCCAAAATCAAAATTGAATAAAGAAAAAGACTCGCAAAGTGTCCCGAGAGGGAATTCACAAGGAACAATGGGCATTTCTTTGAATCTAGGTGACATCATGAGGGAAATACAAAATTTGGGAGGAAAACATGATTTATTACAAAAAGAAATACATGAAATGACAAAGAAACAAGATACCTACTACAAAGCAACTCGAGAAGAATTCACAGAAATGAAAAAGGAAATCGAAGGAGAGGTTGGTCAAATTAAAAAAAGATATAAAACAATTATTTGGAGATGTCAAAGATTTTAAAGAGGGAAAGGAGAAAGCAGAAGTAAATCAATCAAATATAATAATGAAATCAAAGAAGCTAGATAATCAGAATGAGAAATTTGAACATGACCAGGAAAAACTTCAACAACTGGAGATGGAGAATAAATTAAGACTGATAAATTTACAAGAACAAGAAGAAATTTTGGGCAATAATACATACAGAGACACAGAAAATTATAAAAGCAAAATATAGAATAGACCCAAAAGTATATCTATTAGGTTTCTCAATCCCAAATTTAAGTAAAAATCAGGACAAAATGTTATTCTTACTGTGTACAGGTGCCAGATTAACGCTGGCAAAAAGATGGAAGGAAAGCAAGATACCAACCGTAGAAGACTGGAACAGCAAGATCTTGGACATTATCCAGATGGATATATTATCACAGAAACTGTCCGAGAAGAAGGAAAAGACTGATTGGTCAGGCTTCAGAGACTATATGATGAATAAGGGAATACCCTTTCCAGTGAAGCTAGAGAACATATGACTGGGCTTCCAACTGCTACTGTCTCAGTAAAAAGATTGTGTGATAAAGAACAGTGCATATCTTTTTGAACAATTCAATTTCTGTAAGATTACCTTGAGAAAATGTTGGGAAGTCAATAACCCCCTTTCCCACACCCCCTCCCCCACCCCTCACCCCTACTGTCGGATGGACGTTTTTGTTAACATCTAACTGTTCTGTCCTGTGCACAAAACCAATAAAAACTATTTTAAAAAAAGAAATTTACAAGAACAGAGCAAGGAAATACGAGACAAATAGTAATAAAGTTGCTCTCCGAATCTCTGGGATTTCAGGAAGAGTGTCATGATACTGGGTCCTGGCCCGGCCCCTTAAGCACACACACAGAGACAATGATCAATTAACTATTTATTGAATAATAAAGAACAGGTGAAAAGGTAAATTGTCCAATTAAGAGTTGTCAAAAAGTCCAAAGTGAAAGCACATGAACTTCAAAAGGCAAAAAGCATGAAACCCCAAAACAAAGTAATCCGTGGTAGCAAGGCAAGGCAAAACAAGGTCCGTGGAAATACAAGGTCCGTGGCAAGGTACTTAGCAAGGCAGCCAAACCCTGGCTTCAGGAACTCGATCGCTACACTCCCTTCCGATCAGAAGTGGCCGATCAACTGAAGAGCCGTTCCCAGGAACGTATACTTAATCTCCCCCTTTGGGAACCCAACGCTTCTCTAGGTTTCGTTTCCATTCCCAGCGATGGGCCTCAATGCTTCGGTTACGATCAAAACATTCCCCAGGCCAGTCTGCAGCTGGGTCGCTATCTCTCTGGGAACTTTCCTCCCCTCCGGTTTCCATCGACTCATCCTCCGCATGTTCCCAGATTCTCTCTTGCAACCCGTAACCACCTGGCATTTCATAACTATCAGAATCTGTGTCATCCTGACCTTCTCCGTCCGAATAGGCCTCGGGCCAAGCATCATCCCACTGCAGACTATCAGTAGGAGATGCGGGCCCAAAAGCCCCATTCACCCCATTGAGTGAATGGGCAACAAAGTGGCAAATGCATTTTAACCTAAACAAGTGTAAAGTCATGCACATCGGGCAAAGAACCCCAACTACACCTACCAATTGATGGGGTCAAAGCTTTCCGAGACAAACCAGGAAAGGGATCTTGGGGTTTTGGTGGACAGCTCAATGAAGATGTCAACCCAGTGCGCAGCAGCAGTAAAAAAAGCAAATTCTATGCTTGGCATGATCAGGAAGGGAATCGAAAATAGGTCGTCAAATGTTGTATTTCCTCTCTACAAATCTATGGTGAGGCCACATCTGGAGTACTGTGTACAATTCTGGTCACCGCACCTCAAGAAGGATATAATGGAACTGGAAAAGGTACAGAAAAGGGCAACAAGAATGATCCAAGGGATGGAGCAGCTCCTTACGAAATCAGGTTGCAACGCCTTGGTCTTTTCAGCCTTGAAAGACGGCGTTTAAGAGGTGACTTGATCAAGTGTATAAAATCATGCATGGGATAGAAAAGGTGAATAAAGAAAAATATTTTCTCTGTCACACAACACTAGGACTAGGGGCACTCCTAAAGCTCCAAGGTAGGAAAGTTTGGACTAATAAAGGGAAATATTTCTTCACCCAGAGGGTCATTGGGTTATGGAACTCACTTCCAGAGGAGGTTGTGACAGCGGTCAGCCTGGACAGCTTCAAGGCAGGATTAGACAGATTCATGGATACCAAGGGAATCAGTAGCTACTGAAATGGACATCCAAGTGTGTTGATGGAGGCAGGCAGGATTTTCCCCGGGTACTGGTTGTGGAGGGTCGGGAGCAGGTGAGGGTTTTGCCCTCCTTTCTGCTAGAGATCCCTGTGTACAACTAGTGGGCCACTGTGTGACACAGAATGCTGGACTAGATGGGCTGAGGCCCGATTCAGCATGGCTCTTCTTATGTTCTTATGTTCTTATGTTCTTATCCTCATCACCTGAATCTCTAGCAAGTGGGTCTAAAGCAATTGGCACCCCCGGAGGGTGCCCCGGGCGGGCCCCTGCCCTCCCCGGCTGGAATGGAGGCTGGGTTGCTACAAAGAGGATTTGGAAAACCAAGTTGATCAAGTCTTCCGAGTCTCGACAGCATATGCAAGGCAAAATAAAACGCCACGGGATATAATGCTCCAATTTACGAAAAAGAGAATGAAAGTTGAAGTTCTCTGGAAGACGAATCAAAACCCAATCCTTCACAAGGGTACCAAAATAACGATTTTAAAAGAACTCCCTCAAATGACACTCAACAAAAGAAGGAAATATCGCTTCCTGACCGAAGATTTACAAAAGCGACAAATACGATTCAGATGGGAAAGAAGAGAGGGGATAATGGTTAGCTACAAAGAAGAGAGATATTGGTTAACTACAGAGGAGAAGGTGAAGGATTTCTACAAAAAAATGACCCAAGAAGTGGATCAAGACACAAGAAGGAAGAAAAAAAAAAAAACCCGAAACTGAAGATGGGATAATTTAATTTTGAGAGATTAAAGATATGGACAAATTAACTTCTTGTATCCCTTTTTCTTGGAAAAATATTCAAGTAAATAGGTAAAAGAAACAAACTGAGAATTTCTTCAAGATTATGAACATTTACTAAGATAAGAGGAAAATCAAAGTAACAAAGATTGAATGTTTAAGATGAAGAAATATAAGAAACTGCAAGCTTGGAATGGAAGTCAACTTTTTATATATATTTTTCTTTTAAATTTTTTTTTAAAAAAATTCTTTAAAAACTTTTTCTTATTTTGTTTTTTACTACTATTTTTTTCTTGAAATCCAAATCTTTCTATTTCTTTCCTACCTTTCTATCATCTTTAATGTTCCCCCACTTTCCATGTATACTATAACCAATAACCAATAAAAAAATTATTTCGAAAAAAGAGAAGAAAATGTAATAAGAAGTCAATAGGTGGCAGCATAGCACCAAAATCTGTAGCATATTGTACAGAGGAGATATCTGTGTCAATAGAACTGGAGAGCAGTGAATTGCTAGGCCAGTTGAAAATGAGATCACCCTCCCTTTTGAAAATAGTCAAAATTAAGGGGGAGATCCCGGGACAGCCGATCCTTACAAATGTCTTACAGAGCTTGAATTCTAACCCATGTTAAGTGGGTTGAGTGAATTGCATTTCACCTTTACAGGCAGAAACCAAGGGCAAGGAAAATCCTTTCTACAGAATGCTCTCAGAAAATGGCTCAATGGTTTGAGGTGAAAGTTGGCAATATTGGTAGAGAGATTGATGTGAGGAGAGTCAATACTGCTTTTGAGGTTTTTCAGAGAAGAAAATGACTAGAACCTTATTTTTTACCTCCTGCCATCCGCCCGTGGTCTTCTTTCACAATTTAATTTGCTGATTTCTTTGAATGTATAGTGCCTTTTGAGAAACCATAGTGCTGCTTTTGGGATAGAGTCGGGTATGAGCTACATGTGAATAATCACATAAGGAACTAGCTGACCCGTGCACGCGTTGCTGTGCCATAGTCTGTGGCTAACCCCTTTTACCCACATGGTGGGAAAGCACAATCAAAGGACTCTTGACAGATGGCCGTTTTGCCTCTTGTTGATAACATTAAGAGACCTTTAGCAGTTTGCTCAGGATGAGTTGGGATTTGTATCTTCCTTTTGTTGCATTGTAGTCCTGTCCCACTGCATTCCCAGGCCTGGGACAACAAAGTGAATGTTTGTATGTATGTGGATATGTGCCAGCTTTCTGATTGGTTGCCACTGTGGGCAGGGCCGTAGCCAGGATTTTGGTTCGGGGGGGCTGAGTTTGGGGGGGGCCGAGACTGGGTGGAAGAGGGTTTACCCTAGGAAATCTTTTGTATTGTTATCCCAATAACCCCATGAAGGTGGGATATAATGAGCATGGTGATCAGATCATGATATGAATAAACATAACAGTTTAAATAATGTACCAGTAAGGCCTTCTCACGGATCACCCTGAGAATTTCGGGAGGGGGGGCTGAAGCCCCCTTAGCCCCCCCCCCCGGCTACATGCCTGACTGTGGGATTATTTGCATAACGCCTCTGATTGGCCAGCACCACCAACATTCTGACACTCTAAACTGCCAGAGGGGGGTGGCTCCCAGCCTCTACATTCTAACTGAGGGAGTATTTGCATAATGCCTCTAATTGGTCAGCACCACCAACATTCCGACACTCTAAACTGCCAGAGGGGGGTGGCATGGGGGATCATGGGAGTTGTAGTCCAATTGATTTTGTGTATTTTTGGTCATGTTGTTTAATTTTAATTTTATTTTTTTGAGTGGTAAACATACCTCGTGCGGTTTTTTGTGTATGTGGGCTGATTTGGTGTGTCTGCCTTGTGTGGTTTTGCTGTCTATAGGCTACTTAGGATGACAGCTCTCTTTATATATATATATGTGTGTGTGTGTGTGTGTGTGTGTGTGTGTGTATATGCTTTTTATTCCATTCTAGACTATGAACTTCCAGTTCCTATTCTGTTTATGTTATTTGTCTGGTGGCCCTTATTTGGATCACACTAGAGCTGGATCATTCCACTTTAATATCAATAATAATAACAACAATACTACTTTATTGTTGTTTGTGGGTATTGCGTTTTTTGGTATGTTTCATGCATGTCTGTTTTTGATGTTTTTATTCTTTGAAAACTCAATAAAATCTCTTTTTAAAAACAAAACAATACTACTTTATTTCTAGACAGCCCTATCTCCCCATAGGGACTCAGGGTGGTTTCTCTCTCTGGCATTACTTCGCGAACAAAGATTCTTAGGAAGGACTCAACCCACGCTTTTTACAAGCGTGTTGATGACTAAAAAGGCCAATCCGAGATAGGCAAGTCCGTTTGCAGAAAGCACAGCAGAAAGTTTACTTGGGTGATGTTGTTTCCAGGTTGCGGTTCTTTCCGCATTGTCGTTTCTCTTCTAGACTTGTTTGGTGTGACTTCTCGAAAGAGGATGCAGCATTGTGGATAGTGTGTATCCATGCCTCCTGATGTGAGGTCAAGGTGGACCATTGTTGGTGATCAATCTGGCCGAGCCTGAGATGTTGTTTCAGGGAGTCCTTATATCTCTTTTTGGGGGGCACCTCTCTTGCACTGACCCGTGGTGAGTTCACCATAGAGTAGTATCTTTGGGAGGCGGTAGTCCTCCATCCTAGAGACGTGCTCTGCCTAGTGCAGCTGTGTTGTCAATAGCCTCCATGCTGGTGATCCCTGTTTGCTCAAGGACAGCCACATTCGCCACATAGTCAGTCCAGTGTATATTTAGGATTGTGTGAAGACAGCACTGATGAAAGGGTTCGAGGAGTCGTAGGTGTTGGTGATAGGTGATCCATGTTTCAGACCCATAGAGGAGAATAGACAGTACGATAGCTCTGCACACACCGATTTTGGTGCTTTGCCTTAGGTGCTTGTTGCTCCAGACTCTTTTGTGAAGCCTTCCAAATGCACTATATTCCTTTCCTAATCTGTGATCTATCTCTTTATCAATCTTGGCGTCTGAAGAGATTATGCTTCCCAGGTAGGTGAACTGCTGAACAGACTTAAGCACAGATTTGCCCATGCTGACGTGGAGATGATGGTGTTCTTCCTGTGGTGCGGGCTGGTAGAGAACTTCCGTTTTCTTCAGGCTGACTTCCAGCCCAAACAGCTCTGCAGCTGTTGCAAAGCAGGATGTTAAGTATGGGCGACAAGGGCAGCATCGTCAGCAAAAAGCAGCTCACGGACTAGATAGTTTAGAGTCTTATTGCAAGCCCTCAGATGGCTTAAGTTGAACAAGCTACCATAAGTACTATAGCATGTATATTAGGCATGGGAAAAAAGTTATGAAAATGAAATGATTCGTAAGAAATTCGTAAGAAATGCTACTTTTGAGTATTTCCGCATCTGAACGCCAACCAGGAAGTGGACTTTCTTTATAGAACTTCGGGGCCAGGATTTTCTTAAGTGTCGTTATTAGGTCGTAAGGGGGGGGGCACCCTCCTTCTCTCTCACCACCCTCTCGCCTCCCTTGCCAATAAGTATTATGGCAAGGCAAGCCCTAAACTCGCTCCTTCTTTCGGCTGGAAGCCTGGGAAAAAACAATGGGTATAAGAAGAGGTAAAATTCAAACCGAAAGTACTCTGACTGTGGTCCCTCCTCAAGCGGTGCAAACTGCAAAAGGCTCTTCTTTATGAGCCCGGGAAAAGCCAAAACCCGGGCACAGCGTTTGCTGCCTGGGTGCACACACATACATATTCTTTGGGGGGGTTGCTGCAGAATCTTCTCTATGAGCCCGGGATTCTGCAGGAACCCCCGCCCCCCCCAAAGAATATGTGTGTGTGGGCCCCCAGGCAGCAAACGCTGTGCCCGGGGTGTTGGCTTGTTCCGGGCTCCGAGGAGAGCCGTTTGCAGTTTGCACCGCTTGAGGAGGGACCAGTCAGAATACTTCGGTTTGAATTTTACCTCTTCTTATACCCATTGTTATTACTGCTGTATTATTGCATGTGCATGGAATGTAGGTATATGACCAGTTGCATTACTTATAATATTAGGCACTTACAGTAGCATTCATTCTATTATACATTAGGTTGGTTTCTCATCCCAATACTCTTTGATGCTTTAGATCCTGGCAGGGCAGGAGGAGTGGACGGGCCCTCCTGCCCCTTCTGCCTGCCAGGATCTAAAGCCTTGAAGAGGCTTCATGAGGGCCAACTTCAGCCCTCCAGGTGTTTTGGACTTCAACTCCCACCATTCCTCACAGCCTCAGGCCTCTTCCTTTTCCTCTCAGCCTGGGCAAACTTGGGCCCTCGCTCCCTCAGGGTCGGGGTGAGAGAGAGGCAGCGAGGAGCGAGGGGGCATTCTCCTCCTTTTTTTTGCTGCTTCCAAGAATAGAATACCCCCTCCCTCCCTCCTTCCCTCCCTCCTTCCTATTTGGAGAGTCCCATCTAGAATTCAGTGTGGTTTATTCAAGTTTTGGCCTACAACTCCCAGAAATCCCAGCCAATTTACCAGCTGTTAGGATTTCTGGGAGTTGTAGGCCAAAACCATCTGAATGCATGCGCTGGCATACAAACTACTAACGAATTTTTGTTAGTAATTATGTTCCATTTTAGAAATTTTTGTAAATTTTTTGGTAAGTCTTTCTTTTAATAATAAAAAGAAATCCCCCCCCCCCCTTTGATTTTAGAATCGCCATTTTTGGGTTCGAAACCATGCCTAATGTATATATATGCTGTCTTCTTCATCGAGGTCTGCTGTAGCCCTTTGGAGCATCATGCTGAAGAAGATTGTAAATAAGGTTGGTGCAAGAAGACAACCTTGTTTCACTCCATTAGTTATTAGAAAGGGATCTGAGAGAACATCGCCGTATCGGACTTGACCGTGCTGGCCCTCATGGAGCAGGATAATCATTTTGAGGAATTTGGGGGGACATCCTAGTCATTCCAGGATCTGCCACAGACCTTTTCTGCTCACAGTGTCGAAGGCTTTGGTGAGGTTACATAGAGTCCTTTGTTCTACTCTCTACATTTCTCTTGCCGTTGTCTACGGGCAAATGCCATATCAGTGGTGCTCCTATTATTTCTGAAGCTGCATTGGCTTTCAGGGAGAAGTTCTTCTGCAATAGCAGGAACTCATCTGTTCAGGAGTATCCTTGCAAGGATTTTTATATGCATGTAAAATAGGCAAACATTCAATGCCATTCTAAAAATCCCATAACAATCAAGAAATAAAAATCAATCTATCAATCTATACACATAATATAAGTGAAAATATGTATGTATGTGTGTGCCCACTTACCCAGACAAACTCCTGCCTCCACAAACATCTATAACTCCCACCACTCAGGAGACATCCTTCCCTCCAATGACATTGCAGGTTATAGCGAGTATCAAACAACACGAAAGGGATATCAGTATCAAAAGATGAACTATAATTCTAAATAGTGTGTAAACATATTCAACTATACAACAACATAACCATATAGAATAGGCTCGTCAGCAGCCTGTCACAAGCCAAAAGTGATGATACAGAGGTATAACAGGAACACACAGAGGATGGGTGGAGTAGACTGGTGGTATGGGAAAGTTCAGTAGGAGGTTGGTGCCAATAGTCCGCAATCACAGTCCATATATGGAAACTCAAAGTAGTAGCACACCATGAGACCTCTATACTACTAGTTCCATCCAAGGTGATGTATGTTACCAGTAAATGGTGGGGTGGACAGCTGCAGACGGGACGCTTGCCCAGCAGTATGGAAAAGCCGAGCGAGCCACGACGGTCGAACTGCAGGGCCCAAACCTTCGGTTACTACGCGTCGGTGGCTGCGCCCACACTAAAATGCTTAAGAATAACTATATTGAAATCCGGACCTGTGAAACTGAGTATTAGCATTGAGTCTGGGGTCCCGATGAAGCCAGGATTGGCGAAACGGCTTGGACCATGACTGTCGACCCTTCTGAGAACCACGCCAGAGTAATTCAACCCATTGTGGACTTTTGATTTATAATTATTATTACGTGGTTTCTCAAGACTTTTTCCTTGCTCATAATACTGTCTAATATAGACGAATAATTTTGGATTATACATTTGTGTTTCACAACTACGAATGCAGAATACTGCCTATGATTTTTGAAATCGAATTTACAAGATAAACATTATTTTCAAACCTCATTTTGAACCTGAGTGTCTTCCTAAGAACCCGTCTTCCCTCTACAAGGTATCGATGTTACACAGGAAACAATCAATCAAGGCATGATATTCATAACACACAATGTCCGCAGGACACATGGTGTGTTATGAATATCATGCCTTGTTGTTTGATATTAGCCTTTTCACAGTACTGCTGTGTGTTAGGTTATAGCAAGTGCCATGATCATGTCCAAGAGCCCTGACAATGTCCTCCACAAACACAATGCTGCTCCCAACTCAAGTGAAGGCTTTCATATGTGGACAATTTCATCCTAGATTTTCTGTCTTTCCTCTACCACAGATATCCCAGTGTTTCTTTCTCTCTCAATTGATGTGGAATTTACATGATCCCACTTACAGCCTCTCCCTTAATCCTTAGCGAACAGAGAGGAATTGATCAGCAACTGAACATGCTGGAGGGGTTTGGGGGCCTGACTCATTATTATGGAAGATGTAATTCACCCTGCATCAAGACATATCACTGTGACCCCCAATGACAATGGAGCTGGACCACATTTGGCACACAGAACCCTCATGACCAACACAAAATTCTCCAGAGGTTTGGGAGGAATTCATCTTTATTTATAGGAGTTGTAGGTACTGGGATTTATAGTTTTATAGGTACTGGACTTGGCACGCGGAGCTCTCATGACCAGCAAAAGATACTGGCAATTTTTAGGTGGATTTATAGGAGTGTAATTCACTTACATCCATAGAGCACTGTGAACCAAAACAATGATGGATCTGGACCAAACTTAGCACACATGTCTGATACACCCAAAAAGGACACTGGTGGGTTTTGGAGGGAGTTGCAGGTATTGGGATTTATAGTTCACCTGCAACCAAAGAGCACCCTGAACCCTACCAGAAAGGGAATTGGACTAAACATGGCACACAAAACCCACCTGAACATCAAAGATACTGGAAGCTGGAATGTTAAATGGCCTCTATGTCTGTCATCTATGTTGTATGTCGATGGCATTAAATGTTTGCCTGTATATGTGCATTGTGATCCACCCTGAGTCCCCTGCGGGGTGAGAAGGGTGGAATATAAATGATGTAAATAAATAAATAAATTATCCAAACCTTTCTGGACACTGAGGAACAATTTCCTGGGATTAATAGCACTGTGTGAAGAGTCTCCTTAAAGTACTGGTGATTTTAACCCTACTTTCTTACTCTGGATTAAGCGCCTGTCTTTGTTTGTATTCTAAACTAGAGATTGTATGTATGCAGCACAACCATATCTTGCAACGAACCAACAGCTAATGGAACCTCAGCACTAATGTATTATCTTATCAGCTTTTGTAAAAATATTCAATGGTGGTGGGAACTAAAGCCCAATGTCTGGAGACTAATGCCCAAAGTACTCTTATCTTATGGGCTTAAAATACATATAATGAAACATGTGCATCATTTGAGCATCTTGTGTTTGTCTATTACTTATTAGCACTCCTGCACATTTTTAACAGGATAGTGAAAAAAATTCAGACATAACATAGCAAGGAAAAAGCCTGTACCTGAGAAGAGAAGTCCCCCAAAAAATACGCCCTTAGAAATTAAAACAACTTACCCAGCCATCATTAATGGCCTTGGCCAATTTACCGGCCGAGCAGTTTGCGGGGTGGGGTTGCCCTCGTCGCCATATTGAGGAGAGTGAAGGGGCTTCTTCCTCCCAGAAGTCCCTGCGGTGGCGGGAAGGTTTCCCGCCACCAACGCCATCCGGCCAACGATGAGGCTGGACCCGCCCTGCCCCCTCTTTGTGCCGACTGGCCTGCACTTCCGCCTGGGCAGCCTATTTAAGGCCGCCCAGGGCTGCCCAGGCTGCATGTGGGGCCAGCTCTGTTTTTCCTCCCACCCTCCCTTCTTATTGCATTGCTTGCTGGTGTCCATTTTGTTCATTCTTCATGTAATTGTTGCATTGTTCTGGGTATTCGTTATATTGTTCTTTGTCACAACTCCGTGTTTGGCGTGTGGCATGGCCCCTGGATCGGGCTGGCTTATCGCCCCTTGGTTGTTAGGGGGATAATGCCCAGGCCCCTTGGGGTGCTGAGTTTCCGTGGACAGGCATTGGGCCGCTCGCCCCCCTGGCTTGCTAATGCCTTTGGACATTCGTGGGGGCTGTTCTCCCTGATCCAGGACCCATGCGTGGCCGCCAACCCTTTGTTTCTGTTTTCAATAAATGAGTTGTGGCCATTTCATCCAACCACTTGTGTCTGTGTTATTGTCCTTGGCACGAGGTGTGCCACCCTTGCACACGCAAAGTACTGCTGGAGTACTCCTAGCACATAGAAATGACGCATCATGAGATGGGGCCCCGGGTGAGGAGGAAAACCACTCTTGCCCTGCTTCTCCAGGCACATCATTGAACTATGTTTTTATGTACGAGATCGGACTATTTTTTTTGTCTAGGAGACGTATGGATGTTTTTATTATTGTCGTGGTTTTAATTAATATGCTAATGTTTATAATTGTTTAAAAAAATTATGATGTTGTTGGCTTGTGAATTGTTGAATTGAATTGTTGCCTTGTGAACCGCCGCGAGTTGCCTTCAGGCTGAGAGGGAGTGGTATAGAAATGTACTAAATAAATAAATAAACAAACAAATAATTTCTATATGCCAAGAGGACTCAAACAGTACTTTAATGGTGGACAGGTAAGTTGTTTTAATTTTTGTGGTTTTTGGGGAGGGGTTAGGGTTGGTTTTCCAGGTTCGTGGAGCCCAAAAAAACAGAGACAAATGTGTGGATTGGGCCCAGGGATGATGTGATGGTAGGGTTCCCATATGTCCCTTATTCTAAGGGACGTCCCTTATTTTGGCCCTAAAATTTGTATCCCTTATTTTCAGGCCCTGTCCCTTATTTTTGACTAGCAGGACAGGACTGGGCGGGGTTGACCAGAGGAAGTTGCACGCTGAGGTTTCCACGGCAACGCCTGCCCGGGGATTCCCACTCGCAGGGCAGCCTGCGTCCCCGTTGGAAGGAAGAGGCGATACAGGACTTTTTCAAAGTACAGTAGACTAATTAACCGTTACCCAAGGGGAATGTTGGATCATGTTGGATAAAGATAGTTTCTGGTTGCTTGAGAGTTACTCTTTAAATAGGCCTAGCTATGCCTCCCAATACTATACAGTGCTGTGTATCCCATACTATACTATACCATTAACTATTGACATAATAATCATGAAGATGTACTGTCTTATAAAATTTATTTTATTCTAATGTTAAGACAGTGCACTTTTACAGTCAGCAAAGTCAAGTACTAAATACAGATGGAGAAAATAAGGTAGTTCTAATAATGTTTTTTCTGCATGACAAAGCATTCAGAAACATACCATGTCCTGTTAAGAGGGTGTAAGTCAGTTTCTTTTGTGAGTTTCAATCATTATCTTATTCTGTTACTAAAACTATTTCTACCTAATGTTTGAGTTTCAAGTTTTTTAATGAAGTGTCCCTTATTTTTGTGAAAAATCTCGTAAATGTCCCTTATTTCTTATATCAAAAAATGGCAACCCTATGTGATGGGGTCCCCGGACCCAATACACACTGGAAATACCCAGATCTTAGCAAAGATTAATTCAAGACAAAGAAGGGTTTACCTGCTTTGACCCAAATTGATTCGGTTTTACTGGAGGCATCATTTGGACACCTCCGGTAACACTGAGACAGGTCTTGTGTTAAAGGGCTGTCTAGATGGGCCCTTAGAAACTTTGAGACGTCACACCAGTCTCCTCTAGACTCCATACAGATAAGGGAAAACCGTGTTTCCAGATTTTTCACTCTGACTTTAAATATTTCTGCTACTGCCTCAGCCTTCAAAACTTCTATAATGCTAAAAGGATAAGACCTGAACAACTTGCCAGATCAAATGAAGCCCATTAGTTCTTTCTTCAGGTCTGGGAAGATAGCAGATAGTTTTTCCACTTCATCACATGAGTCATTTGCAGCGTCATAGAATGCTTTTACCCCAGCTGAGCCATGGAGCCCCACGTTGCCCATCAGATGACACCTCAAAACAAATACACTTACACACAGCTGACTAAGAACCTCATCACATGGATGAGGTCTTGTGGGACAATTCACTAGCCTCCAAGGTGAATTGGCAGAGCAGCGGGGCAATCCCATTGCCCACCACCCTGCCCATCAGATGACACAGACTCACTTCTGGTGAGGCTCCAAGTCTCAACTGGGCAAAAGCATCCTTTGATGCTGCACCTCCATGGGGCCAGCGCCGGGGATGTGGGGGAGTCACATTGTGATGTTTCCCACATGTGATGAGGCAGTGTCAGAGTAGGCAAGGCAGGGTGCTGGGCAATGGGATTCACCATGGAGGCTAGTGAATCATCCTGCAATACCTCATCCATGTGCAGGCCCGGATTAAATGATTGTGGCGCCCTAGACCACACTCTGGAGCACCTCCCCCACCCCGGGGGTGTGGCCGCTTGCGGGGGGCAGGGCCGCTTGCGGGGTGGCCCTCCTTCCTCCTCACTGAAGGAGGGGCGGCACCGATGACGGGAGGGAGGAGGGGGCGGCGAGGGCTTCTCTCCACCTCCTCCTCCCTTGCGCCGCATCGGCCCCGCCCCTCAGTCCTTCAGTGAAGGAAAGAGGGGTGGCGCCAATGACAGAAGGGAGGAGGGGGGCAGTGAGGGCTTCTCTTCACCTCCTCCTCCCTTGTGCCGCATCAGCCCCGCCCCTCAGTCCTTCAGTGAAGGAAAGAGGGGCGGTGCCGACGACGGGAGGGAGGAGGGGGCAGTGAGGGCTTCTCTCCGCCTCCTCCTCCCTCGCGCCGCGTTGGCCCCGCCCCTCCGTCCTTCAGTGAAGGAAAGAGGGGCGGCACCGACGATGGGAGGGAGGAGGGGGCAGCAAGGGCTTCTCTCCACCTCCTCCTCCCTTGCGCCGCATCGGCCCCGCCCCTCAGTCCTTCAGTGAAGGAAAGAGGGGCGGCGCCGACGACGGAAGGGAGGAGGGGGCAGTGAGGGCTTCTCTCCGCCTCCTCCTCCCTCGCGCCGCGTCGCCCCCCCCTCCATCCTTCAGTGAAGGAAAGAGGGGCAGCACCGACGACGGGAGGGAGGAGGGGGCAGCGAGGGCTTCTCTCCGCCTCCTCCTCCCTTGCACCGCGTCGGCCCCTCCCCTCCATCCTTCAGTGAAGGAAAGAGGGGCGGCGCCGACGACGGAAGGGAGGAGGGGGCAGTGAGGGCTTCTCTCCACCTCCTCCTCCCTTGCGCTGCATCGGCCCCGCCCCTCCGTCCTTCAGTGAAGGAAAGAGGGGCGGTGCCAATGACGGGAGGAAGGAGGGGCAGCGAGGGCTCTCTCCGCCTCCTCCTTCTCCCTCGGCCCCGCCCCTTCCTTCAGTGAAGGGAAAGGGGCGGCCCAATGATGGGAGGAGGAGCGCAGAAGAAGATCGAACTTTTTAAAAAAAATTTTTTTTAAAAAAAAATTTTTTTAATTTTGGGGTCCGGACCTGTTGGCCCCCCAAGGCTGCCGCCCTAGGTCATGGCCTAGGGTGGCCTTATGGGTAATCCGGGCCTGTCTATGTGATGAGGTTCTTAGTTGGCTGTCCATAAATGTATTTGTTTTGAGGTGCACAAATTATGCAGGCCTGACCAGCATTATTTTCTGGCAGAGCAAGCCTTGCATTAGACTTTAAACTTAGTGTTGTTGAGGGAACCAAAAGCTTATCTGCCAGTTCTATCTGATGGTGTCCTGTGGTTTCCCCACCATCTGACATTTGCTAAAGGTCGTTTGTAGAGTTGCAGCTAAGGACATTCCATAGTTACAAATTTGTGATGTTTTTGTTTGGTCTCCTTCAGTTTTTCTCCCTTTCAGAAGCCAAGGTGGAGTGTAAGTGTGTGAAGAGGAAGAGGGTGTGCAGCACACTGTGGTTTAGAGCATAAGTTCTTCTAAGTGGTGAAACTTGGTTGCCATGGCATCAACATGCTCAGGGCCACAGCCCACTCTCAAAACCAAACCACAACTTCTCCAGCAAAGCTGTCAACTTCCTGATTCAATGCCTTTGCTATATGTGTGTGCTGCTAACTATAAACAGTTTGCTGATTTGTTTGAAGATAGCTATGAAGAACCCCATTAGTTCCAGAGGACAAGCGACACATTTTACATTTTGAATCCATCCTATTTCTTTTACATAAACAGCTCATAAGGGAGCCCAGTTTCATAAACTTTTGAGCATTTGAGGACGCTCATAGCACAAGGGTTGAGAACTTTTTTGACTCAAGAAAGCCATGAAAGCAAAATATTGGGAAATTTATTTAAGTGAGAGCCATCTATTATATAAAGGAAGACCCGTCATCGAACGACTGACAACCCATTTGTATGCCATTCCTTCCTTCCACACAGGCATAAGCTGACCCAAAAGACAAGCCATACCTAAAAAAAAAAGAACAGCATCGGACGACACACTCGCAACGCTACATACATCAAACAAAAAAGGGCAGAACAAACGCCAGAACAGAAAGACACTGCACGACACTAGCTTTTGCCATCACCATAAACAAGGCTCAAGGACAAACACTACAAATCTGTGGCATAGACCTTGACACAGAATGCTTCTGCCACGGACAACTCTACGTAGCGTGCTCCAGAGTTGGGAAACCACAGAACCTCTACATCAACACAGCAGACGGAAAGACAAAAAACATTGTATATCCACAAGCTCTGCAGAACGCCAGCAACACCACACGCTGACAACTCCACAGGACTTCAACATCCCACCCACCAGAACAACCCACAACGACACAGCCATGACCCCACCAAGACCATAAGTAACATCAATTCCAACCCTTACATACTCAGACTTTCTCGCATCTCCTAAATAGGGCACAGCAAGGCGTGCCGGTTACAGCTAGTATAATATATATAATATATTTTAAGACTGAATTCAACTAAATGTGAGTATATGCGTATATACTATGAGAAAAAGATTCCCCTGGCAAAATGACAGGACACTTCAGACCTGCAAAAAGCATGCTCAGTACCCTGGGAAGGAAGAGAAGACAGAAGGAAGGAGGAAAGAAAGAAAGACAGACAGACAGACAGAGGAAATAAAGGAGGGAGGGGGAGAGGAAGAAAGAAAAGAAGAATGACCTATGAAAAAGAAAGAAAAGACAAGCAGGAGAGAGACAAGGAGGGGGAAAGAAGGAAGGAAATGGGAAGGGAAGAAAGGAAAGGGTGGGGAAAATTCAAGTGCATTCAAATTCAAGGACATTCAAGTGCCACCTCGGAGTTGGTTGAGGTAGGCAGGATCTTCCCCGGGTACTGGTTGTGGGGGGTCGGGAGCAGGTCAGGGTTTTGCCCTCCCTTCTGCTCGAGATCCCCGTGTACAACTGGTGGGCCACTGTGTGATACAGAATGCTGGACTAGATGGGCTGAGGTCCGATTCAGCATGGCTCTTCTTATGTTCTTATGTTCTTATGACAGAGACAGAGAAACCTTCCAAGGCAGAGACACCAAACTTGCCAACAAAAATAGGCCTCAGGCAAGGAAGGTTTATAGCAAAGAAACTTTCACTCACAAAACCTAGAAGGCCCCCAAAACAACGATTAAAAAACATTTCCCAGCATCCTCTGTGGCAGCCAGCAAAACCCATTGGCCAACATCGGCCCACACAAAATGCAGGGAGGCTGAGTAACCATAGTAATGCTGGGCAGAGCCAGCCAAGGCTAGGATAGAATGCTGAGTGATTTCAGTTTAGTCAGTTGGTGTTTGAGGGTTAAACTGTCAAGGCCAAGATCTAGGAGGGAGACAAATAGGGCACCAGGAACACAGGCACCACTGACAAACACATACCCCCAGAATAACACAAACTTGCAAAACCCACAAAAAAATCCTGCAACACAAAAACCCACCCCCAAAAATACACAACAAACACACTAGCAAAAGCAACACCCCCTCCACATCATAACCAGCACACAGCCAGACTAAGACTACTATGTCACCACAACAAACACAAAATACACCCCACAAATACCTGACAACTTCCCCAACACAAAACCCAGGACTGCACTCACTACTCACCAACACACACACCTCCAAATACACACACTTCCCAGGCACAATACTCCAGCAATTCCTACCCACACAACACAACACAACTTCCTATCACAACCCATCCCCCCAACCTTACGGGACCCCGCACACACAACACCTACCACCACCACAAAAAAACCCAACTCCACCTATACTCCAACCACAACACAACACAACACTGCACTGATACTCTACAAACACACACAAACACCCAAAACACCCCACCCACACAAGCATTCCACAACATACTACCACCCACAATGCCACCACACACCCACTAACTCACCAAAAACGTAATACCTACACACAACACAATATGCACATAACACAACCTTGCGTCTACTGCTCAACCCATTTGTATGCCATTCCTTCCTTCCACACAGGCATAAGCTGACCCAAAAGACAAGCCATACCTCCTAAAAAGAACAGCATCGGACGACACACTCGCAACGCTATATACATCAAACAAAAAAGGGCAGAACAAACGCCAGAACAGAAAGACACTGCACGACACTAGCTTTTGCCATCACCATAAACAAGGCTCAAGGACAAACACTACAAATCTGTGGCATAGACCTTGACACAGAATGCTTCTGCCACGGACAACTCTACGTAGCGTGCTCCAGAGTTGGGAAACCACAGAACCTCTACATCAACACAGCAGACGGAAAGACAAAAAACATTGTATATCCACAAGCTCTGCAGAACGCCAGCAACACCACACGCTGACAACTCCACAGGACTTCAACATCCCACCCACCAGAACAACCCACAACGACACAGCCATGACCCCACCAAGACCATAAGTAACATCAATTCCAACCCTTACATACTCAGACTTTCTCGCATCTCCTAAATAGGGCACAGCAAGGCGTGCCGGTTACAGCTAGTATAATATATATAATATATTTTAAGACTGAATTCAACTAAATGTGAGTATATGCGTATATACTATGAGAAAAAGATTCCCCTGGCAAAATGACAGGACACTTCAGACCTGCAAAAAGCATGCTCAGTACCCTGGGAAGGAAGAGAAGACAGAAGGAAGGAGGAAAGAAAGAAAGACAGACAGACAGACAGAGGAAATAAAGGAGGGAGGGGGAGAGGAAGAAAGAAAAGAAGAATGACCTATGAAAAAGAAAGAAAAGACAAGCAGGAGAGAGACAAGGAGGGGGAAAGAAGGAAGGAAATGGGAAGGGAAGAAAGGAAAGGGTGGGGAAAAGAAAGGAAAGGGAGTGAGGAAAGAGTCAAATAATGAAGGGAACATGCGGAAAGAAAGAAGGGGAGAGAGAGGGAAGTGAAAAGAAAGGAAGGAGGAGGAAAGGAAGACTTGGGGAAAAAGAATAGAAGAGGAAGGAAGGAAGAGGGAGGGAGAATGGAGGAAAGAAGGAAGGGGAGAGAGGGAGGGAAAAGGAAGGAGAGAAGGAAAGGGTGAAGGGGAGAAAGAAAGGAAGGAAGAAGAAAAACGAAGAGGAAGGAAGAGGGAGAATGGTGGAAAGAAGTAAGGGGAGAGAAGGAGGGAAAAGGAAGGAAGGAAAGAATGGAAGAGGAAGGAAGGAGGGAGGAAAGAAGGAAGGAAGGGGAGAGAGTGAGAGAAAAGGATGGAGAGAAGGAAAGAATGGAAGAGGAAGGAAGGAAGGAAGGAAGGAAGGAAGGAAGGAAGGAAGGAAGGAAGGAAGGAAGGAAGGAAGGAAGGAAGGAAGAGGGAGAATGGAGGAAAGAAGGAAGGAGAAAGAGGGAGGGAAAAGGAAGGAGAGAAGGAAAGAATGGAAGAGGAAGGAAGGAAGGAAGGAAGAGGGAGAATGGAGGAAAGAAGGAAGGAGAAAGAGGGAGGGAAAAGGAAGGAGAGAAGGAAGGAATGGAAGAGGAAGGAAGGAAGGACTTCTTACCAAAAAGGAACCATCTCCCTCTCTAGAGGTGTCCCGGGAAAACCTAAAAGAAGCACCCACCCCCTCTACTTTCTGTCCTATGATATTGCTTCTTGCTTTTTTGAATGCCTAGATGGTAAAATGGGAACCGCAGACAAGGCTGGTTGGCACTCTGAGGCAACCCTGATGCTTTCTTATTTCTACAGAAGGACTTTGGACTATGGGTAACATTAAAATCCATAATTTTGGCCCCCAAACCTGCCCTTGACTTCAGCGTGAGGTTGAAATATACACAAGTATATATAGTACACATACACACATGTCTAAAGGAAGTCCTCTCCCTGAGATTCCACACCCGCCCCCTGGAGACCAGGGAAGAGGACCAGAACCTGATATCGAGGAATCACAGATGAAACTGGCTGAATACAAAATCTGAATACACCAAAGAAGCATTTTCCTAGGGAAAGTTACATATGAAATGGTAGTCAAGGAATTCTGTCATTTGTGTCTTTAGGCTAGCCTAGAAGTAATGAAGGTGAAAGAATATTTACTTTCTGATCATCATTTCACAATGTATACTGAAGAAACCCAGTATTCCCAAATCGAAAAGGTAAAAACGGAGGAAAAGCCAATTATAGCTTCTATTGAGAACACAGCTCCGCTGGGCAGGGCACGTCTCTAGGATGGAGGACCACCGCCTCCCAAAGATACTACTCTATGGTGAACTCGCCATAGGTCAGCGCAAGAGAGGCGCCCCCAAAAAGAGATATAAGGACTCCCTGAAACAACATCTCAGGCTCGGCCAGATTGATCACCAACAATAGTCCACCCTGGCCTCACATCGGGAGGCATGGAGACGCACTATCCACAATGCTGCGGCCTCTTTCGAGAAGGCACGCCGAATGGGTCTTGAAGAGAAACGACAACGGAGAAAGAACCGCAACTTGGAAACGACAACACCCAAGGAGACTTTCTGCTGTGCTTTTTGCAGCCGAACTTGCCTATCTCAGATTGGCCTTTTTAGTCATCAATGCGCTTGTAAAAAGCGTGGGATGAGTCCTTCCTAAGAATCTTCGTTCGCGAAGTAATGGATATATATATATATATACATACATACATATATATACACTTCATTTCTATTCCACCCTTCTCACCCCGCAGGGGACTCAGGTCGGATTACAATGTACACATTACATTTAGACACACAAACACACAAGACAGACAGAGGAAATTTTAAACATCTGGCCACCAGGGGGAGCTGTCGCACTCCTTCATTCCTCAGCGTGTTTTCTGGAGATCTTATTTTGTGGCCTTGTAAATCAGTTAAATTTAGCCTCTTCACGAAGTGGTACCTTAATTTCCTACTTGACAGGATGCAACTGTCTTTTGGGTTGAAAAGGTCGACCACAGGCTACACACTAGGTGGAGAGCCCACCTCGACCCGGGCACCTCACACTCACAGCCTTCTGGTCAGTAGAGATCTTACGCAGCTGACACCCAGCCAGCTGCGCCACATTCCCGGTGCATTATTATTAATATGTTTATTTATATTCAGCTTTTCTCTCCACCAGGAGACTCAAAGTGGCTCACAATGAGACTCAAAGAAAATATCATCAGATGATCAGAAGCAAGCCCTTAGGCTATGTAGGCTGTTGTTATTTTGTGTGTGTGCCTTCAAGTCACCTGTCAACTTAAGTAACCCCTTGAATTTTATGTGTTTTTCTTAGGTAAGTAATGCTCAGAGGTGATTTTGCCAGTTCCATCTCTGAAATTTAGCCTGAAACATGTCTGTTGTTGTCATGAATTAGCACAATGGTTGTCCTTTTGACCTGCGAGGTAAGGTGTGTATGGAAGGCAGGGCTGGGTTATCATCTTCAGCCACCCGAGGCCAAGACGCCCCGCTCCGCCCCACCGGGTGTGCGGCTTCTGTTGCCTCCTTGCGCCCTCCGTCCGTGCGCGGGAGGAGGAGGAGGAGGCGGCCGGTGCCGTGTGGCTTCTGTCGCCGCCTCCTCCTCCCGCGACCGGAAGGAGGGCCCGAGGAGGTGGACGGAAGCTTTGCGGCTCCGGCCCCTTTCCGTCCACCTCGCGCTTTCCTTTGGTCGCGGGAGGAGGAGGTGGTCGGAAGGCGCGCGGCACTGGTCGTGGGGCTTGGCCCGCCGCCTCCTCTTCCTCCTGTGACCGAAAGGAAGGTGCGAGGAGGAAGGGAAGTCCCGACCTCCTCCTCGTGCCTTCCTTTGGTCGCGGGAGGTGGAGGAGGCGGCGGATGGAAGCCCCACGACCAGTGCCGCGCGCTCTTCCGTCCACCTCCTCCTCCTCCTCCCGCGACCGAAAGGAAGGTGCGAGGAGGACGAAAGGAAGTCCCGCCTCCTCTTGGCCGCCTGGGCCACCCCCTTGCAAAGGAAGGAGGGGGGGAGGAGGAGGAAGGGAAGCCCGGCGGGGCGGAGCTTCCCTTCCTCCTCCTCCCCACCTCCTGCCTTTGCAAGGGGCGGCCCAGGCGAGGGAGGGTGCCATTCCTCTCCCCACCCCCTCGCAGCGCTCCCCCGCCCTCTCCCGAGGTATGATGACTCTCTCGGAGAGAGCGGGGAAAGCGCTGCAAGGGGCGGTTTAATAAAAAAATTAAAAAAATGTTTTCGGGGGACCCTCAAAACCTGCCGCCTGAGGCCATGGCCTAGTCTGGCCTTATGGGTAATCCGGGCCTGATGGAAGGGTCTTTGAGTGACTAGAATCTCAAGGAGATGGTAGAAAGTGACCAACAAATTCCATTGAAGTGTGGATGAGACCAACCAATGTCAGCAATGGAGGACAGGTTTTTCTCGAATTGCAGCACTTTTTCAGGTTAACTCATTTTACTTTTTCCCATAGTTGCAATACAAGAAAAGAAAGTGCAAGCGGGGATGAACTTATCACCTATCCTTGTGTCTCAAGAGAACCAATTCTGCTCTCCATTGCTCTTTGTTTTGCCAGTGTTTTGTGTCAGCTCTCATTCTCCCACAGTGAGGAAAATAGCAAAATAAAAGATCTTATGCAATTGCGTGGGCCTTAAAGAACATATGGGGCCTCACCCTCTTGTTCATGCTTCCCAAAACCATTTGAGATCCTTTGGCTGGGTCACCTGACGGAGGTGATGCGCCCGCTGCCCACTTTTGATGGTGAACCTTTATCTCCATCCGCTACCGTCAAGAGTCTCGGTGTGGTACTGGACCCATTGTTGACAATGGAAGCCCAGGTTGCTGCTGTCAGTAAACACGCCTTTTTCCATCTATGTCAGGTGAAGCAGCTAATGCCCAATCTTTTGAAAGAGGCCCTGGCAACAGTGATCCATGCCACGGTCACCTCGAGGTTGGATCAGACCCGGATTACCCATAAGGCCACACTAGGCCATGGCCTAGGGCGGCAGCCATGGGGGACCAGCAGGTCCAGACCCCAAAAAAGTTTTCAAAAATTCAAAAAAATTCAAAAAAATTCAANAGAATATCATTTTTTTTAAAGTGCGCATGGGTGCGCGGCCGCCCCACTTTGCTCTGCTCCAATGGCTGTGCCCCTGGCTCTGCCCCACCCCACCCTGGCTCCGCCTCCTCGCCACACTCACTCCCAAACCCCACCGCAGGAAGGAAGGAAGGAAGGAAGGGAGGGAGGGAGCACCATGTGGGGGTTCCCTTCATGGAGGGACAGGCACCCCGTCAGGATGCATGCGCCGCCTGGGAAGGAGAAGCTCTTGGGCGGGTGGTCGGGAGGGCAGGGCCAGGGCTGGCTGGGACCACGTGGCCGCGGACGCCCCGCTCCCTCTGCACAGGCGTGCCTCCCACGCGCGCTCCTGCTGCCGATGTGTCCTTCGGGTGGGGCTTACCCTTCCTCCTCCTCCTCGCACCGGCGAGGAGGCAGGGGCGGAGCTAGGGGCAGAGCTGGGGTGGGGCGGAGCTGGGGACGGGGTGGAGCCGGGGGCAGAGCCGGGGGCGGGGCAGAGCCAGGGGCGGGGCGGGGGCAGAGCCCTTGGCCTAGGGCGCCAAAAGGGCATGATCCGGACCTAGGTTGGATTATTGTAACGCACTTTATGTCGGCCTCCCGTTACCAGCGACCCGAAGAACTCGTCTTGTTCAAAATGCGGCTGCCAGTTTACGGACGAGAACATCTATGAGATGCCATATAACACCGATTTTACAGCATCTACACTGGCTGCCAATCGAATACTGGGTATCTTATAAGATTCTCATCCTGACCTTTAAAGCCTTATATGGTCAAGGGTCGACATACCACAGGGACCACCTCTCCCCTTGTCAGCATCAGTGGGCACCACAATGGTCTCAAGAAAATCTTCTGTACCTACCGGGTCCTAAGGAGGTGTGTCTAGGAGCTACAAGGCGTATGGCCTTTTCGGTCTCAGCTCCAGGGTTGTAGAACTCGTTGCCACCCTATATGAGAGCTATGCATGACCTATGATCTTTTGTGCAAGCTCTCAAGACATGGCTCTTCAGCAGGGCATTTAATCTGTAACTAAGCTGATGTCTTTGTTTCTGTATAAGTTTTTGATTTTATTGTTGCATTGCTTAAATTATACTTTGATTTATTATTTGATTAGTTGCACCTTGGTGGAGGGCAACTAATCAAATAATAAATGATGATGATGATGATGATTTACAGGTGAAAAAACACTCCAAACCTGTCCGTTGCTCCTCTAGGATATGTTCATACATACCCCAACCACTTCATAGCTCCTCCAAAACCTCTAAATCGCAACTAAGTATCAATTCAAAGTGCTGGCTTTAGCCTATAAAGCCCTAGACAGTTCTGGCCCAGCTTATCTATCTGAACGTATATCTCCCTATGAACCCACCAGGGATTTGAGATCATCAGGGGAGGCCCTGCTCTCGATCCCGCTGGCTTCACAAGCAAGTCTGGCAGGGACGAGGCACAGGGCCTCCCCTGTAGTGGCCCTGCGGCTGTGGAACTCCCTGCCCAGGGATATCAGATCGGCTCCCTCCCTTCTTACTGCCTCGAGTCACCTTCGGGCTGAGAGGGGCAGTATAGAAGTATAGTAAATAAATTAATTTAGAAAAAAAACTGAAAACTTGGCTCTTCGAAAAGCATTTGGATTTTCAGCTTAATTAGACAACTTGAATCGGAAATGACCCAGACGAGGGAATGAATAAGGAATTAATATGACGACATAGTTTTTTTAAAAATGTTATTGTTCATTGTTTTGATGTTCTTAATGTTTTTAGATATATTGCAATGATATGTTTTATTATATTGATGTATGTTTTATAGATGGCATTTAATTGTGCCGGGGAGGGAAGTCGCGGCGCCTCTTTGCGAGAGCTTCCCTCCACCTCTTCCTCCTTGCCCTCACTGCCACCGTTGCCCACATCGGCCCCGCCCCCGCCCCCCACAAGCAGCCCCACCCCCAGGGGCGAGCCTCCCAGAGTGTGGCCTAGGTCAGTCTTTCTCAACCAGTGTGCCGTGGCACACTAGTGTGCCGTGACGGACCTCCTGCTGTGCCGCGAGAAAAGCTCTCTGCCCCCCTTCCTCCCCCCTCCTGCTGAACTCCTGCTGCTTGGGGGAGGAGGAAGGGCCAGGCAGTGGCAAAGAAAAGAAGGGACCGGGCGCCGCCTCCTTCGGCCGTTTCCCCAGCCAGCCTCCAATCCGCCATGACTCCCACCATGACTCTCGCCCCTCGCTCGCTGAAGCCGCGTGGGGGAGGAGCCCCACCCACTGAAGCCCATCCACCGCTCATGCTCCTCCTTTGTAGGAGAGCTGAAGCTGGGGGGAGGGGGAGGGGCATGGCACGGCCTGTAGGAGAGCTGAAGCCGGGGGGAGGGGTGGGGCCTGGCTCTGCCCCCTCCCCCAGCAGCTTCTCCAGCCTTGTGGGGACAGTGCGAAGCCAGCATTGTGCTGGCTCTGGCACCGCTGGCTTGGCACTGCCCCTCAAGGCTGGAGCAGCTGCTGGGAGACGTGAAGCTGGGGGTAGGGGCGGGGCATGGTGCAGCCTGGCTCCGCCCCTCCCGGCCGGCACTCCCAGCAGCTGCTCCCAGCAGGCCACCAACCCCAGCCGTTCTTTACTGTGTTAGAGTGTCATTTTGTGTCATTTTGGTTGGTGGTGTGCCCCCGGAGTTTTTTAATGTTAAAAGTGTGCCGTGGCTCAAAAAAGGTTGGGAAACACTGGCCTAGGTCACCACAATCTCTTAATCCGGCCCTGTAAATATGACCAGTGAGAAGGAACTTGGCAGTTGTAGTTCAATAAATCTAGAAAGCCCAAGTGTTCTTCATTTCTGATCAAGGTTTTCAAAATATACCAAATGTTGACTTGAGAACTTTTCCTCATTTGCTTTGGAAGTCACACATACAACTTGAGCTAGAGTGATGATTAGATAATCTTGCCAAATCCTTATCTTGTTAATAGCCACAAAACTAGTTATTTTTGTACAATTTTGATCAAACAATGGTGTTTAGACTGAATTAAAATAATCTGCATCATCTAGTAATACACAGGAAAATTGACAAAACCAGTGCATCTCTTAAACTTCTGTGTACATATTAAATAATAAAATAATTCGAGCATCTAGTAGGGAAAACAACATGATGCATTGACAATATCTACTGTCAAGATCTGATAACTGACAAGCTGTGATAGATAACATAGTTTTTAATCTAGTATTAAACAAAAAATTATTGGCACTCTGACAATATTTAATTGCAGGCAGCTTGTAGCTTTTGATACTTGACACACAATATGTGATACATGACAATATTTGACAGGCAAGGGTACTCACTACTATTCAATTCCCAGTATTTAACTTTTAATATTTGGTATGTAAAAGATATGATGCATTTGGAATCCTATTGAAAATTAGATGTGCCATCAATCATGCAATTATTAATATATCTGTTAAGAAGCAATGCTTATAAGTTGTGGACACAGGACGTCACCTCCTATTCTCCAAGAAGTTGTTTTGCAATGAACAGAAAGTTCACAAAGGCTTTTGCATGGCTCCCATTTATTATAGTAAAACTCCAACAAAAGAACTATCAAGTACAACGATGGATGACACGCATGAGCCATCGTTGTGCTTGATAGTTCAATGATGGCTCATGTTTGTCATCCATCTTAATCGGACTTTTGGCTCAAAGTCTCATTGAATCATTTTCTTAAGATTCAAATACAGGTAAGCAAAACTGTGAATTAATATGTAAGAGATTTTACACAAACTTAAAGCCTGCAAAATCAATGAGAGAATACTCTGACACATGTGCAGTTACAATCTACTAAAAATGCGAATATTTAGCACAAATCTATATATATAAAGGAAGAGTTGTCATGGAAAGACCGTCCCAAACAGAGAAACCTTACAATGCAGAGACACCAAACTTGCCAACAGAAATAGGTCTCAGACAAGGTACGTTTGTAGCAAAGAAACTTCCCCCCCCAAACCTAAAAGGCCCCAAAACAACGAGTTAAAAACCTACATGTCCCAGCAGCCTCCGGGGCTGCCAACGACTCTCCCAGCCTCTACATTCTGACAACATGATTGGCTGCCAATCAGGGTGGATTTGCATAACTCCTGTACTGGCCAGCCAACATGAACATTCCGACCCATAATAAACTGTCAGAGGAGGATAAGGCAAAGGGCTGAGGCACAAAATTTACACCCCTACAAATCACAGACCACGCCCAAAATTGACAGTAAGGCTTCATTAACTTAATTTCCCTGACTAGGCCTCACTTAATGGAATGCTGTTTACGCTCTGAATTGACAGTAAGGCTTCATTAACTTGATTCTCCCGACTAGCCCTCAGCTCATTGGACATTGTGTATGGCCTGAATTGACAGTAAGGCTTCATTAACTTGCTGTTCTTGACTAGGCCTCAGCTCATGGGACACTGTGTATGGCCTGAATTTACAATAACCTACCTTGGCACACAGAGCCCCTATGACCCACGCTACATTATACTACAGTTTGGAGGAGGGTGGACCATGGATTATGGGACTTGAAGTACCTCCATGGATAATGGGATTTGTATTACTTCAAAACCCATCATTCCCCACAGACCACTGTGTCCAAGAACCAAGACCGATAAAGACCAAACTTGACAAACAATGCACCCCATGACCCACACTCCATCCGACTGCAGATTAGAGGCGGACACACCATGGATAATGGGATTTCAAGTACCTCCACTCACTTCCAAATTACCCCACCCACACACGCATCAACCTCCACATCAACACAGCAGACGGAAAGACAAAAAACATTGCATATCCACAAGCTATGCAGAACGCCAGCAACACCACACAACAACAACTCCACAGGACTCCAACATCCCACCCACCAGAACAACCCACAACAACACAGCCATGACCCCAACAACAACAACTTACATACTCAGACTTCCTCGCATCTCCAAAATAGGGCACAGCAACGCGTGCCGGGTACAGCTAGTATACATATAATTAAGAATAGTTTACTGCTAATGTGTTACTCCAGATATTCTGGCCTATCCATCAAGGCACATCCAGACAGCACCTAAAGTGCGCACCCTCCTACGTTTTCCCCTGGGGCATCCAGATGATGCTTCAGGGGGAAAAAGAATACCTTCACTACTAAGCAAGAAACCCCTGCTTTGTGTTGAGGTAATTTGACTGCTAGAAAGACACCGATTTTTAAGAAGACCCATGTCTTTCCAGCTGCGGGCACTGTGTAGATGAGACGGCTGGGATTTGTAAAAATCCAAGCAAGGAAAAAGAAATGACTCTTGAGCTGCCCGATGATGAGGGCGATGAGCTGGGCGTCTCCCGGGGGCAGCGAGGTCGTGTCCACGGTGCCAGGGCCAGACCCGCCTCCGCCACCTCCCCCGAGGCCCGTGGTGGAGAACGAAGAGGAGAATGAGGCGCTGCCGCCACCAGGCTCCTCCATCCCCAGCAAAGAGGGCGCAGGGCCCTGAGAGCAGCGGTGATGAGGGAGTCGCAGCGCATTTGTGTCACTCCTCCCTGCTGCATGCTGGGAAACTGAGGCCCGGGCTGCTCTGGAGAGCCAGATGCGATCATGAAAAGAGCCACATTTGGCTCCCGAGCCATAGGCTCCTGACCCCTGCTATACATACTTATGTACAACAGGGATATTTAATTGATCTACTAACATGTACCATATTATCAGAATTCCATAGGCTTGATGTATATTTTTGACTTTTAAAAATTCAGTGTTACTCTCACTCTCAAACAGGGGCGGTCTTCCGTGTAGGCGAATTACGCGGCTGCGTAGGGCGCCATCTTGGCCGCAGCAGCGTGGGGTGCCACACGCATGCGTTGTGGCTACGGAGCTCCACTTGAGCTCCATAGACACAGCGCATGCGTGCGAAAATCTCCGCGTGCATGCGCTGTGTCTACGGAGCTCAAGTGGAGCTCCGTAGCCACAGCGCATGCACGTGAAAATCTCTGCGCACATGCGCTGTGGCTACGGAGCTCAAGTGGAGCTCTGTAGGCACTGCGCATGCACACAAAACCTTTGTGCATGCCCAGAAGGCTTCTGGGCATACGCGGAGGTTTTTCGCACATGCGCAGTACCTACAGCAGAAGCTCCTGCAGGCGCGGAGATTTTCGCGTGCATTCGCAGTGCCTATGGAGCTCTGCTTGAGCTCCGTAGGCACTGCGCATGCGCGCAAAACCTTTGCGCATGGCCAGAAGCTGATCCGAGCGGCGAGGAGGAGGGGGCGGAGGAGGAGGAAGAAGCAGCAGCACCGCATGGTGCCGCCTCCTCCTCCTCCTCCCTGACCGGCCCCCTTCCTCTCCGCCTCCTTAGGCCTGAGCGGAGCGGCAGCTCCTCCTCCGAGAGAGAGAGAGAGAGAGAGAGAGAGAGAGAGAGAGAGAGAGAGAGAGAGAGAGAGAGGGAAGAGAGGAAGATGAAGGAAAGAAAGAGGTAGGGAAAAGGTTTGCTTTACATGGGGGAAATAATGTTTTTGGGGGCGCCAAAATACTGTTCGCTTACCAATTAAAGTGACCTTAGACCGCCCCTGCTCTCAAATGAAGGCAGTATTGAGCTCCGGTCTTAGAACTTTGGACAAGGGCACACACAAACATAGCTTTGCCTAATCTTTCTCCACAGTATTGTTTACAACACAAAGGCGATGGGTAGGAAGAAAGCTATTTATGTCATCCTTTCTGTATGAGTAAGCAATGGTAAAAAAAAATGTGTAAGACTTTAAAAATCTGGTGTTTCCAACTGAGATTAAATCAAATACTTTGTGTGCTAGATCTACCAATGGTTCATCTTTTAACCAAAGGGTAGTGTGCACCTCTTTAGTTTTGTATTGTCTTTGCAATGCAAAGAATAACAAAAGTGTGTGGAGGGTTTAAGAAAGAGATGAGGGCACCATAGTAGATATTAGGCATGAGAAAAAAGTAACGGAAATCAAAAGAATTCGTAAGTGATTCGTATGTAATGGGACTTTCAAGTTTTTACGGATCGCAAGGCCAATCCCGGAAGTGGACTTTCTTTTCGAACCCCTGGGCCCAAAATTTCGTTAGAATTCTAAATATTTCGAAGGCTCCCTATTACCCCTCCAAAATCCAAAATCCCAGACATTACTCACATGCAGATGGGGCCTTTCCATGCTCGAGGCCTACTTTAACTGAAAGGCCTTGCCTCTCCAGGAAGAGAAAAACCAGCCAGAACCATAGAGAGATCGAAACCGGAAGTCCTAGGCGGCTGGAGGACTCAGGAAAAAGCGCTTTAAACTGCAGGGAAAGGAGCCTGGATAGGAGGGCAGGCGAGAAGGACATGAGGCAGGCTGAAACAATGGGAGAAGGGTTGAAAACAGCCCGGAGAGGAGCAGGAAAGTGCAGATTCAAGGAAAAGCCATAGAGTTCAACCCTCCTAGAGATCTATGGCAAAATGAATGGGGAGAAAGCTGCAGTGAAAGAGCCCTGGAGAAGGTAGGCAACTATTTTATAATAATAATATTTACCCCTTCTAATTTCCTGGAAGAAGGGCCCAGGGCATTATTTAATTCTGATTAAAATAATAAATAATATAATAATATTTACCCTTCTAATTTCCTGGAAGAAGGGCCCAGGGCATTATTTAATTCTAATAATAATAATAAATATATTAATAATATTTACCCCTTCTAATTTCCTGGAAGAAGGGCCCTACTTGTTATTGATGCCACTGGGATCAATGTAAATGTGAGTAGATCAATAGGTACTGCTCTGGTGGGAAATAACAGCAATCCGTGCAGTCATGCAAGCCATATGACTTTAAGGTGTCTAAGAGCAACAACAGCTCTCAAAATCAATGGGAGCACACAGCGAAGTAATAATAATACTAAAATAATTATAGAAACAACTTGGGCCTGACATAATTATAATAATATGTTTGCTTGTTCTTGAGGACACTAGAGTGCTTGTGGCCTTACATAATTGATAACAGACATGGATTGAAATACTGTAAAATTGACAGGGCTCTAACTACAAACCTAAGAGCATGTTCTAGTTTACCAAGAGCACGTTCCTCATACCCTCCAGGTCACTATCACCCTTACTACATTCTTACTATTAGAATTTATTATTTAATTCTAATAAATGCTCTGGAGAAGCAAGCCTTGACTATTTTATTTAATAATAATAATACTAATAATAATAATATATTAATGCTTTATATCTCCCTGCAAGGAAACCAAGGGAAACGTTGCCCCTTGATTTGCCTGTGCTTCAAACAGTGTCAGTCCAGTGTCCCTGCTTTTCAGACTTTAGAACCAATTAAGAATTGCGTTAATCCTTACGTTACATTTTAGAACTTTTGGGAAATTTTTGTAAGTCTTTCTATTACTAATAAAAAAATCCCCCCCTTTGTTTTTAGAATCGCGATTTTTGGGTTCTAATCCATGCCTGGTAGATATCATTCTGAATAGGAAAAATTAAAATGAGTAGGATGAATACAGCTATGTTGCAGCAGAAGCAACACCGTACTACGTTTCACAAGATATTTCTTAGCCTGTTGTCCTCCCAAGGGTGGTTTGAAATTTCCATTACCATCAGCACAATAAAAATACTATGTTTGCACAAGAACTTGTTTTCCTCTGGGATTCTGCTGTTTCTTGCTCTCAACTTCAGGAATTCTTCTGTCTTACCTGCATCTTGAATCTCATCTGACCAAGTAACAGCATCAACTGAACCACATTAATAATCTTATTTATCTACCAGAATGTATATTTCTTTTTAAAAAGGACTCATCACATTGAGGTCCTCAAACCAGGGAACAATGAGAGCAACTGGTGGGCAGCAGGGGAAAGTGGCAGTGTAAAATTGGCTAATTATGCCCCCATGTTGGAGAGAGAACTAACGATTTAAAAGTTATTTGGACCTCAGCCCTATTTTTTATTGAATTAATAATGGAAATTTTAGAAAATATACCTTGTGTTCAGGAGGCTTGTTCCAATAACATCTGAGAACCTTTGTGCTACAGTAATGTTGTCGAGGCCAACAGCTCTCAAGCCACAGGTCGTTCCGCGAGTGAACAAGTCCCAACTTCAGCACGCACGCCTGTTCCCGGGTGGAAACCCACACGTCCTTTCCCTTAGCCCCGCTGGAGTCTGTCCAAAAGGTTCTTTCTCTTTCTGACTTTCTCCCCATTTCTCCTGAATTTTTATATTTTTTCTCTCCTCCGCTTCCCGGGCGCCTTAAGACTGCGAGGAGAGCTGCGTCAAGGGAAGATGCGGTAGCTCAAGCGGCAGGGCCAAGGCCGCTTGGGATGGGAGTCCCGGGACCGGGACCCCCCCAAAGGGAGGAAAGGAACTTATTTTTGCTTTTACATTTTTATCTTTATTTTTATCTTTCCCCTTTCTCTTCTGTCTTGGGACACCTCTGAGTTCAGAAAGAAAGATTTTGAGAAAGGAATTGGCCTATGAAGCAGGGGGCCACATCTGTTTGTGTTGGGCTGACAGCAGGAAAGCAGAAATCATAAATAAGGGTTCATCTTTGTATCTGTGCATCTGTACAATATTGCCTCCATGTCTCCCTTGACCCCTTGTAACCCTTCCCTTCCCCCCTTTTGTCCTTGTTGAGAAAAGTTGTTGCATTTGGCAAGAGGAAATGCGGCTGAGCCCTGTTCCCAAAACCTTTATGGATCACCATTATTCATATTGCAAGCACTTTCTGATGGAAATCTTGTTATGGATAAGCTAAGCTCTTGACTTAAGCCCCACGTTTCATCAGTCCTGAGGCAGGTTTAACGGTCGGATTTCCAGTCTAACTAAACTCGTCTTTGGAACCTGGACAATAAAAGTTTGCTCTTCACAGCGGGTGTCACAGCTGGCCTCGGAAACCAGGTGTGCCCCAAAATAAGTCCTTTTGTCACCAAAAGGGTCTGAGTAAATCACCAGGCCTTCTTCCCCTTCTCCTCCATTCACATACGGATGGGACACATCAACTCAATGATTTCATCACTTCCAGGTGTTGCCCCAGGTCGTTACCTGGCTCGGACTCTTTGTTTACATTCATATGCCAACCTGTCAGTAATCCCCGCCTAAGCCTTCCTTCCTGGAACTCCATATATGGCCACAGACCTCTGATTGGCCGAAGCCGGCAAATGGGAGTAAGCGCTGATAGGCTCCCTGGTACTGACCGGCCTCCCGCCCATCAGCTGGCCTCAAACGTTCCAACCAATCACCAGCAGAGCCGGCCCAGAAGAAGGCGGGCGGGAAATTCAATTGTTTTGACAGTTCTGTAACCTTTAAAAGCCAATGTTTTGAATGTATATGCATGCGTTCTTTGCGGGAATCAGGGTATTGCGGTTCGCATCCTCTCAGCTGAGCAGAATAAACAATTTTGTGGCATCTACCTTGCAGCATTGGTGAGCATAATTGGATCTACGGGAGGCGGGTAGGCTACGAGGACCTAGTCGCTCCGGGCTCGCCAGATTAACTGAACCCTCGCGGTCTCTGCCCCGTGGTCGGTCCACGGGGCTTGCCCGGTTGTCCGACAACAGGCCTGGGGGATTGGCGGTTGTTCGATAACAGTAATGCTCATAAAATGTCATAATATACAAGGCTGTAAAAGTGCTATATTCACTAAGTAGCTGTAAATCTCATGTTGCTGCCTAAAACTGAATTTCTAATAGAAATAAGAGAAAGCCCCATACAACCCAATGAGGCTTAGTTTGTATAAAAATGACATAAAATATTTTTAAAACGAGATATATTTTAGCTGTTGTCATAACTAACTAAAAATGATGCTTACTCCTGAGATATTTATTTAGACTGGGACCTAGAGCAGTCTAGTGTGCCGTGAGCAATCATCAGGTGTGCCGTGGGAAATTGGAACCTCCGGGGGGAGGGGGAGAGAGTCTAGTGTGTTAAAGTATAAAAACCCTAAGAAACCTACCTCGATAAAGGCACAAAATTACAACCACCCCCCCCCACCCGTTGTCTACTTGGTCTCTCCTCTCCGTGCATTGGGAAGGCCCGCCTCCCTTTCCCCAAGTAGAGACCTCCTCTTGCCTCCTGGGGTTTCTGTGTGGGAAGTTTGGCCCAGTTCTATCATTGGTGGGGTTCAGAATGCTCTTTGATTGTAGGGGAACTATAAATCCCAGCAACTACAACTCCCAAATGTCAAGGTCTATTTCCGCTGAACTCCATCTGTGTTCATATTTGGGCATATTGGGTATTCATGCCAAGTTTGGTCCTGATTCAACATTGCTTGAGTCCACAGTGCTCTCTGGATATAGGTGAACTACAAATCCAAAACTCAAGGTCAATGCCCACCAAACTCTTATAGCATTTTCTCTTGGTTATGGGAGTTCTGTGTGGGAAGTTTGTGTCTTTCTGCCATTCCTGCCAGGATATCTATGTTGTGTTCATCGAAACAGGCCCAGGTTTCACACCGAGTGTATAAATACATTTTAAAAACATACTAACAATATGTATTACTGTGTTAAAGTGCCATTTTGTGTCATTTTGGTTGGTGGTGTGCCCCAGGATTTTGCAAATGTAAAAAGTGTGCCGCGGCTCAAAAAAGGTTGGGAAACACTGCTTTAAAGCATAAACACAATCCAAAAACAGGGGTGGGGTGTTCTCCTCACAATGCAGAAATGGGAAGACAGGGAACGTAGTAATATCAATCAAGTTCAATCATTTATTCATAATAGTAATCTTCTGAGTGGAATAAGAGTGGTTCAAGGTGTATACGATCAAACTTCCAATCAAAAAAATCCCCCAAAAATTATTCATAAATTCCGGGTAATAATATTACCCGGAATTTATGAATAATATTTTTGGGGGATTTTTTGATTGGAAGTTTGATCCCAAGTTTGATCCCAAAAAAAAAAAATATTATTCATAAATTCCGGGTAATATTATTACCCCGAATTTATGAATAATATTTTTGGGGGATTTTTTTTGGAAGTTTGATCGTATACACCTTGAATTATATGTCCACTCTTATTCCACTTAGAACAGGGCCGTAGCCAGGATTTTTGTTTCGGGGCTGAGTTTGGTGGAAGAGGGCTGAGACTGGGTGGATATAATGAGAGGATCTACCCTAGCAAACCTTTTGTATTGTTATCCCAATAACCCCATGAATGTGGGATATAATGAGCATGGTGATCAGATCATGATATAAATGCACATAACAGTTTAAATAATGTACCAGTAAGGCCTTCTAAATTCTGGGACCACCTGAGAATTTCGGGGGGCTGAAGTTTGATAGCCCCCCCTGGCTTACATGCCTGACTTAGAAGATTACTATTATGAATAAATGATTGAACTTGATTGATACTACTACGCTCCCTGTCTTCCCATTTCTGCATTAAAGCATAAACACAACAATTATCAAGGAAGAATATAAATTTCATATTTTCTTAACACCACTATCCAAAAGTTTTCTATTTCATTTGCTTCTATACCATGCTCTGAATTAGATTTTACGACACTGAAAGAAGATGGCAGGCAAGGAGAAGTAGAAGTCAATTTTTTAAAAAAAAAAACCAATGGCACAGAATATATGAAAGAAGTTGCGGCTTTGAAAGTCTGCTGTGGACTTCTGAAGGCCTGTACTTTTGGTCCCAAATAAAGCCTTCAGGCAATGGCTGGGAGAACATGTGATTACATGCTCCAGTTACCCTCCAACTCCTTTTCCACTCTCAGAGACAGGAATGAGGTACACAAACTAGGGAATTCAGCAGACTTGTAAACATCTTCCCTGACCTTGACAACAAGATATTTCTGAGGTGTACAGTGGCATTTCAGTTATTACCAATGAGACAGAGGAAGAGAACAAAGAGAGCAAACTATTACAAGGAAGAGGATATCAGAGCTCTTTTGTTTTATCAACAAAACTTGGAGCCACCGAGATAAAAGCTTGGTAAGAACCTATGAGTAACACCGCAAGTAGGCTTGCCAAAAATGCACCTTGAGAACCGGCTGCTGTGAAACAAATAGAGGAGCATATGTCCAGGGTTAAAGCTAAAATTGGTCTTGTTAATGTCTGAAAATCCAAAGCAGGCCAATGTAAATAATAGGCATGGTTTCGAATCCAAAAATGGCGATTCTAAAATCAAATGGGGGGGGGGGGGGGATTTTATTTTTGATTAGTAAAAGAAAGACTTACAAAAAAATTTCCAAAAATTTCTAAAATGTAACTTAATTACTAACGAAATTCGTTAGTAGTTCGTATGCCAGCGCATGCGCATTCCAGATGGTTTTGGCCTACAACTCCCAGCACTCCTACCAGCTGGTAAAGTGGCTGGGACTTCTGGGAGTTGTAGGCCAAAACTTGAATAAATCACACTGAATTCTAGATGGGACTCTCCACATAGGAAGGAGGGCGGGAGGGGGGTATTCTATTCTTGGAAGCAGCAAAAGAAAAGGAGGAGGACCCCCCCCCCCCGTCGCTCCTCGCTGCCTCTCTCTCACCCCGATCCCGAGGAGCGAGGGCCCAGGTTTTGCCCAGGCTGGTCATATACCTACATTCCATGCACATGCAATAATACAGCAGTAATAACAATGGGTATAAGAAGAGGTAAAATTCAAACCGAAGTATTCTGACTGTGCTCCTCCTCAAACTGCAAAGGCTCTTCTCTGAGCCCGGGAAAGGCAAAACCCGGGCACAGCATTTGCTTCCTGGGTGCACACACATACATATTCTTTGGGGGGTTTGCTGCAGAATCTTCTCTATGAGCCGGATTCTGCAGCAAATCTCCCCCAAGAATATGTCTGTGTGGGCCCCCAAGCAGCAACCGCTGGCTTGTCCCCGGGCTAATTACCCGGGCTAATAAGCGACGAGCCCGTTTGCACCGCATGAGGAGAGACCAGTCAGAATACCGGTTTGAATTTTACCTCTTGTTATTGTTATTACTGCTGTATTATTGCATGTGCATGGAATGTAGGTATGACCAGTTGGATTACTTATAATATTAGGCACTTACAGTAGCATTCATTCTATTATACATTAGGTTGGTTTCTCACCCCAATACTCTTTGATGCTTTAGATCCTGGCAGGCAGGAGAGGCAGGAAAGCCTGGAAAAAATGTAAACAGAGAGGTTTCCTCAAGTAAATCCACAAGGAGGGCCCTTCATCCAAAGTGCCCTCCTTTGCAGATTTACTTCTGAGTAACCTCTCTGTTTACATTTTTCCAGGCTTCCAGCCGAGTGAGTTTAGGGCTTGCCTTGCCATAATACTTATTGGCAAGGGAGGCGGGAGGGTGGTGAGAGAGAGGAGGGGTGCCCCCTTACGACCTAATAACGACACTTAAGAAAATCCTGGCCCCAGTTCTATAAAGAAAGTCCACTTCCTGGTTGGCGTTCCAGGTGCGGAAATACTCGAAAGTAGCATTTCTTACGAATTTCTTCCAAAAGAATCATTTTCATAACTTTTTTCTCATGCCTAGTAAATAACTAAAAGGGGGCACTAGCCTTTTTGCAAGTTATAATTTGCTTTGAAAGTTTATCTTCCACTCAGGATGGGTAAGATACCTTAGTTGTGATAAAGCCCTTATTCTTGTCTTCATTCCCCGTTGCAATGTGTGGGAACTTATAGCTAAGAAATTAGTCTGCTAAAGTCAAGCCAGTGCAAAACTGATGAACCACACGGTACTCTGGCTCACACAGAAAATTATAAAGTTCTTGCTTTTCCTGTTTGCTTGGGACTGCAAAATGTCAGTGAAAGCCGTGGAATGCTCAATAAGCCAAAATAATACTTTTTGGTGACAACATACTTGGCTTTGTGGGCTCTATGGATTCTGTTATTTACAGAATCCAGGATTAAACTGAAAAGTATGGGTGTGGTCTGCCAAACTACTATCACAAACAAACCGAAAGGGACAATATCCAAAATAGAACGTGTATTCAATTAGAGCGCAATAAATTATTTATGAAGTGACTATAGTCCCTGTAGCCCAGTGTTTCCCAACCTTTTTTGAGCCGCGGCACACTTTTTACATTTGCAAAATCCTGGGGCACACCACCAACCAAAATGACACAAAATGACACTCTAACACAGTCATACATATAGTTAATACGTTTTTAAATGTATTTATACACTCAGTGTGAAACCTGGGCCTGTTTCGATGAACTCAACATAGATATCCTGGCAGGAATGGCAGAAAGACACAAACTTCCCACACAGCACTCCCACAACCAATAGAAAATGCCACAAGAATTTGGTGGGCATTGACCTTGAGTTTTGAAATTGTAGTTCACCTATATCCAGAGAGCACTGTGGACTCAAGCAATGTTGGATCAGGACCAAACTTGGCATGAATACTCAATATGCCCAAATATGAACACAGATGGAGTTCAGGGGAAATAGACCTTGACATTTGGGAGTTGTAGTTGCTGGGATTTATAGTTCCCCTACAATCAAAGAGCATTCTGAACCCCACCAATGATAGAACTGGGCCAAACTTCCCACACAGAACCCCCAGGAGGCAAGAGGAGGTCTCTACTTGGGGAAAGGGAGGCGGGCCTTCCCAATGCATGGAGAGGGAGTGACCAAGTAGACTTGGTGGGAGGGGGGGTGTTTGCAATTTTGTGCCTTTATCGAAGTAGGTTTCTTAGGGTTTTTTATACTTCAACACAGTAGACTCTCCCCCCCCCCCTTCCTGGAGGTTCCAATTTCCCATGGTACACCTGATGATTGCTCACGACACACTAGTGTGCCCCAGCACACTGGTTGGGAAACACTGCTGTAGCCTGTATAACAATATACGAGGATTGAGGATAATCCGGTTACCTTCCTGATGCGAAGAGTAGGTTTAATGTAGATGTCCTTAAGATCTGTTTGGGGTTTTTTGGTTTCGCAATACCAAGTATGAATAGTCTTTCAAAAGTTCGTGGAAGGAACGGTGTATCCAGGCAGGCAGAGAGATGAATATAATTCAAGGTGTTCAAAATATCAATCCATTCGACAAATATTAATCCATTTGACACCTGTACTCCATGGAGACTGGTCGGTATGTCTTGATGTTTGAATGACTGATTATGAGTAGACGCCAACCAAGCCTATATATCAACATGTTGGAAGTGCCCGGCATAAAGACCTACAGGCTAGCCAGTACGCGGCAGAGGGCATTCATAGTGGCTGCGCCAACGCTATGGAACTCGTTGCCGGAAGAGATGCGAGCCCTGCGGGACTTGATGACATTTCGCAAGGCTGTTAAGACCTGGCTGTTTAGGCAGGCATTCGGCCCTGACCGGTGCCCGTCATAACTTGTCATTCTGCTGCGTCACTGCTGCTACACCACTGCTGTCCTGCTACTGTTTATTGGGGGGAGGGGGGGGAGAGTGGGGTGGAATTGGTTTTAACGCTGTTTTAATGTTGTTATTGTGTTTTTATTGGTATTTTATTGCTGTAAACCGCTCTGAGCTTCGGAGTGAGCGGTCTACCAAGCTGAAATAAATAATAATAATACTAATATCATTTTGGGTTTTGAAGAAGCGTTTCTAACGCGAAATGGAGTGGGATCCCATTGACTTTCGTCTGTCAACCCGGCTCCGCATATTGGATTATTTCTGGCATACCAATTTGTCGATTGGATTAATATTTTGACCACCTTGAATTATATTCATCTCTCTGCCTGCCTGGATACACCGTTCCTTCCACGAACTTTTAAAAAACTATTTATACTTAGTATTGCGAAACCAGAAAAAAACAGATCTTAAGGACATCTACATTAAACCTACTCTTCGCATCAGGAAGGTAACCGGATTATCCTCAATCGTCGTATATTGTTATACAGGCTACAGGGACTATAGTCACTTCATAATTAATTTATTGTGCTCTAATTGAATACACATTCTGTTTTGGATATTGTCCCTTTCGGTTTGTTTATTTACAGAATCCAACCATCCTCTAAAAATGCAAAACGCAAACCGTGATTTTTCTATTTTATATAAGGAATTTAATCTCAATATGCCATGTATATAATGGAACTTGAGCATCCTCAGATTTTGGTATCCATGGAGGATGAGCCGGGCAGTGTCCTAGGACCAAATCCAGGACCTCCCGCAATAAGTGAAAAACCGCAATGTAGGGACGCCCTATTTATTTTAATATTTATACATTATTTTAGTAGTTATCCACTATTTTAAGTCTTTATACACTTAAATAAAGTGAAGGAAAGGAAGGAAAGGCCCTTCAAAGCTGGAGAGAGGACTGAGGAGGGAAAGTGCCTTAGAGAGCGGTGGCGGCAAAACCCCCACAAAACAGTGAAATTACCATGATATATATTTTTAATTACTATTTTTTAATTCCGTGAAACAGCGAGTACGCAATAAGCGAACCACGAAGTAGCGAGAAAACACTGTACACACTTAGAAATTCTTCTGTGTCCTGATGCTTATCTGAACTATTATCCCCTTCTTTGTCTATCTTTTGCATAAGTTGAGGGGATGCTGATGGTCAGAAATGCTCCTGGCATTTCCTCTAATCCCTATTATAAACAGTAGAGGAGGATGGCATATAAACACTGCCTTCATATGTATATAATTATGTATGCACTTTCAAGTTGCGAGCAATTTACAATAGCGCCTTGAATTTCACATCATTTTCTTAGGCAAAGAATAGTGTGAGGTTGTTCGCCTTCTTCTGAAATGAGGCAATAACAATATTCAGAAATGTAAATCCTTTCAAAAAATTCTTCGGCATTGAGTATTTATGTCACAGCGGATAGGCAACAGAAATATAGAAGTTTAATTCCCCATCGGCCCAAAAACTCCAGTCTCTGTTCGAGTGAATAATGAAACTCTCATTCAATTCACAAGGTAAATATATAACTGTTTTGGGGGCTATTGAATTGTATTTAACAATAACTGGCAAAACATCAAAAACAACAGCCATCACAGCTACCTTTCTAAACATCCTTTCCTCACAGATATTAAATCCCAACTGTCACTTTGTAACTGACATTCCTCAAGGTTCCATTTAGCAGTCTTGAGACAGGGCCATCTGGTGTCAAACATGTCACACTGCAGGTCATCTCAAACTGCGAAAATATATATTGTGCTGACTCATGAGTTTGCCATTCAAAATGCAATAATCCGACAAAAATTAGTTCAAAGAAATTGAAATACGATGTACATAATGTATACTAAAATGATGCTTTAGTAACTATGCTAATTTAGGGCAGATAGAAGTTGCAGTCTGGAAGATCACAATGGCAATATATCTACAGACCCAATGTGAATTTAATAAATTAGTACTTAAGTAAACTCCATCAATTCCACTTGACTATTTTAGTTGGGATTAACAATTATATTTAGGCCAAGCAATGTCGACTTCGAAATGTTATATATCTTCTATATAAAGAACAAAAAAATTCTTATCTTGTAGCCCATGAGTTGCCAAAATTTCAATTCCACATCCTGCTTTTCACTCTCAGGGCCTCAAGGTTTCATTGACCTTCTATGTGACAAAAAGAAACTTCCATAGTAGAGTTCCCAGATATCAGATCTTGATTATTCTTCTACTGTGTTCAGGTGGAAGAGGGCAAAACTTCTTGAAATCATGTATTGGAGGAGGATAATATTGTATGTTAGAGGTGGGGGTTTCTTTGGATGGTGTAAGGACTCACCCATTCTAGGTAGGCCGAGGCCTGAGTGGCAGTTTGGCTCCCTGGTGGAAATAGCTGGCATCCATCTTGGGAAGGGAGTTCAGCAGAGCAGCCATTAGAGGGGGGTATTAACAGAGACAGGGGGAGTGGTTTAATTGCTCTTCTGTCTAGTTACAGACACTCCCAAGAGATTGGCTGAGAGCCAGAGGGGAGGAGTTTAGCTTTCTAGGAGGGAGGAATCCTGACAGGAAAGTTTAGTCTTGTGCTAGGCTGTGATTGAGAAACATCTAAGCCTTAGCAGTCTTGTGCTAGGCTGTGATTGAGAAACATCTAAGCCTTAGCAGTCTTGGCTAGGCTTTTGGATAAGCAACATCCAAGCCTTAGTTGTGAATCTGAATCAGTCTATTCTATAGTGAACCGCCTAGGGAATTAGTCTGTACTAAGGGGTCAGCTAAGCTGACAGTTCTTAGGGACAGAATAGAATTCGGGGGGCCGCTTAGAAGGGTAGAGCCGGTATACACTTTGGAGTCTCTTGTTATAGAGAAAGGTGGGCTCTTAGACTGGGGGAGCTAGCACGAGTCTGTTAGCTCGCTTCAAAAGCAAGACTCAGGGAACTTTAGGGAGAGAAGTTCCTGGTTAAAACCATCTGTTCGCACTAGTTGCAATTTTAGTGGGACAGGGCTTTTCCAGTCAAGACTCAGCACTGACTGGGATTGCTGTTTTAAGATCTAAGATTTAGAGAACCTCTGTAACCATACACTCCAGCATATTTTAGATCTTTTGTCAACCATACGCTCTTGCCATTAATTTGTTAACCGTACGCTCGTTGCCTCAGATTGAATAACCATACGCTCGTTGCCTCATTAGTAGTGAACCATCAAGCTCTGTGCCTCGTTTGTTTGTAAAAGTTAATAAATTCTTTCTATTTAACTTTTACCACAGTCTCCATCATGTTTCCTCACAGTTCCCTCATAGCTGGTGATTTTAGTAGAAGCATAACTGAACCTCATATATAATTTTTAAAATTCTAATTTATACAATTAGGTTGGTGGCAGTGATTTAAATATTGGGTGCATCCGAGTTCGTCACAGATGGCATAGGATGTTCTACTGTGGTTGTATCATGATAGGTTTTGGGCCCAGGATGGACCCAAGTTGATGAATAGGGCTGAATGCTTTTTATGGACGGAACACTGTTTTTAATTTAATTGAATGCGTATGATATTTAGTGTGATTGTATTTTAATGTATTTTAATGTTGAATGTTTCTGGGGTTTTATATTGTGTTTTACTGTGTGGGCATCAAATTGTGCCGTTTTGTAAGCCGCTCTGAGTCCCCCCTCGGGGATTGAGAAGAGCGGGGTAAAATGCTGGAAATAAATAATAAATAAATAAATAAATTATCACAGCCACAGCAATCAGCAGACCACCTCAGTTTCTCCTTTAATTCTTATTCTTACATTGTGCAAGTATTCTGTGGAGGCTGCCGCAGTGACACTTTCCCACAGAGCCAGGAAATGTGAGTAATCTGGGACCAGGTGGGTAGAGCCATCTCCCACTTCCCCCTCACACTCATACTAGCCTACTTTCTGAAGATTGAATGTTGGCTTAGAAATAACTGAAATACGCTTTCCCCATCATATTTCCAGTCCTTTTGCCTTATCCTGGACTATAAATGCTGAAATAATTTTTTCATGTGGACAGGGAGATCTCAAAATGACATTGTCAGTTATTGCTTTGTGCTTTCAAATCACTTCTGAATCATGGCAACCCTAAAGCAAACCTATCATGGCATTTTCTTAAAAAGATTTGTTCAGAGGGGATTAGTCATTGTCATCCTTTGAGGCTGAGGGCAGTTCTATATTAAATCTAAGTTAGGAAGTATATTAAAAGGAACTTGTTCTGTTGCAGAGCAACTACACAATCAGGAACTGGTTTGAAGCTGGGACTCTCTCGGCATTACTTCGCAAACGAAGATTCAGGAAGGACTCATCCCACGCTTTTTACAAGCGCGCTGATGACTAAAAAGGCCAATCTGAGATAGGCAAGTTCGGTTGCAGAAAGCACAGCAGAAAGTCTCCTTGGGTGATGTTTCCAAGTTGCGGTTTTTTCTGCGTTGTCGTTTCTCTTCGAGACTCATTCGGCGTGTCTTCTCGAAAGAGGCCGCAGCATTGTGGATAGTGCATCTCCATGCCTCCCGATGTGAGGCCAGGGTGGACCATTGTTGGTGATCAATCTGGCCGAGCCTGAGATGTTGTTTCAGGGAGTCCTTATATCTCTTTTTAGGGGCACCTCTCTTGCACTGACCCATGGCGAGTTCACCATAAAGTAGTATCTTTGGGAGGCGGTGGTCCTCCATCCTAGAGATGTGTCCTGCCCAGCGCAGCTGTGTTCTCAATAGCATGGCCTCAATGCTGGTGATCCCTGCTTGCTCAAGGACAGCAACATTCGTCACATAGTCGGTCCAGTGTATATTTAGGATTGTGCGAAGACAGCGTTCGAGGAGTCGTAGGTGTTGGCGATAGGTGACCCACGTTTCAGACCCATAGAGGAGGATGGACAGTATGATAGCTCTGTACACACTGATTTTGGTGCTTTGCCAAAAATCTAAATATTAAATCTAAGTTAGGAAGTATATTAAAAGGAACTTTTTCTGTTGCAGAGCACCTACACAATCAGGAACTGGTTTGAAGCTGAGACTATGGCCACAGTATCCACTAGGGGTGGATATCTCCGGTCGTTATCCTTAGAAAACCATTATTATTTCGTATTAAAATCAATTTAGACCCTAATTCGACCCTCGGCCAGCAATCCGGAAGTGACGTTTCTAAATCGAAACCGAGTCTGCCATTTCCGTAAAGGGCGCTTTATGTCATTTTTATTTCTGCCCTTTCTTATCTTTAACCCGCATTGGTTGTCAGCTAGCAAAGGAGAGTGGAGATGCTGCCCTCCACTCTCCCCTGCCAGCTGACAACCAACGCAGGTTACCTTTAACCCGCGTTGGTTCTCAGCTGGCGAGGGGGCATGGAGGGCATGCACTCCACTCTCCCCTGCCAGCTGACAACCAACGCGGGTTATCTTTAACCCGTGTTGGTTCTCAGCTGGTGAGGGGGCATGGAGGGCATGCACTCCATCCCTCCTCGCCAGCTGAGAATCAGCCCACGTTAGAGATGTTGCGGGTTGATTCTGAGCTGGCAAGGGGGCCTGGAGGCGAGCATCCCCTGCGCACTGTGCATGCGTGGCACCAATAACTAAATAATATTGAATTTTGTAATTAAATACGAATCAATTTAGAAATTTTCATTAAAATTTTCAGAACACTTTCTATTTCGAAACAACAGCGGCTCCTCCCCCATGAGTTTAGAAACAATTTTTTTATGGATCAACCAGCCCTAGTATCCACTAATTGTAGATCAGAATTGAACGTTTTTTTTGCACCACACCAGCTTTCGAAGGTTTTAGTAGACCGCTAGCAAAACGTGAGTCAATAGTGTGTTCTGGCAGTCAAAAACATCTCATGCAATTCTTGGCTGTATTAATAGGAGCAAAGTGTCCAGATCAAGGGAAGTAGACATGTTACTCTATCCTGCTGTGATCAAATCTCACCTGGAGTACTGTGTGCAATTCTGGACATCACAATTCAAGATGAATATGCCCAGAGAAGGATGAGCAAGATGGTCAAAGTTCTGAAAACCTCAAAACAAACAACTTAGGGGGCTTCCAGACATGGCTTAAACCTGTGGTGAAGCAGGTTTTAAAAAACCCACTTCAGCGCAGGTTTGAATCCACATGCCCTCCCCAAAAACTCAGGCTTTCTGGGGAGGGGGCAGGTGCCACCATGCCATACTGGGATGGCATGGGACTACCCAACCCTCTCCCAAAAGCCCTTAAAAGAAGAAATAACTTACCGGGCTGGCATTAAGATACCACTGGTGCATAGAAATGACAAGTCAGGAGAATGTGGGGAGAGGGAGGAGCAAAATTGCTCCTGCTGCCCTGTTTCCTGGCACATCATTTCTATGCACCAGGGGGACTCCAGTGGTATTTTAATGGCAGCCCGGTAAGTTATTTCTTATTTCGGAAGCCCGAAGAAGTGAGAGGGGAAATGAAGACTTACCCCCTGGTAGTTTTGGGTAGTCATGGAACTACCCATGGGTGAGTCTCCACAGATCCAATACCCCATTAGGACGGGGTCTTTTTAGAAAGGCCTGGATGTCATGGGGTATCAAATTGTAGCACACCAGTTCTCATTTGTGCCTGGAGGCCAGGGGGCAGCACCGGGGTCCCACTTGCATTAGGGCCTGCAGCGGGTGAGATAGACTCTGAGGAGGATTTGGAGGGCCTGGAAGAAGGAGATTTTGCCATTGCTGGGCCTTCTTCTCCCACAGAAAGTTTGGCATGGGATGAAGGCTGGCCTGATCCTTACGAGGATATGGAAAGCCAGGTGCAAAGTGAAAGCAGTGATAGCGAAGCTTATGAACGGCCGGGTGGGAGAGGTTCCCAAGAAAGAATGCATGAAGACCCGGAGGAGGGTGGCTGGGAAGAAGATATGGAAGCTGGCTCTCACGGAGATAGAGAACCAGGTGCTGGGAGACAAGGTCGAACTTTCGATAGGAGACGGAGCATTGAGGCTAGCAGGAGGGGTTGGTTCCACAGCCTAGACAGACCGAGGGCTCGGAGCACAGATTGGAGAAGGAGAAGCCTAGAGCGTCGGGGGCCTCGTCAAAGGGGATTAAGTATAGGATCCGTGGGAAAGGATCCTCAGTACTTCGGCCACGTCTCATCTGAGCAGACATGTAGCGAAGCTCGACCACGGAGCTAAGTCTGGCTAGTGGCCTATTCAAGCCTTGTTTTGTATCTTGCAACCTTGCTTTGTTCCTTTGATCCGCTTTGCTGAGCGAGCCTTGCCAAGCCTTTGGAAACTTACCAAGTTGTTTTGGACAATTGATCACCTTTTGCCTTTGGATTTGCTTTTGCTATTTTTATGGACAAGATATCTTTTGAACTGTTTTCTATATATTCAATAAAGTAGTTAGCCTTCATACGTCTCTGTGTGTGTGATTAAGGGGCCGGTCAAGTCCGTGCATCGTGACACAAATTAATTTAGGACAAAGCTTTACCTGCTTCCTCCCGAATTAATTCGCTTGTGCTGGAGGCGTCATTTGGATACCTCCAGTAAAAGCTTGACAGACCCTGCATTATGAGGCCTGTCTGGAAGCACCCTTAGATATAGAGTATGTTTAGCCTGGAGAAAACTAAGATATGACATGATAGTCATCTTTAAATATCTGAAAGAATATCAATTAGAAGATGGAATCAACTTGTTTTCTGCTGCACCAGAGACAGAAACATGAACCAATGGATTTCAATTATTAGAAAAGGGATTCCACAAAAAATAAGACAGCTTTTTCACTGTAAATATTGACAGTGGAATAACCTGCTTTGAAATGCAGTGGACTCTCCAGTTTTGGAGATGCCTAAACAGAGGTTCAATGGGCATCTTTCAGGAATGCATTAGTCTTGTATTCCTGCACAGTCAGGAGTTTGACAATATGGTCCTTACTAGGCCTGGGCAATCCATGGTTCTAAATGGGTCAAAAGTACTTACAAAACTAAAGTTCTGGTGGGGAAAACTAGGTGGCGCTGGTGCTTTGCTTCTACAGTGTTGCTAAAGTTCTGGTGGCGAGCATTTCAGAACTCTAACAAAACTTTCAAAATTTCGTTATAAATTGCAATTCCTAATTGGTTCTGTCTTAAAAATCGCCGATAATGAAATAATAATGAAGTTTTGAAAATTTTGTTCGAGTTCTGAAACGTTCACCACCAGAACTTTGGCAACACTGTAGAAGCAAAGCACCAGCGCCACCTAGTGTTCACCACCAGAACTTTAGCAACACTGTAGAAGCAAAGCACCAGCACCACCTAGTGTTCACCACCAGAACTTTAGCAACACTGTAGAAGCACCACCAGAGCACACAGCGCCACCAGCGCCACCTAGTGTTCACCACCAGAACTTTAGCAACACTGTAGAAGCAAAGCACCAGCGCCACCTAGTGTTCACCACCAGAACTTTAGCAACACTTAGCAACACTGTTCACCACCAGAAAGCAAGCACCAGCGCCACCTAGTGTTCATCACCAGAACTTTAGTTTTGTAAGTACTTTAGAACCATTTAGAACCATGATTGCCCAGGCCTAGTCCTTACAAACCCTTCTAACACTTAACTTTTTGTTCTCACAGTACAATTCCTACATTCCTACAATTCCTACCATTTGTCATGCTGGCAGGAATTTCTCAGATTTATAAATCTCAAGGTTCATCCTATAATCTATTTCTGATACATTTGTTATTTTAAAAAACGAGCATTGCTCGGAGTTCTGGTTTTCTTAATTCAGTTTTAGACCTTACATCTCCCGTTCTGCCGGATTCTTCCCCTGCTTTTCACAAGGATCTGTACTTTCAAGCTTATTCTTTCCTAGCCACTAAACTACTTCAAGAGCAATAGCATTTGCAAATATGTTACTGCCAACTGCTGAAAAAGGAAGTGAAGCTTCACTGCCCAAATGTAACTAAAATGTGAGGATCTATCTATTTTTGGCAGCTTTTTCTTTCAGGAAACAGTACAGAGCTTTCTGTAATTACTTCGACATGAAACAAGTTCCTACTATATATGACTAGTTCCAGTAACGAAGGAAATTAATTTTTGGAGGAAATATAAAAGGCAATACAGGCAGTCTCCAAACTACAAACAAGATAGATTTGTTTGTAGTTTGTAGGTTTGTTTTTAAGTTGAATTTGTTTGTAAGTTAGAACAAGTACATTTATAGTGCCAAAGTATTTATATTTTAGCTTTGGATAACATAGGGAAAGGTTAACACCCCTGTTGTGTTTATTTTGTAGTCTCTGCCCCTGTTCAGAAGATTTCACCACCTTTTTTTGTCCCTGTGATAATTGGATTTGGGGGAAAAAAAGGATTGTTGTGGAAACAAGGATTGGTGAGAAAGCTTTAGTAGAGACACCTTTTCCCCATGATAACTCTTTCCGGAGTGGATTTCCCTTCCTAGAGGAAGATTTCTCTCACTTGCTGTTGTCTCATCCCCATTCTTAACTACTTTTCTTTTTTAATTTTTTTAAACTTTATTGATGATACGGAGACATAGACATAAAGAAGAACACAATTACATGTAGAAAGATACTGTCACAATGCACGGACTTGGCGGGCCCCTTAATCACACACACAGAGACGTACTGAAGGCTAACTACTTTATTGAATATAAAAACAGTTCCACAGAATATAGTCCAATAGAAAGTAAGTATCCAAAAGGCTTGAAGTAACAATGTCCAAGGGAACGTAGCAAATAAGCAAAAGGCTTGGCAGGGCTCCGCAGCCAATGCGGATCAGGAAACAGAGCAAAGCTTCGCAAACCAATGCGAATCAGGAAACAGGGCAAGGCTTCGCAAACCAATGCGAATCAGGAAACAAGGCAAGGCAAACCAAGGCAAGGCTTGATGACCACGGCTTGTGGTCCTACTCCGCTTCACGCCTGTACAGGTAAGACGTGGCCGGAGAACTGAGGATGCGTTCCCACGGGTCCTGTACTTAATCCTTCGGCCGAGGTCCTCGGCGCTCTAGGCTTCTTCGTCTCCAATCCCTGCTGACGGACCTCGGCCGGTCTAGGGCCCGGGACCAATCCCTCTTCCTAGACTCGATGTTCCGTCTCCTATCGAAAGTTCGACCTTGTCTCTCTGCAGCTGTGTCACTATCTCCCTGAGAGCTTTCCTCCCTATCCATTTCCCATTCGCCTTCTGCCATATCTTCTTCAAGGGCTCCTGGGAAGATCTCCCCCGGGTGTTCATAACTCCCTGGGTCGCTATCAGACTGCACCTGGTGATCTGAATCATCCCTTGGACCAAAACACATTTCTTCCCATGCCAAGCTCTCTGTAGGCGAAAGAGGCTCAGCAGGGGAAAGCTGCCCTTCGCCCCAGTCATCTAGCTCATCCTCTGAATCCAGTTCTGGCCCTGCTGGTTCTAATGCTAGTGGGACCCCAGGCCCTGGTCCCTGCCCCCCAGGCACAAACGAGAACTGCTGTGCTACACTATCCCCCCCTCAGGGCCCCTCCTAGGCCGCCCTCGAGGCTTGGGTTTGTCAGGGTACTTGCGATGGAACCTTAACACAGCATTGAAGGAATATATGTGTTTTGCATTTGGCAACCACACCAGTAGTGTTTACATGTATACATAAGGTTCTTAGCAAATTACACATTGAGTTTATTTCCTGATGCAGGACTGTCAGCTTGAATAAGTGTTGCCGGATGTGGCTATGTTAATTTTATCTACTATCCGCAGAGCCTGTAATGCTGGCAGAGAAGTCTCAAAGTCTCTGCTTGCACCACCTAGGAAGCGGACTTTCTTGTTCCCCTTAAATGCTCCATGTAAATTCATTACATGAATAGGGTGCTTATATCAACCAGCTGCATATGCAAGGACCAGAGTAGTCTGCTGCCTGTATTCCTCAGCAAATCATACTTTGCTTTTTAAAAAAGGAATTGGCCTTCCCAAGGTTGTGGCAACAGTGGAGCATGGAGCATGGGGAGAGGGGAGATGACATTTCTACTATTTATTTATTTATTTATTTATTTACGGCCTTTTACCCCGCTCTTCTCAACCCCCGAGGGGGGACCCAGAGCGGCTTCCAAAAGGCACAATTTGGTGCCTACATCACAATCGCAGTATAAAAACACAATATAAAACCCTCCAGCATTCGACACTAAAGTACATTAAAATACAATTATATTCACACATCCTATGCATTCACCTATGTTAAAAACAGTGTTCCGTCCATAAAAGCATTGAGCCCTATTCACCAACTTTCCATTAAACTACTAAAGTGCTGTCCTGTGCTACTATGCGAATGCCTGGTCCCAGATCCAGGCTTTCACTTTTTTCCTAAATGTCAGGAGGGATGGAATTGATCGTATGTCGCTAGGGAGCGCATTCCACAGACGGGGAGCCACCACCGAGAAGGCCCTCTCCTTCGTCCCCACCAGCCGCACCTAGGAAGCCGGCGGGAGCGAGAGCAGGGCCTCCCCGGATGATCTTAAAGTACGAGGTGGGACATAGCGGCAGATGCGTTCAGACAAGTAAGCTGGGCCAGAACCGTATAGAGCTTTAAAGGTCAAAACCAGCACTTTGAATTAAGCCCGGAATTGGACCGGCAGCCAGTAGAGCCGACACAACAGGGTGGTGGTATGCTCCCTGTATGTAGCTCCCGTTAGTAGTCTGGCTGCCGCCCGTTGGACTAGTTGTAATTTCCGAACTGTCTTCAAAGGCAGCCCCACGTAGAGCGCGTTGCAGCTGGGTTTAGCTCCTGGGTTGCTGACTCTAGCACCCTCCAACCCAGGGATCGGGAACCTTTTTGACTCAGAGCCATAAATATATATATATATATATATATATATATATAGCGCCTGGGCAAATTTGGGCTCTCTGGAGGTTTGGACTCCCAATTCCCACAATTCGTAACAGCTGGAATTGTGGGAGTTGAAGTCCAAAACACCTGGAAGGCCCAAGTTTGCCACGGGCCTGATACCTAACCATGTGCTACAAATACAGTGAAAGAGCGAGAAAGGGAGGAAAAAACACCCCTCTTCCTTTCAGACCGGGACAGGGGCTTGTGGAAGCGCCCCTGACATCACAGAGGGTGGTGTGCATGACATAACGGCACGTCACCGGCCTGTGAGGGGGCAAAGGGCCTGGCCCGCCCCCCGCCCCGTTCACTCACCTGAAGCACTGGCTGCACCAAAGGAGTGCCCGTACGTTTGCGCAACATGCTCCTTCCAAGCCTCGGCTGCTCTGGAAAGATTGAGAAAAAAGAATTCCCTCGCAAGTTTGATCCATATCATCAATGCAGGCCGTGGCGGTGTGAGGGAGAGAAGGAGAGGCACTGGCTGTGCGGTGCAGCTTGTGCGCGAATTGGCCGAGGCGGCGGAGGGCGATGACATGAGTGTGTGGCTCGGTTGGCCTTGGCCTCGAAAGGGGCGTCTGAGGCACTGGCAGTGGCGGCGGGGAGAGGAGGCGGTGGCAGCGTTGCTGCTGCCCCACCTCTGTCGCCTCTTGCCTCTTTCCCCCTCCCTCCACCAGGCCCAGGCCACAGCCATAACCGACTTCAAGCTGGGCATTGTGTGGCTGGGCCGAATCACTGGCAAAGGGAGAGGGAAAGAGGTGAGAGGCGACGGAGGCGGGATAGCAGCACCATGCAGCAGCAATGCCCCTGCCTCCTCCTCTGCCTGCCGCCAGCACCTCAGATGCTGCTTTCGAGGCCAAGGCCAATCAGTGCCCGAGCCACACGCTCATGTCATCATTCTCTGCCACGGTGGCCAATTAGCGCACGAGCTAATGGATCAAACTCACAGGGGAATTCTTTTTCCCCAATCTTTCCAGAGTGGCCGAGGTTTGGAAGGAGCATGTTGCACATACGTACTGGCGCTCCTTTGATGCTCCTATCTGCGAGCCAGATGCAATCATCAAAAGAGCCACATCTGGCTTGCGAGCCATAGGTTCCCGACCCCTGCTCTAATCCCATTGAAAAGATTTCCCAATTTGTGGCTGCCACTGCAATGTATTGTAACAAATCATTACACCCATGTTGGACAAAGAGGTGCACTGGATGAAGAATTCTTCCTTTTATCTGTATGTACTGCATATGGCCAAGGAGTGCATGGCTTCTTGTGACACTCATCAGGTCCTAACTCATACCTGGTGAAGTTCAGTCGCTATGTGGGATGTGGCACCATTTTATTCAGTTCCAGCTTCCCTCTACCAGCTGATGAATATGTTGATCATGTACCTCTCTAACTCATCCTAGTTGGGACATAGTCTCAGAATTAGCAAGGATGAGAACAGATTGTGATTGAATCCTAAGTGGTACTCAGGATTTAGGACAAGATGTAAGTGTTGGATTTAGTCAGATTTTAGCATAAATATATCTTATTCAAATTCATTTGAAGATAAACTTCATGATATGTAAATGGAACATTGCCCGGAAAGTCCAGTACAGTCAGATATATACTTAAAAGCAGGAAACTACTCAAATAGGAGCGAAACGTTTAGTTAATGTGAAACTCAGGGTTGACAATTACAAGAATTTATATTATGGTTTGCACCACTATTTTTCTACATCCCTGTCTGCTAGGTGTGTTGGACTGTATGCAGCTATTATCTCCACCAAGCACAGACGTAGTAGTCCAGCACCTCTGCAAGATGAAATATTTGTGAAATATTTTGCCGTAATTCCCCAAATTAGTTGCTGGTCACATCAAGCTAGGCTGGATCTACATTGCCATATAATCCAAATTATCAAAGCAGATAATCATTATTTGCTTTAATAATCTGGGTTATATGGCAGTATACATCCAGCCTCAATCCAACAAACAGCAGAAGAATTGGAACACCCAAGTCTCATGGCGCAATGCGAAACGTAAGTGTGGAGATCTATTTTCTGCTATGGCTCTGACATAAAACCACCTAAACAGTCTGAGTCAGGGTTAAAGTCAGCAATATTCACATAAAGGTCAACACACAAATACTAGATACAAAATACATATTGACAATGTAAAGACGGGCATAAATCATATCAGTATAGCATAACATACATCTTTGTCAAGGCTACAAATATCCATATGCAGGTCCTTGTCCAAAGGCGGGAAAGCAGGGGCAAGGCCTCTTCCAGCCAGCCAGCCAGGCCCCTCTGCTCCAATGGAGGCTGGCGTGATGCGCTCCCCTCAGCCAAAATGGAGGGCTCACTGGCTCGACCCTCCTCCCCGAAACAGAGCCGCTTTCTCCCGCCTCGCGGTGCTTGGACAAGGACAAGAACCTGCATATGGACATTTATAGCCTTGACAAAGATTCCGAAATGGATTAACAGTGGCCCCGATCTAATAGGATTACCTTCCCGTTGGCTTGCCTTCCATCGGATCTTTCCAAGGAGCCTAGATGTTTTTGGCTCCGGTTTATTTATTTATTTATTATTCGGTCTTATATTCCGCTCCTCCCTGCAGGCTCGGGGCGGATCACAGCATACAGTAAAAACATACAGTAAAAACATAAAACATAGCAGTGATAAAAACGGAGATTACAGTTCTTGAATTCAAGGACATACGCATGCCATTTACAATTCAGACTTAGCTAAAAACAAGCCTAAAAAGGGCGGCCTTACACGCCCTTCGAAAAGGGGCGCGTTCTGGGATCGCACGAGTATGGTCTGGAAGTGAGTTCCAGAGCGCAGGCGCCGCAGAAAAGGCTCGCTGCCTCGTAGTAGACAGGTGGCAGGAGCGGATCGATGGGATGACCAACAGGTTCTGCTCTTCCGAGCCTAGCGAGCTCGGGGGAACATACGGGGTAAGGCGGTCCCTCAGGTACACTGGCCCTAGACCGTGCAAGGCCTTAAAAGTTAAAACCAACACCTTGAAGGCAATCCGGTACTCAATAGGGAGCCAGTGCAGTTGCCGTAGGATGGGAGTAATATGCTCCCTCACTGGTGCTCCCACCAGCAAGCGAGCGGCGGCATTCTGCACTAGCTTGAGTTTCCGGATTGTCTACAAGGGAAGGCCAACGTAGAGGGCGTTACAGTAGTCCAGCCTCGAGATGACTGTCGCTTGGATCACCGTGGCCAGGTCGTCCCTGGACAGGTAGGGGGCCAGTCGTCTAGCCTGTCGTAGGTGGAAAAACGACATTTTGCTAACCATGGAGATCTGGGTCTCCATGGATAGCAAAGGGTCCAATTGGACACCCAAGCTCTTTACGAGAGATGACGGGCTTAATTGCTCGCCATCCAGGGTAGGCAACCGGCACTCATCCAGCCCAGGTCGACCGGGCCACAAGATCTCCGTCTTCGACGGATTCACCTTCAGCCGGCTAGCACGCAGCCATCCAGTCATGGCTTCAAGGCATTGATGGAAACAATCGGGTACGGTATCCGGCCTGCCGTCCATTCTCAGCAAAAGCTGGGTGTCATCAGCGTACTGATAACACTCCAGACCAAAGTTGCGGGCCAGCTGGGCCAAGGGGCGCATATAAATATATATATTCCGCCCTTCTCACCCTGAAGGGGACTTGCTTTTGCAAACTATATTTCATTTACACGAGCTCAATGCATCCCTGTATCCCATGGATTACAAATGTTACTCTTATGAACTCTGGACATTTGGATATTTGAACTTTCCTATGCACCCAGGACTTATGTGGTTGACTTTGATTTATATTTACATGACGACTTCCCTGGCTGCGCCCGGATACGGTAAACATGTATGTTATGCTATACTGATATGATTTATGCCCATCATTACATTCTCAATATACATTTTGTATCTAGTATTTGTGTGTTGACTTTTATGGGAATCTGACATAAACCACCCCATCACATTGACTTCAGGAAGCGTCCTAGGACACTTCCGGGGCACTTTCTCAGTGGAGCCCGATGGAGCCCATCATACAATGTAAGGCTACTTCCAGCAGGTCTCCGTAAAGGAAGCATCCTGGCAGTGTGCTAGGCTGCTGCCCAGAGAACACGGGAGCCTTCCCATGTTCTCATTCAACAGAGCAGGGAGAAGCCAGGCCATGACACTCTCCCTCATGAGATGGGAAAAGTGGTGCAGGGGCGTGAGGCAACAGTTTCCCCCACTACCCACTGGATTTGTCATCCTGCATGGCGAATCACCCTGCTATCGCCTGGCTTCAGGACCTCAGTGTGATGAGGTCCAAAGATGTCATTATTATTTAGCATTGGTCAGTTTTGACTCGGAGAGTGACCATTCAACCCATTTGTTTGTTTCCATCTACATTTGTCCTCATGATACACTTTCCCCTGTCCTTAATAAAGGCCAAAACCCCACTGCTCCTGCTTTGTGGGCTCCTCCCTTACAAATACACTTTTTCCATTTCTATCTCACCCAGGGTTTTCACGTTTTAACATTTTAACAATTTATCTCACGGATTTGGCCCAACATCTGTGTTTGATAAATATGAGGTTATTATGTATTGTTTATTTTATTTTGTTATATTATTTATTTTGTTGTGATGTATTTCTCTGTTATTTTGTGTCTATTATTTTGTATTACTTTTGGGCTTGGCCTCACGTTAGCTTTGGAGAGATGGAGGGGGGTTATAAATAAAGATTTCTCTTCTTCTTCCTCCTCTTCTTCTTCTTCCAGCCTATGAGTGAGAGACCTCCAAGAGACTTGCTTTCTAACTGCCTTGATCATAAGAACATAAGAACATAAGAAGAGCCATGCTGAATCGGACCTCAGCCCATCTAGTCCAGCATTCTGTATCACACAGTGGCCCACCAGTTGTACACGGGGATCTCGAGCAGAAGGGAGGGCAAAACCCTGACCTGCTCCCGACCCCCCCACAACCAGTACCCAGGAAATCCTGCCTACCTCAACCAACTCCGAGGTGGCACTTGAATGTCCTTTTCAGTAACTACCGATACACTTGGTATCCATGAATCTGTCTAATCCTGCCTTGAAGTTGTTCAGGCTGACAGCTGTCACAACCTCTTCTGGAAGTGAGTTCCATAACCCAATGACCCTCTGGGTGAAGAAATATTTCCCTTTATTAGTCCTAATTTTCCTACCCTGGAGCTTCAGGGAGTGCCCTCTAGTCCTAGTGTTTTGTGACAAAGAAAATATTTTTTCTTTATTCACCTTTTCTATCCCATGCATGATTTTATACACTTCAATCAAGTCACCTCTTAAACGCCGTCTTTCAAGGCTGAAAAGACCAAGGCGTTGCAACCTGGTTTCATAAGGGAGCCGCTCCATCCCTTGGATCATTCTTGTTGCCCTTTTCTGTACCTTTTCCAGTTCCGTTATATCCTTCTTAAGGTGCGGAGACCAGAATTGTACACAGTACTCCAGATGTGGCCTTACCATCGATTTGTAGAGAGGTAATACAACATTTGCTGACCTATTTTCGATTCCCTTCCTGATCATGCCAAGCATAGAATTTGCTTTTTTCACTGCTGCAGCGCACTGGGTTGACATCTTCATTGAGCTGTCCACCAAAACCCCAAGATCTTTTTCCTGGTTTGTCTCGGAAAGCTTTGACCCCATCAATTTGTAGGTGTAGTTGGGGTTCTTTGCCCCGATGTGCATGACTTTACACTTGTTTAGGTTAAAATGCATTTGCCACTTTGTTGCCCATTCACTCAATTTCGAGAGATCTTTCTGGAGCTCTTTACAATCAGTTTCATTTTTAACTACCCTGAACAATTTAGTGTCGTCTGCAAATTTTGCTACCTCAGAATTCACTCCTACATCCAGATCATTAATGAATAAATTAAAAAGTAACGGACCCAAAACTGAACCTTGGGGTACGCCACTTCTCACCTCTTTCCACCCAGAGAAATGTCCGTTTATTACCACCCTTTGTTTCCTACAGTTTAGCCAGGTTCCAATCCAGGACAAGACCTGTCCCCTGATTCCATGGCTGAAGAGCTTATTTAGGAGCCTTTAGTGAGGGACTTTGTCAAAAGCCTTTTGAAAGTCAAGGTAAACAATATCAATTGGGTCCCCTTTATCTATGTGTTTATTTACACCCTCAAAGAATTCTAACAAGTTAGTAAGACATGATTTGCCTTTGCAGAAACCATGTTGATTTTCTTTCAGCAATGCCTGTTCTTCTATGTGCCTAGTAATTTTTCTTCAATAATGGTTTCCATCACTTTGCCTGGAACTGAGGTTAAACTGACTGGTCTATAATTTCCTGGATCACCTCTGGATCCTTTCTTGAAGATCGGTGTTACATTTGCCTCCCTCCAGTCCTCGGGCACAGTGCCTGATCTTAGAGAAAGGTTATATATCTTAGCTAGAAGTTCAGCAATTTCACACTTGAGTTCCTTAAGAACTCTGGGGTGGATGCCGTCTGGACCTGGTGATTTGTTGACATTTAGTTTAGTAAGGCATATGAGAACATCCTCCTTGTTTATCTCTATCTGTTTTAATTCTTTTAATTCCCTCCCTGAAAAAACTGACTCAGCTGCAGGCATATGTTGTCTGTCCTCCTGTGTGAAAACGGAGGCAAAGAAGTCATTTAGCCGCTCAGCAATCTCCTTGTCTTCACTGATTTTCCCTTTCTGACCATTGTCGTCGAGTGGCCCAACTGCTTTTCTAGTTGGGTTCCTGCTTCTGATGTACTTAAAGAAGTTTTTGTTGTTTATTTTTTAATATTCTTTGCTATGTGTGCCTCAAAATCTCTCTTGGCTTTCCTGACTGTTGCTTTGCATTTAGTTTGCCAGAGCTTGTGTTCCTTTCTGTTCTCCTCGGTAGGAAGAGCCTTCCATTTCTTAAATGAGTTTTTCTTCTTTCCAATCACATCTTTTACTTCATTTGTAAGCCATACTGGTGTCCTTTTGGACTTTCCATGCCTCTTTCTTTTTATTGGAATGCATTTTAGTTCGGCCTGTTTTAAGGTATTTTTAAACAGTTTCCAAGCATTTTGGAGGGATTTGATTTTTTTACTGCTCCTTTTAGTTTGTTCTTTACAATTTTTCTCATTTTGGTGAAATTCCCTTTGTGAAAGTTTAATGTCTCCGTGTTAGTTTTCACTGACAGTTTGCTATCCAAACTTACGTTGAATGTTGTGGCTTACTGCAAAATCAAGACCATGACTCTGTTGTTAATCAGATTGAGGCAGCTGCTTCGAAAGTCAGGTGCTGATGAACTTACATTTTGCAATGGGGGATTTGTAGTCTATCTGTTTTGCAACACACTTGGAGTGTTCTGTGTAGGTACAGCTGTAATTAGAGGAATTACTGTAGGTACCGCTAATAAAAAGCGGGGGAGGTTTTTACAATATCAACACGGAATAAGAGTCAACTTATACTATAATCAGTACAGTTCACCATAGTGTATAAATCATTTTGTTTTATATAAATAGCATAGTGCAAAGTGCAAATAAGTGTCATTCAATACATACAGATATACATATATTTATCTATTAATGGTACAAAGATGCGAGGTACTTAGCACTGGTCTGAGGGGTCCATAGATATCCACTGCTGCTCAAACCCTTGTTGGAAATTAGTCCGAGTTTGTTATGTGGATTATAATCCGGATTATCCCAGAGTTCCGGTATAATGCCGCTGCTCCAAATTGGGGATGTGCAAACGTTGATTATTATGAAGTCAATATCTTTGGCAAAATACCCCGTTTGTAATCCACAAGGATAGTGGCTAGCGGGTTGGCATGCAGGCTATGGCTCCGTAAATCCTATGTTAATATGGATATTTCCAAGCGGTAGCCTGACGGTTCTCAGTGCAGAGCTCGGACCATTTCGGGGGAATTCCTTGTTGTCTAAGGTTTCCTCGGCTTCATCAGAGGCATCCCAACATTGGTGAGGAGGGCTTGTACCCGCAAATTACGGTAAACATGCATCGATGCAGAGTTGTAACATATCACCTTAGGGTCAATCTTGCCCTTGATGACCTTAGGGTCAATCTAGCCCTTGATGCAACATGTGATATGTTACAACTCTGCATTGACGCATGTTTACCGTAATGTATTGTATGTATTGAATGACACTTATTTGCACTTTGCACTATGCTATTTATATAAAACAAAATGATTTATACACTATGGTGAACTGTACTGATAGTATAAGTTGACTCTTATTCCGTGTTGATATAGTTTGCTAGCATTGTAGCCATACTCCGTGTTTATGATGAGGTTTTTACAATGCCATAAAGAGGAAAAAGACCAGATGCTGGAATGCGGAAATCCTGACAAGCTCTTTGTCATAAGAGGATGGAGCAACAGCACCCCCCTGTGGCACGACACAAGACACAAGAACCTCCTTCAGTGTGTTGGTCTGTGTGTCTGTGCTGTCGGACGCTGGGCCCGTCGAATGGCTGTTTCTAGGACGTGACCTCTGTTTGCCCAACGGGACGCCGGGGTGCCTCAGCTGGAAGGGCCCTTTGGTTTCCCCAATGATAAGGTTTTTCAAGGCTTGAAATAGATTTAACAAAGTTCTTTATTTGGGCTTAAATCTTAACATTCTGGAAGGCTTCAAACAGGTGACTTTCCCAGTCTACGGCAAACTGGGCAACGTTGGTCTTCTCCTTTTGGGAAAATCCTACGACCCTTCCCTGGGCAATCTTTCTTTACCTTGCTGGCATGAGGCCCCTTCTTCCGACTCCAAGCTGCGTTATGGATCGTCAGATGTCCTGTACCAGGCAAGGTTCCTGTTGATTAGCCAGGCTGTTGGGACTGTAGATGATCCCTTCACAAAGGACTGTGAAGCTGTTCTGTATTTCTCCAGCAAAAACTGGATCTGTGTTTCTCCAGCAAAGCTAGTCTGTTACCCCAGCAAAGCTGTAAGATGTAATGCCTTTTTCCAAGTAGGAAGGAATAGGCTACCTTAAATCACGCCCTCTCGAATAGAGTAGCTGTTAAGACTGAAAGGAAAAACATCCCCTTTCCCTCCCAAATCCTGGGGATAGGGGCAGGTCTGCAACTCTAAATTGATTGGCAGCCCTCTGGGCCCGTAAATGCAAACCAAGAAACAGGGCCGTAGCCAGGATTTTGGTTTGGGAGGGGTTGAGTTTGATTCGGGGCTGAGTGAGAGAGGGTCTACCCTAGCAAACCTTTTGTATTGTTATCCCATGAATGTGGGATATAATGAGCATGTTGATCAGATCATGATATGAATAAACATAACAGTTTAAATAATGTACCAGTAAGGCCTTCCCGCGGACCACCCTAAACATTTTGGGGGGGCTGAAGCCCCCTAAGCCCCCCCCCCCTGGCTACATGCCTGCCAAGAAAGTCACCTACGAAATAAAATGCAAGGGAATGAGCTCCCTCAAACTTGTAGTGCAACAAAGGGAAAACAGAGCCCTATTGGCACTACTGTGCCAGAACAGTATCAATACAAAAGCGGCATTGGGTGTTTGCTGTCTATGTGTACTTGTGATCCGCCCTGAGTCCCCTTCAGGGTCAGAAGGGTGGAATATAAATAAAGTGTTGTTGTTGTTGTTTGTAGCAACTCTGCCCCCATCTGACCCGGGGGGGGGGGGGGTAGGGTGCCAATCAGCCCTTACCCCAGCAGGGGGAGCAGGGCCCGGCCCCAGGGGTTCCGTTTGCTTTGGATCCAGATGAAGGTGAGGATGAGGATGGTGGATCCGCATCACCAACGGACAGTCTGCAGTGGGAAGACACCTGCCCGGAGGCTTACTCTGATGGCGAAGGTTCTCCTGATTCCGGATCTGATGCGGAATATGAGAGACCGGGAGATTTCGGTTCCCAGGAAAGGCTGTTTTCACCAGATGTGGCGGAGGACATGGAAGCCGAGGCCGAGTCAGTTTCCCAGGAAGATAACGGTGCAGATGGTGCCATTCCTGAGCAGAAATTCGACCAAAGGGGGAGTATTGTAGCTACAAGGAAAGATTGGAAATGAGGCCTGGAGAGGCGCTGGTCCCACAAAGGAGGGAATTAAGTAGTCACTCGGTGGGAAAGTTCCTCAGTTTGGTGGCCACGCCTGAACTGGAGAGACGTAGCAGTTTGCTGTCTTCCTGGAAGCTAGAGGCTAGCTTGCCTTGGCCAAGAACTACTTTGGGACCCTGTTGATTCTATGAACCTTGGATTACCTTGTTTACCACGGACTAAGTTGCCTTGCTTGATTCGCTTTGTTTTTATGGACCTTGCTATTGATACTTGCTTTTGAACACTTTAAACTTGATTGCTTTTTACCTTGGACTATTTGATCCTTACTTTTTGGACATTTTACCTTTTTCACCTGCTCCTAATTTTGTGCTTAATAAATAGTTAATTGACATTGTCTGTGTGTGTGTGTGATTACGGGATGGAGTCAGGGCCTGCGTTGTGACATTGTTGTTGTTATTACAAAACTTTTTTCTAAATAAAAGACCATTTAATCACTAGAGCTACTCTCTCCCAATGACACCCAGTAATCTTAAGAGGTCTTTTCTGAAGAAGAAAAGCCAGATATCGTAGTTTGGATCAGCTCAAAATCTCCATATTTAATAGTACTTCCAGTCCTGGGTCTTTAGAGCAATTGTCTTGCCAGATCCATAGCACAACATAATATCCTCATAAATCACAGATACTTGCTGCTTACTGTTATGTGAGTTCATCTTATAATTTTAGAAACAGATTCAAGTCCCAGCAACCACACAGAAAACTATTTAAAACTCCTTTCCTATTTTTAGATATTTTCTTTCATTACTGCTGGCTATTACAGCTCACTCTGCATCTTGAATAGGAACACATTTAGCCCGAGGCTACAGAGTCAACTATCTCAACAGGTGGCATTATACGTTTTGCTTCTGGAAGATTTTACAGAAACGTTGATCGAAGGACAATAATGAAAAACTAAAACTGCAGTATACAGATAAAATCTGGAGTAAGTGACAAATCTATCACTCTATCAAACTTACCAACTCCTCCAAGTTTGCAGATACATTTAAAAAAAAAAAGATCAAAAACATGTTACCTGAACGCAGAAATTAATGGACACAGCAGCGAAGTTGTGTAAATTTAGTCGTTGGATTTAATGGTTTTATGATTAACATGCACCCATGCATTTTGATGGTAAATATTAGGCCTGGTTAGGTTCGTCGTATCAAAACGAAATTCGTTATAATTTCGTTTTAAACTTACTTTAGAAATGTTTTCGACATGCTGCAAGCAACCAGGAAGTAACCTTTCAGTTTTGAAGCTAAGGATGCCATCAGTGCCGGCCTTTGGCATTCCGCCATGTAAGCGCCGTGTAGGGCGACGGGTCCTGGGAGGGGCGCCGCCTGCGAGGGCGCCGCCACGCTGGCCGCCCCTCCTCCGCCCCTGCCCGGGAGCCAGTGCTGCCGCGCCCGCGCAGCCGGGTGATGCAGCGGGCGCGCGCAGGCGGCGCAGGCGGCGATGCAGCCGCGCGGGACGTCACTGCGCATGCACAGGCGTGCGTGACGCACTCGCGCAGTTGCGCGTGATGTCACCACGCATGTGCAGGTGTGCGTGGCGTCGCCCGCGCAGCTGCGTGTGACGTCACCGCGCGTTCGCCGGCGTGCGTCATGCACGCCTGCGCATGCGCGGTGACGTCACCGCGCGGGCTGCCGCGTCCAGAAGCCATGGGGGCGCAGAAATGAGGCTCGCCTACCCCCCCAGGAGAGGTGAGACCGCCCCTGGGAGCCATATTCGTTTTGGCGTCGTTTTGGCGTCGTAATGAGTTTTGCCCTTCTCTCTCAGGCTTCCCCTCATTGGCTGCAGAATATTAGCTTTAACGCGCATAAATTCCCAGCTGGCGAGGGAGAATGGAGGGGATTACCATATATACTTGAGTATAAGCAAAGTTTTTCAGCCCTTTTTTCATGCTGAAAAAGCCCCACTTGACTTATACACGAGTCAAAGTTATTTATTATTTTACTCTGTTATTATTATTTTATTACATTTATTATTTTATTCTATTTATTATTATTACATTGTATATTTTCCTCTATTTATTATCATTACATTTATTATTTTCCTCTCTTTATTATTATTGGAAGGATACTTAAGCACATTCACATTGAAAAAGGTTAGAATAATGGTTTATTCAGAGTTGGACAGTCTTATCTTATAGTTTTATGTAACTATTGAAAACATTTAACCTATTGATGCCTCAATTAATGTAATTTTATTGGAATCTATTTTTATTTTGAAATTTACCATTAGTTGCTGCATTTCCCACCCTCTGGTTATACGCAAGTCACCCCATATGTTCCCCCAAGATCACTACGCTCAGAAGAACAAAACCTTCTGCTAGTCCCGTCGATCCACTTCTGTCGGCTTTCATCAACAAGATCGAGAGCCTTCTATGTGGCTCCACCATCCCTTTGGAACTCCATGCCGGACGAGGTGTGCGCCATCACTGAATTAGCTCCGTTTCAGCGAGCTTGCAAGACTTTTTCGTTCAAACAAACTTTCAACCTCACCGGCCCATGAAGTCAGACATAAGCTTAGAATTAATCTGTTAACTCTTGTAAACGCTTGCTTTAGGCTGTGGTTGTGTATTTCTATGTTTTTATGCTTTTAGGTTTTTATGCTTTTAGTATGCTATATTAAATTGTATTGTGATATTGCATGTGCATTATGTAAACCGCCCCGAGCCTGCTGGAAGAAGCGGTATATAAAAATGAATACTAAATAAATAAATAAATAAATAAACAAAATACATTTTCTCAGCTTTATTCATAAAATTAGATGCCTCCGCTTATATTTGGGTTGGTTTACACTTGAGTATATACGGTATATGGCAGCGTAGACTCACATTTCAAAGCAGATTATCTGGGATCAGATACTGGATTATTTATTTATTTATTTTATTTACTTAATTTACATTCTGCTCTTCTCACCCCGAAGGGGATTCAGAGCAGATCACAGTACACATACTTGCAGACAATTCCTGCAGTTCAACATATATAGACAACATGTATAGACATATTTAGACATATATAGATGAACAGAGGCAAAATTCTGGAGCTGATGCACTCCTCATCTCTCTCAGCATTTTCCAGCGTCCCTTTGTTTTTCTTCCGCATTCCTTGGTGATTCCTGGAGTTCGTTAATAGCCTCATAAATCAGTCAAAATTTGCCTCCCCACTTGATGTGGTATCTTTATCTCCTACTCGGGCTGCAAAGGTCAACAGCAGGCTACACTTAAGGTCAAGCACCCACCTCAACCCAGGCAGGCCTCAAACTCTTGACCTACTGGTCAGAGAGATCTTATGCAGCTGACACTTAGCCAGCTGCGCCACATTCCTGGTGCGGTCAATGTTGATCCAGACTGGGACTCAACATCGAACACAAAGGGTGCTCAGTTCAACCAAGTTGTTTTATTGTTTTAACTACTAGATTAAAAAAATAATCAAGGGCGCATTTACATTGTCGAGTTAATACAGCTTGACAACGTATTATCTGCCATGACTCAGTGCTATGAAACTATGGGAGCAGTAGTTTTACAAGGTCTTTAGCCTTCTTTGCCAAAGGGTACTACCTCACCAAACTAGAAAGCACAGAATTCCATAGCATTTTGGTCAACAAACCATCTGCTAAGGAAGACATAAAGCACAACAATGTTGTATTTCCTTGAGTTAAACTTCAGGCCACAAACCAGTAGAGGACAAGTCATAAAAAGTGGGTTAGACCACTAGTTTCTTGTCCATAGACCACAAAATTATTATTCTCATTCATAGAGATAGGTCTAATTATAGCTAGACATGTATGCATCTTGTATATTCTCCCACATAGTATGTATTCAGTTACTCTCATTTATATCTTTCTCTCACTCTCTCTCTCACACACTGAAACACATACACACATTTCTGCATTTTTCTTACTGCAAAACAATTCCTGAATGCAGAAAAGATAACAAGATTTTGCACGGTACCAGGGCCATAGCCAGGATTTTGATTTGGGGGGCTGAATTTGATTGGGGGGGCTGAGTCTGAGTGAGAGAGGGTCTACCCTATTTATTTATTGATTTATTTAAAACTTTTATACCCCAACCTTCTCACCTCTATCGAGGGACTCAGACCGGCATAACAGCAAAAATTCAATGCTATACAATTTAAAAACACTACAACAACATATTAAAATACATAAAAACTCAACATAAAACCACATCCCCATTAAAACAATTCCACTCAATCTGTAAACGTGGTCATACAATCAGACAATAGCCCATCTCAGCCTATTCTGGGAAGGCTTGGTTCCACATCCAGGTCTTCACCAGCCTCCTAAAGGACAACAGGGAGGGGGCAGATCTAGCATCACTTGGGAGAGAGTTCCACAGCTGAGGGGCGACCACAGAGAAGGTCCTGCCTCTCGTTCTCACCAGCCATGCTTGCGAAGCCAGCAGGACCGAGAGCAGGGCCTCTCCGGAGGATCTTAATGTTCTTAATGGTTCATAGGGGAGAATCCGTTGGGACAAGTAAACTGGGCCAGAACCGTATAGGGTTTTGTAGGTTAAAACCAGCACTTTGAATTGTGCCTGGAAGCTAATTGGCAGCCAGTGGAGCTGGCGCAGCAAGGGAGTTGTATGTTCCCTGTGCCCCGCTCCTGTTAGTAACCTGGCTGCCGAACCTTGGACTAATTGCAGCTTCCGAGCAGTCTTCAGAGGCAACCCCACGTAGAGAGCATTGCAGTAGTCTATTCGGGATGTAACCAGAGTGTGGACCACCGTGGCCAAGTCAGACTTCCCAAGGTACGGGCGCAGCTGGCGCACAAGCTTTAACTGTGCAAAAGCTCTCCCAGCCACCGCCGAGACCTGGGGCTCCAGGCTCAGCGATGAATCCAGGATCACTCCCAAACTCCGCCTTCAGGGGGAGTGTAACCTTGTCAAGCCCAGGCTGTAACCCTATACCCTGTTCGGCCTTACGACTGACCAGGAGTACCTCTGTCTTGTCTGGATTAAGTTTCAATTTGTTAGCCCTCATCCAGTCAGTTACAGCGGCCAAGCACTTGAACAGCCTCCTTAGTAGCAGGTGGAAAGGAGTGACAGAGTTGAACATCATCTGCGTACAGATGACACTGCACCCCAAAACTCTGGATGATCTCCCGCAACGGCTTCATGTATATGTTAAATAACATAGGGGACAGTATTGAACCCTGCAGGACCCCACAGTACAATGACCGTGGGGTCGAGCAGGAGTCCCCTAGCAACACCTACCCTAGCAAACCTTTTGTATCGTTATCCCAATACCCCCATGCATATGGGATATATTGAGTATTGTGATCAGATCATGATATGAATACACATAACAGTTTAAATAATGTACTAGTAAGGCCTTCTTGTGGACCACCCTGAGAATTTCAGGGGAGGTGGAGCCCCTCAAGCCACCCCCCCCCCCCGGCTACGACCCTTCATGGTACCACTAGGAGTAGGCAGTGTGGGTGTTCCCAAAGACTTAGTTTCTGTTAAGTAGTCCCACCTATTAAATCAACTGTTGAACATTGAATTCCATTGGTTCAGTGGGTCAACTGTTCTTTGGTCTAATGCAGTTCAATACTCAATTACAAAAGTGTAACTGACACAACAAATATATTCCCCCCCCCCCCAAGGTTATTTCCTACTGATATTTGGTACCTTGATTTAACAAAGAAAAGAAAAAAGCCTAAAACCAGAGATTTTAATGCTCATTTCAAAATAATGTGGTTCTTTGATACTAAAGATAAGCATCTTTTTCCCGATTTCTGAGAGTAAGAACTGATTGGCATGCCTCATTTGTATGATTTTTTGGAGAACAGGTCAGCCCAAATGTAAAATGATCTAGGACCTCATCATATGGATGTTCATGATGTGGGGGACAGTGGGGGGATCCATTGAATAGTGAAGCAAATTGTCAGGCAGTGAGACAAATATAACAAAACAGGGGGGGGGGCTTACAAAGACAAGGGAGCAACAAGGAGAACCACAGGAAATGTACAGGTTCGCACTGGTGATAAGGACAATAACACAATCACTGTGGTATCAGAATTGCAAATGTAATGAGGGTGAATGACATTAGCGAAGCAGCAAAGTGAAAATCCTCACTGTTGATCTATACATTCAGATATATGCAACACATCATAGCAAAGTCATCAATATCAATCTATACATGCAAGTATATGCAACACATACAAATATAAAGTAAAGGAGGCGCGTCTACAGAAACAATTCAAGCCCTCCATTTGGCATTGGGGCCTGCCCCCACGCGGTCCCCGAGTGGCCCATTGCTCATTTCGAGCCTTATTTCCACATGATTTTGGTCGCTGCTGTAATTTCACGACGTTTTGCGGCTTCTCCGGTCCTTTCCGGCAGGCTCGCCAGGCTAACGCGCCAACGCGGAAGTAACCCCGTCCTGTTCGCCGCAGCCGCGGCTTGAATCCCCCCGCCCGCCGCGTCCACACCCGAGAACGCGGAGTGGTTTTTGTGTCTTTCGACCACCTTTGGCATCTATTCCCTTAAAGTGACTCCCTAAATGCTTCCCCATCTATTCCCTACTCGAGCTTGATCATATTCTGAAGAGCCAACGCGGCTAAATATGGACCAGGTTTGAATTGTTTGAATTATTCAAATGGTTTCCCTCTATGCATTGTCTCTCTACCTTGAATTGTTTCTGTAGACGCACCTCCTTTATTTTATATTTGTATGTGTTGCATATACTTGCATGTATAGATTAATATTGATGACTTTGCTATGATGTGTTGCATATATCTGAATGTATAGATCAACAGTGATGATTTTCACTTTGCTGCTTAGCTAATGCCATTCACCCTCATTACATTTGCAATTTTGATACCACAGTGAGACAAATATGTCACCCAGTGCTCCGCATAGCCCACATCACCCACTTGCCCATCACATGCCGGAAATTGAACATTTCCAGCATGCTTTCATGTTGTCCCATTATTTTTAATCTGAACACAGGTAGTCCCCTGGGTTCAAAATTCCCTGTTGTAGAACACTTCACCAATGCAGGCTTCATAGAGTCCCACCGGAAGTAGCTGTGCATTGTGTGATTAGATCCGACAGGCTCCTTACTGGCCATGAAGTGTTCTACAACAGGGACTTTTCCAAATGTAATCAGGTGCTATGTTACCCTCTCAGTACAATCCTGACTAAGAATTAACCATAATTCCCATAATTGGGAAGTCTGACTTGGCCACAGTAGTCCACGCTCTGGTTACATCTCGAATAGATTACTGCAACGCGCTCTATGTGGGGCTGCCTTTGAAGACGGTTCAGAAACTTCAGCTAATACAACGGTCAGCAGCCAGATTACTAACTGGGGCGATATACAGGGAGCATACCACTGCCGGTCCATCTCCGAGCCCAATTCAATGTGCTGGTTTTGACCTTTAAAGCTCTAAACCAGGGCTGTCCAACTGCTGGCCCTGCAGGTGTTTTGGACTTCAATTCCCAGAAATCCTAGCCAGTTTACCAGCTGTTAGGATTTCTGGGATTTGAAGGCCAAAACACCTGCAGGGCCGGCAGTTGGACAGCCCTGCTCTAAACGGTTCTGGCCCAGTTTACTTGTCCGAACGCATCCACCCCTACATCCCATACCAAAATCTAAGATCATCCAGGGAGGCCCTGCTCTCGCTCCCCTCTACAGATCAAATGCGCCTGGTGGGGACAAGAGACACGGCCTTCTCGGAGGTGGTTCCCTGCCTATGGAACACACTCCCGACAGAGGTAAGATCGGTTACCTCCCTCCTGGCTTTCCAGAAGAAACTAAAGGCATGGTTCTGGGACCAGGCATTTGGACAGATGTAAGGCAGCACGTTAAAAGGACAATCTGGAATGACAAGACGATCGACGAGACTGCTCTATGGTTTTAATTGATGGCTTGGTATGGCTTTTAATTATGTATTGTTTTTAACTTTGATATGTTTTTATTTGTGATTTTATTATTGTATCATGGGTAATAGCTTCTTGATGGGGCTTATTGTAAGCCGTTCTGAGTCCCCCCTCGGGGGTTGAGAAGTTGACGGGGTATAAATATGATATATAAATAAATAAATAAGATTTTTTAAAAAATGTTTTCATTTAAAGCAGCCTACCGCCCCCTTCCCAGAAAAAAAAAAGCTCACCGCCCCCCTAGAAATTATTATTTTTTTAAAATAATTAAATAATAGCAATTAAACAGAAAGATATATTTATTAATGTTTCTACCTTTTTCGTAAAACATAGTAAAGAAAGGTGTAAATTAGAAACATTCAAGCATGAAACTATTTATTGAACTTTGATTAGAAAGGTAATACCAATGTTGCATAAGGAGCCCGTCCCTGGAGGATTGGAGCTCCGGAAGGAGCCCGCCCTCGGAGGAATGGAGCGTCGGAAAGAGCCCGCCCCTGGAGGAATGGAGTGCCGGAAGGAGCCCGCCCCTGGAGGACTGGAGTGCCGGAAGGAGCCCGCCCCTGGGGGTTTGGAGCGCCAGAAGGTGCCCGCCCCTGGAGGACTGGAGTGCCGGCGGACCTGTGGCCGCCCCCTAGGAAGGGAAAAGACCCCAGACACGTAGGTCTAGGGCCTGGAGACTCCCCCAGCCCAGGACCCTTTGGACTTCCAGTTTCCGGCTTGAGCTCCCCCGGGCTCGCCCTAGACCCGAGAAGGTAGCAGCTCCCACCAACAGGGGCAGCTACTGTGGGCCACTGCATGATGAGAGTGCTGCACCTGTTCCTCTGGACAAGCAGCACCGAGGTGTTCGCCTGGGAACCCCCAGACTGCCTCCTTGTGACCACATACTGATCCCACTCGGTCTGACTTAGCTCGGTCTGACTTAGCGAGTGGTTGATCGGCCCTTTCTCCCCCCCCCCTCCTTGTGTTATTGTTTAGTGTATTGTGTGTCCCTTTGTGTAGTGTACCTTTCGCTTTTATGCTTCTTGTGAACTGCCCCGAGCCTCCGGGGAGTGGCGGGTTAGAAGTCGAAATAATAAATAAATAAATAATTCTGGAAAATGGGAAGGGGGAGATGATGTGCCCATTGGGTTCTCCATTATTGCTCCTGGCGCAGAAGAAGTGGGTTTTGTGCAAGGGGGGGGGCCCTTCACCCCAACTCAGCCACCTTCATTCACCAAAAAAGTTAAAACATTCGAAGTCATCTCAATGAGAAGGATGAACCTGGCATGCTGCTACCAGGTTTTGGCAGCCCTAGGACTAATCCTGGTGCTGAACTGGAGAGGAACAATAATAAGAAATAGAAGTCCAGGACCTTCTGGGAGTTGGGTTTTGGGAGCTGGGTCAGATCAGGCTCCCATAACCCCCAAATTAAAGCAAAATACCCTGTTGCCACAAAAGCTAGGGAGAGAAATCTCCTCCTGGCTATGACGAATCCCTCCCTCAGATCCTATGGTAGAAGACCCGTTGGAGTCAATTTGGGAAGGGCATAGTGCTGCGGTTCCGCATCACTTTGGTTAATTGGTAATTTATTGTGTTGTTAAACTGTATTGTATTACGTGTGTATGTTATTCTTGTTTGTTTATACTATGTTTTCTCTTAAATTCTGTAAACTGCTCCGAGCCCTCGGGGAGTGGCGGTCTAGAAGTTTAGCTGTTTATTTGCGCATTTATTTACGCGCACTGGCTCCAGAGTGCGCCTTTGGCGGCCAGTGCGCATGCGCCAATCTCCCTGCACTGGCTCCTAGCCAAGTGGACCATTTGCGCATGCACAAAAATAAATGAAGCGCGCCGGAGCGCCCCGGGCTGCCTAACACAGCGGCGCCCCTCCCGGGTGACGTCGCCCTATGTGCCTGCGTAGTCCGCCTAATGGACGAACCGGCCCTGAGTTTGAAGTATAAATAAATAAATATGACGCAATGCTCCTGTTATGGAAGAAATACTTTTTTTTAACTTAAGAGAATGTGTATGAAGTGTTAATGTTAATTGTATTTTAATGCTATATGTTTTTGGTTTTATATTGTATTAGCTTGGGGACCCGGCCCTGCCCGGGTTATTTGAGAAAGGCATTGTGTGCCAAGGTTGGTCCTTATCACTTGTTTATTTGCCTCACAGTGGTCTCACGAAGTGAGTGAAGGTACTTCAAGTCCCATCATCCATGGTCCACCCTCCTCCAAACTGCACCAGGGTGTAGAGTGGGTCATGGGGCTCTGTGTGCCAAGTTTGGTCCTGATCAGTCATTGGATGAGGTTTGCAGCAGTCTTGGAATGTGAGTGAAGGTACTTCAAGTCCCATCATCCATGTTCCATCCTCCTCCAAACTGCACCAGGATGTAAAGTGGGTCATGGGGGCTTTGTGTGCCAAGTGTGGTCTAGATCAGTCAGTGGATGAGGGTTGCAGCAGTCTCGGGAGGTGATGGGGTGGAGGTACTGGAAGTCCCAGTCTCATCCATGGTCCAACCTCCCTCAAACTGCACCAGGATGTAGAGTGGGTCTTGGGTGTGCTGTGTGCCAAGGTCTTGTTCTCTCATTGTTGGGGGCCGCAAAGTGTTTTGGCCTTAAACTCTCACCATTCCTGACTGCCTCGGGCCTTTCCCTTTCCCCCACTGCCACGTTAGAGTGTCGGAATGTTGGTGGTGCTGGCCAATCAGCGTCATTTATGCAAATAGTCCCACAGTGGGAGCCAATCAGAAAGCTGCCGCATATCCTTCCGCCCTCCACACACATACACACATACAAACATTGACTTTTATTATGTATACAGATTTATGCTGCCATCGAATTGTGCCATTGAAGAGCGGGGTAGAAATGTTGGAAATAAATAATAATAATAAAAAATATAGTAGGGGTGAAAGGTCACAAGTGCGTGAGTGTGCACGCCTGCAAGTTGGAATACCCGGGCAGGTGTTGCCTGGAAACTTTAGCGCCCGCCCCTTTCCCCTCCACAACTCCGCCCACGCCAACGGGGACAAGTGGCAACCCAATGCCAGGGTAGCGCCACTGCCCCTTACTGGGCTTCAGCACCCCCCAATTTCACCGAAGGCTGCTACCGGCCACCTGAAACGCGTGACTGCCCACCGGGGGCGATAGCGCCCATTTTGAGAATCAGCGGTTTAAATCAGCCCATTCCAACGGGGACAAGTGGCGACTCAACGCCAGGGTAATGCCACTGCCCCCTTACTGGGCTTCAGCGCCCCCATTTCACCGGAGGCTGCTACCGCCCCCCTGGAACGTGCAACCACCAACCGGGGGCAGTAGCGCCCACTTTGAGAGTCAGCGGTTTAAATCAGCCCACGCCAACGGAGACAAGTGGCAACCCAACGCCAGGGTAACGCCACTTCCCCCTTACTGGGCTTCAGCACCCCCCAATTTCACCGGAGGCTGCTACCACCCCCTGGAACGCGTGACCACCCACCGGGGGCAGTAGCGCCCACTTTGAGAGTCAGCGGTTTAAATCAGCCCACGCCAACGGAGACAAGTGGCAACCCAACGCCAGGGTAACGCCACTTCCCCCTTACTGGGCTTCAGCACCCCCCAATTTCACTGGAGGCTGCTACCACCCCCTGGAACGCGTGACCACCCACCGGGAGCAGTAGCACCCACTTTGAGAGCCAGCGGTTTAAAGAAATTCTAACAAGTTCTTAGAAGAAAACTTCTGCTGTGGTCATGTAAGGTAAAACCCAGCTCAGATGACAAAAGAGATGAATTCAACCTGCCTCTCTAATTTTTGAATTTGTGCATGCACATTAGATGTACCAATTTGATAGAGACTGGACACCAGCACGCCATATCTCCATAGTTAGTTATGGTTCAAAGTTTTCTCTGATGTAGCTGATATAAAAGCAAAATACGTGTCCTGTGACGTGGTTGCCTTCTGTAAGGTTTTCACAACGAGAAAGGAGAAAAAAGCCCATCACTACAATCCGCTCTTTGAATATCTGGCTGAGACGAGAGAGAGAAACAATGAGCGAAATACATGGACCGATGTCACCCACCCAAAGGGACCAGCCATGGTCCACCATTTGTGACCCAAGGTACATACACTGCTGAAATCGTTCAGATCTGTGATACACATTTCTGAGATGCAACTTTTGAAATCCGAATAGACGCTTTCGCTTGCGCAGGATTTAATTAAATCTGGCAGGGACCTGAACAGAGAGCAATATGAATTCTTCGGTGCTGAACTCTTCTTGACCCTAGTCATTCATTCCTGTTCTCCTAAATTAATCCTAAGCATTCTTGGCCATTAAAGCGCGTCGAAATAATACGTGCTTATAAACATTCATGGATACCAGCACGCTGTGTTTCCAAGTGTACATTTTCTCAATAATATTTGCTTCGCATTGTGTCTATATGTTTACAATTCATTTAATGAACTCTAGACGCTGTTGCGAATGGAGAAGGCGGCTTTGATCTAGCGTCATTTTATCCTCACCTACCAGTTAGACTCGTGATAGTCTGATTTCTACCCCCCATCATGTTTCAAAGCAATTTTTTGGGGGGTAAAATTGCTCCGCAAAGTCTATCCTTTTTAGGTGAAAAAGAAAAGAATTCCTGCCCCCTGCGTACTGTGAAAGATACGGCCGACGCTAATAACTTTTTATATGGAGTGGTGGGATTGTGAATGGGGAGCCGGAAGATGAAAAGTCTTTGAATCGACAAAATAGAGACCAAGCAAGCATCCCAACTGAGGACGTGTTGACACAGAGGGAATAATGGCCACCCTAGAGCAGTCAAAGGGGAAGTCTGAAAAGAAAAGCCGGAAAAATAGCTCTTTTTTTTGTGCGGGTTACATTATGTACATTGTGGACTGCACCGAAACACTCACAGCTAGTTTTAGAAATTCCTGATATCTGTGGCCGTGAATGCTTTTATTTAAAGAACAAAGAAAATGCCTGAAAATAGATAAATGGTTTAGCAGTTCTTGAAAGACCAGCAAGCATGACCTGCTTGCAAGGGTCCTATTTTATTGATATATGCAGTTGGAACTCAGCAGACGGCATCTCACTCTAGACGTTTATTATCCAGCTGTGCTTTATTGTTTGGATCCGATGACAGACTTTTCTCTCTAGCTCTGAAAACCCCTTTTAAAAGTTAATAAACAAAAATGATGTCTAAAAGCTATGGAAATATACAAGACAGACAGGTAAATGATGTGCAAAAACCTTAGACGCAGGACAGTCAACCTTCTCTATTGTGTCAGTTCCAGATGTATTTCTATTATTTACTATTTCAGGGTTCTGCATTGCTGCATACACCACATACAACTTTAGCATTACAACCACGACCTTTAAAAGAGAAGGAAGGAAGGAAGGAAGGAAGGAAGGAAGGAAGGAAGGAAGGAAGGAAGGAAGGAAAGAAGGAAAGAAGGAAAGAAGGAAAGAAGGAAAGAAGGAAAGAAGGAAAGAAGGAAAGAAGGAAAGAAGGAAAGAAGGAAAGAAGGAAAGAAGGAAAGAAGGAAAGAAGGAAGGAAGACACTAATATGTGTTCAATTAGAGCAGTGTTTCCCAACCTTTTTTGAGCCGCAGCACACTTTTTACATTTGCAAAATCCTGGGGCACACCACCAACCAAAATGACGCAAAATGACACTCTAACACAGCAATACATAGAGTTAATGTGTTTTTTAAATGTATTTATCCACTCAGTGTGAAACCTGGGTCTGTTTCGATGAACACAACATAGATATCCTGGCAGAAAGACACAAACTTCCCACACAGAACTCCCATAACCAAGAGAAAATGCTGTAAGAGTTTGGTGGGAATTGACCATGAGTTTTGGAGTTGTAGTTCACCTATATCCTGAGAGCACTGTTGGATCAGGACCAGACTTGGCATGAATACTCAATATGCCCAAATATGAACGCAGATGGAGTTCAGGGGAAATAGACCTTGACATTTGGGAGTTACCGTTTCTGGGATTTATAGTTCCCCTACAATCAAAGAGCATTCTGAACCCCACCAATGACAGAACTGGGCCAACTTCCCACACAGAACCCCCAGGAGACAAGAGGAGGTCTCTACTTGGGGAAAGGGAGGCGGGCCTTCCCAATGCATGGAGAGGGAGAGACCAAGTAGACAACGGGTAGGGAGGGGGGTGTTTGTAATTTTGTGCCTTTATCGAGGTAGGTTTCTTAGGGTTTTTATACTTCAACACACTAGACTCCCCCCCGGAGGTTCCAATTTCCCACGGCACACGTGATGATAGCTCATGGCACACTAGTGTGCCCCGGCATACTGGTTGGGAAACACTGAATTAGAGCACCAATCTGACCTAGCCTGTTCCCCAGCCTTCATTGTTAGTGAAGCCACTAGATACCTCACTGCCCCCATGGCATACCTAACGGACCTGAAGGTGCCCAAACACCGAAGGGCTTTTACCCTGGCAAGATGCCATGCACTCCCATCGGCTCTACTGAAGGGGAGGTATCAGAAGGCCCCCTTCAAGCAGAGACTATGCCCCTGTGGGTCTGGTCATGTGGAAACAACTGAGCACGTGCTTCTTCAATGCATGTTCTACAGAGATCTTAGATCCAATCTCATTGGACCATGGCTTTTAAAGTACCCGGGGCGCAGTGAAAGATGTTATTCCACCCTGCTGCTTTCGGACTCTAACACTGCAATGACTTACAGTGTTGCTAAGTTCTGTGCTGCTGCCCTTAATATCAGACGGGTGATGATTGACACCATAAGGCAACAATATCCTGTCTCTTAAAATATATTTCTATATTGATTTTTATCTGATTTTAAATAACTGTTTATTTGGGAGTTGTCCTTCTTCTCTTAGGGTGCTTGTGCCCACTTTGTGCTGGTCTGTGACCGTAATAAAGTTTTTGATTGATAGAACAAATTAATTGAATGTCAACTTCACTCAGGGACTTATCACACATGAATGCATAAGTGCATTGCCCGACTTACTGGGCAAGGCCTGTTGTGGCGGGGGGTGGCGGTGGCTGGGGGGCTTATTCTTCCCAGAAGCCCCCTGCACTTGGTCTGCTGGCCTACCAGCGGCCGGCTCCACCCTGGGCAGTGGGCTGGCAGGGGGCTGGCTGCTCCCCCCATCCAAGAGGGACAGTGCAACGTAGAGAAAATATCAAAATATTCTAATTCAATAAATTGGCTGTTATGTCCAAACATCTAAGTACATAATACACAATAAGTCATATACAGTAAACAATTTCAGTTAGAGTACATAGTGTCCGCTGAGTCACAGTACCTTTAGGAGAATTGCACAGGTGATGTAGGATCAGACTGGTGTTTGAAATAAGTGAGTCCAGACTGGTGTATGGAATAAGTGAGTCCAGACCGGTGTTTGGGATGGTAAGAGAAGTTCGTCGTTCAACACAAGTATTCTGCACAAGAATGGTACGTTCCACACAAGTTTATACGTTCCACATAATTTCAAGAGGCCTGCTTTGAGGCGAAACGGGTCGGGCCCTGCAGCTCTACCGTTGGTTTTCCAGTATACGGAACTTCGTTTATACCACTGCCCTAGATTGCACTGAACCAGACCATATTTTGTGTGGATTACAACCTTTGGGTACACAAATATTGTGTTGAACGTATCATCTTTGTGTAGACCATTTGTGTAGACCGTTGTGTTGAACGACGAACTTCTCTTACCATCCCAAACACCAGTCTGAACCTACATCTCCTGTGCAATTCTCCTAAAGGTACTGTGACTCAGCGGACACTATGTACTCTAACTGAATTTTTTTTTACTGTATATGACTTATTGTGTATTATGTACTAAGATGTTTGGACATACCAGCCGATTTATTGAATTAGAATATTTTGATATTTTCTCTACGTTGCACTGTCCCTCTTGTGTGAACACTTACGACATTTCCACAGTTGATTGTTGTTATTGTATCACTCCCCCGATCCAGCAGTTTCACTGGGCATGGTGAGCAGCAGGCTCTCTTCGGTTTGTCCTCCCACCCACTCTGCATTATTAATGTTATTGTTTTGTGTTGCTGTTGTTGGATTTGCCTGTTTGTCACAACTTCGGTTGGCATGTGGCATGGGCTCGGGATCTGGTTATGCCCATCCCCTACTGGCCGGGGAAGGAGCAACTGGTTTCCAGGGGTGCAGTGTTGGTTGCCCAGTATTGTGCCGGTGGGCCCTCTTTTGGACTCTTTTCATATCGGTCAGCAGCGGGCTGATCGATCTTGATCCAGAACCCATGCCTGGCAGCCAACCCTTTGTTCCTGTAATTAATAAATTTAGTTGTGGCCAATTTTTACTCCAATCATGTGTATGTGTCATCTCTGGTCTTGGCGTGTGGGAGGTTTGTCGCCCATCCACACGCAACAGTCATGGGTGGCCATTTCAGTTTCATTTCATTTTCATAAGACGTTTATGTGTGTGTGTGTTTTAAAGCTTCAGAAAGAATTTTTTTACTTTTAATAATTTGGGTGGAAACAATTTGAGAGATGAAACATTGGGACAAACCAAAAATAACAACTGACCATTCAGGTTGTAAAACGTTATTACTAGAAAAATTCAAGATTTTTCCCTTCCCCCCTTTAAAAACAAGCATTGTTATCATGACCAAAGCCCACAGTTAATCTTCCTAAAAGTTAGAAGTTTCGGTCTGTCTATCACACAACCAATATTTGGCTAAAAGATATTCATATATGGAAAATATGGAAGTTTTTGAAGCCCAAAGGCCAAGAAACAGGTCAGTGGTAGCAGCCACCACTTCTATCCAGCTTGAAAGCACACTACTGGATCTGACAGGCATTGAGACATGGTTTTCTTCCTGTTCCCCAGGGAGAAAATGAGAGTGTCCCTTGTGTACCTATTGTTCAGTGAGAGAGTCCCATGGAAATCTGCTCATTTGTTCCAAAACCGAAGCCAGTACCATCTTGAAAGAGCTCTCTTCGTCACCGTAGAAACTTCTTCATTTTTTAAATAAATAAAGACTCCTCTCGTAGTGCAACATCTTAGAAGTATTTTCCAGAATTTCATTTTTGATTGCAACTATGAACGTTTTTGTGGCTTTTGTAGTCCTGTGGCAATGTCTGATTTCAGTTTTCTTCATTGACCTGAGATAAGTGACCCTGGCTTCATCTTGACACACACCGACACCATCCCTTCCCCTTTCCCTCACCCACACACTTCACAGAAGGTGGGTGTTTGCAGCTACTTAACTAAGCATCGAGTCCCTGAGCCATGTAACACAGGAAAGGGGAAGGAAATTAACTCAACTTCTCCTTCCGTACCTCCAGAGTGTGACTGAACTAGCTCATCGAGGTAACTTCCGATCTAGTTTGAAGAGTTCTCCAACCTTGCCTTCAAGCATAAAAAAGCAAGTGTCTATATTCTGATCCTTTGCAAATGACGACTGCTTTAATTTCAACAACTGCTTGCAAAATAGCACTACTCCTTCTCAATTTGTGTCCCTTTCTATCACTTTTACTTTGATAGACCTCTCCATTGGCACCCCCTTGTTGTGGGGGAGAGGCTTGCGTACCCTAATGAAGTTGTGAGCTATGCTGGCGGTGGCATAATAGCCACCGGTAGGGCCTCTGTGACAAATTGCCTATATTTTGGGGCCAAAAGAAGCCCAGGAGGAAAAAGCCCTTTTTGGTGGGTGGCCAGTTAATGGTCTGTTTGGAGGAACGACCATTTTAAGGTTAGGTTTCCCAGGTAAGGCTGAGTTAGCCAAGGAAAAGGGAATAGAACCTTAGGGAGCCGGTGGGCGGAGCTTAGGCCAGGCACAGAGCAGAATGTCAGTTGGAATTTTAAAAACTGACAGTTGGAGCAGCAGATAGGCAGTTAGGGAGGCTCAGAACTCTGGAGAGTTAGTTGATGGTCAGACTCTGACAGAGTAGGTCAGAGTGAGTTTAGCTCCTGAGTTAGCAGCAGTTTGCTGGGTTTTGTAGGAATCTAGCCGAGAATAGGCCGAGTCAGGTAGTTATAGGTAGCAGATAATACTTCAGCAGTATTATCTGTGGTGCTGAGTTTAAAAGTAACTTTGTTTTAAGCATTGTGCCAATTTGTTAAGTAACCACATGCTCCATCGCTTCATTGTAACCATCACGCTAAGTGCCTGTGACCTCTCACAAGTTGTTAAATAAACTCTGATTATTTGGTTCATCAAGACCTGCCTCTCTGTGTGTTTCCATCCTCCCTGATTTTAAATGGTGGCAGCGTTAGAGAAGTGAAACCTCTCCAGCCTCAGAATATAAAAGTTCCATGATATTCTGCCCAGCCTTGAAACTAAGGCGAGCCCTCACCACAGTACTTGGTGGCAGCCAAAGGTTTAAAAAAAACCATCAGCCTTGCCACAGCCTCCCTTGCCAGACAGGTCACAACCGAAGGGTCTGACAAAGAGCGTCAATGGGCAGGATGGGCTCTCTAGCAGTTTGGCAACCATCCTAAGAGAAGGAAATCTGGGCAGATGGTGCTTGTTTAACACTGTAAGGTCAACCATCTAGAGAAGGAAATTCAAACTAAACCTACGACCCGAGGACCTCGCTGCCACCGTCCAAAGCTTGCTAGGCCCCAGCAGACGAACCTTTGGTTTAAAGGGTGAGGTCAGTTCTGTGCACGCTGCGCTCCACCAGAAAGGTCCATTGCACAGGCTCGAAAGACTGGTAGAAAATGCAAGCAGAAATCTTCTTTCCTGAATTTCATATAACCTTCATGAGGCAGCAAAGTGAAATCCATTATAATAGTCCTCAGTATCTGCTTAAGTTTGGCTCAAGGAACCCCATGTATACCATAATTTTTTGATACTCAAGTGCCATTATATACAATGATATGACCCGGTAAACAAGCCTTTCCATTGGTGCCCCCTTGTTGTGGGGGAGAGGCTTGCGTACCCTAATGAAGTTGTGAGTTATGCTGGCGGTGGCATAATAGCCACTGATGGGGCCTCCCATGCCAGACAGGTCACAACTGAAGGGTCTGACAAAGAACGTCAACGGGCAGCATGGGCTCTCTAGCCTGTTGGCAACCATCCTAAGAGAAGGAAAACTCTGATTTCAAACCCAGGCAGATGGTGCTTGTTTAACCCTGTAAGGTCAACCATCTAAGAGACAGAAACTCTAATCAAACCTATGACCTGAGGACCTTGCTGCCACCGTCTAAGCTTTGCTAGGCCCTGGTAGACGAACCTTTGGTTTAAAAGGTGAGGCCAGTTCTGTGCACGCTGCGCTCCACCAGAAAAAACCATTGCACAGGCTCGAAGGACACATGCATCTTCCAAAGCCAGAAGGGGCAGAGCCAGGCCACGCCAAGCCCCGCACCCTCCCCTCCCCAGCCTTGAGGAGGTAGGTAGATCTTTCTGACTTGGTTTTATTATAAGTAGCTTGCATGCTGAAAAAGCGTGGGCACCCCTGGTCTGGAGCAACAAGCACCTGAGTCAAAGCACTAAAATCAGTGTGTACAGAGCTATCGTACTGTCTATTCTACTTTATGGGTCTGAAACATGGGTCACCTATCGCCAACACCTACGACTCCTCGAACACTTTCATCAGGGTTGTCTTTGCACAATCCTAAATATACACTGGACTGACTATGTGACGCATGTTGCTGTCCTTGAGCAAGCAGGGATCACCAGCATCGAGGCCATGCTATTGAGAACTGAACTGCGCAGGACAGGGCACGTCTCTAGGATGGAGGACCACCGCCTCCCAAAAATACTACTCTATGGTGAACTCGCCATGGGTCAGCGCAAGAGAGGCGCCCCCAAAAAGAGAACATAAGAACATAAGAACATAAGAAGAGCCATGCTGAATCGGACCTCAGCCCATCTAGTCAAGCATTCTGTATCACACAGTGGCCCACCAGTTGTACACGGGGATCTCGAGCAGAAGGGAGGGCAAAACCCTGACCTGCTCCCGACCCCCCACAACCAGTACCCAGGGAAATCCTGCCTACCTCAACCAACTCCGAGAGATATAAGGACTCCCTGAAACAACACCTGAGACTCGGGCAGATTGCTTGATCAGATTGCTTCTTGATTTATGCAGGCCCGGATCAGCTGATTGTGCCGCCCGAGTCCAAACTTTGGAAGCGCCGCCCCAGCCCCGGGGGTGGGTCCGCTTGCGGGGGAGGGGCCGCTTACGGGGGCGGGGCCCTCTTTCCACCTTAATCCCAGAGGCTGCGGGAAAGGCGGCGTTGGCTTGGGCGGCTTCGGGACGAGAGCGAGAAGAGCCGAGGAGGAGCGGCGGCAGCGGTGGCGGTGTCCGGAGCCCTGCGCGAGCCTTGTCCTCCTCCGCCTCCTCCTCCTCCGCCGCTGCCGCTTCTTCTTCTGCTGCTGCTGCCGGGGCTCCTGCCGGGGCTCCTGCCGCTACCACCGCCGCCGCCCAGGAGCAGCCGCGCCAGAGAGAAGGAGCGGCGAGGCTTCTCCCCACCCCTTCCTCCCTGGCGTGGCTTCACCATGCCAGGGAGGAGGGGCAGCAAGGCTTTCGCCGCCTCCTCCTCCCTGGCGGGGAGGGGGCGGCAGGAAGCTGCGTCTAGGGCCTATGGCGCTCCGCGAGCAGGCGCAGGAGCACCAGGACATCAATTTTTTTTAAAAAAAACACTTTGATTTTTTTATTTTGGGGGTCAGGATCCGCTGCCCCCTCCCCCAAGGCTGCCACCCGAGGCCATGGCCTCGGGTGGCCTTGTGGGTAATTCGGGCCTGGATTTATGTTAATCCCACAAACAAACATTACATTTTTATTTATATAGATTACTAAAGTGTTTCTTTAAAAAAATAAAAAAACAACTTAATAATAATAAACTAAATCCAACATCTTTTTTCTACATACTTTATCCCTGAAAGTGGGATACCATCACAAAAGTAGTACACTTATATCCCTCAGCCTTGATAATGAATGACGCCAAAGTAGTCAGTAAACCAAGGTACGAAGTCAGGCTTTGAATACTGCAAAACGGAGTCTCTCTCTCTCTCTCTCTCTCGTTTTGTTGTGTGAATGGATATGCTTATTTCGCAATTGATATGCATAGCTTTGCTCTGTACCGACAGCATTAAATCTAAATCTCTTTTATAGAAAACTACCTGCCTGCCTGACAAAAGGGGTTTAAAAAATCACTTTTAAAGAATTAAACTCATAAAGAACAGTGGGGGGAGGTTGACCTGTTTAAGAATATAAGCATAAAGTATAACATTCGAACATGCACCAAATCCAAATGAAACAACGCGATGGCCTTTCAGCAATTGGATATTTCCCGAATCTTGGTACCTCATAGGATTTCTATAGCAACAATTAGTTAGGATATCACATGCCCTAGACATCTACCTCATGCAGACAAAGGAGTTGAAAACCTTCCTTTTGTAGAGAACTATTGTAGTATAACCTCCTTTCCAACCCCTTTCCTTGCCTTCTCTGTTAGATACGGCATAAGGTAACAGTAGAGGTGAAATGAAAAGACATGGACTGGCCCGCTCTCTCTAAAGAAAAGAGAACAGCAGTCAACTGAGAAGAGTCAGTTATATATAAAAAAGAGAAAAACACCACCATCACCCTAAAATGAAAGGCAGGATTCTCTCCTTTACGCTTTACCGTTTTGGCTTCTTTTCATAAACCGGTTTCTTCCCATCTATGTGATACAACTGACAATAATATCGCACATATAATTTTACAATGTGCGCTATCGGTTGTATATATATATTTAAAAATTACTTGTATAAGTACAAAAGTATTTATACAAGTTATTGTATTTTCAGAAGTGATTTAAAATTGTATTTTCAGAATTTGATCCATATAAAGCATTTGCTGACCAGAAGGTCATGAGTTCGAGGCCTGCCCGGGTTGGGTGAGCTCTCGACCAATTTGTGTAGCTCGTTGTCAACCTTTGCAATCTGAAAGACAGTTGAATCTGTCAAGTAGGAAATTCAGGTACCACTTTGTGTGGGGAGGCTAAATTTAACTGATTTACGAGGCCATGCAATCTCTCCAGGAAGTACACAAAAAAGAATGAAGGAATGCGACAGCTCCCCCTGGTGGCCAGAAGCTGGAATGTTAAATTGCCTCTATGTCTGTCTATATATGTTGTCAATGGCATTGAATGTTTGCCTATATATGTGCATTGTGATCCGCCCTGAGTCCCCTGCGGGGTGAGAAGGGCAGAATATAAATGACGTAAATAAATAATAAATATTATTTATTTATTTATTAACTTCGTTTTTCCCCCGCCACCATTTCCCCAAGGGGACTCAAGGCGGCTTACATGAGGCCAAGCCCAATAACACATAATAACAACGTAACAGCAAATAATAAACAACAATCCAATCCAATACATACACATAGGCAATAACAGACAATTAAAAATCATTCTGGGCAGGCAAAATGTAAAATATTAAAATTTTAAAATAAATAATACTGGATGCGAGGCAGAGGTAGAATTTATATCACAGGAAAGGTTTTAATGGATAGTGTGGGGCAGGTAACCCAACAGGAAATTACAGTGCTTATGAGGACAATTTGCAAGAAATTGATCACGGCAAATGCATCCAACACAGGCTGTAACCCTATGCCCTGTTCGGCCAACAGTACTATGGATTTTGAAGAGGCACTAATACAAAGTGAAGGAAGCAATGTGCCAAGAAGGAATTTTGAGCAAACCCTTGTCGTAACTGCGTTTTATCTGAATCTAATGTGAAATATCATGTGATTCCAGAATAGGCCTTCAGAGTCATTTACGGATCCACTGTCAAGTCCCTATCTTTGGAAAACAATCATGAGCGATCACCAACAATGATCGTGGAGGGCCTAAATATCCCAAAGGCAGCAGATTCTGTATGATCTTGGAAGTTAAACAGGGTAAGCTCTAGAAAACCACCAGGTATTTATGTATGTATTTATTTATTATTTACATTTATATACCACCCTTTCCAACAGGCTCAAGGTGGTTTACAACATGTAAACATACAATTAGTAAAATAGCACTAAAACAATAAAACACCAGAGCATTAAAACGACGAATCTATCAGCACACAGAAGAGCATGGCTAAGAGTTAAATGCCTGCTGAAAGAGAACTGTCTTGCAAGCCTTCTGAAAAGCAGGGAGCTCATTGATCGCTCGGACTTCGGCCAGTAAGGCATTCCATAGGTTCGGCGCCACAACAGAAAAGGCTCTCTGCCTAGTAGATCAGTGTTTCCCAACCTTTTTTGAGCCGCGGCACACTTTTTACATTTGCAAAATCCTGGGGCACACCACCAACCGAAATGACACAAAATGACACTCTAACACAGCAATACATATAGTTATTAGAAGAACTTTGATTAAGGTCTGGGAGAAACATAGGGATCAAAGAAGTGATAAGATCCCCCTCTGGGTGTCACCGAACGAAGCTTTCCAGATTAGACATCTAGAAAACGAGAAATGGATAAAATATAAAGATCTATTGGTGCAAAATGATTTGGAATGGACTCTGAAGACCAGAAGCCAACTCCATGAAGAGGGCTATGCGATGAATTGGTTCCCGTACTTTCAATTAAGAGAAAGAACGAAAATAGATGAAAAAAGGGGGTGGGAAAATAAGAAAAGTGAACTGGAGGAAGCCATTATGGGAGAAGAGACCAAGCAACTGTCCAAATTATATAAAATTCTACTAAAAAGAGAAAAAGACTGCACTGGGGACCTTGTGAAAGAATGGTCAAGAAATATAGGCTATAAAATAAATACAGATAATTGGACAGCCATTTGGAAAAGAAACGTAAACATCTCCCTATGTTATAAATATAGGGAGAATTGGATAAAGATACTTTATAGGTGGTACCTTACCCCAACAAAATTGGCCAAAATTTACAAAAAAACTAAACCAAACTGCTGGAATTGCAACAGCCGAAGCGGAACATTCTTTCACATGATTTGGCTCTGCCCCAAGGTAAGAAAATATTGGAGCATGGTACATAGAGAAGTAGAGAAATTAGTGGGGAAAAAAGTAAAAAAGAGTCCAGATAAATTCCTTCTAGGAATGGTGGACGACGAATTTGATAAAAATGAGAGCAGAACATTTATGCTAGCGATGACAGCCGCAAAGACCCTCCTGGCTACCCACTGGAGATCAGACTATACCCCCACAAAGGAGGACTGGAGGCAAAAACTCCTTGAGATTTGTACAATGGAGAAATTAACAGAAGCTATCAGAGAAAGAAACACCAACCAGAATTACAATGCCAACTGGAATTGGTCCCTTCTCCAAGAGTATTGCAAAAAGGAATGTAAGGTAGAAATAGAAATGTAAGCGTGATCACAGGTCAAAGTATAATGTAAAGGGAAAATTAACTTATACATGTTAATCTTTAATTTTAGGTCGGTGAAGGATAGGTCGGGAAAAACAGCGACGCGGATAATGTTTTCACGAATTTGTAAATGGAAACGATAATTACTCAATGATGACTATGACTTTGTCAGATCTCCAATTCTGTTTTTTCTTTTTTCAAGTGCACATCTGTTTCTTTTACTTTCTTCTACTCTGTACACACCGAGGATGGTCAACTCAAACCACCCGGTGTGTCCCACTTGATTCTTTGTTTCTGCTCTAACACTGTAATGCTATCATCTGTTTTTATTATGATTCTTGAAAACTTAATAAAGATTTATTTTAAAAAAAAAGCAATACATATAGTTAATATGTTTTTAAAATGTATTTATACACTCAGTGTGAAACCTGGGCCTGTTTCGATGAACACAACATAGAAATCCTGGCAGGAATGGCAGAAAGACACACACTTCCCACACAGAACTCCCATAACCAAGAGAAAATGCTATAAGAGTTTGGTGGGCATTGACCTTGAGTTTTGGAGTTGTAGTTCACCTATATCCAGAGAGCACTGTTGGATCAGGACCAGACTCGGCATGGTAATTCAATATGCCCAAATATGAACGCAGATGGAGTTCAGGGGAAATAGACCTTGACATTTGGGAGTTACCGTTTCTGGGATTTATAGTTCCCTTATAATCAAAGAGCATTCTGAACCCACCAATGACAGAACTGGGCCAAACTTCCCACACAGAACCCCCAGGAGGCAAGAGGAGGTCTCTACTTCGGGAAAAGGAGGCGGGCCTTCCCAATGCATGGAGAGAGAGAGACCAAGTAGACAACGGGTGGGGAGGGGGTGTTCGTAATTTTGTGCCTTTATCGAGGAAGGTTTCTTAGGGTTTTTATACTTCAACACACTAGACTCCCCCCGGAGGTTCCAATTTCCCATGGCACACCTGATACTCGCTCACGGCACACTAGTGTGCCCCGGCACACTGGTTGGGAAACACTGTAGTAGATGACAGCTGAATGGACCACATAGAAGGGACTTTTAACAGGTTTTGGTCCTCCGACTGAAGGGATCTCTGGGGAACATATGGGAATAGACGGTCCCTCAAGTACACCAGCCCCAGACCATACAAGGCCTTAAAGGTCAAGACCAACACTTTGAAGGTGATCCTGAACTCAATTGGCAGCCAGTGCAGTTGCCGCAGAATTGGAGTGGTATGGCTCCTGGCCGGTACTCCAGCCAGGAGTCTAGCTGTGGCATTCTGCACCAGCTTAAGTTTCTGGATAACCACCAAAGGTAGACAAATGTAGAGGGTGTTACAGTAGTCTAATCTCGAGATGACCGTCGCCTGGATCTTCGTGGCTAGGTCATTCCCGGTTAGGTAGGGCGCCAGCCGCCTAGCCTGTCGCAGATGGAAAAAGGCAGATCTGCTGACAGCAGAGACTTGAGCCTCCATTGTCAGCAGTGGGTCCAATTGGACCCCCAGACTCTTTACTAAGGACAATGGGCGTAGTGCTTCGCCGTCCAGAGTAGGCAGCCGGAGCTCACACCCACCCGGGCGACCCAACCATAGGATCTCCATTTTCGATGGATTCACTCTCAATTGGCTGGCTCGTAGCCAACCAGTCATGGCTTCAAGGCATTGTAGAGTATATTTCAGAGGAGCCACCTCTGAATATTCCTTGTGTAAGGAAACCCCATGGCTTTATTGAGTCTACATAAGGCAATGAATGATCTGAAGGTACATGTACGCTGAAACTGGCAGTGAACCTATAAACTATGGAGAAAATTTCCCGAAAAAGTAGAAGGAGAGTCACAACTCCTGAATAATTAAAAGTGCAGGAATGAAGCAACGGTCTCTTTCCACCTGCTTGATTATTTATTGTTTGGGTAACATCTATCATACAAATAGATCTCTTGATAGTTTACTTTAAAAAGCAAAAAAGCTGACATCTGAGAATCCTGGTTTGGAAGGAATATAGAGTTTGCTCTTATGTCCCACCTCAGAATCTACGATCCTCCGGGGAGGCCCTGCTCTCGATCCCACCTTCGTCGCAAATACATTTGGTGGGGACGAGGGGCAGGGCCTTCTCGGTGGTGGGCCCTCACCTGTGGAAATCTCTCCCCAGTGAAATTAGGTCAACCTCTTCCATCCTTTCCTTTAGGAAAAAAAATGAAGACGTGGCTATGGGACCAGACGTTTGGTTAGATATTGGGTAGCAGGCGGACAACAAAATGATGACAGTGTTATGAAAACGGACCGTGGACTTGTGATTAGAGAACTCATACTATGTGTACTTTTTAACTATTGTATTTTAATTTGTTTTTAATCTGTTAATGTATTATTCATGGTATAATTGTTGTTTTATTGATTGTATATGTGGCATCGAATCGCTGCCTGTTGTTAGCCACCCTGAGTAGAGAAGGGCAGGTTATAAATAAGTGTAATAGATAATAGATAATAGATAATAGATAATAATAAATAATAAATAATAAATAATAAATAATAAATAATAAATAATAAATAATAAATAATAAATAATAAATAATAAATAATAAATAATAAATAATAAATAATAAATAATAAATAATAAATAATAAATAATAAATAATAAATAATAAATAATAAATAATAATTTGCTGCATTGGATATGCTCAACATCCCAAAATACAAACTTTAAAAAAACCAGATTTGGACCTCTTGCTATTTCTGATTTTAACTTCCTTATTTCTTTCTTTGGCAGTTCTTAATCATAAACTCCCAAGCCAGGGACAAAACTTTGACCCCGGGACCCATTCAAGTTCCTAATACTTCAACAGTGATAAGAAGCTCACAAACCACCCTCTCAAAAATTATATTGTACCTGTATAGCTTTGTGATGAAAATACAATGTCCTTGGCTACCAGATTAAGGGGTGCTACTAGACTTTAGCTAGGAATAAAGTAATATGTAAAGTAGAAGCGTATAGAAAATAATAGTAAGGGATCCCCAATAAAAGGGACAGATTGGACGAAAGTAACAGAATTTATGAAAGAAAAGAAGGCAATCTTTTAGATAAGAATAAGAAAAAGAAGAATAAATAAATAATAAGGGAAGATGGGAAGAAGAAAGATAGAAAGATATAACACTGGAAAAGGAAGAATCCACACAAGACGGAACTCAGGAAGTCAACAAATGCCTTCCATTTTTTAAAAAATATGTTTTTTTCTTTTTCTTTTCTTTCTTTCCCTTTCTTTCTTTGTCTTTTTTCCCTCTCCTTCTCATCTCTTCTTTTTGTTCCTCCCCCTATTTTTTCTTTTTTTCTTTTTGTTTATTTTATTTTATTTATTTATTGTCGTTTTTAATGGAAAAGCTTCCTCAATAAAGATTATATTAAAAAAGGAAAATAATAGTAAGAAAACTAAAATACAGGTCTGAAGGACGCCGACCACAGTGTAGTGAGGATAGCCCCCTTTGCTTGGGCAAAGAAAAGTGGGGAATAAATACATAAAATACAAATATAAATAAATATAGAGAGAATCAGATTTCTTAGATCGGATGTCAAGCGAAATTGGGAGCCCATGTTGGATAAAAAATTTTTAAAGTCGCACCAGTATCATCGGTACTCAGAAAGCCAATTTTCCAGTACGTTTAGATCAGTCTTTCTCAACCAGTGTGCCGTGGCACACTAGTGTGCCATGACAGACCTCCTGCTGTGCCGCGAGAAAAGCTCTCTGCCCCCCTTCCTCCCCCCCTGCTGAACACCTGCTGCTTGGGGGAGGAGGAAGGGCCAGGCAGTGGCGAAGAAAAAGAAGAAGGGACCGGGGCGCTGCCTCCTTCGGCCGTTTCCCCAGCCAGCCTCCAATCCGCCATGACTCCCACCATGACTCTCGCCCTCGCTCGCTGAAGCCGCGTCGAGGAGCCCCGCCCACTGAAGCCCATCCACGGCTCATGCTCCTCCTCTTTAGGAGAGCTGAAGCTGGGGGAGGGGCGGGGCATGGCGCGGCCTGTAGGAGAGCTGAAGCCGGGGGGAGGGGGTGGGGCATGGCGCAGCCTGGCTCTGCCCCCTCCCCCGGCTTCGGCACCCCTCAGCCTTGAGGGGACAGTGCGAAGCCAGCATTGTGCTGGCTCTGGCACCGCTTGCTTGGCACTGCCCCCTCAAGGCTGGAGCAGCTGCTGGGAGAGGTGGAGCCCGGGGGAGGGGGGGGCATGGCGCAGCCTGGCTCCACCCCTCCCGGCTTTGGCACTCCCAGCAGCTGCTCCCAGCAGGCCACCAATCCCCAGCTGTTCTTTACTGTGTTAGAGTGTCATTTTGTGTCATTTTGGTTGGTTGTGTGCCCCCAGATTTTTTTAATGTTAAAAGTGTGCCGCGGCTGAAAAAAGGTTGGGAAACACTGGTTTAGATGAATTCCCAACAGTTAAAATTATGTCCAAGATGATGTAGAATGTGATCAGATCACTTTTTTTCTCCAAAATAAGATATTTGATGCATCAAAGTTTGAAAGATGAGGAACTAAATACAGGATCTGAGAACAGGGAGTGGCTCAGAGACTGATAGCAAGCAAAGTCAATTGTTAAAGAGGGGAAATTGTATTATATTATTGCATTTTACGTGCCTTTTCCTTTTAAAAAAAATGTAAAACAAAACTCTCTTTTGGAATATTTAAAATTAAACCTTTCTAATTAGTAAACCCAAATGCTATATGTGTTTGACTGAAATGCTAAATGTTTCCTTTAAAAAAATTAAAACATTTTAAAATTTCTTCTCCAGATCTTTGGAAAGTGACTTTAAATATTGTGGCCTCGGATTCACCATGAATATTTTCACAATGCACACAACTCAGATCCTACATAATATAGAGAAACTTAACTTGACCAGTGTGAAATGAATCTGCTGCTGCCATTACTGCTGCTAATAATAATAATATTTATTTATTTATTTATTATTTCAATTTATATACCAATACCACCCTTCCCAAAAAGGCTCAGGGTGGTTCACAACAATGAATACACAACACAACGTAGTTAAAAATAGAATAAAAACAGATTAGGACCAGAAAAATAATAAATGTCAAAAAGCAACAAACCATGCTACAATTATTAATTACATCGCTATCCAAGCTGGGGGACAGGGGGAGCTCCTTATGAAATAAATTGGATGTCGTTATGGGTGCTATTCCCCAATATTATGTTTCAAATGGCCAGCTTCAGAAAATGATTTCAGCATTGTCTTCTCCGCTTAGGAGTAAATGTGAATTGCATAGCATTCTGCAACTAATTTAGGTACACTGCGCAGAAAATTTTACTGCACCCAACAGATACTGTGGCACAAAATGCCCAAGATACCAGCTTGCCAATACTCTAGTGTGCTGTGACTGTCATTCTTATTAGAGAACCATTGCTAATGTTCTGGCCACCTAGGAGTAAATGTGAATCGCATAGCATTCTGCAACTAATTTAGGTACACTGTACAGAAAATTTTACTGCACCCAACAGATACTGTGGCACAAAATGCCCAAGATACCAGCTTGCCAATACTCTAGTGTGCTGTGACTGTCATTCTTATTAGAGAACCATTGCTAATGTTCTGGCCACTTAGGAGTAAATGTGAATTGCCTAGCATTCTGCAACTAATTTAGGTACACTGCGCAGAAATTTGTACTGCACCCAAACTGATACTGTGGCACAAAATGCCCAAGATACCAGCTTGCCAATACTCTAGTGTGCTGAAACTGTCATTCTTATTAGAGAACCATTGCTAATGTTCTGGCTACTTAGGAGTAAATGTGAATTGCCTAGCATTCTGCAACTAATTTAGGTACACTGCGCAGAAATTTGTACTGCACCCAAACAGATACTGTGGCACAAAATGCCCAAGACACCAGCTTGCCAATACTCTAGTGTGCTGTGACTGTCATTCTTATTAGAGAACCATTGCTAATGTTCTGGCCACTTAGGAGTAAATGTGAATTGCATAGCATTCTGCAACTAATTCAGGTACACTGCGCAGAAAATTTTTACTGCACCCAAACAGATACTGTGGCACAAAATGCCCAAGATACCAGCTTGCCAATACTCTAGTGTGCTGTGACTGTCATTCTTATTAGAGAACCATTGCTAATGTTCTGGCCACTTAGGAGTAAATGTGAATTGCCTAGCATTCTGCAACTAATTTAGGTACAGCATAAATTTGTACTGCACCCAAACAGATACTGTGGCACAAAATGCCCAAGATACCAGCTTGCCAATACTCTAGTGTGCTGTGACTGTCATTCTTATTAGAGAACCATTGCTAATGTTCTGGCTACTTAGAGTAAATGTTTAGCACTAATTTAGGTACACGCAGAAATTTGTACTACACCCAAACAGATACTGTGGCACAAAATGCCCAAGATACCAGCTTGCCAATACTCTAGTGTGCTGTGACTGTCATTCTTATTAGAGAACCATTGCTAATGTTCTGGCCACTTAGGAGTAAATGTGAATTGCATAGCATTCTGCAACTAATTCAGGTACACTGCGCAGAAAATTTTACTGCACCCAAACAGATACTGTGGCACAAAATGCCCAAGACACCAGCTTGCCAATACTCTAGTGTGCTGTGACTGTCATTCTTATTAGAGAACCATTGCTAATGTTCTGGCCACTTAGGAGTAAATGTGAATTGCCTAGCATTCTGCAACTAATTTAGGTACACTGCGCAGAAATTTGTACTGCACCCAAACAGATACTGTGGCACAAAATGCCCAAGATACCAGCTTGCCAATACTCTAGTGTGCTGTGAATGTCATTCTTATTAGAGAACCGTTGTTAATGTTATGGCACCATCCAACTTTCCTGGGAACACAGAATTATTTCATAAGCAGATCTGAAATTTTCGACATAATCATTCAGTCCTCTAACAATTCAACATGGCTTTGTTTGTTACTGTTGTTTCCAATAAGATTTTACAGATCCAAAAGGAATGAATAAGTGATGACTCTCTTACCTTTTCCAAAAACGCCCACGTCCACAAGGGCCAAGCCAAAGGCCAAGAGTTTAAGCCACAAAAGCATGGTTATATCCACGGATTGGGTGTATTCTTACAAAACGGCATGTGTGTGTGTCTATGGAAGGCAAAATAATTGTTATAGCTTGGTGCAAAGGCCTTGCCACCGTCCAAATCAAATGCAGAATATACTACGAATATACATTGCAATGTCTCCTTATCATCCGGTGAGCAGCTTCCTCTGTCACCCAGAAACTAACCAACCGCAGTCACACTCTTCAGCCAAATGATGTCACAGATCATTTTGTTCACACTTCCCTAAAACACTGTCTTCTTCTTCTTCTTATTCGTTTCCAGGAAGTCACAAAGGTTTACTAAAGATGTTACAGAGACTGACTTCCTGGTTGAAAAACAGATGCTACCAGAGTTTCTGAAGAACTGAGAAAGGTTTCTCTTTCAAATTGTGTCCCACCGCTTGCTTTCTTTTAGAGCAGTGGTTCTCAAACTTTTTTGGCCTACCGCCCCCTTTCCAGAAAAAAAAATGCTCACTGCCCCCCTAGAAATTATTTTTTAAAAAAATTAATAGCAATTGAACAGAAAGATATATGCATTAATGTTTCTACCTTTTTCGTAAAATATAGTACAGAAAGGTGTAAATTAGAATCATTCAAGTTTGAACTTCTGAAACTATTTATTGAACTTAGCATAGAAAGGTAATACCAATGTTGCATACTTCTGGAAAATGGGAAGAGGGAGATGATGTGCCCATTGGGTTCTGTGCACCATGAGGAGAGCAAGGGGGCGGGCGCTGTGGTTTCCAGGCAATGCCTGCCTGGGTATTCCAACTGGCAACCTATCAACCTAGTTCCATGTGTCAACTCACAAGTGTGTGCACCTGCCAGTTGGAATAACCGGGCAGGAGTTGCCTGGAAACCGCAGCACCCGCCCCCTTGCTCTCCTCAACTCCGCCCACGGCACACAGGACTGTGCGCCATGGGCGGAGTTGAGGAGAGCAAGGGGGTGGGCGCTGCGGTTTCCAGGCAACGCCTGCCCGGGTATTCCAACTGGCAACCTATCAACCTAGTTCCATGTGTCAACTCACAAGTGTGTGCGTCTGCCAGTTGGAATACCCGGGCAGGCATTGCTTGGAAACCACAGCGCCCGCCCCTTTGCTCTCAACTCCGCCCACGGCACACAGGATTGTGCGCCGTGGGCGGAGTTGAGGAGAGCAAGGGGGCGGGCGCTGCGGTTTCCAGGCAACGCCTGCCCGGGTATTCCAACTGGCAGACGCACACTCCAAGTGCGCAAGTGTGTGCACCTGCCAGTTGGAAAATCTGTTGGCCATGTGCGCTGTGGGTGGAGTTGAGGAGAGCAAGGGGGCGCTGCCTGGAAACTGCAGCACCCACCCCCTTGCTCTCAACTCTGCCCATGGCGCACAGTCCTGGAAACCGCATACACATACACGTGGCCCTTTCCTTTCCCACCACCTCCTTACAGGGACTCAGCGCCCCCCAAAATCTTCAGTCTCCCACCGCTCCCTTTGATCGGCCCACCGCCCACCAGAGGGCGGTACCGCCCACTTTGAGAACCACAGTTTTAGAGGGAAAAAACTCATTGTCTACGCAAAATGAGCACCATACCAGCTTTTCCATACCACTGAGAAAATAAGATGTCAGCATGCTTTACTAACAGGACCTCACTGGACTACTTTATTTTTTTATTTTATATATATTTTTTTATTGAGTTTTTGGCAAATAAACAGTAAGACAATGGACAAAAGGGGGAAACCAACTAAACACTACACAATGTACATGGACTAACCTTAACAGTAGGCAACACTCAGGGAAGGGGGGTGGGGAGAGGGGGGTGAGATGGGGGAGGAGAAGGGGGATAAGAGAGAGGGGGAGAGGGGAGGGGGCCTGACGATACATGACAAACATTTTGACTTCCATTCAGCCTTATGGTGGTTTGTGGTTCTTCTTAGTAATGTTATATTTTCCTTTATTTGACTTGTTTGGTAGCCCGGCTATCTGCCGTTTTACCGTATTATTTTAGTTTTTGATCAAATTCAATTGTCTTTGTATGTCTCTATTAGACTCCAGTCAGTTTTTTTCCTTGGTGTTCCTGTATTTTTCTTCAGGATGTAGGTTAGGGTGTCCATGTCCTTTATGTCATATAGTTTCTGAACCCAATCCTCTGTTTGGGGAATTTTTCCTGATTTCCAAAGTCTCGCGAACGCTATTCTTGCCGCGGTGGTCATATAGGTAAAGAGTATGTCTCTATTTCCATCCATCTTCTTGTCTTTATCGGTTAGACCCAGGAGGTAGTATTCGGGTTTCATCGGGAAGTTTAGTTTCAGCATTTTTTGGGTGATCTTGTGTATGTTTCTCCAGAATTGGCTTGTTACGGGGCACGTCCACCACATGTGGAAGTAGCTGCCAACATGTGCTTGGCATTTCCAACATTTTTGTTGATTGTTCTTATACATGATGTTGATTTTTTTTGGTGTAATGTGCCACCTATGGAGCATTTTGAGCCAGTTTTCTTTTAGCTCCGTCGCGTATGTGTATCTTATTTTTTTGTTCCATATTAATTGCCATTCCTGTAGTTTAATTTGTCTGCCCAGGTTTTTAGCCCATAAGATCATACAGTTTTTGACTCCCTCCGTCTCCGTTGCCCATTCCAGTAGTTTATTGTATATATTTGTTATGTTTTTTCTCTCTGATTTAATTATTTTGTCCCAAAAGTCTTCTTCCTCATGGAAGCCTATTTTTTTGTCCTGATTGTATGTCTTTCGTAGTTGAATATATTGTAGCCAATTTATGTTTCCTGAGAAATATTTTATTTCCTCTAGGGGTTTTAATTCTAAATTCCCATTATTTTTGTTCAGTAAGGATTTGTATGTTGGCCATATAGACCATCCCTGGAGCCTCCGATGGTCTGCCTCCATAGGTGATACCCAGAGGGGAGTTTTCGTGTAAAAATGTCTGGTGTATTTATTCCAGACCCGTATCAATGCCGCTCTAACGAAGTGGTTCCCAAAGTTCTTTTCAATTTTCATCTTTCCGTACCACAGGTAGGCATGCCAGCCTACCCGGAGATCGAAGCCTTCTAAAGTTAGAAGGTTTTCATTTTTTAAAGAGATCCACTCTTTTGCCCATGTAAGGGCGCAGGCTTCGAAATAAAGAGTTAGGTCTGGCAGACCGAAGCCTCCTCTAGTTTTTTTGTCTGTCATGATTTTATAGTTAATCCTCGGTCTTTTACCCTCCCAGACGAATTTGGTTATTTCCGTTTTCCAGGCTTTAAAGAGGCTCTTGTTCCTAATAATGGGGATGTTCTGAAAGAGATATAGAAGCTTTGGAAGTACGTTTGTTTTAATTATTGCTATCCTCCCTAGGAGAGAAAGTTGGAGGAATTTCCAGTTTGCCATCTCTTTCTTGATATTTTTCCACGTCTCTTCAAAGTTATTCTTCAACAGTTGGGAGTTTTTGGCTGTCAGCCAAATGCCCAGATATTTAATCTTTGAACAAATGCTGAACCCAGAAATAATTTGGAGGTCTTCTTTTTTCTTCTTTGACATGTTTTTTGTTAGTATTACAGATTTTTTCTTATTTATTTTGAGTCCGGCCACTCGCCCGTATTCTTCTATTTTCTTTAGCCACAGCTCTATGTTTTTAATCGGGTCCTCTATTATGCAGATTAGGTCGTCTGCATAGGCTCTAATTTTGTAATCTTGTTTCGAGATTCGCAACCCTTTGACCTCACTGGACTACTTGATGCCACCTTAAAGTGCTCACTTGTTGCTTAAAACAGAGGTGGACAAAACCCATGGATGAAAATGATAAATGTATTCATTAAGTTTGGGTTCCTTGAGATTGTTTATCCACACCTAGCATATCCATGATCTTTTTCTATGTTAGTTATGGATGATGGGGATTAAAATGAAAAAAAAACCAACAACCTGGGGACTCATGTCTTAGAAGTCCTTCACTTTTAAGGTATAATTCATCTGAGAGCAAGGATAATTCCTTGGATTTATAGCATTCTCAGACCTGAGTTCAATGAAACATAATTTTACACAAATTTGTGCATGGATATAGTAGACCTGGGCAATCATGGTTCTAAATCAGGGGTGGGCAATTATTTTTTCCAAGGGGCCACATGAGAGCCAAAAAATATTATGGAGGGCCGCATCTAAAGGCGGAACTACATGCTAATCTACATTATTTATTTATTTATTCACTTACTATATTTACTATATATTACACATCATTAATATTAACATATGAATATATCAAGAAATATTCATATATTGTTAGTATTACTATCATAATTATAATATATATATACATTATACTATATTGAAATGATAATATAATATAACATATTATTTATTATATTATAATATTATTATTATAAAATTATTATACAATAATAATAAAAACCACTAAAATAAAATAATGCTTCCGTTTAGTCCCCTTCTCTGGAGAGTTTTATGCAGAGGCTTGATGGCCATCAGTCGGGGGGTGCTTTGATTGTGTATCCCTGGGGGTTGGGCTGGATGGCCCTGGGGTCCCTTCCCTCTCGATGACTTCCTGTTCCCACTTTTCTAAAAACCTCCTGACAGCTAGCCTTTGAGATTCGTGACGGAAAAGGAAGAGATCAAACCCTGGGCAAGGTGAGCGGGAAGCCACGCCTGCCTGCCTGGGCCCTTAGGAGGGCTGGAAAGAATCAGCCAAAGGGCCACATTTGGCCCCCCGGGCCGTAGTTTGCCCACCCCTGTTCTAAATGGTACTAAAGTACTTACAAAACTAAAGTTCTGGTGGTGAACACTAGGTGGCGCTGGTGCTTTGCTTCTACAGTGTTGCTAAAGTTCTGGTGGTGAACATTTCAGAATTCCAACAAAACTTTCAAACTTTCGTTATAAATGGCAGTTCCTAATTGGTTATGTCTTAAAAATTGCCAATAATGAAATAATAATAAAGTTTTGAACCGTTCACCACCAGAACTTTAGCAACACTGTAGAAGCAAAGCACCAGCGCCACCTAGTGTTCACCACCAGAACTTTAGTTTTGTAAGTACTTTAGAGCCATTTAGTACCATGATTGCTCAGGCCTAGGATATAGCACAAAGTCAATATTTTAAAGGGGTATTGACATGTTATTCCGACTGTATGTTTCTGACCTACAGAATATAAGTCATGGGCAGATTTGTGGGCCAAAATTATGGATTGTGATATGATCTGAGGATATGATGAGTAGAAGTTGGTGGTTCTTTCAGGTTCTCCACAGAGAGATAAAGTTCTCAAGGGTAGCTTTTAGTTTGTTCCTAGAGAAGGTAAAAGAACCACCGTCTCCCTCCACTATTGCTGCCCCAGTGGGAAAGCACCAAAAAGGAACCACTTTGGTAGAGAGAGTAGAGGGGATTGGGGCTTTTTTTCATCTTCTTATGACCTCTTCCATTTTCCACAACCCAGCAAAGAATTACCATCATGACCAAGGAGCCATTGCCACAGCTGCAAAAAAACTCTTTTTCACTTTCGCCAAGCTCTCCCACTTTCTATGCTTCAAGAGAGGACTAGAAAGCTGCTGGCATGGGGATCCGGTTTTATTATTATTACTAGCTTGGGGACCCAGCAGTGCCCAGGTTATTTGAGAAAGGCATTGTGTGCCAAGGTTGGTCCTTATCAGATGTTTATGTGGCTCGAAGTGGTCTCAGAAACTTAGTGAAGGTACTTCAAGTCCCATCGGCCATGGTCCATCCCCCTCCAAACAGCACCAGGGTGTAGAGTGGGTCATGGGGTCTCTGTGTGTCACGTTTGGTCTTGAGCATTCATTGGAAGAGGGTTGCAGCGGTCTCGGAAGGTGAGTGAAGGTACTTCAAGTCCCATCATCTGTGGTCCATCCTCCTTGAAACAGCACCAGGGTGTAGAGTGGGTCAAGGGAGCTCTGTGTGCGAAGTTTGGTCTATATTGGTCATTGGATGAGGGTCGCGTTGTTTTCAGTAAGTGAGTGAAGGTACTGCAAGTTCCATCATCCATGGTCCATCCTCCTTCAAACTGCAGCAGGATGTAGAGTGGGTCATGGGGGCTCTGTGTGCCAAGTGTGGTCCTGATCCATCATTGCTGTGGGCCACAGTAACTGACTGCTTGGGGCCTTTCTTTTTCCCTCTGCATCACCTTAGCATGTTGGAATGTAGATGACCAATCAGTAACTTATGCAAATTCTCCCTCAGTGGCAACCAATCATGTTGTTTGAATGTAGTGGCTTGGAATCTTGGATGCTGGCCAATCAGAGTCCTTTATGCAAATTCTCCCTCAGTGGCAACCAATCCCCTCTGTCTGGTGCCTTAGAATGTTGGAGTTCTGAGGCTGGCCAATTAGAGTCCTTTATGCAAATAATCCCACAGTGGCAACCAATTGGAACGCTGCCACATATCCCTCCGCACGCACTCATACATACATACATACAAACTTTCTCTTTTATTATATATATATATATATATAGATTATTATTATTATTATTATTATTTAGCTTCTCTGAACCACTTTCCTTATTCTGCTGGAAAAGCACCATACAGTCACTACTTGGCAGGAAGAGCAATAGGAATCAGAACTTTCTTCAATTTCAAGCATTTGAATTTTTACAATGTCTCCCAGCATCCTTCACTCTTCCTGCCTCAATTGAGATTTTCCAAGGACCTGAAGTCTTGGGGAAAGAGTCCTTCGTTGTTTGTGAAGTACACTGGGTTCCCTTTTCACGTTTTAGTCATTTACCTTGCCTTCATTCTATTGGTTCTGCATGATTTTCATGTCAGAGCAAATGGCCAGGATTAATCTTCGTATGTTAATTCTGATATTTTTGTCCCACTAAATTTGGCATCTTGACTTTGCCCATCGAAGGGGTATATAGAGAAATTGAGGATGTTTTGTTTAAGAGGTTCGGTCACTTTCTCCCTCATCCCATCATAGTTTTCTAGTGGCCAGGTCTATATAGAAGAGGGTAACTTGGAGTGAGGGCCATGTTGGATATCTGGGTTCAGAAAACAGACTAAGCAGATGCTTGTTCTTTGTTCCTGGCAAGTAGCGTGTGTGTGTGTGTGTGTGTGTGTGTGTGTGTTGCGGGTGTAATATGTCTTCAGCATACATCTTAACATCCTTGTAGTGAAAGATAGGGTTTTGGAACTGCATCTTCAGGTTCTGAATCCCCGGAGATGAGGAATGGGTTTCTACCTTTGAGCCTGATCTGGGAGTTTGCTCTTATTTAATAAGTCCTGCGACTTGGGTGGTAGTTCCCATTAATTTACCCTCCAGTCAATAGCCAGCCAGTAGGGCTGTTCTACAATTTCAGATATTGTAGTCGAACCAGGAAGCCCCGAATCCAGAAGGTCAAACCGCAGAGAGTCCCCAGTATTCCTTTTGGCCCATGGCCTAAGTTGCACCAGTACCAGACCCCTTTTTTCCCCCTTCCCTTCTGCCTCACTCAGTTCCATACATCACACTGCACCAACTTCGTCCCTCCCAGTACACCCAGCCACTAGGCTTGGTTTAGAATCCTAAAATCGCAATTCTAAAATCAAATGGGGGGGGGGGGGGATTTTTTTTGATTAGTATATCAAATACTTACAAAAAATTTTGCAAAAAGTTCTAAAATGTAACTTAATTACTAACGAAATTCTAAAGTGGTTCTAAAGTCAAAAACAGTCAAAAATCAATGGGGAACATTCCCTTCAACTGTAGATGTATAACATAAATATAAGAGCTAGCTACTAGCTCTCAGTACAATTGTGACCTTCTCTACCCTCCTCTTTCATTCCTTCCTTTGCTCTTTGGTTCCACATCCCTTCTTTTCGCTTTCCTTCCTTCCCTCCCCCCTTCTCTACTTCTTCCTTTGTCTCCTTCCTTCCTTTGTTCACGTTTTATTTCCCTAATAGCAATTAAACAGAAAGATATATGTATAATATATAGACTTTCTGCTGTGCTTTCTGCAACCGAACTTGCCTATCTCAGATTGGCCTCTTTAGTCATCAGCGCGCTTGTAAAAAGCGTGGGATGAGTCCTTCCTGAATCTTCGTTCGTGAAGTAATGCCGAGAGAGAGATATGTATTAATGCAGTGGTTCCTCATGTTGTGGTGACCCCCATCCATATTTTCGTTGCTACTTCATAATTTTGTTACTCTTATGAATTCTAATGCAAATATCTAATATGCAGGATGTATTTTCATTGTTACAAATTGACCAAAGTTAAAGCATAGGGATTAATCACAAAAACAATATGTTTGGGGGAGGATGGACAATGGATGATGGGATTTGCAGTACCTTCGACCAATTCAGCTCTGACTTCCACAGCTGAGACCCCATGAATGACAGACCTGGACTAAACTTGGCACACAGAACCCCCATGACCCACAGAAAATACTGGAGGGGTTTGGGAGCAATTGACAGTGATTTAGGGAGATAACTCTGAACCCAAACAATCCTGGATCAGGACCAAACTTGGCATGAATACTCAATATGCCCAAATGTGAACGCAGATGGAGTTTGGGGAAAATAGACCTTGACATTTGGGAGTTGTAGTTGCTGGGATTTATAGTTCACCTTCCATCAAAGAGCATTCTGAACTCCACCAATGACAGAATTGGGCCAAACTGGGATCCCCCGCTCGCCGGCGCCCTCGCTCACCCCCTCGCTTCTCTCTAGCCCCGGTGCATGCATCGAGGCTAGAGAGAGGCGAGGGGGGAGCGATAACCCCTTTCCAGCTAAAATATAAGCCGACCCAACCCTGGGTCGGCTTATATTTTAGCTGGAAAAGGCGTCCTGCACGCTCTCCGCCTCTCTCTAGCCTGGATCCAGGCTAGAGAGAAGCAGAGGGGTGCGCGGGGCCCCTTTCCAGCTAAAATATAAGCCGACCCAAGCCTGGGTCGGCTTATATATTAGCTGAAAAGGTGCCCCGCACGCCTCTCTGCCTCTCTCTAGCCTGGATCCAGGCTAGAGAGAAGCAGAGGGGTGCTGCGGAGCCTTCCAGCTAAAATATAAGCCGACCCAACCCTGGGTCGGGTTATATTTTAGCTGAAAGGCGCCCGCTCTCCTCTATCTCTCTAGCCTGGATCCAGGCTAGAGAGAAGCAGAGGGGTGCGTGGGCGCCTTTCAGCAAAATATAAGCCGACCCAGGGTTGGGTCGGCTTATATTTTAGCTGGAAGGGGCCATCGCTCCCCCCCTCGCCTTTTCTCTAGCCTCGATCCATGGATCAAGGCTAGAGAGACGCTGAGGGGCGCGGGGGCGGGGGCCTGTCTCCTCCTCTCTCGCCACTGACCGGCTGGCGAGAGAGGAGGAGGCCCTCGCTCACCCGGGGTCGCCTCTCTCTAGCCCCGATCCTGAGGGAGCGAGGGCCCAAGTTTGCCCAGGCTGAGAGGAAAAGGAAGAGGCCTGAGGCTGTGAGGAATGGTGGGAGCTGAAGTCCAAAAACGTACCTGGAGGGCTGCAGCTGGCCCCTGCGATGGGAGAAGGCAGAGCAACAGGGAAGAGAAGGAGGGGGGGAGAAGCCTGGAGGACTACAGTTTCCAGGATGCATTGCCTAGCAGCAGCGTCACTTCCAGTTCCCCATAGAAATGCGGGAAAAAGAAGAAGCTTAATGAAGGCGGGAAGGAAATGAGCGGGAGAAGACAGGGAGAAGTGAGTACTACAATAATTAATTAATTAATACTTAAGAATTTCTAACGAACTTAACGCATATTGTTGACCTGAAGGACCGTAAAAGGAAGTCTACTTCCTGGTTCGTGGCAGCGATCCGTAAAACCTCAAAAGTCCCATTTCATACGAATCTCTTACGAATCCTTTTAATTTCCGTTTCATTTTTCTCATGCCTACCAGCCACCATTGCCTCCCATTGCCCCATCCACACAACATTTGCACAGCCAATAGAACCCATGCATTCAGTATCCACAAGTTGGAAGTTCCCCCGATTTGCCCCGTTGTTGCCCCAAGGCACTCTGCCTCTTCCCCCATCTTGTCTCTGCTCTTTTCTTCTCCCCATTCTCCCTCCCATGCCTGGGGAAAGCCCGGAAAAGCGGCCGCTCGCAATCAGTAGCCTGGCTCCCAGCTGGGACCTGAAGTTCACCCAAGGACACTGGTCATGGACTCCTCTTGCTGCTATTCTCACTGCTTTGCACCCCAAGCCCCAAAGACTCTGTAGTTCCCAAGGACAGTAATTACATCAAGGAGAACTACAACTCCCAGAAGGAAGGCAGCCCTGCGTTGTCTGTTTTAAAGATCATAACTCTGGGAGCAAGAACTGTATGGGAATGTACTGAGAAATTGCTGGGGATCTCCCTGTATGTACAGTGTGGCTTCATAAGTTTTCCCTTTGACCCCTTGTAACCCTTCCCTTCCCCTCCTTGCCCTTGGTTAAGAAAGATTGCCTTGAGGGTGTTTTACTATGTTTTGTCAAGAGGAAATGCGACTGAGCCCTGTTCCCAAAACCTTTATTGACCATCATTTCATATTGCATGCGTTGCCCGGTCAGAGTCTTGTTATGGAAATTGAACTCTTGTTTCAACTCCACGTCTGGCCGGATCTGGAGGCAGTTTCGCCGGTCTGAGTCGTCAAGCTTAGCTAGCCTTTGGAACTTGGACAATAAAAGTTTGCTCTTCACAGCGGGTGTCACAACTGGCTTCGGAACCCAGGTGTGCCCCAAAATAGGCCCTTTTGTCACCCAAAGGTTTGAGTGAATTACTATCATCAAGCCTCTTCCCTTTTTCCTCTTTCATTCTCAAGAATGATGTACCATCTCATTAATCCCATCACTCCCAGGTGTCACCTCAGGTCGTTTACCTGGCCAGGACTCTTTTGTTTTATTCATATGCCATATTGACAGCGATTTCCGTCTGAGCTCCCCTTCCTGGAACTCCATATATGGCCACAGACTCCTGATTGGCTAGGATGGCGAATGCGAGTAAGCGCCGATAGGCTCCCCAGAGCCGGTCAACATCCCGCCCATCAGCTGGTCTCAACGTTCCGACCAATCACCGACGGAGCCGGCCCAGAAGGGGGCAGGCGGAAATTCAATTGTTTTGACATTTCTGTATCCATTAAAACCAATGTTTTGAATGTATATGCATGCGTTCTTTGCGGGAATCAGGGTATTGCGGTTCGCATCCTCTCAGCTGAGCAGAATAAACAATTTCATGGCATCTACCTTGCAGCATTGGTGAGCATAATTGGATCTACGGGAGGCGGGTAGGCTACGAGGACCTAGTCGCTCCGGGCTCGCCAGGTTAACTGAACCCTCGCGGTCTCTGCCCCGTGGTCGGTCCACGGGGCTTGCCCGGTTGTCAGACAACAGGCCTGTGGGATTGGCGGTTGTTCGATAACAATATTGTCATGCCCCAGCCTGACTACATAGCCAAGCCAGACAGAAGCCATGTTAAATCCAAGGGAACTGACAGGCCTGGAAAGAAACTCTTGCAGAGGCCTCCTAGTCAGCCAGTGGTCAAGGCCAGACGCAGCCTTCTTTCTTCCCAGACTGATAAAGAATGCTGGCAAGGCAATGCCTTGCCTTCCTCCATTCCTCCAGGTGCAGCAGTTAACGAGCTGACATATTTGCCTGCTGAGGGAGGCCTGAGAAAGCCCGGCCCACAAACTGATCCTGAGAAAGTATTATGCCGAAGTCAGCGCCTTCGAGACCAAAACATTGGGGGGGGCTATTTAAGTTGGTCCCCATTGGTGCTCGGCATCTCGCGCCAACATTAAGCTTCCATTGCCAAGCTCCACGGAACTAATGTTCAGGTCCAGGCCGCAGCGCCTCCACATCACGGTACTCAAGTATCCAGCTAAGCCCTCATTTGCCAAGGACTTATCCCGGATTTAAGCCCATTGGGGTTTCAAGACTATTTCTTTATTTATTGGATCTTTGAACTCTTTTAGAACTATTGCCTTGCAATACTCGGATGCTGGGAGCATCAGAGGACTATATTTTTAACTCTTTCCTTTTTCCTACTTATTCTAAATAAAGCATTTAATCACGGCTGCTTCGTGGTGGTTTACTGAGGGATCCTCCAGGTCTAGGCTGCAACAGATATGCCCGAATTTCAGAAGTTTTTAAGCAATTTGGAGAACAACCCTCCCAACAGGAATTCCGAAATCCAAAATTCCAAATTTTGGATGTCATTTCCTAATTTTTTTGCTGATGGCTAACAGCTGGCTCTCCCTTCTGCTGATTTTTTTTTGCCCATTTTTGAAAGCAGACGCCATTTCCGAAGACTTCAGAATTTCGGAAATACATCCGAATCAATTTCGAAATTTATCAGAATTTTTTAGGAAGTCCATATAATCCGAAACGACAGCTACAATTAGATCCGAAACGAGTTTCGAAACGTTTTACTCTTGGATCAACCAGCCCTACCACCCAGGGAGCAACTCAATTGTTGGATTGTCCTCAGAGCTTAGATGTTTTGCTCAAGAAAAAGATCAGGAAGTTGTCAGGGAGTGACGTTAGGTCACAGTTGGACACCAGATCACTCCCTTCTTCTTCTTCCTTACCAAATTCAATGAAAATTAAATAGGTTATAAGCTAAATAAAGTGACTCTTATTTAATCAATTTTTCTGTGTCTGATCTCATTATTACATGGTTGAACTTAAAAATGTACCATGTGAAATTCAGATCCCACTCTACTTTCATGGCAGCTTGTGTCAATAAGGAAGTGAATTTAGCTTGCAAGATAGCAGCAGCCAGAGGAGCTTATGGTTGTGATTTTGAAATTGAACAGAAAGATTCAGTGTTGCAAAAATCAAAGCAGCAGACTTTTTGCTGACTTATTTGTGAATACAGGGAACAAGTCACAATAGTGGAATTCCTTCCCTCATACTGTTTTCTGCCCATTGGTTAGAAATAGGGCCCGGGACCGGGGGGGGATACAGGCTAGAAAAGTTGCAAATCTTTAGCAGATAGCATTATTCATTAAAGAAATTAAGGGTGGAAAATTGGATTCAAATAAGCTTGCAGGAAGTAGTACTTTTGTGACCTTAAAATTTGTGAGCTGCAAGAATTCACATTTTCAAGACAAAGGCAGTATTTCAGTGATCGGAAAACTACACATGGAAACTACGCTGGGAATTGTATTTTTTTAATTTTAATCGCTAACTGTTACTATTTTATCTGGTTATAGTATAATTAAGAACATAAGAACATAAGAACATGAGAAGAGCCATGCTGAATCGGACCTCAGCCCATCTAGTCCAGCATTCTGTATCACACAGTGGCCCACCAGTTGTACACGGGGATCTCGAGCAGAAGGGAGGGCAAAACCCTGACCTGCTCCTGACCCCCCACAACCAGTACCCAGGGAAATCCTGACTACCTCAACCAACTCCGAGGTGGCACTTGAATGTCCTTTTCAGTAACTACCGATACACTTGGTATCCATGAATCTGTCTAATCCTGCCTTGAAGTTGTTTTTAATTGTATTTTATATTATGGGCACTGACTGCCATGTGTAAACTGCCTCGAGTCGCCTTCAGGCTGAGAGGGACGGTAAGAAATATAGTAAATAAGTCAATAAATCAATCATAAATACACACATTTTAAAATGTGAACAGTTAAAATGCATATAGTTGAAAAAACATACAAATCTATTTCAGGAAAAATGACATATGTATGCATTAGGTAAATTGTGTAAATCAGTGTTTCCCAACCAGTGTGCCGGGGCACACTAATGTGCCGTGAGCGATCAACAGGTGTGCCGTGGGAAATTGGAACCTCCAGGAGGGGTGATGGGGGGGAGAGTCTAGTGTGTCCATCTGCAGTATAAAAACCTAAGAAATCTACCTCAATAAAGGCACAAAATTGCAATCCACACCATGCTAATGGGACCCACCCCACCCGTTGTTTACCTTGGTCTCTCCCTCTCCATGCATTGGGAAGGCCCGCCTCCCTTTCCCCAAGTAGAGACCTCCTCTTGCGACCTGGGGGTTCTCTGTGGGAAGTTTGGCCCAGTTCTATCATTGGTGGGGTTCAGAAGGCTCTTTGATTGTAGGGGAACTATAAATCCCAGAAACTGTATCTCCCAAATGTCAAGGTCTATTTCCCCTGAAAGCCATCTGCGGTCATATTTGGGCATATTGAGTATTCATGCCAAGTTTGGTCCTGATCCAACATTGTTTGAGTCCACGTGGCTCTCTGGATATAGGTGAACTACAACTCCAAAACTCAAGGTCAATGCACACCAAACTCTTACAGCATTTTCTCTTGGTTATGGGAGTTCTGTGTGGGAAGTTTGTGTCTTTCTGCCATTCCTGCCAGGATATCTATGTTGACTTCATCGAAACAGGCCCAGGTTTCAAACTGAGTGTATAAATACATTTTAAAAACATATTAACTTTATGTATTACTGTGTTAGAGTGTCATTTTGTGTCATTTTGGTTGGTGGTGTGCCCCAGGATTTTGCAAATGTAAAAAGTGTGCTGCGGCTCAAAAAAGGTTGGGAAACACTGGTGTAAATAAATGTACATTTTAGGAAAATGGGTAAAAATGCGGAATATTTTAATATTAGGAGGAAAAATAAGATCTCAGTATCCAATACCAAAAAATGCTGAGTGGGGCAGATCATCAGTATGTAGCATGAAATGACAAGCTGGCCATCAGCTGAGGAGCTGTGATGGGTGTCTCCCAGAAGAAAACAAGTAGCAGAGAAAGGAGTTACATGAGATGCTGGACGTGGAGATTATTTGATCTTCAAGCAGTTTGTGGGTGTCACACTGAACAGTTTTCATCATCCATATAAACCTGTAATAGTTTGATGTGTTTACTTTTCGTCTACAGAATGTATCAGTGACTTTCGAGACATTTGTGGACTCTCTTTTGAGAGGTTGTGGAGATTTCGCTGTAGCCCATGGAGATGACATTGTGATTTTAGCTGATTCTGAAAAGATCAACAGAAACACCTCAAGGCCATCTTTCAATGCATTGTGGATGTTGGACTGACAGGCAAGTCTAACTGTGTTGATGTGTGCTTGATTGGCTAGGAGAGTCAAGGGACTGTCATTCCTTGCAAGTAAAAGCAGAGGTTGTTCACTTGGTTTTGACACATTCTATGATGTTTTATACTTTGCTGGTTCTAATTGTTTAATTTTGATAGTTTATATATTTTTAAAATGAGGTTTTGCTTGTAAATTTTGTTTATGCTGGCTTGGCCCCCATGTAAGCCACCCCGAGTCCCTTTGCGTAGATGGTGGTGGGATATAAATATTATTATTATTATTATTATATCAATGGCCAAATCCCCAGCTTTGGAAGCAGCCTCTCAGCCTGGGAGGACACTTGCATTATCGACATGTATTGAAACGCGGAAACGCGAAGTCCCCCGTTCAGACTCCAAAACTCAAATTCAATGCCCACCAAACTCTGATAGAATTTTCTCTTGGTTATGGGGGTTCTGTGTGGGAAGTTTGTGTCTTCCTGCCATTCCTGCCAGGATATCTATGTTGAGTTCATCGAAACAGGCCCAGGTTTCACACTGAGTGTATAAATACATTCAAAAACATATTAACTATATGCATTACTGTGTTAGAGTGTCATTTTGTGTCATTTTGGTTGGTGGTGTGCCCCAGGATTTTGCAAATGTAAAAAGTGTGCCGCGGCTCAAAAAAGGTTGGGAAACACTGCTCTATGTAAGTTGCCCAGAGCACCTCAGTGGAGGGCGACTTTTTTTTCCTCAGCATTACTTCGCGAATGAAGTTTCTTAGGAAGAACTCATCCCACACTTTTTACAAGCACGTTGATGACTAAAAAGGCCAATCTGAGGTAGGCAAGTTTGGTTGCAGAAACCACAGCAGAAAGTCTCCTTGGATGATGTTGTTTCCAAGTTGTGGTTCTTTCTGCATTGTCGTTTCTCTTCGAGACTCATTGGCGTATCTTCTCGAAAGAGGCCACAGCATTGTGGATAGTGCATCTCCATGCCTCCTGATGTGAGACCAGGGTGGACCACTGTTGGTGATCAATCTGGCCAAGCCTGAGATGTTGTTTCAGGGAGTCCTTATATCTTTTTTTTGTGGTGCCTCTCTTGCGCTTACCCGTGGTGAGTTCACCGTAGAGTAGTATCTTAAGGAGGCGGTGGTCCTCCATCCTAGAGACGTGCCCTGCCCGGCGCAGCTGTGTTCTCAATAGCATGGCCTCAGTGCTGGTGATCCCTGCTTGCTCAAGGACAGCAGCATTAGTCACATAGTCGGTCCAGTGTACATTTAAGATTGTGTGAAGACAGCGCTGATGAAAGCATTCGAGTAATCATAGGTGTTGGTGATAGGTGACCCATGTTTCAGACCCATATAGGAGAATAGACAGTACGATAGCTCTCTACACACTGATTTTGGTGCTTTGCTTCAGGTGCTTGTTACTCCAGACTCTTTTGTGAAGCCTACCGACTGCACTCTATGCCTTTGCTAATCTGTGATCTATCTCTTTATCATTCTGAAGAGATGATGCCTCCCAGGTAGGTTAACTGCTGAACAGACTTAAGCACAGATTTGCCTCTGCTGACGTGGGGATGATGATGTTCTTCCTGTGGTGCGGGCTGGTAGAGGACTTCTGTTTTCCTCAGGCTGACTTCCAGCCCAAACAGCTCTGCAGCTGTTGCAAAGCAGGATGTTAGGCACTGCAGGGCAGCTTCTGTGTGGGCGACAAGGGCAGCATCACCAGCAAAAAGCAGCTCATGGACTAGATAGTTTAGAGTCTTAGTGCGAGCCCTCAGACGGCTTAAGTTGAACAAGCTACCATCAGTACGATATATATGCCGTCTTCTTCGAGGATGACTAATTAAATAATAAATGGTATGGTATTTCCAACTTCCCAACTTAATCCTCTATGCCTTATTTTGAGAAACTAGGGGAGGATTCAAACCCGGGGGGGGGGGATGCAAGGAGAGAGTAGGTTTGAGGGGATGGGTGAGCCAAGAAAGAGGTCTTGTCAGTGGGAATGTCCTTGATGTACATGATGTCTTAGCTGCCAGTGCTCATGCCATTTTGTCAGCAACCCTCAAAGACTCTTTTTTTCTTACCAGCTACTAGTTGTTGAGACATTTGTTTAAGGGCATAGTTGACAAGCAAGGATAGAAAGGATACAGAGTGTCATTTCCTTTCTAACAATATTCTTTCTGTTATAACGTTTCAGCACCTACATTGGATTCCCCCTTGCGTTTCACTTGGGGGAAGAAATCGCGCACAAGACTACGTATGAGAGAGTGAATGTAATATACTCAACAAAAGAAGTGATTGTATGGAACAGTAAAGAAAAACGAAGACGCCAAGTTCGTGCACTTCTCACTGTCAATTAGATTTTGGTTCCCAAATGTTGTCAAGGTAACCCATTCGTACAATGAAATGCATTCCAATTTGTATATAATAATTCCTCCCCCACAAAGCTTTACAGTGTGTCGGCTAAGAAAACAAAGGTCATTGAGGGTAACATTTGAAAAGACAAAGGAACTCGCTGCCTCAGAGAAGTGTTACGATGTGGGTTAAAATTAGTTAAAGCTGCCTTAAAGAAACAAGCAAGAATGCAACTGGGGTGGGAGAAGGATTGAAATAGAGGAGAAAAGAGGCAGAGAGAAAAAAATATTTATTTATTTATTACATTTATATTCCGCCCTTCTCACCCCGAGGGGGACTCAGGGCGGAGCACAGCATATATTATTATTATTATTATTATTTAAACTTGTTAGTCGCCACTCCCATACAGCTCGGGGCGACTTACAGAGTTCACGTTCACTGGGCAGACCAGTAATTTATTTATTTATTTATTTATTTCGGGATTTTACCCCGCTCTTCTCAACCCCCAAGGGGGGACTCAGAGCGGCTTACAGTACGGCACAATTCGATGCCCACATAATAACAATATAAAACCCCAAATCCCTTCAACAATTAAAATACATTAAAAATACATTAAAATACAACTACATTAGCACCATACACATTCACTCTGGATTAAAACAATGTTCAGTCCATAAAAACATTGGCCACAATCACCCACTTTCATTAAAAACCAATCTAAAATGCTGCCTTGTGCTGGTGTACGAATGCCTGGTCCCACAGCCAGGATTTTACTTTTTTCCAGTAAGAATGATACAACAACAACAATACGCAATAGAAAGAAAAACAATACACAAACCACTTCCGGGTTCCAGAGCAAGTATCGCGAGACTACGGAAGCCACACGGGATTTCGCTCTCAATGCGAGATCACACCTGCTTTGAGAGCGAAATCCCGTGTGGCTTCTGTAGTCTCGTGATACTTCTCCTGTTGCCGAAATCTTGGCTACTGAATCCCTGCGGCCCACACAGACCTTCTTCAGCTCCTGGCTCGGTCGGTCGTCGCCTATCTCGTGGTCCGGCTACTCCTGGATCCTGCGCGTTTGGGAAGGTAGGCTGAAGCAGGAGGATCCCTTTATGTTAATATTAAATATATTTAATTGTATATTTATGCCCCCATTTATTCCATTCCCTCCCTCTCCCTTTATGTTAATATTAAATATATTTAATTGTATATTTATGCCCCCATTTATTCCATTCCCTCCCTCTCCCTTTATGTTAATACTAAATATATGTAGCCGGAAGAGGGGCAGAGCTGGGGAGGGGGTGGAACCAGGGGAGGGGGGGGCAGGGCAGAGCCAGGGGGGAGTTAGGGGGGGCAAACCCTTTGGCCCCCCCAGGTGATCAGTGACCGGAATTCCGGCCCAAGGGCCGATAGAAGTTGGACAGCCCTGTTATAGGGCTGTCTTTCCTGGGGCCTTAGGCTCCTCATTTCGTTTGTCTCTAAGACTAGACAAGTCAGATCTAGTCCACATCCCAAAGCTTACACCCCAGAAAGTTCGCGTGTGAAATCTCCTGTGCTTCCTCTTCCTTTGGCAGGGATCGCTCTTTCTTCCGTAGAGATCACGCTTGTTGTCAACAGTAGGGGCGATTTTATGGCTTTGTGGGTCATCTGTCTCTCTGTTCTAAGGAGGAGCTCGGAGGACTTCTGGGTGCTCTCGCAGGGGGTGGGGGGTTGAGCATGGAATTTGGCCCGACTTCCTGTTCTGCTTCCGTCTCCTGCGGCGCTTGCTCCCACGTGTCCATTCTTTCCGCTTGGTCTCCAAGAGAGATGAAGACATCCGGTCTTCTTCGGCATTCCCAAGGCTACTGGCCATCTTGGTCAGCACACCAAGCCCCCCCCCGGGGGGCTGTGGCGCAGTGGCTGCCGCTCTCCAGGGCGGACCAGGACTCGGGAGATCTCCAGCAAATCCCGTTCCAGCCAGGAACGCGCACCCTCCAGCGGGGGCTGGGGAGGTCGCCAGACTCTCTCTCTCTCTCTCTCTCTCTCTCTCTCTCTCTCTCTCTCTCTATATATATATATATATATATATATATATACACTAGCTGCACCCGCCACGCGTTGCTGTGCCCTATTTAGGAGATGCGAGATGTAAGGGTTGGAAATGATGTTACTTACGGTCTTGGTGGGGTCATGTAGGCATGAATTGCGCACTTTCTATGTGTGCTCCAAATGATGTCATCTGGAAGCATGAGTTGTATTGTCTTATATAGCGGAGGAAGTGTTTTGATTCTGGAGTGTGTCCACTCAGCAAAGTCTGTAGTGGTTGTGGAGGAGTGGCAAGTGGTGGTAAGGAGACTTTACCGGCTAGGCAGCACATTCCTGTTGTTTCTGCTGGGTATTTCAGGGCTTTGCAGTGTGTGCAGAAGTACGTTAGGGTGCCAATGTCGGCCTCTGGCACCATGCTGTAGTCTTCTGCAGCGTTGTATCTGAAGGCTAGGCAGTGGAATTGGTTGTGGTGTTTTTGAAGTTTGTTTTCTGTGTTGCGACGTCGTGTTTCTGCGCTCCTTGCGCGCTGCTGTTGTGTTGCATTTCTGCGTCTTTGTTGTTCCTGGCTGCGCGCTTCTTCTTGTCGTGCAGTTATTTGCATTTGGTTCTCAGCTGTGCGTCGTGCAGTGACCTGTTGTCTGTGTCTCTGCTGCGCAGTGTGTTTCTGTTCTGGCGTTTGTTCTGCCCTTTTTTGTTTGATGTATGTAGCGTTGTGAGTGTGTCGTCCGATGCTGTTATTTTTATAAGGCATGGCTTGTCTTTTGGGTCAGTTTATGTCTGTGTGGAAGGAAGGAATGGTTTTAGTTTGTGGTGTTTGTAGGTGTTGTGTGTACGGGGTCCCGTAAGGTTGGTGGGATGGGTTGTGATTGGAAGTTGTGTTGTGTTGTGTGGGTAGGAATTTGCTGGAAAATTGCTCCCTCAGAGTTTGGTTTTGGCAGTTTAACCCTCAAACACCAACTGAAATCTCTCAGCATTCTATCCTAGCCTTGGATGGCTCTTGCCAGCGTTGCTATGGTTACAGCAGTTATGCAAATCCGCCCTTATTGGCAGCCAATCATGTTGTTCAGAATGTAGAGGCTGGGTGAGTTGTTGGCTGCCCCGGAGGATACTGGGAAATGTAGTTTTATTTTTACTCGTTGTTTTGGGGGCCTTTTAGGTTTTGGGGGGGAAAGTTTCTTTGCTACAAACGTACCTTGCTTGAGGCCTATTTCTGTTGGCAAATATTGTTTTTCTGCGTTGTATGGTTTCTTTGTTTGAGGTATACATCACATGATGTGAACCCATTTATATAATAGATATACAGCAAACGTTCAATGGCAGGACAAGAATTCATATACGCATACATCAAACATTAAACACATTTATCTCAATATTAAAATACACCATTTAAAACCATCTTGATCATCCGCATCTAATCTAATTGGCCTGGTAATCTTTCCTATTGCTGCTTTATTGCCCTGTCCTGAAAGCTTGGTCCCACAGCCAAGTTTTTACCATCCTTCTAAAGGACAGGAGGGAAGGGGCCGATCTGGTCTTGCCAGGAAGGGAGTTCCATAGCTGGGGGCATTCACTGAGAAAGCCATGTCTCTCGTCCCCACCCATTGCCCCTGTGACAATGGTGTGACAGAGAGCAGGGCCTCCCCAGAGGATCTTAATCTCCATGATGGTTCATAGGGGGAGATGCGTTCGGACAGCTAATTTATTTTATTTATTTATTTACTATACTTTTATACTGCCCCTCTCAGCCCGAAGGCGACTCAAGGCGGTGAAGACATGGCAACAAATGCTCACAGATACCACAGATACAGCATAAAAAATTGTCAAACAACCATATAAAAATAATACACTGTCACGATGCAAGACCTAGGCCAGCCCCTTAATCACACACACAGAGACGAGAATCAGCTAACTATTTTATTGTATGATAAAAACAGTTGAAAAGGGTAATTGTCCATAAAAGTATGAAAAGTAATCCAAAAGGTAAAGGGTATAGTCCAAAAGCAAACTTGGCAGTAAGATCCAAAGACTTGGCAAGGCTCCGCTTAACTAGCGGATCAAAGGACAAAACAAGGTTACAAGATACAAACTCTTCTTGGCAGGCCACTAGCCCCAAACTTAGCTACGTGGTCTTGGCTTCGCTACACATCTGCATAGGATAGACGTGGCCAAAGTACTGAGGATCCGTTCCCACGGAACCTATACTTAATCCCCTTGGCGAGGCCCCCAACGCTCTAGGCTTCTCCTCCTCCAATCTGTGCTGCGAGCCCTCGGTCGGACTAGGCTGTGGAACCAACCCCTCCTGCTAGCCTCAATGCTCCGTCTCCTATCAAACGTTCGACCTTGCCTCCCAGCACCTGGTTCCCTATCTTCGTGAGAGTCGAACTCCCCATCTGCTTCCCGGGCCTCTCCCTCGGTTGTTTCCCACATTCTTTCTTGCGAGCCTCGCCCCCCGGCCGTTCATAATCTTCACTATCACTGCTTTCGAATTCCGACTGGCCTTCCTGCCTCTCGTAAGGATCCGGCCAGCCGTCATCCCAGGCCAGGCTTTCTGTGGGGGAAGAAGGCCCAGCTACCTCAAAATCCCCTTCTTCTAGCCCCTCCAAATCCTCTTCAGAATCAACTGGCTCCAATGCGAGTGGGACCCCCGGTGCTGCCCCCTGCCTCCTAGGCACAAACGAGAACTGGTGTGCTACATATACCGAATCCGGTGCAACGACAGGGGAGGAGGGAAGAGTGCGGGAGGAGAGTCTGCCCCCACCCCCGGCTCCGCCCCCAAGCGAGAAGCAGGGAAACACAGGCTGGGGGGGCACAAGCCGAGGGAGGGAGGAGCACGTGCGAGAGAGAGAGAGAGAGAGAGAGAGAGGCAAAGGCTCTGAGTCTGCCCCCGCCCCCGGCTCCGCCCCACCCCACCCCTGCGCGAGAAGCAGGGAAACACAAACTGGGGGGTGCAAGCCAAGGGAGGGAGGGAGGGAGGAGCATGTGTGTGTGTGAGAGAGAGAGGTAGGGAAACACAAACACACAGAGAGACTGAGGCGCGCAAGCCGGACAAGGGAGGCAGGGAAACAGACTGGGCGCGCGAGGAGGCAGGGGCGGAGCTGGGAGTGGGGCGGAGCCGAGGGCAGGGGAAGAGCTGAGGGGACCAGAGCTAAGGGGGGCGTGGATGGTGCTTACGCCACCGTGCGCATGCGCCCTTTTTGGGGGGATTTTTTGGGCATTTTTGGAATTTTAAAAAATTGGGGGGGGGGTCCGGACCTGCTGCCCCCTCAAAGGTGGCCTTATGGGTAATCTGGGCCTGCCCACTCTCTCATCTTAAGAGGAAGGCAACAGCAAACCTCTGAATAAATCTTCTAAGAAAATCCCATGATAGGGATAAGTCAAAATGACTTGAAGGTACACATAACTCCAAATCTGCAATATGATGTAATCAATGTGGTCTTGGCAAAGACAATACCAATGTGTACCATCTAATTAATAATTTGTATATTCTTTAAATTACTCATTATCTATTAAGTTTAGAGTGGTTTTCTGGAAACACAGACAGAACTTCATTTTGTTTTGGTTTTTACTTCCAGCTCATTTGCGTCGGCTGTACCTGCAGCAGATAGAAAAGTCTTGTAGCTTTCCTACCCTCCATACCAACATCTCAACCTTATTCTCTTTCTCCTTCTCCTTCTCCAATTCTGCAGTCTTCCCAACACTGGGTATCCTGTCAAATAGTATTAATGTTGTGCCTTGTTCTTCAGGTACTTCTCAGTCTGCCATGTGACAGAGCTTGTATTCCAAACCGCTTGATTTGAATTTTTTCCCCCTTAGCATTCTTCCAAATAGCTTTATACAATCTTGTTGTGCATATGGCTCGCAATCTTTAGACAGGAACATGTTCCCTCAGGTAGTTTTCAACCATTATGGAATGGAGACCCCCCCCCCCCCCCAAAGCCTTTTAGCAAGAATACTTGTAAACACAAATCATAAATCATAGCATTTACATGGATGATCTCCTTGCAGTGATGCTTCTTGTTGGGCATTCCAGATCCCCTCTTCTGTGGATGAGACGATTCTCTCTGGGGATATCCATTTGAGTTAGACAGATGTCAGTGAAGATGGGCATGTGGAAAGAATTACTTCTTGCTCAGTGCCTTGTCAAAGATATGTCATTCGAGAATGACAACTAAGCGCAAGGGGTGCCTGGGAGTTTAAAGTGAGGATTTCTGCCTCTAAGGCTGCAATGAACTTCTGTTCAGGCATTCTATGGAGTGCTTCAGAAATTCTCATTTTTTACTTAAAATGTGTTATAATAGGTGAAGATTTGTATATGAGAGGAGGGGGGAAAAACAAATTCAACAACACAAACAGAAGTATTATATGTGGTGCTTTGCCAATCAGTCATTCTGCTCTTGTACCTCTGCATACCTCTGTAATTCTGCCTTCCCATATTTCCACTGTTCCATCATTTGTTATTATTATCTTAAAGCAATTTTGCAGTTCCAGCAATGATTATTTGAGAAAGCAAATATTACTGTAATAATAATAATAATCAACTAAACAGTAGGCTTGTTTGATTTTTAAAAAATGGTTCAAAACCCATTTCGGACGTAGTGGGCGCTGGTGGTTCTCATCTAAAGTCAATTCCGATTTTCACAGGGAAAAAAGTTCAAAACTTTTCAAAACTTCAGAGCAGGGGTGCTCACACCTTTTCAGCATGGGAGCTACTGATTAAAAAACCAAGTCCCAAAGATCACCTACCCAGAAATGTAAAGCGTATAACTATTTTCTTATCTATTTATTTATTTATATTTATTATTCATTTTTATGTACCGCTCCTTCCAGCAGGCTCGGGGCAGTTTACATAAAATGAAGTTATAAAACATCAACATTTCAATTTAATAACAACAATATAAAACAGAGCATAAAAATACATCCAACCTCCCCATTTCTCCCACACTGCCATATTACCACACATATTATCAGCCAGAAAGTAAGAAGAGAGGCTGTTGAACTGCAAGGCCATTTAATACTCAGCAAGGTAAACAAAGGGGCATGCAAAAATACATCCAACCACCCCATTGTTCCCACATTTCCATATTCCCCAACACATATTTTTCAAGGAACAAAGCAAGCAGAGAGGCTTTGGAGCTAAAATGCCATTTTTAAACATTAAAAATAAACAAAGAGACATGCCACAGAACAATCAAGCACCCACCCCAAAGTAAAAAGACCGACCTTTGAGATGCGGTAAGGAAATTACCCCAAAGCATCCTTCTTCTCTGTCGTTGCTCCTATTTCCACGCCGCCAGCATGTGTGCCGCCTCCAAGAGCTCACGAGAAGTCCGAGAGGCAGAATGGGTGTCGCGTCATCCAGGCCCGCCCCCTTTGGTCTCCTACGACTCTGAGTGGCTGGAGAAGGACGGAGGGAGGAGGAGGAATCCAAAAGAGGGGGCCCATTCTGCCTCTTGGACTCTGGAGCTTTTGGAGGCGGCGTGTAAGCAGGGAGTGGGGAAGAGCAATGACGGAGGACTTCTTTGCAGCGTGCAGGGGCGCGTGAAGAGGACCAACAGCAAAAAACCTGGTCAGGGGTCTGAAGATCACCAGGATGAGGCCCAAAGATCACCCTGGTGATCGAGATCACCATTATGAGCACCCCTGCTTCAGAGACTTCTGAATCCTTTGTTAATACTTTCAAAGTGTTATTTCCCATTTCATTGGGTGGTCTTTACTTTGAAAGTAGTTGTTTTATTCCAGAAAAAAGGGGGGGAGCAAAGGGAAGAAAAACCATCCTGTTGCGGCCTAAGCAGAGCTTGGCCTGTTTATTTTAAAGGGTGTAGTGATTACATCTTGTGTATGTTTTGCTGGGCCTTGTCACTGTTAAAGGCCTCTTTGCAGGTTGGGGCTGAGATGTTGTTTTTCCCTGGTTGGGAGGGGCTCATTCTCTCTGTTTCCTTCCTCCAATCACCATTTAGTATTTTCCCTCCAAAGTTAGTATTTCCATCCAATCAGCACTTAGTATTTTCCCTCCATAGGCTCCATCCAATCAGTGTCTGCTTGGATTTCCCTCCATTTTAAAGATTATAAGAGGGAGAAACCTCTCTGATTTTACCTCAGTGACTACCAGGGACGTGTGACTGTGCCACGGGGCTGTCAGCTCTGGCCTGTCACCTTCTTTTAATGACCAAATACTGCCTTCAACCAGCCCTGGACTCAGCATAGGAAGGACTCGCCCTTCATTTAAAGGAGTTCAGCGGCTGGGGTCTGTCCACCATCCGTGGCGGCTGACCAGAGAGAGAGATGGAGAGCCGTTCACCATCCACCCTTCACAGACTAGAGAAGACGACTAAGTAAGACAGTTTTGGATTCTTCAAGCCCATGAACTTTGTAAAGGATTTGGAGCCAGACACTTACAGCTTTGTGTCTGGTTAAATAAACCCAGTTACTTTTTTCATGAAGCTTTGTTCTGTGAAGTCTTTGGGCCCTCTCCCTCAGAGGAAGGCAATCCGCATCCCCTGGGCATAGGATTTTTATAGCTATTTACGTGGTCACTCCCTTTAAGCCCAGGCGGACCGCCATACATCCACACTGGGTTAAACTGCTTCTCTCACCCGGGACTGACACGAGAGAGAAAGGAAACCAAAGGAAAGCCATCCAAACTGGGTTAAACAGCGGCTCTCATCCGGGACCGAGGTGGAAGGGAAAGGAAACCGAAGGAAAACCATCCAAACTGGGTTAAACAGCGGCTCTCATCCGGGACTGAGGTGGAAGGGAAAGGAAACCGAAGGAAAGCCATCCAAACTGGGTTAAACAGCGGCTCTCATCCGGGACCGATGTGGAAGGGAAAAGAAACCAAAAGAAAGCCATCCAAACTGGGTTAAACAGCGGCTCTCCTCCAGGACCGATGTGGAAGGAAAGGAAACCAAAGGAAAGCCATCCAAACTGGGTTAAACAGCGGCTCTCCTCCAGGACCGATGTGGAAGGGAAAGGAAACCGAAGGAAAGCCATCCAAACTGGGTTAAACAGCGGCTCTCCTCCAGGACCGATGTGGAAGGGAAAGGAAACCAAAGGAAAGCCATCCAAACTGGGTTAAACAGCGGCTCTCCTCCAGGACCGATGTGGAAGGGAAAGGAAACCGAAGGAAAGCCATCCAAACTGAGTTAAACAGCGGCTCTCCTCCGGGACCGACGTGGAAGGGAAAGGAAACCGAAGGAAAGCCATCCAAACTGGGTTAAACAGCGGCTCTCATCCGGGACCGATGTGGAAGGGAAAAGAAACCAAAAGAAAGCCATCCAAACTGGGTTAAACAGCGGCTCTCCTCCAGGACCGATGTGGAAGGGAAAGGAAACCAAAGGAAAGCCATCCAAACTGGGTTAAACAGCGGCTCTCCTCCAGGACCGATGTGGAAGGGAAAGGAAACCGAAGGAAAGCCATCCAAACTGGGTTAAACAGCGGCTCTCCTCCAGGACCGATGTGGAAGGGAAAGGAAACCAAAGGAAAGCCATCCAAACTGGGTTAAACAGCGGCTCTCCTCCAGGACCGATGTGGAAGGGAAAGGAAACCGAAGGAAAGCCATCCAAACTGAGTTAAACAGCGGCTCTCCTCCGGGACCGACGTGGAAGGGAAAGGAAACCGAAGGAAAGCCATCCAAACTGGGTTAAACAGCGGCTCTCCTCCGGGACCGATGTGGAAGGGAAAGGAAACCGAAGGAAAGCCATCCAAACTGGGTTAAACAGCGGCTCTCCTCCGGGACCGACGTGGAAGGGAAAGGAAACCGAAGGAAAGCCATCCAAACTGGGTTAAACAGCGGCTCTCATCCGGGACCGATGTGGAAGGGAAAGGAAACCGAAGGAAAGCCATCCAAACTGGGTTAAACAGCGGCTCTCATCCGGGACCGATGTGGAAGGGAAAGGTTTGGTCCTTGGAGCCATGAGCATTTAAAGGGAGAGAAAAAAGCAATCCCCCAGGACAGATAGACCATGTCCTTGCCCTTTCACAAGGCATTGATAGCTTGGGTGCGACAGTACACAACAAAATGTTTTTCCCCCAGTCTGTGGAGCTCATTGCCATAGAAGTTCTGGTTAGCCACCTCTCTACTGCCTTTCAACCAATGGGCTAAGATATTTAGGTAGGCTTTTGATTTTAAATCACACATAGAATGGTGTATGAAAGCACTGTGCTTTAAAAAAAACCAGCATGCTTTTAATAGAACTGTTATTCAGTTGATTTTAAACTTTTGTACCATAATATTTTAGCTAAAATTTTATTTTAAATGATTGTAAGATGCTTTAATCTTGGAAAAAATGAGCAGGATGGTAGAAATACTACAATGCAAACAGCAGTGTGGGATACTAAATTGTGGTCAGACACAATAGGCTATATGTCTGTGATGAACAACACAACCCAGAATTATGAAAAAAATAGCGATATATTGTTCAAATAAACATGTGGGAGAACACAACAGTTATAACATCAAGATAGCATTACATATAGCCCACAGAGAGGAGAAAATGGTGTATAAATTGAATGTGTAAGCCACTGTAAACCACTCCGAGTCCCTTCAGGGAGATGGGGGAGGGTACAAATAAATTGTTGTTGTTGTTGTTGTTATTATTATTTGAAACACAACAAGATGAGTCCACAGAAACAAGAACACTGTGCTGGCTGTTGTTGTTGCACCTTAGACCTGAAGGATCCCTCAGTAAACCACTTGAGACCAGCCATGATTAAATGCTTTATTTAGAATAAATGAAAAGAAATAAAGAGATAAAAATCTAGTCCTTTGATGCTCTCAGTATCTAGTATTGCAATGCAATAGTCCAAAGAGTAAAAGGGTTCCAAAAGGAAGAAATAGTCCTGGCGCCTCAATAGACTAAATCCTGGATAAGTCTCTGGCAACAAAGCTTAGCAAATACTTGAGTACGAGGACTTGAAGGCCCACCGGCCCGGGCTGGAACTAGAGTACGTAGAACTTGGCAAGGACAGCTGAACGTTGGCGAGAGATACTGAGAGCCAACGGAAAGCAGCTTAAATAGGTTTTCCTTGGCGTTTCTCTAGAAGATGCACACTGCGTCGGAACTTCTTCCCATGGACAGTCTGTGGGCCTGACCCTCCCTTGCCCTCAGAGGAGCGAAGGAATGTTTGCTCATTAGTAGTAGCACCTGGAAGCTGGGGAGGCAACCAGCTCTTGCTGTACCAGCTCTTCTTATCGGCCTGGGAAGAAGGAAGGCTGCGCTTGCCCTTGATTGTTGGTTGACACAAAGGTTCACGCAGAGGTTTGCTCTCAGGCCTAGCTGGACTATGGAATTAACATGGCTTCGGTCTGGCTGGACTGTGGGACCAGGCTGGGGCCTGACAGTTGTATTGGATCACACATCATCAGAGACTTCCCAAGTGTCTAGGATTGTGTGATGTATCGGCGAATAATGCATGCAGATCCCAGTAAGGTGGCCTTCTGCAACTGGCAGGTGGTAATTTTGTCGGTGCCAATTGTGTTTAAGTGCAGGCCAAGGTCTTTAGGCACTGCATTATTATTATTATTACTGAATACATCAATAAATATCCAAAAATATTCAGCGTTTTGGCTTTTTGATATTGTTTGTGTGTTCTCTTTTACTCTTTCCATTTATATACTTTTCCTAGCCTGAGTGAAATATACAATTTTTTTAACAATGATGAATTATATTGATTTTTAAAAAAGAATTCAAAGAAATAATGTGACCTAAGATAAAATGATATAAACGAGCATTGCACACAGACATCTTCTCATATTAGTGTCTAATGTTTTGAAAAAAGCTCAGTATTTAAAGATCTCAGGCTGCGATAGGGAAATGTAGTTTCCAGTGACCCAAGGTCTCCTCATCTCTTATCCACCTATCCTCAGCTTCCTGAGATGCAGACTGATACTCTTAGCACTCTTACCACCTCTTCTTTTACCACCCCCACATTTTCTCACTTCCACAAAATGTAAAAATGGCATCATTCAGTCTAGTACTCTTGGAGCATTTTCCTGGAGTTCTTGTAACAAAGGTTGTTCCCTTTAGCCATTAGTATCTTTGCTTTTTAGTCAGAATTGTCATCCATTGTTCACACACATTCACATCACCATCACTAATTCCTTTAGTTCCCTCCTCCCTCGAATATTGTGATCAACCAAGAAAAAGACCTCAAAAACATTTTCAGCACCAAATTTATTTATTTATTTATTTATTATTCAGTTTTATATGCCGCCACTCCCTGAGGGCTCGGAGCGGCTTACAATACAGAAAATAGATAACATAGTCAGATGACTCCCAATTACAATTAAGATCACACTTAAGATCACACAGTGTAAGGAAAGTTAAGAACCACATTCAAAAACCAGCCGGAACAAATACGTTTTGCAGGCCCTGCGGAAAGGCAGTAGATCTTGCAGGACACGTACTTCGGCTGGCAAGGAGTTCCATAATATTGGGGCCACAGCAGAAAATGCTCTGCGTTTAGTCGACGCTAAACAGGTGGTTTTAAGGCTAGGAGCTTCCAGAAGATTTGAGTCCTCGGAACGGAGTGATCTCTGGGTTTGGTAGGGGGTTACGCTGGCCCTAGACCATCTAAGGCCTTGAAGGTTAATACCATCACCTTGAAAGTGATCTGGTGCTCTATTGGTAACCAATGAAGCTGCTGCAAGATAGGTGTAATATGACATCTCATAGGAGCCGAGATACACAAGTATAGACTTCACAATAGCAAAGATAACAAAAATATAATGTGTATTGAATCACAAAGCACAGGGTACAAACTGTAAGAGGGCAGTGACATAAGTGCCCCCTGGCGCTCGCAGTACCAATATAGAGGGTGAAAATACCAGTCAATGGAGCGCAGTGTAGTCACCAGGCGGAGTTCCAGGAGCTGAGGTGAAGCGGCTCAATGGGGAAACACAGTGCGCAAGGATGGGAATCACGGCAATGAGATAGACGGGTGGAGTATTCCCGGCGTGATCCAAGCCTGTAATTAGCGGCCGAGGCAAATGCCTGGAAATCCTGCTCACAAAGGCTGTTTGCCCGGAGCACAGCGCACGATGCGCCGCGACTGGTAACCCGAGCCCCTTTTCGTCGTCCTGGGAGGGGTTCCGCTGGAGTTACACAAGCAGCAGTCCCAAGTGCCAGAGAAACGCCGGGCACGCCTCAACGGCTTCAGCTGCAGTGGGCCCGTCTGTTTCACCGATAAACGGCTTTATCAAGCGGCCAGGTGCTATACAAGAAGGCGTTTCATGGAAATTATATAATCGTGCGACAACATGGCCCCATCATAGGTGATTCCATGGACCCTGGTAACCCTCGGGTCCATGGAATCACCTATGATGGGGCCATGTTATCGCACGATTATATAATTTCCATGAAACGCCTTCTTGTATAGCACCTGGCCGCTTGATAAAGCCGTTTATCGGTGAAACGGACGGGCCCACTGCAGCTGAAGCCGCTGAGGCGTGCCCGGCGCTTCTCTGGCACTTGGGACTGCTGCTTGTGTAACTCTCCAGCGAACCCCTCCCAGGACGACGAAAGGGGCTCGGGTTACCAGTCGCGCGCATCGTGCGCTGTGCCCGGGCAAACAGCCTTTGTGAGCAGGATTTCCAGGCATTTGCCTCGGCCGCTAATTACAGGCTTGGATCACGCCGGGAATACTCCACCCGACTACCTCCTTGCTGAGCTTCCCATCCCCGCAAACTGTGTTTCCCCATTGAGCCGCTTCACCTCAGCTCCTGAACTCCGCCTGGTGACTACACTGCGCCCATTGACTGGTATTTTCACCCTCTATATTGGTACTGCGAGCGCCAGGGGGCACTTATGTCACTGCCCTCTTACAGTTTGTACCCTGTGCTTTGTGATTCAATACACATTATATTTTTGTTATCTTTGCTATTGTGAAGTCTATACTTGTGTATCTCTGTTACCAGTGTGGTCAATTGATTGCTTGTGTATCACAATCTCATAGGAACCCCCATTAGAAGTCGGGCAGCAGCATTCTGAACGAGCTTAAGTTTCCGGATCACAGACAAAGTAGGCTAATGTAAAGAGCGTTACAGTAGTCTAATCTTGAGATGATGGTGGCTTGGATCACTGTGGCCAGGTCGTCTCTGGACAGATAGGGCATCAGCCGCCTAGCCTGCCCCAGATAGAAAAATGCATCTTTGCTGGCAGCAGAGGCCTTAGGCTCCTCCTAAAAACTGCCAATGAGGGAGCTTGTCTAATATCCTTGGGGAGCGAGTTCCAGAGTCGGGGGGCCACCACAGAGAAGGCCCTCTCTCTCGTCCCCACCAGTCACACCTGCAAAGGGGGCAGGAGCGAGAGCAGGGCCTCTCCAGATGATTGGAGAGATCGCATAGGTTCGTAGACAGAAATGCAGTCACGTAGGTAGGCGGGTCCCAAACCATTCAGGGTTTTGTAGGTAAGAACCTACACCTTGAATTGGGACCAGAAGATGAACAGCAGCCAATGGAGCTCCTTAAACAGGGGGGTTGACCGCCCCCTGTAGGATGCTCCAGTTAGTAATCTGGCTGCCGCCCGTTGGACCAATTAAAACTTCCGGGCCGTCTTCAAGGGCAGCCCCACATAGAGTGCATTACAGTAGTCCAATCTGGAGGTGATTAAGGCGTGGCCCACTGTGGCCAGATCCGACTTTCACTTCACGAATATGTCATGAAAAAAAATCATAGGAGTGGCAATAACTCATCAGCCTTGTACTGTCGCTGTAAAAGTAGTTGAAGATGTCACTCAAGTTGGGTTGAATCTGTACAACTCATATGGTATCTAGTAGGCATGATAACAAATCGAAAAATGGCGATTCTAAAATCAAATGGGGGGGGGGATTTTTTTTTATTAGTATATCAAAGACTTACAAAAAATTTCCAAAAATTTTCGGAAATGTAACTTAATTACTTACGAAATTCGTTAGTAGTTCTAAAGTAGGCAAAGCAGGGAAACAGGACTGATACTGTTTTAAACACAGGCAAATCAAGGGGCAACATTTCCCTTGGTTTCCTTGCAGGAGATATAAAGCATTAATATATTATTATTATGAATAGTATTAAAGGACAGGGTTCCTTTGCAGGGACACATATAATGCAGTACTATATTATTATTATTAATATTATTAAATAACTGCCTCGGCCTACCTCTGGTGCAGGCCATGCTAATCTGTAGAGTTCTCCTCACTCCATCTTTTTCCCCATTCAGTTTTACCATAGCAGTCTAGGACCTCCGTTGGAACTCTATGGCTTTTCTTGATTCTGAACTCTTCCTTCTCCTCTCCATGCTCTTTTCACTCCTGCTGCCCTTCTCTCAGCAGTTCTTATGTCCTCCTACTCTGTTCTTCTATCTAAACCCCCTTCCTGGGTGTTTAAATCGCTTTTTTTCGTCAGTCCTCCAGCCCCTCTAGGAGTCCCGATTTCGGGCTCTCTATGGTTTCCGGCTCCCTTTTCACTTCCTGGAGGAGGCCTTCCACTCTAATTAGGCCTCAAGCATGGAAAGGCCCCAATTTCACTGTGAGTTATGTCTGCAAAGTTATTTTGGAGGGGGAAATTTTCCTGTTTAATAATCTAACGAAATATTTAATAATCTAACGAAATTTTGGGCCCAGGTGGTGCGTAAAAGAAAGTCCACTTCCGGGATTGGCCTTGCGATCCGTATAAACTTGAAAGGCCCATTACATACGAATCACTTACGATTTCTTTTAATTTCCGTTTCATTTTTCTCATGCCTAGTATCTAGACATTTTAATCACTCCTGATTAAAATGCATTGTTTTGTACAGAGTTTGTTAAAAAAATCAGAGTGAAACTAATTTTGCTTCTAGTACATTTTGTCTTTAAATAAGGAAGTTTACTTTGAAAATAAGCTAACCCATATCGCAAGTACTGGCAGCGGAGAGCCTGCAAAATGTGGTTAATGCCTCATAAACTAAATGCTGGTGCATGGAAACCCAAAGGGAAAGTACAAGCTGAGGCATCATAAAGTGTATGATCAGATAACCATCCAGGTTGCTAATTTGACACTAACATCATAGATTCTCCATCAGAAGACTGTAATTTGATCTTAGGATACCACTGTGAACATGGACCAGACAAAGATGTGCTATGAGTCATGTTATCAGATCAAGAGATAGAACGTCTCCCTGGACAGATGCTCAAATCACAGAAGAATTTCAATTGCATCCATAGTAGTTGGGTTCTAATCAGTTAAGGAAACCCTTAAAAAGTTTATTAAAGACTTCAGATGAGAAGACTTCCATTTTTTCCCATAATAATTGCATAAAACATCATCTCAATGATCAAAGTTATTGGGTTATAAAGCAATGTCCAAGAGCAATTTCTACTCATTAGTAATAGGAGTTAGAGCAATTGTTAAGGGAGGCACAAAAGGAAGAGATTATTGAAGCTACTGCCTGGACTGACCTAACAAGGAAAGAGGATTGTAATGTAAGCTTCTAAATGTACTGTAAGTGTGTCTGTAGAGCAGGGGTGCCCACACTTTTCCAGCATGCGAGCTACTTATAATAAATCTAAGACAGAAAGATCTACCTTGAGAGAAGCAGGGTGGAGCTGGGGTGGGGGCGGGGCCTGGTGTGGCTTTGCTCCGCCCCCTCCGCCCCCTGGCTGGAGCTCTACTACAGCTTCTCCAGGGCAGAGGGGGGTATGCCAAGCCAGTGATGGTTAGCTATGCCACCACTGGCTTGGCATACCCCCCTATGGCCTGGAGAAGCTGTGGTACAGCTAAAGCTGGTGGGGAGGGGGCGGGGCCTGGCGGGGCCTGGCGCTGCTTGGCTCTGCCCCCTCCGCCCCCTGGCTGGAGCTCTACCACAGCTTCTCCAGGGCAGAGAGGGATATGCCAAGCCAGTGATGGCATAGCTAGCCACCACTGGCTTGGTAATACCCTCCTCTACCCTTCTCAAGGTTGCAAAAGCTGTGGTAGAGCTAAAGTCGGTGAGGAGGGGGCGGGGCCTGGCAAGGCTTGCTCCGCCCCCTCTAGAAGTGCCGCATCAGCTGGAATCGACTCCTGATGGCCTCAGGATCAACCAGTCGATCGCGATCGACGTCCTGAGCACCCCTGCTGTAAAGGATGCACAACCTTGGCTAAGAATGGATAACCATAGATTTGGTAGTCCTTGTTCGGTGGTTGTCTTCAGACCTGGTTAGGTTCGTCGGAATGGTTCTGAAATCGGAATAAATTTGTATTAAAATCACTTTAGAAGCTATTTTGAAGCAATCTAAGAAACCCAGAAGAGAAAGTTGCCAATTCGAAGTCACAACCACCATTTTCGGAAAGAAATCGCACGGGGAGCAGAGCCGGGGTACAGGCAGGACTCTGCCCGGGGGCTCTGGCTGCCTTTCAACTGTCTGTTATCCACCCACAGAGCAATACGACGCACAGGACTCACTCTCAGCCTCGTGAGGCTCTCTGTCGCTCATCCCTTCTCCACTTTGTGTGCCTCCAAGAGATGGGCCAGGTGGAGAAAGAGAGAGAGAGAGAGAGAGAGAGAGAGGCCTGGATTAACACTTTTTTGTGCCCTAGACCACACTTTGGAATTACGCCCCCTTGGGAGGCTTGGGGAGAGCATAGCAGGTGCAAACTCACTCCAAAGGCGCGCACGAGAGAGAGAGAGCGTGAGAGAGAGAGAGAGAGAGAGCAAGAGAGAGTGCGTGCAAGAGAGAGAGAGCTAGAGCGAGAGAGAGAGCCAGAGAGAGAGAGGGGGGGCGGATTAACACTTTTTTGTGCCCTAGGCCACACTTTGGAATTACGCCCCCTTGGGAGGCTTGGGGAGAGCACAGCAGGTGCAAACTCGCTCCAAAGGCGCGCACGAGAGAGAGAGAGAGAGCGTGAGAGAGAGAGAGCAAGAGAGAGTGCGTGCAAGGGAGAGAGAGCTAGAGCCAGAGAGAGAGCCAGAGAGAGAGAGACAGAGAGAGAGAGACAGAGAGAGAGAGAGAGACAGAGCCAGAGAGCCAGAGAGAGCGCGCACGTGCACGCGCAAGAGAGATGAAGGGGACGGAGCAGAGACTTTGCTGGGAGAAGGAGCAAGGAGGGGCATGAGAAAGGGGGAAAGAGGGGTGCATACCAGGTTCTTTTGGTCCGTCATCTGAGACCCCCCTGGCTTGCGCCCCTTGGCCATGGCCTCATTGGCCTTATGGGTAATCCGGGCATGAGAGAGAGAGAGAGAGAGAGAGAGAGAGAGAGAGAGAGATTCCCTCCAGTTCTCGGAACCTGGGAAGCAATCTCTCTCTCTCTCTCTCAGCCCGGCCCGTCTCTTGGAGGCACACAAAGCGGGGGAAAGATGAGCGACAGAGCAGCCTCGCAAGGCTTGGGGTGAGTCGTGTGCGTCCTATTGCTCCGCAGGTGGAAAACAGCCAGTTGAAAGGCACCCAGAGTCCTGCCTGTCCCCCTGCTCTGCTCCCATCCCCCAGAGCGGCTTTCCTACACACCTGAGGATGGAACCAGCTGTCACAGAGGGAGCTGGCGGTAAGTCTGATTTTTTTCAGTTGACGCCAGTTTGACACCGATTTCTTCCCTCCACGGGAAGAAGAAAAGAAATCCCCGTCCAAACTGGGTTAAACATGCATGCCCGCCATTAACAAAGCCATTCCGAAATTTCGGAATTAATCCAAATCAATTTTGAAATTGTAATGAAAAATTTCGGAAGTCTATCAATCAATCAAAACTTTATTACGGTCACTGACCAGCACAAAGCGGGCACAAGCGCCCTAAGCGGGGAAGGACAACTCCCCAGGAAACAGTTATTTAAAATTAGATTAGAAATCAGTATAAAAATATATTTTAAAAGACAGGATATTTAAAAGACAGGGGAGTGGTTGATGAGAGAGGTCGAAAACACTGGTGGGAGGCACTAAAGGGGAAGGGAGGGGCACACTGCAAATCTAGTAGCATTTCAGCTGTAACATGTTGCTCTAACCACATTCCCAGTAGGGTGTTGCCTAACGGTATCAGTCATCAACCGTCTGATTTTAAGAGCAGCAGTACAGAACTTAGCAACACTGTAAGTTATTGTAGTGTTAGAGTCCGAAAGCAGCAGGGTGGAATAATATTTTTCACTGCGCCCCGGGTATTTTGAAAGCCATGGAAAGTCTATCAGATTCGAAGTGCCAGCGCCCCCTACTTCCGGAACAAGTTTTGAACATTTTTTAAAAATCAACCAGGCCTACTGGTTACTAGATGCTAGCTGCAAATATAGAATAAAAGCAGCTCTCTACAAACAGCAGAGTTTACAGGAGTTGTGTCCTGCCTTATGGCAGTTTTTGCAGGAGCTGTTTCCTGTCTTTAATTCAGAAGCACCTTGTAGTGTTTCTAGTTTAAAACAGGGGAACGTGACATTAACAGGGTTAAATCAGGACAGGACATAGAGCTGGGATATAGCCCTCATGTGGATTCAGCCCAAGCTTGAATACTGATATACTAGCACAGGGCTGTCCAACTGGCAGCCCAGGGGGCATATACGGCCCCCCAGCCCCTTCCCTCTGGCCCCCTAAGCTTTTTAATAAAAAATAAAAAAGAAAAATAAAATAAATAATAAATTTTTTAAAAATACCTACTTCCGGGTTCGCAGCAAGTATCACGAGAATACGCAATCGACACAGGATTTCCCTGTCAACGCGAGATCACGCCGGCGTTGACAGCGAAATCCCATGTGGATTGCGTATTCTCGCGATACTCTTCGGCTACTCTACTACTGGATCGCTGAGGCCCACAGACGCGATTAGGACCTTCTTCGACTCAGTCGGTCGTCGCCTCTCTCGTCGTCCGGGTACTCCTGGATCCTGCGTGTTTGGAAAAGGTAGGCCGAAGCAGGGGCTCCTCATTCCCTCCCTCCCCCATCTCCCCTCATGTATTAAATATAAAATTAAATATTTTTAAAGATGAAATAAGGGGAGATGGGATACATTAAGGGGGGAGGGGAGGATGGAATTAAATATATTTAATATTAAATTAAAATAAAGGGGAGAGGGGAGGATGGAATTAAATATATTTAATATTAAATTAAAATAAGGGGAGAGGGGAGGATGGAATAAATATATTTAATATTAAATTAAAATAATTGAATATCTTATCCCTGCATTTTATCTCAGTAAAAGATTATATTTGACTGTATGCATGCCCCTTTTGAATTCCCACCCTGCATTTTAACTCAGTAAAAGATTATATTTGATTGTATGCATGCAGGGCCGGGGGAGAGGGCAGAGCTGGGGTGGGGCGGCGGCGGAGCCGGGGGCAGACCCTACGGCCCCCCAGGTCATCAGTGACCGGAATTCAGGCCCCTGGGCCGGTAGAAGTTGGACAGCCCTGTACTAGCACACTCAAAATCTTCTGGCTGATGCAAAATTCCCTACTCCTCTCTTACTCTTTCTCAGAGTGCAATGGACAGATCAGAGTTGATTGTGTGGATTCATTTCATGAGTTCACTGGTTGGAGCAAATATTTCTATGACAGGGTAAATAAGAACTTTTCGGAGAGTATAAAACATAGGTGTCATTGGTTGAAAACCTATTGCAGTTCAGGTTAGAATAGAAAATGTGATAGAAGAGGGAGAAAGAACACGTACAGGATTGGGATGATGATAAAAACAAATGACGTCAACATGAAGATCATATTTCTACCTTTCCTGTATGCAATTAAATTAATTACAAACTCTACAGCAGGCCATTTGGCAATGGAAAAAGTTGTGCAGAAAGCTGGTCACTTGTTTGTGTCTGGTTGAAAGAAAGATGTCAAAGATTAGTGCTACAAATGCATTATACACAGTTTTAATTATGTCTTCTCAGGCATGTTGACTGTTGAAATATATATTACTAGCATTCTAAATCCTATAGGAGTCACGGTTTCATCCCTATCATTTCCAGGGTCATTTTTTCCCTCTATACATTTATAAATTATGAACTATAAATTAAATTGCAAGAACAGAGGTGTTTTCTCTTCAAAATTGCTAGCTTGGGGTCTAGGAAAAAAATATTTCTCTTCATAGTATACTTCACACTATTAACGCTGATGTGGAGAGCAAACATTGAATCTCATTAATTTTATTTTAGGACATGTATGACACACATTGTATATTATCCTCATCCAGAGAAATAGACTAGCTTCATTTGTAAAGTCTAATTACCAAGCAGAGACAAATTACTATGATTTGTAATGTTGGTTTATAGAAATAGTATTATATCCCCCACAGGATTTGCACCATATACATTTCTGTTTGGGCAAGAGTGATTTTTGTTGTACTGTTGTTGAATGAAGCAGAAGCTCCGGAAGAATACAACAGCAGAATGCCTTATGTACATAAATATTATTTAAACATACAAGAAAATGTTCCAGTGCCAAGTTCATGCAACCCAGCATCAAAAATAATAATGTGGTCATCGGGTCACCTCTCAGCTAACCAAAACCGAAGAACTAGTAGTGATAAGAATAAATCAGATCAAAGAAGACAATGCATGAAATTGAAGGAAGGAAACAATTTTGATATAGGGCAGTGTAGAGCCAGTCTTAGGGCCCTTCCACATAGCCATATGTGACTACTTCGGATGCACCCAATAATCAAATCACTGCCACCAACCTAATTAACTTAATTAGGATTTTAAAAATTAACTAAGATGTTCAATTAGGCTCCTAACTAAATAAACAGCTGTGAGGAAACTGTGAGGAAATATGATGGAGATTGTGGTAAAAGTTAACATGAAAGTATTTATTAACTTTTACAAACAAACGAGGCACAAGCTTGATGGTTAACTACTAACGAGGCAACGAGCATACGGTTATTCACTTTGAGGTAACGAGCGTATGGTTAACAATTAAAGGCAAGAGCATATGGTTTCCAAAAGATCTAAGTGTGCTGGAGCGTACGGTTACAAACAGAGGTTTCTTTATCTTAGATCTTAAAACAGCAATTCCAGTCAGTGCTGAGTCGTGACTGGAAAAGCCCTGTCCCACTAAATCTGCAACTAGTGCGAACAGATAGTTTCAACCAGGAACTTCCTACACTAAAGCTCCCCGAGTCTTGCTTCTGAATGGGGCTAACAGACTCGTGCTAGCTCCCCCAGTCTAAGAGCCCACCTTTCTCTATAACAAGAGACTCCAAGGTGTATACCAACTCTACCCTTCTAAGTGGCCCCCTGAATCCTATGCTGTCCCTAAGACCTGTCAGCTTAGCTGACCCCTTAGTACAGACTAATTCCTAGGTGATCCACTAAAGAATAGACTGCTTCAGATTCACATCTGAGGCTTGGATGTTGCTTCTCCAAAAGCCTCTTCAAGACTGCTAAGGCTTAGATGTTTCTCAATCACAGCCTAGCACAAGACTGACAAGGCTCAGATGCTTCTCATCTAAAGCCTCTCACAAGACTGACTATTCCTGTCAGGAATCTTCCCTCCTAGAAAGCTAGACTCCTCCCCCCATGGCTCTCAGCCAATCCCTTGGGAGTGTCTGTAGCTATACAGAAGAGCAACTAAACCACTCCCCTTGTCTCTGGCAACTCCCTCACTCTAATGTCTGCTCTGCTGAACTCCCTTCCCAAGATGGATGCCAGCTATTTCCACCAGGGAGCCAAACTGCAAAACAGGCCCCGGCCTACCTAGAATGGGTGAGTCCTTACACCATATAACCCAAAATATCAAGGCAGATAATCCACAATATCTGCTTTGAACTGGATTATCTGAGTCCACACTGCCATAAATGTGGATTTTATACAGCTGTGTGGAAGGGGCCCTAATGGCACCTCAGAGGAGCTAAAATAGTTCCACATTAAATGTGTCATTCACATCAGAGAGACAGAAAAGAAATTGATTGTATTACATGGCATTTTTATCAACGAAACCAAAAAGCAGAAGGTAATTGAAAATTAAATGCATTTTTTTAGTTGATAAGCAATCTCACTGTCACAGCAGACGTCAGTTTAGAGAGCCAAACCCAATTGAAGTGTAAATAGTTTGTTTTAATATTAACAGAGTCTCTGGAGATAATTATTTGTAACACAAAAGCACTTAATTGTCAGTGAAAACGCTAACAAAAGGAAGCCTTAATCGGCATGAAAACAAAGAGGGAGAAAAAGCCTGCATTCAAAACGCCAAAAACTCTTTAGCAAAATCAAAGCAAAACAGAGAAAGGCATGCTGAGGGCAGCAGATAAGATGTCGTCGTCAGAATCAATCCAAGGTCATCAGCATTGAAGTCATCAAAGGGTTGTCCAAGAAGGTATCCAAAGGGGCGTAGGAGAGACATAATCCAGGAGCCAGGCCAAGGTCAAGGAGAGGAGATAGACATAGAAGAGAAGACACAACCCACACTCCAACTGGGGAGAAAACCAGTGGAGTTCAAACCCCACCACAGGAAGCAATAGAATCAGTCTGGAAACAAGGTTTCAAGATGCAAGATGACAGGGTACAAGATGCAAGAGTCCTAGGATCCAACTCCTTGCTAGCCACAAAGGTTAGTCCCAAAATGCCCACCTTTTAAGTCACTACAGGTCAGATCCACTTGATGAGGTCGACGCCCTATCATCATTTTCAGGTGTTACTCCTCCAGCAGCTGCTGCCCTTTGACTGCCCCTCCAAGATTTCCACCTGTGGTTAAGACTTAGAACATCCCACCCATTGTCTGGGGACTCTGAGGGCCAATCCTGATCATCAGTGAATCCTACCCAAGTGTCTGAACTTGTGGGTTCCTCACAAGCCCTCTGAATTTCTCTTACTTGAGTCCAATCCATTTGTACTCTGACTCCCATCATTTCCAGAGAATCCCTCAAATGTCTCAGAGTCTGTAGGTGCTGTAATTATTTGCTTGACTTTCTTGAGTTGCAAGTGATCCTCTTCACTTGACTCACTTGACTCATGAGTAAGCCTCTTTCTGCAAACACCAGTACGCCTGTTACAAACAGCCCCACCCAGTTCCATACTCTCCCCAGATGCTGATCCATCAGAGTCTTCTGAATCACTACTATCAGTAGCAGCTGGAGGCTCAATCACAACACTCACCTTCGCATTGCAGACAAAATGTTACTGGAGTTCCTGAATATGTATATGAGGATGTTGTGTGCTCGTCTTATATACGGGAATCATGATCGATCTAAATCTCACATATCAACTACTAAAGAAGATGTTATTATGTAAGGTAAAAAAGGGGCTGTGGGTTATCCGAGACTAAAAAAAAAAAGGAGCAACTTGATATGAAAATATTTCTGAAGTTAGATTGGTCATGTCTGTTGTTTGAGATGAACCTCAAGTAGTCATTAAGTGGCATTTAGGAACAGTCCTCGGATTACAGAATGCAGTCTTTCATATACAATAATGCCACCATATCCATAGGAATATGTTCCGAATTGGCCTGTGATTATTTGAAATAGCAGATATGAGCAAGTGCTATTAAATGATCTGTCTTGTGTTTCTTGCATACTGTGGGGTTGCATTAAAGAATGTAGAGCATCCAAGAGAAGTATTTTCTTTAGGAGTTTACTAGGTACTCCAACACAACTCTATGGTGACTTCCAGAGGAAACACACCATGGAATCATTTCAATGAGCTAATAAATTCCTAGTGAGACCACTTTCTCCCATTGCAGGTAATGGGCAGAAGCAGGTGACTGGGAGAAAAAGTGTAAGATATGAAGAAAGAATGAAAGAAGGATATGAGCATGGAATTACGCTACCCAGGGGCTTTTTTCAGTTCAAAAAAGAAACTTTCTCAAGCTGTAAATTGTATGATACAATGAGTATATGATGACCAAATTTGTGGTAGTAAGGCACAGTCATTTCACCGATAATGTATGAACCTGATCCAGTAATTTATGGAAATGTGATTTCATGATATGGTATCATCATCACTGAACACTAGGGCTGGTTGATCCCAAAAAAAGGGGTTCAAAACTCATTTCGGATGTAGGGGGCACTGGCGCTTCGAATATGATTGATTTCCCCAAAAAATTGGGAAATTTTCAAAATTAATTCGTTAAAATTCCGAAATTTTGGAATGGCTTTGTTAATGACCGCATCCAAACTGAAGGAAAACTGTGTCCAAAGCAGATTAAAGCAGCTGCTTTGGACCCAGCTTTCCTTCCTTCCCCCCTGTAGCAACTCAGCCCCCGTTCCAGCCGGGGGGGGGGCGGGGCGCCGCTCCGGGGGTCCCGATTGCTTTGGACCAAGATGGAGGGGATGCAGGGGCTGATGGGTATGCATCACCGACTGACAGTTTACAATGGGATGACACCTGGCCTTCTGCTGATTCGGATGATGAAGGCCAGCCAGATTCCGGTTCGGATTGCGAATATGAGAAGCTGGGAGGATTCGGTTCCCAGGAGCGCTTGTTTCCACCAGCTGCGGGGGAAGATATGGAAACCGAGCCGGAGACACTTTCCCAGGAAGATAATGGGGCAGATGGCGCTGAACCTGCGAGGAGCTTCGACTGTAGGAGTAGTATTGTGGCTACACGGAGAGATTGGAAGCGGGGTCTGGAGAGCGCTGGTCTCACAAGGGTGGGGATTAAGTATGCACTTTGTGGGAAAGTTCCTCAGTTTGACGGCCACGTCTTTGCTGGACAGACGCATCGGTGGTCTGCTGTTCCCTGGAAGCCATAGTTTGGCTCACCTTGCCAAGTACTGCCAAGAGACCTTGTTTCTTCTAAGAACTTTGGATTGCCTTGTTGCTCCATGGATTAAGTTTGCTTTGGATTAACTTGCCTTGTTTTTATGGATCTTGCTTATTGAGATTCCTTTTTTGGATTGCTGTTTGAAACCAGTTGCTTATTACCTTGGACTAATTGATTCTTTTCTTCATTTGAACATTCTATCCTTTTCACCTGCTAATCCTTTTGATTCAATAAATAGTTAACTGACATTGTCTGGGTGTTTGTGATTACGGGGTGGAGCCAAGGCCTGCGTTGTGACACCCCCCATGCCAGGAAGGAAAACCACGTCCATAGCTGGTTAAGCAGTCACTTTGGATGTGGCTTTCCTATACCGCACATGGCTGTTCAGATCCTTGTTTCAGGCCAGGTGTGCAGGGCCTGGCACAGGCCGGCGTTTTTCCGGCACACACTCCTCTCTTAGGTAAACGCTCTCCTCTCCTAGGCCTTGTTCAGAAGCGGAGGGAAGACCTGGGCTTCCTTCCCTCCGCTTCTGAACGGGGCCTAGTAGAGGAGAACATTCGCCTAGGAGAGACACGGTCGCCGGAAAAAAAGCCGGTCTGTGCCCGGCCCAATGCACATGGCCTGCAGCAAGGCCCAGAGCGCTGGCCCCGCGCTGTGCCCAGTGACGTGCTCCTGGGCGCACTCTCCCACCGGTGGGAGGCGCATCACAAAACGCTGGCCCCCACCCGCCCCCTGGGCAGCTCACCGAGGCCGCAGCTCCAGCCAGGGAAGGGAAAACCCTTTCTGAAAATGGCAATTACTTTCCGAAAAATGGCGGTGGTGCCTTCGAATTTGGTATTTCACTTCTGGGTTGCTTAGAGCGGTTCATAAGAACCCCACCCCTCTTGTCCTTTTTCGGCGGGAACTCCAACAGCTCAGAAACAACAGGGAGCAACATGGAGCTACAGAAACAACATGGAACAAGGAGAACCAAAATGGCGGCCGCGCCTCCGATCGCTCGATCCTCTTCCAAGATGGCAGCCGCGTCTTTGTCCATTGCGCTATCCCGCATTGGACAAGGCGCCGCTGACACATAAATGGTTCTAAAGTTATTTAGAATCGAATTTAAAATGAATAAGACAGTGATACGAAAAACCTAACAAGGCCTACTGAACACACACACACTGGCTCATTTTACTTGACAGGCAGGTGTGTAGCCAGGGGGGGGGCTTAGGGGGCTTCAGCCCCCCCCAAATTGTTTGGGTGGTCTGCGAGAAGGCCTTACTGGTACATTATTTAAACTATTATGTTTATTCATATCATGATCTGATCACCATGCTCATTATATCCCACATTAATGGGGTTATTGGGATAACAATACAAAAGGTTTGCTAGGGTAGACCCTCTTCCACCCAGTCTCAGCCCCCCCGCCCCGAACCAAACTCAGCCCCCCCCCCCAAATCAAAATTCTGGCTACGGCCCTGTTGACAGGTGGTCCCTTTGAACTCAGCATAGCTTATTTCAAATCAGACATTCACTACCATGCAGTGTTAGTTTTTTGTCTCCCTTATCCTCTGGACGTTTGCCAGGTATTTTTATTTATTTTGCCATTTTACTGAAGAATGGCCCTACTGAAACAACCCTTCCAAGGTGAATGCGATGGCTTTTGAAATCCTCCGTGTCGGTTTAAGCCAGCAATGGAAAGTGCACATGGGAGTCAATACTTTTGGTCTGTTTTCCTGCCTCAGACAGAACAGTGAAGGCTATGGAAATGAACAAAACCACTAAATCATAGGTGTAAGAATAAAGTAATGGCAGAGAGCCCGGAGAGTAAGCTGCCATTTAAAAAGATGCAGAACACAGGCTGGGAAATGAAACACTTTGAAAGAGCCAGGTATGCTTCTTAAACGTACTGCAGTTTTATGTTCTGCTTCAGTTTTGGGGTTGTTTGTTTTGGTATCAACTTGAGAATGCTGGCACAAATTAATTTGGGTCGTTGTAGATTTGGTGAAATGCCATAGATGCGTAAAACGAATTCGGTATCTTTTCAGGAAAGATTCTCACAATTAAAAGGGTAAAAATAAACAGGTAAAAAGCGGTGACTGATATATATTATATTCAAAGATTTAAAAATAACTATAGACACAAATTACCAATGAGAGATATTTTGGAGCAAAGCACAATGCTCGTATTCTGATCAGACCCTTCAATCAGTCTTTCCTTTCTCTTCGTCTGGAATATGCGCTTTTTCAGATGTTGATTTTCCATTATCCTGCACCATAATTTAAACTGGCCTATGAGATTTGAAGTCCAAAAGCAGAAGGCTCCTTATCCCTAATCATCATCATCATCATCAAAGTATGGATCGTCGATGTTGCAATACCACGCAACAGCAGGATTGAAGAGAAACCACTGGAAAAGCTGACACGATACAAGGATTTAAAGATCAAACTGCAAAGACTCTGGCACAAGCCAGTTAAGGTGGTCCCAGTGGTGATCGGCACGCTGGGTACAGTGCCTAAAAACCTTGGCCTGCACTTAAACACAATCGGTGCTGACAAAATTACCATCTGTTGTTCCCCCTGTCTCTCCTTCCTAGACACCAAGTTTACACCAAGTTTTTAGGAACATGTGGGGTGTAGCCAGGGGCGGTTTCGCGCGCATGCGCAGTGCCTACGGACCTCTCTTGAGGTCCGTAGGCACTGCGCATGTGTGCTCCGCGGTGTCGCGCGCATGCGCAGCAGCAGGGCGGGCGACGCCGCGGCGCCTCACAATGGAGCGCACATTGGGAGCGCCGGGGGGGGGGGCGCCAAAATAATGTTCGCTTACCCCCCCGGGAGAGCTCGGACCGCCCCTGGGTGTAGCGGCAGGGATTTGGGGGCCTGAGAGGTAAATCAACTGGCCTCCTTCCCTGGATTGGCTTAGAAAGGGTTTTGTAATCTTTTTTTAGTGGCCATTTTCTTATTGTTGGTGCTGGGCTGCCTGTGCTCATGCATTCCATCATTGCTAAGGATCTGTAAAATAGGAACACCAAGCCACCATGTTGCTATTGCAGAACTGTTTAAAAGGTAGATGCTAGGTTTTTTCGCAGGGGCTATCCTGCAGTATATACTAGGCCTGCCTGCTTATGTTCCATTGACCTCGGAGCTTGTCCGTCGATAGGGCCATATGCCTGTACATACACATAACCATATTTTCATAAGCAAAGTTGCCTCTGTGGGCTTCGGACCCCCACATGTAACTGTAATAGAAAATGTTCAAACAGGCCATCTTACAGAGAAACCAAACCTCTGATGATTGCTGTTATTGCCACAACAGGAAAACACCAATTTATTTTCTAATGTAAACAATAGCAGGTATGCTGGAAGGACAAAGTCCTCGCTTGCCCTTAGGTCATTTCCAAGCCCACCTGAAACTCATCAAACCAGCCAGTTTCACTGTTTTCTTTTGCCTGCTATTACTTATGCTAAGACAGGGCTGTCCAACTTCTACCGGCCCAGGGGCCTGAATTCCGGTCACTGATGACCTGGGGGACTGAAGGGTCTGCCCCCGGCTCCGCCCCCGGCTCTGCCCCCACCCTGCCCCCACCCCGGCTCTGCCCCCAGCCCGGCTCCGCCCCGGCCCGGCTCCACCCCGCCCTGCCCCCGCCCCGCCCCACCCCTCCCTGCTCCAATTTACTTACAATTCATAAGAGGCATCCATACAATCAAATATAATCTTTTACTAAGGGAAATGCAGGGAGGGAATTCATAAGGGGCATCCATACACAATTACATAATAATAACATAAAGGTTAGCCTATCTTCCCAAACGCGCAGGATCCAGGAGTAGCCGGACCACGAGCAGAGGCGACGACCGACCGAGGCAGCAGCCGAGAAGGTCCAAATCGCGTCTGCGTGGGCCACAGGATTAAGTAGCCGAGATTTCGGCAACAGGAGTATCGTGAGACTACGGAAGCCACACGGGACTTCATTCTCAACGCAGGCGTGATCTCGCATTGAGAGAAATCCCGTGTGGCTTCCGTAGTCTCGCGATACTTGCTCCGGAACCCGGAAGTGGGTAATTTTTAAAATATTATTATTATTTTATTTATTTTTATTAAAAAGCTTAGGGGGCCGCAGGGAAGGGGCTGGGGGCCGTATACGGCCCCCGGGCTGCCAGTTGGACAGCCCTGAGCTAAGACATCAATAAAGTTTCAGTTTGGTTTACCATGAATTCGGGTTTTTTCTAAAACTGGCTTGCATTTCGAGGTTTTCCCTATTCCAGAAATTACTCAGGGAACTAAACCTACCATGAAACACAATAGTTGCATTGTTGTAGGTTTCAGGAACCAATATTTGGGGCCTGGAGTTTGGCGCCCGAAATCTGGATTACTGACAAATCCAAACAAAGATAAGCCTCCCACCTGGCCTGGGGTGTGGGAAGCAATGCGCAGGAAGAGGGGGAAGAGGGAAAGTTATGTTTGAAATGTTTGAGACTTGTATATAAGGGGGAGGTGGTCACACATTGGGCACTCTTGGCTTTGTACGTGTTTGCATCCTGTAGTAAAGTTCTTAGTGAATCCCAGAACGACTTCTGCATGGTCATTTGGGAGCAGCTATAGTTGGAGTTGAAAGTTGGGTGGATTTTTTTTTTTGCTATATGGCCATGTTTTGGAGGCTTTCTCTCCTGACGTTTCACCTGCATCCATGGCAAGCATCCTCAGAGGTTGTGAGGTCAAACCTCACAACCTCTGAGGATGCTTGCCATAGATGTAGGCGAAACGGCAACTACTTTGAAAGTAAAGACCACCCAATGAAACAGGAAATAACACTTTCAAACCATTAAGGAAGGATTCGGAAGTCTCTGAAGTTTTGAAAAGTTTTGAACATTTTTTCTGTGAAAATCGGAATTGAATTTAGAATCAAACCACCAGCACCCCCTACATACAAAACAAGTTTTGAACATTTTGGGGGGGGGGGGGATCAAACAAGCCTAATAAATACATATAGCGTATAAACGAAATCAGTTTGTGGTATCTGCCAGCTAGATAGCTATTTAAAACAATAGTTCAGTGCTATATTTTCAGGGTCCTAATATATCTTAGTGCCCAATATGTGATGTGTGTTTTATGTTTGTATGGCCGCATGGTTGGTACATGTTGCCTATTTTATATGCTGTTATCCGCCCCAAGCCTGCAGGGAGGAGCGGATTACAAGATCGAACAATAAATAAATAAATAAATATGTATCTTTGTTGTTGTTTTTGTTCTTGCGTCCTGATTATGAAGAAAACGGAAATTGGTGTCAATTTTCTAAGGTCTCATCTACACTTGCCAGATAATGCAGTTTCAGCCTGCAGTTTAACTTCATTGAACTCATATGCAGTTAAGCTGCATTCTGAAACTGAATTTTATGGCAGTGTAGATGGAGTTTAGGTGAAATGCAATGAAATGAATGTTTCACCCAAACCGGACTCTTTTCATCATCCATCTTTGGGAGGAAACCATGAACTGACAACACATGAATATATGCTATTACTAAAACTAAATAGTAGGGGTGGTTGATGCATAAACATTTTGTTTCTAAACTCTTGTGGGGGGGAATTGCCGCTGTTGTTTCTAAATAGAAAGTGTTCCGAAAAAAATTGTAATAATTTCGTAATTGAAACGTAATTAATAATGAAATTCATTATTATTTGTTACCCCAGCTGGGAATCAAACCCCATGCATTAGTTCCCAGCTGGCAAGGAGGGGTGGGGGTGAGCAGAACGCTGAAGGTGCTATGGCGAGTTAGTTCTCAGCAGGGGAGGAGGAGGCGAAGGGATGCCCTCCGCACCTCCTTCCCTGCTGAGAACTAACGCGCGATAGCCTTCACACGCATTAGTTCTCTGCAGTGAAGGAGGAGGCAAGGGGATGCCCTGCACTCTTCCCCCGCCAGCTCAGAGGCACCCCGGGTTAAATATAACCTGGGATGCTTCTGAGCTGGCGGGATAAGGAAGGGAGACGTGGGTGGCTCCTGCCTTCCTTCCCCCGCCAGCTCAGAGGCATCCCGGGTTAAATATAACCCGGGATGCTTCTGAGCTGGCGGGCTAAGGAAGGGAAGAGTGGATGGCTCCTGCCTTCCTTCCCCCGCCAGCTCAGAAGCAAGGGCGGAAATAATGACCTAAAAACGTGCCCTTTACGGAAATGACGATCACGGCATCGATTTTGAAATGTCACTTCCGGGTTGGATGCTGAGGGTCAATATAGGACAATCCTATACTCAAAGAGAAATATGCTTACAAACAGTAACAGTAATACACAATGCTAACCCAGGCAATTTAAAGGGGTAGACCTGTAGGCGATGCTAATGAAGAGACTCACTGATACAAAAATATCAAAGAGTGTATTCCCCATAGGGTTACCTGGACCTTGTTAGCGCGTCGCTTTAGCCCTCAGATGTTTGTAAGGGCTTTTGGTATATTGGCATACTGATATATGTTGTCTCTTTAGCCCTCAGGTGTATGTAAGGGCTTTTATTGCATTGTCATATTGATCTATACATATGTTGTAAGATATATTGTGATATAGGCATTATACTGTATGTAATATTGTTCTACAGCTCTGAGATTGTTTAGAACAGTGTTTCTCAACCAGTGTGCCATGGCACAGTAGTGTGCCGTGAGCGACCATCAGGTGTGCCGTGAGAAAAGCTCTCTGCCCCCCTTCCTTCCCCCCTCCTCCTGCCGAACTCCTGCTGCTTGGGGGGGGGGGGGGTTAGGAGAAAGGGCCGGGTGATGGTGAAAAAAAAGAAGGGGCTGGGGCGCCGCCTCCTTCAGCCGTTTCCCCAGCCAGCCTCCAATCCGCCATGACTCCCACTCCTCGCTCGCTGAAGCCACGCGGAAGAGGAGCCCCGTCCACTGAAGCCCGTCCACCGCTCATGCTCTTCCTCTGTGGGAGAGCTGAAGCGGGGGGCGGGGCATGGCGCCCCCTCCCCCCGGCTTCAGCTCTCCCACAGCTTCGCCAGCCTTGAGGTGGCAGTGCCAAGCCAGCAGTGGCAGAGCTGAAGCTGGGGGGAGGGAGCGGGGCATGGTGCGGCGTGGCTCCTCCCCCTCTCCCGGCTTCGGCACTCCCAGCAGCTGCTCCCAGCAGGTCGCCATCTCCTATGTTAGAGTGTCATTTTGTGTCATTTTGGTTGGTGGTGTGCCCCCGGATTTTTTTAATGTTAAAAGTGTGCCGCAGCACAAAAAAGGTTGGGAAACACTGGTTTAGAATACACTCTTTGATATTTTTGTATCAGTGAGTCTCTTCATTAGCATCGCCTACAGGTCTACCCCTTTAAATTGCCTGGGTTAGCATTGTGTATTACTGAGGGTCAATATAGGGTCAAAATAATTTTAAATACGAAAAATTAACGGATATCAAAGTATTGTGGCCGGAGATATCCACCCCTACTAAATAGCTCTTATCTCAGAAGCTCACTCAGCAGCCAAAACCACCAGTGATCTCTGTGTAAGGCAGTGTTTCCCAACCAGTGTGCCGGGGCACACTAGTGTGCCGTGAGTGATCATCAGGTGTGCCATGGGAAAATTGGAACCTCCAGGAGGGGAGGGGGGAGAGTCTAGTGTGTTGAAGTATAAAAACCCTAAGAAACCTACCTCGATAAAGGCACTCCATGTGTGTTCATATTGAGTATTGAGTATTCATGCCAAGTGTGGTCTAGATCCATCATTATTTGTGTCCACAGTGCTCCCTGGATGTAGGTGAACTACAACTTCCAAACTCAAGGTCAATTCCCAAGCAAACCCTTTCAGTACTTTCAGTTGGTAATGAGAGTTCAATATGCCAAGTTTGGTTGAATTCCATTGTTGCAAGAGTTCAGGATGCTCTTTGATTGTGTGTTAACTATAAATCCCAGAAACTGTAACTCCCAAATGTCAAGGTCTATTTTCCCCAAACTCCATCTGTGTTCACATATGAGTATTCATGCCAAGTTTGGTCCTGATCCAACATTGTTTGAGTCCACAGTGCTCTCTGGATATAGGTGAACTACAACTCCAAAACCCAAGGTCAATGCCCACCAAACTCTTATAGCATTTTCTCTTGGTTGTGGGAGTTCTGTGTGGGAAATTTGAGTCTTTCTGCCATTCCTGCCAGGATATCTATATTGTGTTCATCGAAACAGGTCCAGGTTTCACACTGAGTGTATAAATACATTTAAAAACATATTAACTATATGTATGACTGTGTTAGAGTGTCATTTTGTGTCATTTTGGTTGGTGGTGTGCCCCAGGATTTTGTAAATGTAAAAAATGTGCCGCGGCTCAAAAAAGGTTGAAAAACACTGCACTAGAGGACATTTTCGGAAACTGTAACTACAATATCAACCATGGAGTCATTCTTTCCGACCTGCTTTTTTTATATAAAAAAAGCAGTCAAACCTTCTTTATTCTGGTCTTAGTGGCAGTTTCCCATCAGGGAGGAGAGCCCAGCAGAAAGCACATTTGTGCGTTATACCGTCGGTTTGTGAGTGCAGGTTGCCAACGGTTGGCGCTGCTGATCATCGTCCAGGCTCCCCGCTGGATGCTGGAACAATGACTTCAAAGTATCTCCTTCTTCCTCTCCTTCACGTCTTTTTCTAAAATGTCCTCAGGCAATTCCCACATAAAATGAGAAACATAAAAACAGTGTGCATGCTGTAGTCCACAAGTATTGTGATATAAATAAATCCCACCACTTTTAAAACAAAAAAAACCCAACACAAAACACAAAACAAAACCCCAAACAAAAAGAATCCTAGCAGAATCGTGGCACGATTGAAGTCAAGAGCCAAACAAGAGGAACGGGATTTCATCCATACCTTTATCTTTGTGAATTGCTTAAATGGAGCTATCTGTTCACCCTCGTTCTTGATCTTCTTCTTTTTCCCTCCACTCTCCTCATGGAGTACTATTTTAAATGTGTTCAAAAAGCTGGTAACAAAACACAGCGTAGCTAGAAACCCCAGAGAGTTGACATCTAATGATCATGCCAAAGGACATGGTGTTGCTATGATTAAAATCAAAGGCTTCAGCCTTTGTTATTTGTTTGAACCGGCATGTTTAAAACATCCTCCCCACCTTCTTTGGTTATTAGAAAAAGAACTTCACGGCAGATCAAATCAGTAAAGTTGCACATCACTCACAGCCCTTGTTTTCCTATGCAGTTGTGGTGATAGAGGTATTGCCTATTGATGGCATGGATGCTTTTGCTGTATTTTTGTGAAGTTTGAAGCACCTTACACCAGTGTTTCCCAACCTTTTTTGCACTGCGGCACACTTTTTACATTTGCAAAATCCTGGAGCACACCACCAACCAAAATGACACTCTAACACAGTAATACATATAGTTAATATGTTTTTAAATGTATTTATACACTCATTGTGAAACCTGGGTCTGTTTCGATGAACACAATATAGATATCCTGGCAGGAATGGCAGAAAGACTCAAATTTCCCACACAGAACTCCCATAACCAAGAGAAAATAGTAATACTATAAGAGTTTGGTGGGCATTGACCTTGGGTTTTGGAGTTGTAGTTCACCTATATCCAGAGAGCACTGTGGACTCAAACAATGTTGGATCAGGTCCAAACTTGGCATGAATACTCAAATGTGAACACAGATGGAGTTTGGGGAAAATAGACCTTGACATTTGGGAGTTACAGTTTCTTAGTTCAGAATCTGTTTGTTATCTGTGAATGTTATTATCCCATCCCATTGCCACCCGACCTTCCCCGGCCCCACAAGACGTCCAGGTCACAACAACATGTCAATGAGAGCCGAACAAACAACAAGCAAGCTTCTCTTGACCAGGCAACCCTTGGCCCTCCTCTACAATTTATTTTGACAGTATTGATCTGCTTTGTTCAGGGAGAAGACAGACCCCTGTAAAGTTGTAGCTGGAAATCCAGAAAACAATGAAAATGCTTTCTCGGTACCACATTTCAAAAAGTGGGAAGGCGTAGAACTAAAATTATTGGGTTACACAGAATGTTCAAATGTTAACATTTCAACAAAAACATAATTGAGGCTGAATCAACACTGTCCTATATCCAAGGATCTGATTGCGGATTATCTGCTTTGAACTGGATTATAAAAGTAATACTGCCAGATAGTCTGGGATAGGATCCTGGGATACAAGGCAGTGTAGATCAGCCTGTCTATATTAAACCATTTTTAGTACTTGGTTAAACACGGTTCTTTGAAATATTGCTTATTTATTTTATGTATTTATTTGGACATTTCTATGTTGCCTTTCTCCAAGGACTCAAGGCAGTTTACAACAATAGAAAAAACATAATAGTATAAATAACCCACTACAATAATCTTAAATAAATAAATAAGCTATCATTTAAAATTGGCTAGATGGCAGGCCCGGATTACCCATAAGGCCACCCGAGGCCATGGCCTCGGGTGGCAGATTTGGGGGGGGGCAGCATTTCCGGGCCTGAAGGAAGGGGTGAGGGGAAGTCCCGCCACGCCGGCAGCGGCTCCGCCCCTCCTCCCTTCAGTGAAGGGAGGGGGCGGAACCGGCATGAGGGAGAAGGCGCCGCTGGAAGTCCCGCCCCTAGGGAGACTCACGCGGTTTCCCCCGCCGCCGCCCTGCTCGCTCGTGCCCCAAACACGAGCGGGGGGCGGCGGGGGAAGCCGCGTGAGTCGCCCTAGGGGCTGGATTTCCGGCGGCGCCTTCTCCCTCTTGCCAGCAGCGGCTCTGCCCCTCCTCCCTTCAGTGAAGGGAGGGGGTGGAACCGGCAAGAGGGAGAAAGCGCCACTGGAAGTTCCACCCCTAGGGAGACTCACACGGTTTTCACCTCGGCCGCCCCGCTTGTGTTTGGGGCACAGGCGAGCGGGGCGGCGGAGGTGTTGCCCTAGGGGTGGACGTCCCTGGCTCCTTTTCCTCACACCGACTACGGCTTCCCCCACCACTGTCGCGCTCGCACCGGCGCCCCTCCTCCCTTAACTGAAGGAAGGAGGGCGGTCTAGCCCGGCGCGAGAGAAAAGGAGCTGGGAAAAGCCTTGCCGCTGCTGCACCGCCCCTAGGCAACGGACGTGCCTTCCCCTGCCGCCTCCTCGCTTGCACGGGAGGCGGCGGGCCGGGGGAAGGCATGCCCATCACCCTAGGGGCGGCACGGTGGCAGCGAGGCTTCTCCCGGCTCCTTTTCCCTCATGCTGGCTGAGCTCCGCCCCTCCTCCCTTCAGTGAAGGGAGAGGGGCGGACTAGCCCGGCGCAAGAGAAAAGGAGCTGGGAGCTTGGCGCGCCGCCGCCGCCGCCCTAGGGTGACGGACGTGCCTTCTCCCGCCGCCCCTTCGCTGCATGGGAGGCAGCGGGGAAGGCACGTCCGTCGCCCTAGGGGCGGCGCGGTGGCGGCGAGGCTTCTCCCGGCTTCTTTTCCCTCACGCCAGCTCTGCCCCTCGCAAGAGGCCCCGCCCCCTCAAGCAGCCGCAGCTGCTTGAGGGGGATTTAAAGAGTGTGGCCTAGGGCGGCAGAAGCCTTTAATCCGGGCCTGCTAGATGGCACATTCTTGGGTATGGCACCAAAACTGTGGAATGCTTTACAAGAAGCATTAAGAGCAGCTCCCATCCTCTTGGCCTTTAGAAAAAAACTTGAGAACTTTCCTATGTGGAATAGCTTTTAACTAAGGAGACAGAAACCTAGGACCTGCACTTTATAATTGTATTTACCTTCTTGGGCTTTTTATAGTGCTTTTTAAAAATCAGTTTTGATTATTTTTATGTCTGAAAAGGACTGATTTAAGATTATTGTAGTGGGTTATTTATACTATTATGTTTTATCTATTGTTGTAAACTGCCTTGAGTCCTTGGAGAAAGGCAACATAGAAGTGTCCAAAATCTGTGTATCTGTATCTGTATACCTTTATAAAGCGGAATATTTGTATGTATGTGTGTATGCGGAGGGCGGAAGGGTGGAAGGGCTGACGGGCAGAAGGGCGGATATGTGGCAGCCACTTTCACAGGCCACAGCGACCAGTGCGGGTGATGGACCTGCACCAAACTTGGTACACATAACTACCCCCTTTACGTCTTGGTGCGGTTCGGGGGACATGACCCATGGATTATGGGATTTGTAGTACTTTCAAACACTTTGGTTCCCACAGACCACTGAGGCCACCAAAAAGGACCAATACAGACCACACTTAGCACACACAGCCCCCATGACCCACTCTACGTCCTGGTGCAGTTTGATCGAGGGTGGACCATGGATGATGGGACTTGAAGTACCTCTACACACTTCCAAACACTGACCGAGACCAAACTTGGCATACATAACCCCTATGACTGCCTTCACGTCCAGCTGAGGTTTGGGGGAGGACTGACAATGGATGATGGGATTTGTAGTACTTTCACACCCCTCTGTTCCCACAGACCACTGTGGCCCCCAACAAACACTGATAAATACCACACTTGGCACACAGAGCCCCAGTGACCCACTCTACATACTACTGAAGTTTGGAAGGGGCCAGAACATGGGAAGGTACTTGCAGTACCTTCCCTCACTTTCCAAGACTGCTACAAACCTAATCCTATGACTGATCAACACGAAACCTGCCACACAGAGCACTCATGACCCACTCTACATCCTGGTGCAGATCGGAGGAGGGTGGACCATGGATGATGGTACTTGAAGTACCTCTACTCACTTCCCAAGTCCGCTGCGACCCTCATCCAATTACTGATCGAGACCACACTTGGCACACATAACGCCCATGACTGCCTTCATGTCCTGGTGAGGTTAGGGGGAGGACTGACAATGGATGATGGGATTTGTAGTACTTTCACACCCCTCTGTTCCCACAGACAACTGCGGCCACCAACAAACACCGAGAAAGACCACACTTGGCACACAGCCCCAGTGACCCACTCTACATCCTACTGAACTTTGGAGGGGGCCAGAACATGGATGATGGGACTTGCAGTACCTTCCCTCACTTTCCAAGCCTGCTACAAAACTAATCCAATGACTGATCAACACCAAACCTGGCACACAGAGCCCTCATGACCCACTCTACATCCTACTGAACTTTGGAGGGGGCCAGAACATGGATGATGGGACTTGCAGTACCTTCCCTCACTTTCCAAGCCTGCTACAAACCTAATCCAATGACTGATCAACACCAAACCTGGCACACAGAGCCCTCGTGACCCACTCTACATCCTGGTGCAGTTTTGTGTGAGACAGACCACGGATGATGGGACTTGAAGTACCTTCACTCACTTCCTAAACACAATGCAACCCTCATCCATTCACCAATACAGACCAAACTTAGCACACAGAGCCCCCATGACCCAATCTACATCCTACTACACTTTGGGGGAGGGTGGACCAGAGATGATGGGACTTCCACTACCTTCAGTAATTTCATGATACCACTGCAACTCCCAATAATGATGGATCAAGACCAAACTTGCCACACAGAGCCCCCATGACCCACTCTACATCCTGCTGCACTTCTCAAATGACCCGGGCACCGCCGGGTCCCCAAGTTAGTAAATACATAAAATAAATAAGCATTGTATTGACTGTTCTTCCTGCATCACAACCGCTCCAAACACTTCAGGAACTGATAAGCCCATTCACCCACCTCCTCATCCCTGTGTCACATCCATGAAACCAATCGGGCACCTATAAAATATCCCTGTTTGGGCTAGAGAAGCAAGCTAGCTTTCCAAACTGCCTGCAGTGTTTACTCTGAACAGAGCAGAATAAACTGATTTCTGTCCAACTCCTTCAACTCCTTCTGTGTGTTTCATTGAACTGATCCAAATCTGCTGCATACCGAGAGAGAACCCGAGATTTTGGACAACAAATTTAAAGCTAATTGAAGCAGTTCATGCGTTATAAATATACGAATTAAAATGACTCGTAGTTAAGAATGGGGGGGGGGGGGAAGTGAGAGGAAATCTGCCCCGCAGAAGGGAAATTCACTACTGTAAGATTTTTATGGAGAAAAGGCATCTCCACTGAAGCCATCTCACCAATCCTTCTTTGCACAACAAGGCAAATCCTTCAAAATCCAATTCTCACAGAGACAGAAAGTGAAGTGAAATCTTCTGAATAGAGGCACAGAAAGCAAAACAAACACAACAGAGGGAGTTAACCCTTCCCTGTACTAGCCAACAGGCTTGGGCAATCATGATTCTAAATGGTTCTAAAGTACTTACAAAACTAAAGTTCTGGTGGGGAACACTAGGTGGCGCTGGTGCTTTGCTTCTACGGTGTTGCTAAAGTTCTGGTGGTGAACATTTCAGAACTCTAACAAAACTTTCAAAACTTCATTATTATTTCATTATTGGTGATTTTTAAGACAGAACCAATTAGGAACTGCCATTTATAATGAAATTTTGAAAGTTTTATTAGAGTTCTGAAATGTTCACCACCAGAACTTTAGTTTTGCCACCTAGTTTTCACCACCAGAACTTTAGAACCATTTAGAACCATGTAGTACCATGGTTGCCCAGGACTACTAGCTAAAGCTTAAAAAGATACATTTTTGGCTGGAGTTACACTTAAGAAATGTCCCTGTCCCAACTTACATACAAATTCAACTTAAGAATCTACAAAACCTATCTTGTTTGTAATTTGGAGACCGCCCATACCTTATTTATTAAGATTTACCAGATTTATTTTTTGCAGGTACCAAAATTTACTGTAAATAGTTCAGAGACCTTTCACATACTGTCATTGACTGTTGCTGAAGCTCATCACCATTTCAGCAACCTAGCATTCGTCAGCTTCAAATAATGTAGTATGCGTAACCTGACAGTTTTCTCATAGAGTATGAATTCCCCCCATCAAAAAAAGACTTGTGTGAAGCTACTCCGGGCTTTTCCACACACCCATACAACTCAAAATATCAAGTCAGAAAATCTCATAATATCTGTGTTAAACTAGGTTTTCTGAGTCCACACTGCCATATATTCCCCTTCAAAGCAAAAAATATGGGATTTTATTCAGCTGTGTAGAAGGGGCCTTCATGAGCTTCTGAGTTGTTCTGTTCTCCAACAATGCCAGCGTATGTATTTTAATTGTGTGTGCAAGGGTGACACACCTCGCGCCAAGGACAATAAGACAGACACAAGTGGTTGGATGAAAATGGCCACAACTCATTTATTGAAAACAGGAACAAAGGGTTGGCAGCCACGCATGGGTTCTGGATCAGGGTCGAACAGCCCCCATGAATGTCCAAAGGCATATGCAAGCCTGCGGTGCGAGCGGCCCAATGCCTGTCCATGGAAACTCAGCACCCCCGGGGGCCTGGGCATTATCCCCCTTACAACCAAGGGGCAATAAGCCAGCCTGATCCAGGGGCCATGCCACACGCCAAACACGGAGTTGTGACAAAGAACATAATAACGCATAACCATGAACAATGCAACAATGACATGACATGAAGAATGAACAAAATGGACACCAACAAGCAATGCAATAAGTAGGGAGGGTGGGAGGAAAAACAGAGCTGGCCCCCATGTGCAGCCTGGGCAGCCCTGGGCGGCCTTAAATAGGCTGCCCAGGCGGAAGTGCAGGCCAGCCGGCGCAAAGAGGGGCTGGGGCAGGGCCAGCCCCGTCATTGGCCGGCTGGCATTTGGTGGCGGGAAACCCCAGCGGCTTCTGGGAAGGAGAAGCCCTTGCATCTCCCCGCAAAATGGCAACGAGGGCAACCCCGCCCTGCAACCCGCTCGGCCGGTAAGTCGGCCAAGCACAATATGTTCATCTTTAAGAAAAAAAAGTTAGCATTAAAAAACTGAAAAGAAACACATAGGAAAGGGAAAAAAGCACAAATAATATGAACTAGAATTAATTTTCCATCTGGTAAAAAGATAGAACTTCCTAGAAAACTGAGCCTGGCGAATTCTCTTCCTCAAAACAGCCCTTATTCAAAAATATTCTTCAAACAAGGTTGGCAACTACCTCAATAAGATAGCCAGACTCAGAAGAGAGAGAAGAATCCAGTCAAAGTTCAAGGGTAAAGTTCCCTTTGGGGCAAATATACATCCGTGAAAGATGTTCCATTTGAAGAGTTGCCATGGAGAAGCATCAATGGGCCTTAATTTAAATTTGCAACCATTCCAAATGGTAACATGGTGCTGGCTTTTTTATTGGAGGTTGCTTTTTTCAGAAGCACAAAGCTACCTTTAAATATAGAGCTAATCTTTTATCTTTTCAAAGCAACCCATTTCCCTTTGTGAGCCTTCCATTCTCACCTGTCATGCCCTACAGGGGGAAAAAAGGTTGAGCATCCACAGTTCATGTTATCTTTGCCTGTTAAAGAAAAGAATGCAAATGCTAATGGTCTTTCAAAATGGCTCTGAAGAACAGACAAAACCTCTCCTGGCTGAAAGGTAACACCTGGTAAACTAATATATCACTTCTTGGGCCATGTCAAATCCATCTATCACTCCTTTGATATGTTATGTAAGGATAAAAAGTGAAAAGAATGTGATATTTTGGGGCCTTTTTTTCTCCAAGCACCATAGATGAAGATGTATTTGTCAGAAAAGAGGTTGGGTAGTCATGTCAGTCCACTCTGAAAAACAACAGAAATTAGCAAGTGTTGTTTGAGGTAAGCACTCCAGCCTATTTTGTCAGATGTAAGTATGCTCAGTTGTTCGATACTATTGATACTAGGGATGGTTGATCCATAAAACTTTTTGATTCTAAACTCGTGGGGGGGGGGGATTTCCATTTGCTGGGTCGTTATAGAAATATTAAATAAATAATAAATACATAAAATAATACATACTTTTTAAAAAAAAGATGGTGATAATAATGACTTAGGACTTCATCACATTGAGCTGGAGAAAAGGAGGGAAAGTGGGGGGAAGGTTGAAGTTTCATGGGGTATTGTTTTTAAAGAAGATGAAGAATTTACTCACTCCCATCACCTCCTCCAGTTTCTAACTCAACCATCTACTTCAGGGGTGGGCAATTACCGGCCCTTTTTTTTTTCAAGCACCATAGATGAAGATGGATTTGTCAGAAAAGAGGTTGGGTAGTCATGTTAGTCGATTCTGGAAAAAAACCCAGAAATTAGCAAGTGTTGTTTGAGGTAAGCACTCCAGCCTATTTTGTCAGATGTAAGTATGCTCAGTTGTTCGATACTATTGATACTAGGGATGGTTGATCCATAAAACTTTTTGATTCTAAACTATTGTGTGTGGGGGATTTCCATTTGCTGGGTCGTTATAGAAATAATAAATAAATAATAAATACATAAAATAATACATACTTTTAAAAAAAGATGGTGATAATAACGACTTAGGACTTCATCACATTGAGCTGGAGAAAAGGAGGGAAAGTGGGGGGAAGGTTGAAGTTTCATGGGGTATTGTTTTTAAAGAAGTATGCTCAGTATGCTCAGTTGTTCAATACTATTGATACTAGGGATGGTTGATCCATAAAACTTTTTGATTCTAAACTTGTGTGTGGGGGGGGGGGGGATTTCCATTTGCTGGGTCGTTATAGAAATAATAAATAAATAATAAATACATAAAATAATACATACTTTTAAAAAAAGATGGTGATAATAACGACTTAGGACTTCATCACATTGAGCTGGAGAAAAGGAGGGAAAGTGGGGGGAAGGTTGAAGTTTCATGGGGTATTGTTTTTAAAGAAGTATGCTCAGTATGCTCAGTTGTTCAATACTATTGATACTAGGGATGGTTGATCCATAAAACTTTTTGATTCTAAACTTTTGGGCGGGGGGATTTCCATTTGCTGGGTCGTTATAGAAATAATAAATAAATAATAAATACATAAAATAATACATACTTTTAAAAAAGATGGTGATAATAACAACTTAGGACTTCATCACATTGAGCTGGAGAAAAGGAGGGAAAGTGGGGGGAAGGTTGAAGTTTCATGGGGTATTGTTTTTAAAGAAGTATGCTCAGTATGCTCAGTTGTTCAATACTATTGATACTAGGGATGGTTGATCCATAAAAAAATTGATTCTAAACTCGGGGGGGAGAGAATTTCCATTGCTGGGTCGTTATAGAAATTATTACAATTTTTAAAAAATAAATTTTGTGATTGAAACGTAATTAATAACGGATTTTCGTTATTATTCATTACTCAGCTGGGAGGGAAGAATGGAGAGAAAGCCCTGAACTCTTCCCTCCCCCAGCTCAGAAGCATCGGGTTTAAATATAACACAGGATGGCTCTGAGGTGCGGGGAAAGGAAGTGTGTGTGGATGCAAGGCACACACACAGACCTTCCTTCCCCCTGTCACACCCCAGCGTGATCCCCAACCTGTTTCCTTGGTCAAGCCAGACCACAGCCAGTTAGTCTTTGAGGCCTACTAGGCCAAAGACAAACTGCAGCCAGGCACCTTGCAAAGATTCCCGGGTCATTCCTTGTTCAATGGGCAAAGCTCATCTCCCTCTCGTTTTCCAAGCGGAGATGGTACGACTCCCTTCTCCTTCCCAGGTGCCTCTACTAATTGCCAAGACCATTCTCATGTGAAAGGCCTGAAGAGGCCAGCTGGGATATGTTTTGAGAACTGATGTTCAATGCAGTCACGTCGAACAGATCAAAGCCCTGGGACCTATATAGAGACGGCCCCAGAGACAATGGGCATCTTTAGTCAACTTTGCGTTTTCCAAGCCAAGACTATAACCTGGCCTTGCCGGGCCTTCAAGAACTTTGTTGCCAAGAAATTTGTTTACTAAGCATTGAACCAAGTATTTGCCTTTCTTGGATTTAGCCCGTTTGGGGCAAGAAGATTTTCTTTGCCAGTGTGAAGCGGATTACTGAGGGGTCCTCCAGGTCCTTGGGGCGCAACACCCCCGCCCCCTCAGTGCTCTCTCGTGTTATATTTAACACGGGATGGCTCTGAGGTGCGGGGAAAGTGGGGAGGTAAGTCCCAGTTTATTCCCAAGGAGAGAAAGAGGCGGGGACTCGCGTCCCCACCTCCTCCTTTTCATGGGAATAAAGCGAGACAAACCTGTCCCGCGTTATTCCCATGGAGTGGAGGAAGAGGGGAGGTGAGTCCCCTCTTCCTCCTCTCCATGGGAATAATGCGAGACAAGGCTTGTCTCGTGTTATTCCCATGCAGGGGAGGAGGGGGGGTTGCCTCCCCACCTCCTCCCCTGGATGGGAATAATGCGAGACAAGTCCAAATTATTTGTACAAGTCCTAATAATTAATAAATAAATAAATTCCTCATTGAAAAACAAACTCCAAATATAAGGAGCCCCAAAAAAACTATCCCGCCCAACCTCATTTGGCAGTAAAGGAAGACACCATGAAAGCCCTCACCACAGATGGCCAAACAGTTGGAAGGGAGCACTAAAGGCCATCCAGTCCAACCCCCTCCTTCCCTCCCTCCTTCCTTTCCTTCCTCCCTTTCTCTACTTCCCTTCCTTCTCCTTCCTTTACTTCTTTCCCTCTCTCCCTTCCTTCCTCACTCCGAGGTTTGAAGGATCGTCCTTTGTTATTGTCCATGCAAGTGTTCTTGATAAGTCCTTTGTGTTTAGGAGATTAGGTAGCTCAGGAAATGGGAGATTCCCTGGGCCTTGGCATGCTGGAGTCACGAAAAGGTGGCATTTCATATTTTCATATAGGAACACAGGGAAGGAAAAGCATATAGGTAATACATTCATATAGGAGGGAAATAGGAACCATATCTTCCCATATCAGCCCTTCCCATCCACCAGAATCTATTGGAATCCATAAATCATGAGAAGAATCCATGGGATTTTGAGAGGAAAAAGTTCCCAAAAAGTTTCTGAAAGTCCTTCAAAAGTAGGCAAAAGTCCATAAAAGTTCAAGAAAGTTCATAAGCAGGCCCGAATCAGGCGCCTTTTGCCGCCCAAGGCCAAAGGGTCTGCCTCCGCCTCCGCCCCCCAGCTCTGCCCCTCCCTGCCCCGGCTCGGCCCCTCCCTGCCCCGGCTCTGCCCTTCCCCGCCCCCAGCTCCGCCCCACTCCTGCCCCGCCTCCTTGCTGGCGCGAGGAGGAGGAGGAAGGAAAGCCCCACCCCCGGAGCCGATGCGGGGCCTCCCCACGGCTGCTCCTCCCTCCCTCCCTCCTAAAGCCGCCATGCGGCTGAAATCGCCCTTTACAGGCTGGCTTTAGGGAGGGAGGCGGGGGCGGAGCCAGGTGGAGCCAGGGGCAAGGAGGGGTGGAGTCAGGGTCGGAGCCAATCCTCCCTCCCTCCCTCCTAAAGCAGAGCCAAGGAGAGAAGAGCAAAGGAAGGGGGGTGGCATGGATGGCGCTTTGCCGCCCCGCGCATGTGCCCTTTTAAAAAATTTTTTTTTTTGGGAATGTTTTTTTAAAAAAATTGGGGTCCGGATCTGCTGCCCCCCCAAAAAGTGCCGCCTGAGGCCATGGCCTAGGGTGGCCTTATGGGTAATCCGGGCCTGTTCATAAGTGTGGGTTACAGGGGCATTGCCATGTGGGGCCATGGGAAGAACCTTAGGTTCCCACATGGGGGAGAGATAGGGGATTATGGGATCATTCCATCCTGGTGTCCTTGGTAAAACTATGAATTCCTTGGTTTTGAACTATCTTTTACAGAATCCTGGGGGGGGGGTCACCTCCGATATCAGGGACAGTGCAGGAGCAAGCCAGAAAGGTACATTTTCTGGTGCGTGATGGGCAAATGGATTATGAGGGGCAGGACATGGTGGGATGGGATGCTGGGCAGCAGATTCTCCCTGCTTCCCCACAATTTGCTCCACTGCCCTATGGATTCCCCACATCACTGACTAACATATGATGAGGTTCCTGGTCTCCTCTCCTTCCTATCACCAATGTGCAAATAGGGTGTCCCTATCAGTAGGCTCCCTTAATAATAGTGGCGATAGACTTTATTTATTTATTTATTTATTTGTCACGTTTCTATACCACCCCTCTCAGCCCGAAGGCGACTCGGGACGGTTTACACAGGCAGTCTCTGCCCTCAATACAACACAGCAACAAGTCAACCCCCCCCCCAAGAAAAAAACATATAATAACAATTTAACAATTAAAAACATACAATTGCAGCCTCAGCATCATGTTGAAATCAGTTTCCATCACATCGTCGTCATTCCTTATATCCAATTAAGCCTTATATTTCATCAACAAATGCCTGCTCAAATAACCAGGTCTTGACTTTCTTGCGAAACGCCAGGAGGGAGGGGGCCGATCTGATGTCTTTAGGGAGGGCGTTCCAAAGCCGAGGAGCCACCACTGAAAAGGCCCTGTCTCTCGTCCCCGCCAGTCGCGCCTGCGAAGAAGGCGGGACCGAGAGCAGGGCCTCTCAGATGATCTTAAACATCTTGATGGTTCATAGGGAGAGATGCGTTCGGACAGGTAAGTTGGACCCGAACCGTTTAGGGCTTTAAAGGCTAAAGCCAGCATTTTGAATTGTGCCCGGTAGCAAACTGGCAGCCAGTGGAGTTGTACGCTCTCTGAATGGCGCTCCTGTTATCAACCTGGCTGCTGTCCGTTGGACTAGTTGCAGCTTCCGAACAGTCTTCAAAGGCAACCCCACGTAGAGAGCATTGCAGTAATCTATACGGGATGTAACCAGAGCGTGGACCACCGTGGCCAAGTCAGACTTCCCAAGGTATGGGCGCAGCTGGCGCACAAGCTTTAACTGTGCAAAAGCTCTCCCGGCCACCGCCGAGACCTGGGGCTCCAGGCTCAGCGATGAATCCAGGATCACACCCAAACTGCGAACCTGCGTCTTCAGGGGGAGTGTAACCCTGTCCAACACAGGCTGTAACCCTATGCCCTGTTCGGCCTTTCGACTGACCAGGAGTGCCTCTGTAGCACAGCAGTTCTCGTTTGTGCCTGGTGGGCAGGGGTCAGCACCCGGGGTCCCATTAGCATTAGGACCAGCAGTGCCAGAACATGATTCAGAGGATGAGCTGGATGACTGGGGCAAAGGGCAGCTTTCCCCTGATGGGCCTCTTTCGCCCACAGAGAGCCTGGCATGGGAAGAAATGTTGTTTGGGCCTAGCGAAGACATAGATAACCAGGTGCAGATGGAAGACAGCGATTCTGGCAGCTACGAGCACCCGGGTGGGAGAGATTCCCAGGAGCCACTTAGGGAAAACATGGAAGAAAGCGTTTGGGAAATGGCTAGGGAGGAGAGCTCTCAGGGAGATAGAAACACAGCTGCAGAGAGACAAGGTCGAACCTTTGATAGGAGACGGAACATCGAGTCTAGCAGAAGGGAATGGTCTAAGAGCATAGACCGGCCGAGGTCCGTGAGCAGCGATTGGAGACGAAGAAGCCTAGAGCGTCGGGGACCTCGGCCGAGGGATTAAGTATAGGATCCGTGGGAACGAATCCTCAGTGCTCCGGCCACGTCTTCCCTGAATAGGCGTGAAGCGGAGTAGGACCACGAAGCTAAGCTAGCCCGTGGTCATCAAGCCTTGCCTTGCCTTGCCTTGCCTTGTTCCTGATCCGCCTGGTTGTGCGGAGCCTTGCCCTGTTTCCTGATCTGCATCGTTGCGCGGAGACTTGCCTTGTTTCCTGTTCCGCACGGTCATGTGGAGCCTTGCTGAACTTGGAGCCTTGCTGAACTTTGAGCCTTGCTGAACTTTTAGCCTATTTGCCACGTTTTTTGGACATTGTTACTTCAAGCCTTTTTGGATTGTTTCACTATTCTAATGAACACTATCTTTGAACTGTTTTCTAATTCAATAAAGTAGTTAGCCTTCAGTCTGTCTCTGTGTGTGTGATTAAGGGGCCGGTCAAGACCATGCATCGTGACAGCCTCTGTCTTGTCTGGATTCAATTTCAATTTGTTTGCCCTCATCCAGTCCGACACAGCGGCCAAGCACCGGTTCAGGACCTGAACAGCCTCCTTAGTAGCAGGTGGGAAGGGTGACAGAGTTGGGCGTCATCTGCGTACAGATGACACCACTCGAAACTCGGATGACCTCCCCAGCGGCTTCATGGTTCTCACAGGTGATTAAATGGCCTCAAATAAAAGGCTCTCTTCTGACATTGTTCCACATATAGGGCTATGTTCTTTAAAAAAGAGACTATCCTGCAAGGTGGAGGTATTGTGAATTTTGTGATGACTTTTTAAAATTAATTAATAAGAGAGTTACGGGGGAAAGAAAACCAATACCATTGCTATGCTAAAGTTCCCAGGGTGATTTTGTTGTTGTTTCATTTTAAGAGTCAGCTTGTCTTCCTAATTAATGTAGGACCGTACTGGGCTCTTGGGGGAAAAATAATCCATTCTCTTATGGGCATGACTTTTTTAAAAAAAATCTGTTGCCACTGCATTTTATCTTTTTTTGAGCAGAATAAAGACAGTGTTTGTCCAAGCTATTTCAACTCCAAAAGTACTGCAGCAAATGTCTTTTCCCTCCACAAATACCAAGCCAGTATAATTACTGGCTTGGTATTTACTTGCTGAGTCCCTTAGGGCAGTGTTTTACAACCTTTTTTGAGCCGCGGCACATTTTTTTACATTTACAAAATCCTGGGGCACACCACCAACCAAAATGACACAAAATGACACTCTAACACAGTAATACATATAGTTAATATGTTTTTAAATGTATTTATACACTCACTGTGAAACCTGGACCTGTTTCGATGAACCCAACGTAGATATCCTGGCAGGAATGGCAGAAAGACACAAACTTCCCACACAGAACTCCCATAACCAAGAGAAAATACTATAAGAGTTTGGTGGGCATTGACCTTGGGTTTTGGAGTTGTAGTTCACCTCTATCCAGAGAGCACTGTGGACTCAAACAATGTTGGATCAGGACCAAACTTGGCATGAATACTCCATATGCCCAAATGTGAACACAGATGGAGTTTGGGGAAAATAGACCTTGACATTTGGGAGTTACAGTTTCTGGGATTTATAGTTAACACACAATCAAAGAGCATCCTGAACTCTTGCAACAATGGAATTGGACCAAACTTGGCCTATTGAACTCTCATTACCAACAGAAAGTACTGAAAGGGCTTGCTTGGAAATTGACCTTGAGTTTGGAAGTTGTAGTTCACCTACACCCAGAGAGTACTGTGGACTCAAACAATGTTATGTTATGTTGTTGTTCGTTTTCTATTCAGAATCACAATGTTGGAAGGAGGCTCACCACTTTAAGGTCCCGAAAGCTGGCATGGGCAAACTTCGGCCCTCTTGGTGCTTTGGACTTCAACTCCCACCATTCCTAACAGCCTGAGGCCCTTTCCTGCTTAAGTGGCTGAGGAGGGAAAAGGAAAAGGGCCTGAGGCTGCTAGGAATGGTGGGAGTTGGAGTCCAAAACACTTGGAAGGTCCAAGTTTGCCCATGTCAGCTTTCGACAGAGACCTCTTCCTCCCCCTCCCCTTTGCGCCCTTTCTTCCCCCTCCTGCCAAACACTTACTTTTTCTTCTACACTGCTGCCTCTGCTGCCATTTTGATCTGAGGGGGCAGCGTGAGCGTGTTCAGGAGGGGAGGGGGAGGAAGATGTGACCCGTGTGGGCGCTACTGCGCAGGCTCGCCCCAGAGTAAAGCGAGGGAAAGCGAGCAGAGCGAGGCTGGGAAGAAGGGAGCCCAAGTGGAGAAGAAAAAGTGTTTGGCAGGAGGGGAAGAAAGGGTATTGGAGGTTCCAATTTCCCACGGCACACCTGATGATCGCTCACAGCACACTGGTTGGGAAACACTGCCTTAGGGGAGGTAGGACGGGTTATAAATAAAGTTATTTATTCATTTATTTATTTATTTTATTTCGGTGCATGAGGGAGAAAATGTTCACAAAAGCTCCTTTACACTTTCTACAATGTAGATCCAAATCATGGTTGAGCATCACATCTGGATTATTCCATGAAACTCACTTATTTGTGCATTATTGTGTGCATCTTAATCATAATTTCTGAATCGTTTTAACCAGAATGTTCTGAAACCTATAGCATGCACGTTACACTGTTAGAAATATGTGATTGTTTCATATAGGAGGCTGCGTTTCCTTCTTCAGTTACAGGAGGAAGAGAACCATTCATTCATCTATGTATATAATAAAAGTGAGTGTTTGCGGCGGTGCGGAGGGAGGAATATGCGGCAGCGTTTCGATTGGTTGCCACTGCGGGATTATTTGCATAAAGGGCTCTGATTGGCCAGCCTCAGAACTCCAACATTCTACGGCCCCAGACAGAGGGGATTGGTTGCCACTGAAATGGTATTTGCATAAAGGGCTCCGATTGGCCATCCACATTCCAACATTCTAAGGGAAAGGCCTCAGGCAGTCAGCCACTGCGGCCAACAGCAATGACGAATCAGGAACACACTTGGCAAACAAGGGACCAATGGCCCACTTCATAACCTGGTGTGGTTTAGGGCAGGATAAACCACAAATGATGGGATTTGCAGTACCTTCACCTCATACACTTCCCAAACAGCACTGTAGCCCCTATACATCACAGACCACGCCTAAAATTGACAGAAAGGCTTCCTTAACTTGATTTTCCTGACTAGGCCTCAGCACATGGGATACTGTTTGGCTCCCTCAACTTGATTTTCCTGACTAGGCCCCCGGGACTCGCAGTACCTTCACTAAGTTCCTGAGACCACTGCAAGCCACATAAACATCTAATAGGAACCAACCTTGGCACACAATGCCTTCCTCAAATAACCTGGGCACCGCCGGGTTCTCAGCTAGTAATAAATGAAGCAGGGACCAAGGAGTGATATTTGCTCCTTTATAGTTTCAATACAGACACTGAGCCTCTCCATTGGTGCCCCCTTGTCATGTGGGAGAGGCTTGCGCACCCTAATGAAGTTGTGAGCTATGCTGGCAGTGGCATAATAGCCACCGGTAGGGCCTCCCATGCGAAGCCGGATCTTGCACTCCGCAAAATAAGCATTTGCTTACCACTTGGCAATATGCAGGGGTGCATTTTTCATTGTCCCCAGCTCCCTCCGATGCCTCGCTGCCTTCTGCCACTGGCCGGTCCGCACAACGTCTGCCTCCATCAGTGCCGGCTCCGAGCACGAGGAGCGTAGCCTGGAGGAGGGAGGGAGGATTATACCAACGCCGACCTTAGCGGGATAGTCCCCTGGTCTCTGAAGAAGCTCAGGAGAGTGAAACGATCCAGCGCGGATATTCATTCAATACATATATTGATGTATGTATTATTGATTATGTATACAAAACAGCGCACCTTTAGATTATACCAACGCCGACCTTAGCGGGATAGTCCCCGGCTTCTGAAGAAGCTCAGGAGAGCGAAACCATTCAGCATGGATATTCATTTGATACATATATTGATGTATGTATTATTGATTATGTATACAAAACAGCACACCTTTGGATTATACCACAGCGCACTTTTGGATTATACCAACGCCGACCTTAGCGGGATAGTCCCCGGTCTCTGAAGAAGCTCAGGAGAGCGAAACCATCCAGCATGGATATTCCTTTGATACATATATTGATGTATGTATTATTGATTATGTATACAAAACAGCACACCTTTGGATTATACCAACGCCGACCTTAGCGGGATAGTCCTTGGTCTCTGAAGAAGCTCAGGAGAGCTAAACGATCCAGTGTGGATATCCATTCGATAGGACCGCATGGAGCACCAATTGGATTATAGTCTATGGACTGTTTATAGTGTGTTTATGGACTGTTTGCATGGACTGTGAATTTTGATACACGAACTAGTATTATTAGTTATTTTGAACATTGGAACGCTCTAATAAAGGACCATTCAACGCGAATGCACCCTGGGAGTAATCCCTGCATCATTTAAACATAGAGGCGTGAGTGATCTCAATTATTATACAAATATTGATTTTTATTGTGCTGAACGGAGATATTTGTGTTGAAACCTATTGTGCTGAATGAATATTATTGTGCTGAACGAATATACTTAAGTATTATACATTCAGTTTCCTTTGTGGTCGATACTGTGTAAGCTCCTCTTACAGTCCTGTGTTACATAGGGTAACCACCACTGTTTGTTTTGCTTAAAGCAGAGATGGCCACAGTACCCAACCAAGAGTGCATAAACCCTGAAAAGTTGCAGAAATATTGAAAATCCAGATCACAGACCTGGTTCTATCCATTCTCCTCCCATCTTGTGGTGTGTGCTGGTTTGGACTTCAAATCCCAGAAACACCTCTTGTAGGGGTTTGTGTTTTTTTTGGAAACGTTTAAAAAATTTCACTGAATTAGCAAAATGATTTGAAACTTGGCAGGCTTGCACTTGTAAATGTGTCCTACAAGTGCACTCTGTTTTGTGTATTTTGATATGGATTTTATAGGAAGTTTTAATACGTATTTTTATAGAAATACATTTGAATGTGTGTATTTGTGGTATTTTTACATTTTTAATGCGTTTTAATTATTCTGTAACACACCTTGAGCCATGAGGGGAGGTGGGTAAGAAATAAAATTATTATTATTATTATTGCCATAAAAATGACAGAAGGACAATCCTTGCAATTTCCCCCATCAGCACCTATGGACGGAATCTTACCAAAATAAAAACAGAACTCAGGATTCCAAATTACGAATCCTAACGACCCCACTTTTAATCTCCCGGAATCTTCCCAAAAACAGAACTGGGGGCACCTGAAATCTGAAACAAAAATGGAATGGATTTCTGTTATTTCACACACACCCCGAGTCACCTTCAGGCTGAGAGGGAGTGGTATACAGATGTGTTAAATAAATAAATAAATATTTTTGCCTTTTTTCAATGGTGGAATCTTAGTGAGATTACAGTAAGTAAATGGTACATCATATAAATAATTGTGCATTGAACAATTCACTCTTCTCCTTTCTATGACAGAAAAGCAGCTTCCAGAACACATTTTTCTAAAAGGCTGTCCCACAAGGTAGACTAACTAAGGACTTGCTACTTGCTGAACCACAACTTCAGTTTCTCACAGCCACAACTTTCTTAGTTCATCACTGCAGTTTCTACTTCTGGAAACAATTCTGTCCAGATGAGCACTTTTGGTGAAAGTGTAAATGTCATCGGGTGGTTAGTCCATTCTAGGATATTTGTCTGAATTTTTAAAATGTATCTTTGGTAGTGAACACCATTTGCAACTGTGGTTCAGCACTAAGCTCCTTTTAAGTTTGGATAAAATATTCCAAAGATTTTAATAAGTGTATTTTTACAATGACTCTGTTGTAACCCACCATGAACCACAAGGAAAGGTAGGTGTGGTGAAGTCATATTTATTGGTTACAGGGTGTAAATGTAGTTGATATTTATGTATATGTAAGTATTTTGTAAGGGTGGAACTTCGCTAACCCTAAAAGGTTAATAGTGATATTATCTGGCAGAGCTTCCAAGAACCTCCGTTACCATAGAAACTGGGGCGGAGCCTGCAGATAAGCTTTAGAATCCTCGGATTCAAATATTTTCAGCTGGTGGCTAACTGCAAACGCAGAAGGGTGTGTGAGAGAGTGAGGGAGTCTGTTTAGCCAGCTTTCAGAGTGGTTTAAAAGACTCTGGTTTTATTCTAAGCCTGACTCTACTCTGGGAAGGGTAGTAGTTTAGGTGTGTAGACTGCTAAGGAAGCAGTGGTTGTTAATGATCAGCAGAGTGTGTGTAAACTGCTGAGTTATTAGTTTTAGCAGTAGCTTAGTGTTAGACTGTATCTCCATAGTTAGCATATTGTAACCTTAAGCAAGTACCTCTGAGTAGATTGTAACCACCCAAGCTCTTGAACTCTTGAAACCACCAAGCTCGAAACACTGTTTAAATAAACTTGACAGTTCTTTGATAAAAACATCTATTCTGGTGATTCTTTCTCCCACGAGTCTTGAAAACACCTCTTTCTTAGGGAGTAACCGAGCTCCGTAAATTAAATGGTGGCAGCAAGTAAAAGTTAAAAGAATCCCTACATATTGTGGTGGCTGTGGTAGTATATTCTGTCCTGTCACAGGCCTGAGTTCGAATCCTCACATTCTCTCCACACTTAAGACACAAATTCGAATTCAGCTCCATCACACAATTGGCTGTAAGTCAGATCCTCACAGCAGGTAAGAAATAAAATTATTACTGCTACTACTACAGGCAGGCGCCAAGTTATGAACACGATAGGTTCTGTAGGTTTGTTCTTAAGTTGAATTTGTATGTAAGTCAAAACAGGTACATTTTAAGTGTAACTCTCTCTCTCTCTCTCTCTCTCTCTCTATATATATATATATATATATATACACACACACACACACACACACACACAAGTTGGACAGGTTCATTCAGATGAGTCTGAAACATGGGAAAAACTTCCGATTCTTTACTTCCGAAGCTGTAAACAGGAAAGGTGGAAGGGGGGGGGGGGAATCCGAATTTGAACCACTTATCTCTATTTTTGGAAATATTCCATAATGTTCAGATGTCTCCCAGGGTTCTTTCAATTTTCACAACCATTAAGCAACTTTTGTAAAGCCTAAAAAGTTTTAAAGTCTCAAGCTTTCCCTCCCCCGGCGATGCAAGATGGGTGAGGTGGGCATGGCTAAACACAGCCATTGTTGTAATTTGTGAAGGCCAGGCCTCCAATGGTAGAGATTGCAAAAGGCTACATTTCCCACACTGCCTTGCTGCTCATTACCCAAAATGGCTGAAGGACCCCAAAATAGCACTCTTCGTCTAAACATAAAATAAACTGATTGAATCTACAAATTTGAATTATTTTCTATTTTGTGTGTTGGGGTTCCCATGGTGGCCAGCAGATGCTTACAAACAGGATATGAGTTTAATACAGCTCTCATGTTTATGTTCATCAGGAAAATGGCAGCACTGTACATAGAATACAGACAAAGGATACTGGATTATGCATATGTCCACTATAACTAGTAGCCACTTATAGCTTTATCCTTCACAAATCTGTCTAATCCCCTTTTGAAGATGACTTCGCTGATGGCTATGTTGTGCATTCCATAATTTAGTCGAGACTTCCACCATTTCCCTTGCATTTTTGGTGATGCCAAATCAATGCCACCTGAACCACTTTCTCAAATCCAGTACAACTCCCATACCTGTGGGACTGGTATCGACGGTTTCAGTTATCCACTTCCAACAAAATATATCCTCTCAGCATTTTCTAGGTACTGCAATATGATTCTATGATATTCTTGGGCCAGATGCCCTTTATTTCAATAGGGTTCAATAATATCTGCGGTTTTGTTTATCTTCACAAAGTCCAGCAATGTGTGTACTGGGATTGTACTGGATGCTCATCTACGCACAGGCCCGGATTATGCGAATGTGGCACCCTAGGCCACACTCTTGAAGCGCCGCCCTTGCTCTTGGGGGTGGGGCCGCTTGCGGGGGCGGGGCCGCTTACTGGGGGTGGGGCCACTTGCGAGGGTGCCCCCGCTGCTCACGCCGGCCCGCCCCTCTTCCTTAATTGACTGAAGGAAGGGGGGCGGTGCTGCCGTGAGCAGCAGGGAGGGGGCGGTGCCGGGACTTCCCTCCACCCCCTCCTCTCTCGCGCATCAGGAGGGGGCGAAAGGAAGTCCTAGGCCCCCTCCCTGCTGCTCGCGCCGGCACCGCCCATCTTCCTTCACTGATTGAAGGAAGAGGTGCGGTGCCGGTGTGAGCAACAGGGAGGGGGCGGAGCCAAGACTTTCCTCCGCCCCCCTCCTCTCTCTCGCATCAGGAGGGGGCAGAGGGAAGTCCTAGGCCCCCTCCCCGCTGCTCACGCCGGCACCGCCCCTCTTCCTTCAGTCAGTGAAGGAAGAGGGGCGGTGCAGGCGTGAGCAGCAGGGAGGCGGCGGTGTGAGAGCTCCACCCCCTCCCTCTCTCTCACGTCAGGAGGGGCGGAGGGGCGGTGCCACGCCGGCACCACCCATCTTCCTTCACTGATTTCCTCCGCCCCCTCCTCCCCCTCTCTCTCTCGCATCAGGAGGGGGCGGAGGAAGTCCTAGGCCCCCCTCCCGCTGCTCACGCCGGCCCCGCCCCTCTTCCTTCAGTGAGTGAAGGAAGAGGGGCGGTGCAGGCGTGAGCAGCAGGGAGGCGGCGGTGCTGAGACTTCCCTCCACCCCCTCCTCTCTCTCACGTCAGGAGGGGGCGGAGGAGTCCTAGGCCCCCTCCCCCACTGCTCGCGCCATCTCCGCCCCTCTTCCTTTATTGACTGAAGGAAAAGGGGCAGGGCCGGTGCGAGCAGCAGGGAGGGGCGCTTCCACCACCGCACGCATGCACACTTTTTTTCCTGATTTTTTTTTGCATTTTTCCCCAATTTTTTTGAATTTTTAAAAATTTCTTTTTACTTTTTTGGGGGGTCTGGATCTGCTGACCCCCAGGTACTGCCCTAGACCCTGGCCTAGGGTGGCCTTATGGGTAATTCGGGCCTGTCTATGCATACTCACACACACACATCTGTCCTATTTTCATGTCACACTAAGAAGCAATCGAAACAACAAGTCTTTGTCTTTCATTCCACGCTTTTTCAAATTTGTAACTGCCTAATGAAAAACCACACAACACTAAGCAGGAAACAGTTATTTTTAACACTGTACTTCTTTCACTGCTCACCTCAGAGCTGTCTATACTTTGGATTTCATTTTATGCTGGTTACATCTAATTGTGTAAAGTTGTTGTTTACCAGAATACAGAACTAGATGAATCAAATCATTCACATATTTTCTTTTCTTTTTTTACTTTTTGATTTCTTTTTTCTTATCTTCCCTTTCTTTTTATTTATTTAATGATTTTTATTTATTTATTTTTTGCACAAACCTACTATGAAATGATAATCCACTTCTGCTCATGGAAGAAAGTTTAGATGAGATGATTCTATTACAGGGCTGTCCAACTGGCGGCCCCGGGGCCGGATCCAGCCCCGTAGGCTGTTGGACACGGCCCCACCTACGCCCTCAGCCGCCATTTTTAAATTTTTTTAAAAATCGATTTTTTTAAAAAAAAATGGCGGCCGGGGGGGAGAGGGAGGCGGGGCAGGGAGGAGGAAGAGAGCTAGCTCCTCCGCGCCCCCCTCCCTACCTAGGCGGGGGGAGCCACCGAAAAGGGCAGAAGGCGGCGGCAAGAGCAGCGCGTCACAGCCCTGCCGTGACGCGCTGCTCTTGGCGCCGCCTACTCCTCCTTTCGGCCTAGGAAGGGGGGGGCGCCAAAAGGAGGAGTAGGCGGTGCCAAGGGGCAGCGGGTCACGCCAGGCCTGTGACGCGCTGCCGTTGGCGCCGCCTTCTGCCTTTTCAGCGCCCCTCCCTTCCTAGGGCAGGGAGCCGCCGAAAAGGGCAGAAGGCGGCGCCAAGAGCAGCGTCACAGGCCTGGCGTGACGCGCTGCTCTTGGTGCCGCCTACTCCTCCTTTCGGCGGCTCCTCGGCCTAGGAAGGGAGGGGGCACCGAAAGGAGGAGTAGGCGGTGCCAAGGGGCAGCGCGTCACGCCAGGCCTGTGACGCGCTGTCGTTGGCGCCGCTTCTTCTGCCGGGCCCCCCTCCCTTCCTAGGGGAGGGGAGCCGCCGAAAAAGGGCAGAAGGCGACGCCAAGAGCAGCGCGTCACAGGCCTGGCGTGACGCGCTGCCCTTGGCACTGCCTACACCTCCTTTTCGGCGGCTCCCCTGGCCTAGGAAGGGAGGGGGCGCCGAAAAGGAGGAGTAGGCGGTGCCAAGAGCAGCGCGTCACGCCAGGCCTGTGACGCGCTGCTCTTGGCGCCGCCTACTCCTCCTTTTGGTGGCTTTAGGAGGGGCGGGTCCTGGGCTGGGGCGGGGCCTGGGGCGGGGCCTGGGGCGGGGCCGAGTGGCCCCGCAGGTCATCAGTGATCTCTTATCCGGCCCTGGACCCGCCAGAAGTTGGACAGCACTGTTCTATTACATTCATTTACCATTAAAATAAAGTTGGGGTTCTTTCTAAATGTGTGCTATGATGTAATTACAGGAAGAACAATAAACCACGACATGTGGTTGCGATGGAATGGAATAATTTCACTCTTATTACCTTTTAGACGAGAGACAGGGCCTTCTCAATAGTGGCCCCTCGGCCATGGAATGCCCTTCCTAGGAACATTAGATTGGCCCCCTCCCTCCTAACATTTCGGAAGAAGCTGAAGACCTGGCTGTTTGAGCAGGCATTTGCAGACGAATTGTAATAATTTTAACTGAGACCTTTGGAATATGATGTTGCAATGGAAATCGACTCTATTCTATTGATGAGATACTGAGATTTGGGGTTTTTTTTTACAATTTCATAATTTTAACTCTTAATTGTATTGTTTTATATAGTTATGTATTAATTGTTTGTTGTATTTTGCACCGGGAATGTGGCGCAGCTGGCTAAGTGTCAGTTGCATAAGATCTCTCTGACCAGTAGGTCATGAGTTCGAGGCCTGCCCAGGTCGAGGTGGGTGCTCGACCTTAAGTGTAGTCTACTGTTGACCTTTGCAGCCTGAAAGACAGTTGCATCTGTCAAGTAGGAGATAAAGGTACCACATTAAGTGGAGAGGCAAATTTTGGCTGAATTATGAGGCCATTAAAGAACTCCAGGAACGCTGGGAACGCTGAGAGATGAGTGCGTCAGCTCCCCCTGGTGGCCAGAGTTTGCCTCTGTTCGTTTATATGTGTGTTTGTGAAATAGCAGGAATTGTCTGCTAAAGTATGTGTAATCCGCTCTGAGTCCCCTTCGGGGTGAGAAGAGCGGAATATAAATAAAATAAATTAAAAAATTGTATTTTATATTGTGGCATTGTTGCCGCGTGTACACCGCCTCGAGTCACCTTCAGGCTGAGAGGGGCAGTATAAAAGTACAGTACAGTAAATAAATAATTAATAAATAAATAAATAAATTTTATTCAGCAGAGCTGAAGGAAAGACTATCGGACCAAAGCCAAACATTATCCTTCATCTTAGGTTGAAATCTCAAACCTTTTTATGCTCTTCAGGCCTGCTTCAGGGGTTTTATAAACTCATAAAAGAACAACACAGAAATCCATGGTATCGCGTTATTAATAATTACATTTTTGGATATTTGATAAGACTGAGATTTTGTGGCCTGGCCACCCGCCTGGAGTGGTGCCCTCCCTGTCCAACTTCGATGGTGCCCCCCTTCATCCATCTTCCACTGTTAAGAGCTTGAGTGTCGTCCTGGATTCACAGTTGACTATGGAGGCCCAGATCGCTAATGTTAGTATGGGCCTTTTTGCTGTCTCCGGCAGGTGAGACAGCTAGCACCATACCTTTCAGAGGAAGCCTTGGCTACAATCATCCATGCGACGGTTACATCTAGACTGGATTATTGTAACGCCTTGTATGTTGGCCTTCCCCTGTCGAGTACTCAGAGGATCCGCATTATTCAGAATGCAGCTGCCAGGCTACTTGAAAAACACATTTGAGATGCCACATAACTCCAACTCTGCTGCATTTGCACTGGCTTCCAAGGGAATTCTGGGCCCTGTTTAAGTTGTTGATTCTGACCTTTAAGGTGCTTTATGGTCAGGGGCCAGCAGTGCCGGCCTTTGGCATTCCGCCATGTAAGCGGCCACGTAGGGCGACGGGTCCTGGGAGGGGCGTCGGCGCCTGCGAGGCGCCGCCACGCTGGCCGCCCCTCCGCGCACCTCCTGCCTGAGAGCCAGTGCTCCCCGCCGGCGGCGCAGCCGGTGATGCAGCCGGCGGCGCAGCCGGTGATGCAGCCGCGTCGGATGTCACTGCGCATGCGCAGGCGTGTGTGACGCACTCGCGCAGCTGCGCGTGACATCACCACGCATGCGCAGGTGTGCGTGACATTGCCGCGCAGCTGCGTGTGACGTCACTGCACATGCGCAGGCGTGCGTCATGCACGCCTGCGCATGCGCAGTGACGTCGCCGCGCGGGCTGCCGCGTCCAGCAGGCCTGGGGGAGGGGCGCAGAAATAAGGCTCGCCTACCCCCAGGAGAGGTGGGACCGCCCCTGGGGGCCAGCATATTTCAGAGACCGCCTCTCCCCTCTTCGCTGACAGTGGTCACCGCGACTCCTCCAACTAAACTTACTGGCCCCAGGGAAGTATGCTTCGAGAGCACAAGACGTAGGGTCATCTCCATCTCTGCCCCTGTCTTGTGGAACTCCTTGCCTCCCCACTTGAGGGCCATGCGTCACTTGCGACCCTTTGCTTAGGCACTCAAGACCTGGCTTTTTAGCAGAGCTTTTGATGTTTAATGCAGTCTATTCGGTATTGTGTAATGTTTTTATGCAATTGTTTTATGTAGCACCAGGAATGTGGCGCAGCTGGCTGGGTGTCAGCTGCATAAGATCTCCACTGACTAGAAGGTCATAAGTTTGAGGCCTGCACGGGTCGAGGTGGGCTCTTGACCTATTGTGTAGCCTGTTGTCAACCTTTGCAACCCAAAAGACAGTTGCATCTGTCAAGTAGGAAATGAAGGTACCACTTAGTGGAGAGGCTAAATTTAACTAATTTACAAGGCCATAAAAAAGATATCCAGAAAACACGCTGAGGAATGAAGGGGTGCGACAGCTCCCCCTGGTGGCCAGATGTTACATTGCCTCTGTCTGTCTGGTGTGTTTGTGTGTCTAAATATAATGTGCACATTGTAATCCGCCCCGAGTCCCCTGCGGGGTGAGAAGGGTGGAATATATATGAGGTAAATAATAAATAATAATAAATAATAAATAAATAAATTGCCTGGAGCATTTTAATAGAGGGCGATTAACATTAACAAGTGAGAAACTGATGATGACGATGATACCATCATATATATTTATATGTTGTATTTTTAGGATAGTGTTGTGCCCCAAGGACTTGGAAGACCCCTCAGTAAACCGCTTGGCACTGGCCATGTTTAAATGTTTTATTTAGAATAATTGGATATAGCAAACAGGCTAGAACAGGGCCGTAGCCAGGATTTTGATTCGGGGGGGGGGGCTGAGTTTGGTTCGGGGGGGGCTGAGACTGGGTGGAAGAGGGTCTACCCTAGCAAACCTTTTGTATTGTTATCCCAATAACCCCATTAATGTGGGATTTAATGAGCATGGTGATCAGATCATGATATGAATAAACATAACAGTTTAAATAATGTACCAGTAAGGCCTTTTCGCGGACCACCCTGAGAATTTCGGGGGAGCTGAAGCCCCCTTAGCCCCCCCCCCCGGCTACATGCCTGGGCTAGGATTACAGTCTAGAGATGTTTCCAAACACCAATAGATAGCAGCAAATTGTCCAAAAGAAGCAGGATAGCAAGGTTATAGTCCTTTGGTAAAACAGGAACAAAGCAAAGAGAATCTTCTTGCCCCCAATCGGGCTAAATCCAGGAAAGGTAAGTTCTTGACGCAAGGCTTGGCAAACAAAGTTCTAGGCAGGCCCAATGGCCAGGCAAGGTTCCGTGAAGGCTTGGCTTGGAGTTCTGAACGTTGGCGAAAGATGCTTCTATCTCTGAGACCTGGCTTAAGTAGGTCTCATACGCTTTGAAGTTACGACACCACCAAGACGTCGGACTGGGCTCTCATAACAGTTCTCCAGCTGGGCCTTCTCGAGCCTTTCACATGGGAATGGTATGTGATCCCAATTAGCAGTAGCACCTGGGCAAAAGGGAGTCGTTCCATCTCCACTTATCGGGCTGAGAGGGAGCCGAGCTCCACTTGTCCTTGAACGATGAATGAACTGGGAGTCTTGGCCAAAGCTGCCTGGCTGCAGCTTGTCTTTTGGCCTAACAGGCCTAGGGTTGCCATTTTTTGATATAAGAAATAAGTGACATTTATGGGATTTTTCACAAAAATAAAAGACACTTCATTAAAATCTTGAAACTCAAACATTAGGTAGAAATAGTTTTATTAACATAATAAGATAATGATTGAAACTCACAAAAGAAACTGACTTACACCCTCATAACAGGACATGGCATGTTTCTGCATGCTTTGTCATGCAGAAAAAACATTATTAGAACTACCTAATTTTCTCCATCTGTATTTAGTACTTGACTTTGCTGACTTTAAAAGTGCACTGTCTAAACATTAAAATAAAATAAATTTTATAAGACAGTACATCTTCATGATTATTATGTCAATAGTTAATGGTATAGTATAGTATGGGATACACAGCATTGTATAGTATTTGGATGCACAGCTAGGCCTATTTTAAGAGTAACTCTCAAGCAACCAGAAACTATCTTTATCCAACATGATCCAACATTCCCCTTGGGTAACAGTTAATTAGTCTACTGTACTTTGAAAAAGTCCTGTATCGCCTCTTCCTTCCAACGGGGACGCAGGCTGCCCTGCGAGTGGGAATCCCCGGGCAGGCATTGCCGTGGAAACCGCAGCGCGCACCTTCCTCTGGTCAACCCCGTCCAGTCCTGTCCTGCTAGTCAAAAATAAGGGACAGGGCCTGAAAATAAGGGACACAAATTTTAGGGCCAAAATAAGGGACGGCCCTTAGAATAAGGGACACATGGGAACCCTAAACAGGCCTGACTGGAATAACATGGCTTCGGTCTGGTTTGACCAAGGAAACAGGTTGGGAACCAGGCTGGGGTGTGACAGATAGACCTGAGTGTACATCACCCAAAACATGTGCCTACCAAGACTACTACTTGTTGATTAACAAAGTAACCATGGTTTGATCCTCTTGAGATGTGGCTTCACTATCTTCTGGGGACTTTGAATTCAATGGCACCTGGAGGGTCACAGGTTGCTCAACTCTGTTCAAGAGTAACCTCCAAAGATGAAGGTAGGGCAGTCTCTTGTTCTCTTATGGTGGCCATCAGTTTGATGTTTCCCCTTCTTACCCAAACGCTGAGGAAATAGTGAAGGCTTGGTGGAGCTCAGCCCCATGCTAAGCGATATGAAAGAAATGTGTTCCAAGAATCAAACAGGATGTGGTAGGAGTTAAATCGAGAGAAGCTACCAGAATAGGCGGAGAAATAGCACACAGTAGGAGCTCTGTGCTACAACAAAGCAGGCTCGGTAGACATGAAACTTCAAGACGTGTGCTTTTCTGTGGTTCTCTCTCAACATGACATACCTTAATCTGTTTGAAGAAGCGCTTCTTGGTTAAAACAATAGCAATGCTTGGCCTCATTTTGATATCACACAAAACACACACACAGATGTTGGTGCAACTTTTCTTTGCTTTGATAACTTTCTCCCCAACCCTTTCTGTATATGAGAAGTCACATACAAACACACGTGTGTGTGTGTGTGTGTGTGTGTGTGTGATCTTTGGCATCCTGCTGATTTTATTCTTTCATCACATATCCAGTCTGAAGCTTTGTATCTGCATTCTGAACAAAGTCTGCCACTGATAACTAGAGCCAATTTGTGGAATTGCTAAAGTGGTACACCTTCAGGTAGATTACTACAGGATAAAGTTGGCATGTGGAGTCTCATATTAATTGTAGACACAAAAAGGACAACCAAAATTGGAGGCGGAAGACATGTTTCTCAAGATAAGCTTTGTTTTGCAGTTGATTCTAGGGCTGGTTGATCCATTAAAAATTGTTTCTATTGTCTAAAGGCAAAAATAATAATAAAGATCCTATACCAGCAATTACAACAGTGGTATATGGAGGAGGAACAAATAAAGGAGTGCCAAAGGACTTCGGTCAAAGTATTTACACCTTCCAATGGGAGGAACTATGGAACAAAAAATTAAAATACTATGGCCTCAGATATCAATGAGAACTGGTATAAGATGTACTTTAGGTGGTACTATACGCCAAAAATAATAGCCAAAATGAACAAAGATGCTTCCCACAGATGCTGGAAATGTAATAAGGAAATAGGCTCCTTCATCCACCAGTGGTGGGAGTGTAAAAGAATTAGGAAATTCTGGAAAGATATTCACAAACAATCTCAAAAAAATCATAAAATCAAGATTTCCATTTAAGCCACCGACTTTCTTGCTCGGAATCACAACACAAAAGCTAACAAGCAATCAAGACCGCATGCTTTTCCTAATGACCACAGCAGCAAGACTTTTATTACCCAGGGTCTGGAAACAACAAACTATTCCAACTACGGACGATTGGATCCTAAAACTATCTATATATATATAAAGGAAGAGCCGTCATGTGAAGACTACCTCAACCAGAGAAACCTTACAACGCAGAAACACAAAACTTGCCAACAGAAATAGGCCTCAAGCAAGGTACGTTTGTAGCAAAGAAACTTCCCCCCCCAAAACCTAAAAGGCCCCCAAAACAACGAGTAAAAATAAAACTACATTTCCCAGCATCCTCCGGGGCTGCCAAAGACTCCCCCAGCCTCTACATTCTGCCAACATGATTGGCTGCCAATAAGGGCGGATTTGCATAACTGCTGTACTGGCCAGCCAACATGAACATTCCGACCCATAACAAACTGTCAGCCAGAGCCTCCTCCAACACTTTCAAATCAGAAGACCATGATGGAGATCAACACCATTCAAGGGGAGCTCTTCTTCCTTTCCCAAAAGATCTCCAGTGGCTTGGAATTCCACATTAATAAGAGGACCATCCAGCAACAATGGGGTTTGCCAAGGAGGGTGCTCCAGCCCCTCTATATGCTGGCTCCGAGGGATGGAGGTCATCACCAAGTACCTTCTGATGCCCAGCGCTGGAAGAGCTCCCTCAGATGGCCTGTCCATGAGCAAAGCCTCATCGGACATCGACCAATGGGTGCAAAAGATACAGAGCAGGACATCTTGAAAAAGAGAGGAGCAGAAAGTAAGCTAGACATGAAGATCTTGAGAAAGGTGGCTAAAAAGGATACGGAAAGGATTTTTAACAGTCCCCAACAGACACTGGACGCACCTGTGAAGATAGAGATCCCCTGACAGGACAAGCCCTCCCCAAGCTGATCCGTCCTGGCCATGGTACAAGTCAAACCCGAAGGACTGCAGGCAAAGAGCTGAGACACAAACATAAAACACCCAATTCACTTCAACACCATAACTAACAACAATTCCAACCCTTACATACTCAGACTTTCTCGCATCTCCTAAATAGGGCACAGCAACGCGTGCCGGGTACAGCTAGTTTGATATAATTCAAATGGATTATCTGTCACAGAAACTCAAAAACTCACCAAATCGAACTGACTGCTCAGGCTTCGAGGAGTTTGTACAGAGTAATGGACATACAGTAAATGTTGATTTTGCAGATATTTAATGATAAGGCAAGAAGGAACCCAACAGATATCAGAAGCCAGATTGAAACTGCAACCAGGCTTGCAACCCTCGAAGGACTATGGGAAGCCCCTCTTTACAGAATGACTATTTTTGACTTATTTCTCTCTCTCTCTTTTTGCTCTCTTATGTTTTTTCTATAAAATTCCTACTTTATCTCGCCCTCACATGTTTTCACCCTCTTTCGCTGTAATATCACTTTTTCCTGATATTAAATTATATAATTGGCTTTTATGAAAAAATGTTATCTAAATTCTTATTGTGTTGGGCTATGGAGCATTATGTTCACGGTTTGCCATTTGAACTCAGCAACTATTCTGAAATGATTTGATGACTACAACTCTGGGGAGGAGCGAAATTGTGGGATATATTTACGGCCATCTTGGCGTCGTCAGCTTATTTCGTTAGGTGAGCCCATCCAGCAGCTTGCCAGGATGCCCATGACTCGGTCTTAATCCGTGAGTGAATTACCTCGGATCACCTCAGAATCAGACCCGCGTCATTATAGCCCAGTGATTGTGTGTAAGGGCATTGAGTAATACTGTGTAAAGTGATATATGTAACACATTGCACCAGAAGTGATATTGTGATGATGTATAGCACTATGCCCTAATACATTTTGATATTTTTTTGCCAGATTTGTCATTACTGCAGCATACAGTTCTGCCCCTTTAATAGTGTATGGTTTAGCGTTGTGTATTAGCAGCTTGCTAGAGTGACATAATTGTTTGTGTATTGGATAATCGCTTCCACTCTCCCCTGGCAGCTGAGACCCAACGTGGGTTAAAGGTAAGAAAGGGTGGAAATTATAACGACATAATAACACGCCCTTTACGGAAATGGCGGACCCGGTTTCGATTTAGAAACGTCCGGGTTGCTGGCCGTGGGTTGAATTAGGGTCTAAATTGTTTTTAATACGAAATAATAACGGTTTTCTAAGGATAACGACTGGAGATATCCACCCCTAGTTGATTCCAATATATTAACCCAGAATGCAGTTACACTAAAGAATGAATGCAGCTTGATGCCACTTTAACTGTCATGGCTCAATGCTATGGAATCCTGGAAGTTATAGTTTGGTGAGGCACCACCTCTCTTTTGCAAGCAAAGCTGTGGGCTTTATTAAAACACAATTCCCATTATTCCATAGCACTGGCAATGTGTTAGAGCAGTATCAAACGGCATCAATTTTGTTTAATGATCAAGCCTTGTTCAAAAATCTGAAACATAATACCTAAATAGTTTGTAAGAGAAACTATTACGGTTCTGACCCAGCTTACTTGTCCAAACGTATCTCCCCTTATGTCCCACCTTTAAATTTGCGGTCTTCCGGGTAGGCCCTGCTCTCGATCCCACCTCTGTTGCAAATACGTTTGGTGGGGACGAGAGACAGGGCCTTATCGGTAGTGGCCCCTCGCCTGTGGAACTCCCTCCCCAGCGAAATAAGATCAACTTTTTCCCTCCTTTCCTTTAGAAAAAAAGCTAAAGATGTGGCTGTGGGACCGGGCGTTTGGTTGATGTGGAGCAGCGGACGGACAATCTGAGTAGGATAGGGTTGTGTTGGCGGACTGCAGATTGGCTGACAGCCTACGAATATAGAACAGGGATTATAGGGGATTTGATATGTAACTGTTTTTAATATGCTTTGTTGTGTTTTTTGATATGTTGTTGTTCTGTTCTTGTATGCGGCATTGAATTGTTACCTTTTGTGAGCCGCCCTGAGTCCCCCTTCAGGGGTAGAGAAGGGTGGGTGAGAAATGACATAACTAAATAACTAAATAACTAAATAACTAACTAACTAACTAACTAACTAACTAACTAAATAAATAAATAAATAAATAAATAAGAGAAACGGCTAAACAATACATAAAACATTTTCCCATATATATTAGAGTGACTGCCTGGTTTGAACATCATGTTACGCCTGCCATGTTTGGAAATTCCCCATAAACTCTGTGAGTTTGGTAGATTTAAAAATACATACATAAATAAAACTATATATTAAAATGGCTTAAGGGTACTGGCTTAAGGATGTTGTGGGATACTGGTTGTAAAGGCCCTTAATTTGCAGATAGTTTAGCCATGTAAGGTTACTATATTTTTCTTTCATTTCCATGTGTGATTGTAGATTGTCCGTGTTTTTAGCTAATACTAGCCGTACCCGGCCACGTGCTGCTGTGGCGTTGTATGGTGGTATGGAAAATTAAGTAGGAAAGAGGCAAAGAAGGAAGTAGAAAATGAAATAGTATTCCTTTCCTTTTTTCCTTCCATCCATCCTACCTTTCTTCCCTCAATGTTTCCTTCCTTCTTTCACTTTTTATTTCCTGTTCTTCCCTCTTCCTTGTTTTCCTCTTTCCTGTGGCCCAGTCTGTATATATGTGTTTTGTGTGTGTGTGCATATATATATATATATATATATATGTGTGTGTGTGTGTGTGTGTGTCTATGTGTACATATGTGTGTGTGCTTATGTTTGTGTGTATATGTGTATATGTATATTGTGTATGTGTGTACTTATGTATATGTGTGTTTGTATATGTGTAGATGTGTGTATGTACAGATGTGTGTATGTATGTGTGCATGTGTATATTTCTGTGCATGTATATATGTGTGTATGTGTGCATGTCTTTATGTATATGTGTGTATGTATATATGTGTATGCATGTGTATATATGTATATAAGTGTATGTATATATGTGTGTGCATGTGCATGTGGCGAAGACCAACAGTAACGTCCCTTCTTGCCTTTTGTACTTCCATTCTTCCCTCTCTCCCTCATCCCTCAGCTTTTGCCTTCTCTCTTTCCTCCTTCCTTTCCTCCGTCCCTTCCATCTTTCCTTTCCCTCCTTCCTGTCATCCCTCCCCTTTCTGTATCAGTCCTTGCTCCTCTTGTCTCCCTCCCTCCATTCCCTTCCTACCTTTATTTCCTTCGTTTTGCTGCTACCTTCACCAGCTTCTCCCTCCTGTAGTGCCTTATCTGTCTGTTTTCTCTTCTTCCTTCCTGCGTGACCTCTTTCTTTCCTTCTTTCTTTCTTTCCTTCTTTCTTTCCGTCCTTCCTTCCCTCCTTCCCTGTTTCCTTCCTTCCCCCTTTCCCTCTTTCATTCCTTCCCTTTGTTCATCCTTCTTTTCTTCTCTCCTTCCTTCGTGTTTTACCTCTTTCCTGCCCGTCATTTTTCTTTCTTTTCTACGTTGTCTTCTTACTTTCATGGGTTCCTGTTTCCTTCCTTCCTTCCTTCTGTCCTTCCTTAGGGGGTAAAGGAGGAGGCTCAGCCCTCCTCCTCCCTTTGGGGGGGGCACCTTCTTCTTCTGTTTACCTGGCTGAGTTTCACGGCGAGGGAGGAAGGAAGGATGGCAAGCGAAGGGGGACAAAAGCGGAGAAAAGAAAGGCATGTGGTGCTTCTCGTGCAGGAACCGTTGGCTGTGTTTGGGTTTTCCATGCGCACGTGCCTGCCTACCTACCTGTGCGCGTGGAGCTTGCCTTACTCACTTCAGCCAGGGGTCCCTAAATGAAAGCCTCTGCTGCCGCCATGATGGAGGAGGGCAAAAGGAAGGCACAGGAAAGCCGGGCATGCATGCATGCACGCACGTGCCACCAGCCATTCCCCTGTTGGCCACCATTTCAGTCTGCCGCCACAGGAGACAGGGAGGCCAGGCCAAGGCAGCAGTCGAGCTGCAGGCCTTGGGGAAGATGGTGGGCCTTCTTCATCTTTTCTCTGTGCAGGCAGGGGGGGAGAGGAAGAAGGGGTTTGTGCACGCGGGAATGAGTAGCGCGCATGTGCAGTGCTGTTGTGGCGTGGGGGTTGATGGGAGTTGTAATCCCATTGGTTTTTCTCTTTTTTTGACCATCTTGTTTAATTTTTTGAATTGTTTTTTCGGGTGGTAAACATACCTTTTTAGGTTTTGGTTTTATGTGGCCTGGTTTAGTGTCTCTGCATTGTGTGGTTTTGCTGTCTATAAGCTACTCAGGATGACAGCTTTCATTATAGATGATAGATAGATAGATAGATAGATAGATCGATAGATAGATACCTTTATATCAGGGCTGTCCAACTGGTGGCCCTCGGGCCGTATACGGCCCCCCAGCCCCTTCCCTGCAGCCCCCTAAGCTTTTTAATAAAAAATTACCCACTTCCGGGTTCCGGAGCAATTATCACGAGACTACGGAAGCCACACGGGATTTCGCTCTCAACGCGAGATCACGCCTGCGCTGAGAGCAAAATCCCGTGTGGCTTCCGTAGTCTTGCGATACTCCTGTTGCCGAAATCTCGGCTACTTAATCCCTTTTGGGAAGGTAGGCTAACCATTATTATGTTATTATTATGTAATTGTGTATGGATGCCCCTTATGTATTCCCTCCCTGCATTTCCCCTTAGTAAAAGATTATATTTGATTGTATGGATGCCTCTTATGAATTGTAAGTAAATTGGAGCCGGGGTGGGGCGGGGGATTATATTTGATTGTATGGGGCGGATCTGGGGGCGGGGGCAGACCCTTCGGGCCCCCAGGTCACCAGTGACCGGAATTCAGGCCCCTGGGCCGGTAGAAGTTGGACAGACCTGCTTTATATGTAGGCCAGTCCGCCCATCCTAGTAATCTTCTTTGATGGGCTTCCTTTGATGAGACCCAGAATTTTGGTAACCATTTTGTGAGATCCTCTTTACTAATAATATGTGCAGAAATACAAGAAAAACCAAACCTCGTCTCTTGACAGCAAGTCCACAATAAGCGAACCACGAAGTAGCGAGGGAACACTGTATTCTAAAACCATAGGTTGTTTTAGAATAGCTAAGCATTCGGATCCCAGTTAGATTCCATATTGCATTACAATGTTCATTAAGGCTAGAGTCCCCAGAGCTGTCTTAAAAGTGAGGGAGCTCCGCATTGGTGTTGGCATTGGCATTGAAGTCCCCACCTTATGTTCAGTGAAGCTTCCTCCCCACCTTATGTTCAGTGATGCCAGCTTCCTGCCCGAGGGCAGTAGTAAAGGTAGACATAGGGCATAGGGATTGCCGAACAGAGGGAGGCGAGGGGTGGGCAAGAGGGAGGCAAGGGCAGTGCGGCTTCCCGAAGAGAGGGAGGCGAGGGCATCGGCTTCCTTGCCGAAGAGAGGGAGGCGGAGGCAATGCGGCTTCCTTGCCGAAGAGAGGGAGGCGAGGCCACCCTTGCCGAAGAGAGGGAGGCGAGGGCGGCTTCCTTGCCGAAGAGAGGGAGGCGAGGGCAGTGCGGCTTCCTTGCCGAAGAGAGGGAGGCAAGCAAGGGCAGCCACAAAGCAACGTGATGCTTTGTGTCCGGCAAAAAGGAAGGGCGGGAGGGAGCAAAGTGCCTTCTCCTGTCCCTCGTTGCGGCTCCGAGGGAGCTTCCGCGGGAGGTCCTGCCTCCCCAAGGGTCTCTACGTGATGAGGTCACAGGTATATGTTCCTTTCTTGTAGAAGCAGGACCTCACATTTGCATGTATTTAAACTACTAGGTTGGTAGAAGCTGGGGCTAACAGTGGGAGCTCCCCCACTGTTATTTCATTTCATTTTATTTTAGTGGTTTTTATTATTATTTTATAATAATTTTATAATAATATAATTAATAATATAATATAATGTTATATTATATTATGATTCAATATATTATAATGTCTATATATATACTATAATATAATAATTATGATATTAATACTAATAATATATGAATATTTCTTGATATATTAATGTTAATATCAATGATGTGTAATATATAGTAAATATAGTAAATAAATAAATAAATTATGGAGATTAGAATGTAGTTCAGCCTTTAAGTGCAGCCCTCCATAATATTTTTTGGCTCTTGTGTGGCCCCTTGGAAAAAATAATTGCCCACCCCTGGGATAGATTGCTGGCAACTTTTGCTATTCCTGCGAGGGGCTTAAAAGCAATCATTCTTTAATATTTCATAGAGTTCAATCATTTCTTCTGGTTCATGAGGATGATCAACTAACTAAAACTTTTGGTGGTTTAATTCTACCAGATCATTACCAGTGGGCTCAACCGCCTTCCTCAGCTTAGTCTTAGACTGGTCTGGAGCCCCCTATGCCCCCCTGTTCTGGGATCCATGATTAATAAGTTCACATGAGTTAATGGAGCCCCCCAGTGACACAGTGGATTAAAGCTGCTGAGCTTGTTGACTGCAAAGTCGCAGGTTCGATTCCGGGGAGCGGCGTGAGCTTCCACTGTCAGCCCCAGCTTCTGCCAACCTAGCAGTTCGAAAAAATGCAAATGTGAGTAGATCAATAGGTACAGGCTCTGGAGGGAAGGTAACGGTGCTCCATGCAGTCATGCTGGCCACATGACCTTGGAGATGTCTATGGACAACGCCGGCTCTTCGGCTTGGAAATGGAGATAAGCACCACACCCCAGAGTCGGACACAACTGGACTTAATGTCAGGGGAAAACCTTTACCTTTACTAATGGATATCAACAAGGCCTATTTAAAGAGTCACATGGTGTAGGAACTTTCTACATCAATATTACAGTTCGTGTCACTCTTTTACCTTAGTGCAGGGGTGACAAACTTATTTTCACCAAGGGCCACATCAGTCTTATAGTTACCTTCAGAGGGGCATTTGTACTTGTAAAATTGTGCAAATGTAACTATGCGGCCCTGGCATTGAAAGTCTCATGAACTACATAAAATGATGTGGCAAGACAGATGTGGCTCGCGAGCCTAGCATATGGCACTTGGGACTTAGTGGCTCAGTTGCCCCCATGTACATTTAAGTGTCACCTGTACAGCATTGTGTCACTTAAGGCGGTTCCTACCATTAGGCAAAGTGAAGGAGCCATTTCTGGTAAAGTGTCATGATAGCAATTTGTTAATTATTTGCATAAATTTTAGTATCTCAGGGTGGGGGTCCCGGAACCAAACCCCAGCAGATACCAAATGCCCGCTGTATTTAATGATAATCCAACAGATCTGGAAAATGTTGTGTTGGGTAAGACTAGAGCCTACAAATAAACATAAAACATATTTACAAAATTGGAAATCCCACATATGAGGGTGGGTCAATAAGTCTGTGACTTTTTGAATTTCCTGCCTCTTATCTGAAAGGACAACACTGCTCCTGTCAACAGGCATCTGTCAGTTGACTCCTGTCAAAATTTGAACAAGCTGTGTCATTTAGTTTGTGTTTGACAGCCATTGATAGCAGACTACCGCGTGATTTGAGGAGAAAATGGAAAAAAGTGAATTTTGTGTGCTCATTAAGCATTATTTTTTGCGGAAAAAAACATCACTCAAACCAAGGCTAAGCTTGAGAAATACTATGGGGACTCTGCAACATCAATTTCAATGGTAAAAAAGTGATTGACTGAATTTCGTTGTGGCCGTACAAGCACGGAAGATGCCGAACGTTCTGGACGCCCAGTTGAGGTCTCTACACCCGAAACAATTGAAAAAATTCACGATATGGTGTTGGCCAATCGGAGATCGGACATTCAAGTGCCACCTCGGAGTTGGTTGAGGTAGGCAGGATTTCCCTGGGTACTGGTTGTGGGGGGCCGGGAGCAGGTCAGGGTTTTGCCCTCCCTTCTGCTCGAGATCCCCGTGTACAACTGGTGGGCCACTGTGTGATACAGAATGCTGGACTAGATGGGCTGAGGTCCGATTCAGCATGGCTCTTCTTATGTTCTTATGTTCTTATGGAGATTGAAAGTGCGAGAGATTGTGGAAGCCATAGGCATCTCACGTGGCTCAGTGGTTTCAATTTTAAATGATCACTTGGGTATGAGAAAGCTTTCCGCAAGTTGGGTGCCGCCTTTGCTCACAATCGACCACAAATGCAATCGTGTGACAATTTCACAGGAGTGTTTGGCGTTGTTCAACCGCAATATGGACAAGTTTTTGCGCCGTTTCGTAACCGTGGACGAAACGTGGATCCTCCACAACACACCAGAGACCAAACAGCAGTCAAAACAGTGGGTTTCTCGGGGTGAATTGGCGCCAAAGAAGGCCAAGGTGGGTTTGTCAGCCAATAAAGTCATGGCGACCGTTTTTTGGGATGACCGCGGTATAATCCACATTGACTACCTTCAAAAGGGTAAAACAATCAATGTCGAATATTATGCCAACTTATTGGGTCGATTTAATGAGTATTATTTTTCTTATTCTTATTAATTATTATTGTTATTATTAATAATATTCATTTTTCCCAAGTCCTTTTTTTTGTGTGTTGTCTTTTTTCCCCTTAAAATCTTTGCTGCTCCGCTTCCTCCTCCCATTTCCACCAACACTGCATTGTAATAAGCAAAATATATTAGGTTGACCCATTTGATGGTAAAAGGTGATGCTGAAGTACTGTATGATGGGTCGATGGGTGAGTGGAGGGAAGAGGTAGAACTTTTCCCATTGAAAAATCAAACAACGTTCATTTTAAAGAGATGATTTCCTCTCCATACAAAATGCTTATGACCCCACGGTTGTTTGCTTTCATTTTCTCTTTCATAAGGGACGTGCCTTTCAGCTTTTAAGAGCAGAACAAAACTTTTTTTCTGACTTACAATTAAGTAACTACAGTGGGTGAAAACCAATGCCAGTAACTTCTCTAAAAATAAGGCCTTCTGCCTCTCCCCTCAGATGCATCTGCGTGAGCCAGAGATTCCAGGCAGTAGACGTTACGAGCTGGACAGTATCAAGAAATAAAAGAGGAAACGAGCACCAAAAAAGCAGAGCAGAAGAGGGCACAGATTTACATACAATTTCCTCAAGCTAATTCATGTGCACATATGGCCATTTAGAAATAATTAAAACGATGTATCTTATCATAGCAGGGAAGAGTATGATGAAAATGTGCTTTGCAGGCCCGGATTACCCAAAACTGAACTGAACTGAACTTTATTATTTATGAGTCGCCCTCCACAAGTGTGCTCCGGGCGACTTACACAGCTAGCAATGCAGTACTAGAGTATTAAAACATTAAAATATTAAAATATTAAAATGGCTAAAAATATCGGACTCGGAAGGTTCCGGGTCGCTGGCTGTCGTATTATGCATAGACTTTCCTAAATAGCCATGTCTTAAGTGCCGCCAAGAATTGGGGCAGGTCAGGACTGGCTCTTTGGTCTGGCGGTAGAGAGTTCCACAGGACGGGGGTCGCAACAGAGAAAGATCTCTCTAAGGCCACCCTAGGCTCCCCATGGCTCCTCCCTCCTTCCTAAAGCCGTCATGTCGGCCTGAAAAGGGCAATTTTGGCCGCATGGTGGCTTTAGCAGGGAGGGAGGAGCTGTGGGGAGGCCCCGCCCTTTCCTTCCTCCTCGCTTAGCCTTGGTTTGAGTGATGGGTTTTTTTTCACAAAAAATAATGCTTAATGAGCACTTTTTTCCAATTTCTCCTCAAATCACGCGGTAGTCTGTTATCATTGGCTGTCAAACACAAACTAAATGACGCAGCTTGTTCAAATTTTGACAGGAGTCAACTGACAGATGCCTGTCGACAGGAGCAGTGTCGCCCTTTCAGTTAAGAGGCGGGAAATTCAAAAAGTCACGGACTTATTGACCCGCCCTCGTATTCTGACAGTTGTTCCATACAGTGAACTTTGTCTAGACCTGAAAACCCAGGGAGAAGAACCTGGAAACTGGTCAAAATGTCATCATTTGACATGAACCTTTCAGTAATGTTCTGTATGAGTGAATCGACACATGGTATGAACACCGCAACTCTGAAGTAATCTCCTACAGAATTAGTCCCTCGATTTGCCCGATGCCCCTGTCTTGAACATTGCCTATAAGTGATCATATAGCAAAACATAGTACATTTCTATATTAAGTATTTCCCCAAAGAACAGAAACACCGTTATTTAATTTAAAGTAGTCTTTTTCAACCAGTGTGCCTAGGCACACTCCTGTGCCTTTGCAAAGCTCCAGCGGTGCCTCCAGAAAAACTTTTTGCCCCCCTTCCTTCCCCCCTCCTTTTGCTGCTGCTATTATTTTGTCCTCCTCCATGGGAGAAAAAATCTTCCCTTACCACGTTGGTATTAGGCTCTGTCCGCAGACGCCCCCTGCTGCGAGGGAAAAGCGTTACGCAGCATGCAAAGGAGGAGAGGAGCCCAATGGGCGGCTCCAAAATGACGCCGCATCATTTTGGAGCCGCCCACTTGTTGTGGATAACTTTTGGAACCGCCCACTTGCGCTCCTCTCCTCCTTCGCATGCTGCCCTCTGTTTGTGGATAACTCCTATATATTGAACTTCTATATATTGCAGATTATCCAGTACAGAGCCTAATCCAACGCGGTAAGGGAAGATTTTTCCTTTTTCTCCAATGGAGGTGCCAACATCATGTGGGTGCCAAACTGTACTCCGTGTGTTTCAAATTCACTATATTGATACAATAACTTTATACAACTTTTGTAATTGTGCATATTGCTAGTTTCACTATATTGTTATTATTTTGCCCACTCTTCGTCCCCTGCATATGCAGCCTGTTGTGAAAAAGAGGTGCCGAAAGGCCATAAAACATTTTGTGTCATTTTGGTTGGTGGTGTGCCCCAGGATTTTGTAAATGTAAAAAAATGTGCCTCAGCTCAAAAAAGGTTGGGAAACACTGATTTAATGCATACTCTGTTGGAAAAAGTCATATTTAACCATTGATTGCCTTGACATTCATTGTTCCATTCCAGAAGCAACAATATAAAGAAAACAGAGAAATCGGATTCTTTCTTTCTTTCTTCTTCTCCTTCTCCTTCTTTTTGCATTTGTTGCTCAAATAACAACAATGTATCATGGACAAACTGATCCATTGTATTTTCAAAACATCTGAGTAGACCTATATAAGCCAGAGGGGAAAAAAAGAAAACGAGTCTGTGCGCCTTCCTGGAGTTCAATCTTTGTTTTGCCTCCCAGAGCATAAATACATCTCAGCAGGCTAGGCGGGCACGACGTGGATGTTCTCATGTTGATACAACAACACAGGTAATGAAGAACGCAGTAGGAGCACCATAAAGCCTCCTTCCTCCTTCCAGTTCTGCCCAAGGACTTCCTGCTCTCAAGGAGACAACATGACCAGCCAATCTCAGGGAATCCAGCAACTTCTGCAAGCAGAAAAACGCGCCAAGGACAAACTTGAAGAAGCCAAAAAAAGTAAGCAATAATCTATATATTTGGGGTGTATTTACACTATAGAAATAATATAGGGTTACAGCCTGTGTTGGATGGGGTTACACTCCCCCTGAAGACGCAGGTTCGCAGCCTGGGAGTGATACAGATGTTAAGTTCAATCAAAAACTTTATTACGGTCACAGACCAGCACAAAGCGGGCACAAGCGCCCTAAGAGGAGAAGGACAACTCCCCAATAAACAGTTATTTAAAATCAGACTAGAAATCAGTATAAAATATTTTTTTAAAGACAGGATATTGTTGCCTTACGGTGTCAATCATCACCCGTCTGATATTAAGGGCAGCAGCACAGAACTTAGCAACACTGTAAGTCATTGCAGTGTTAGATTCCGAAAGCAGCAGGGTGGAATAACATCTTTCACTGCGCCGCGCAGGGGCGGTCTAAGGTAATTTTAAATGGTAGGCGAACATTATTTTGTTGCCCCACAACATTATTTTGCCCCCCCCATGTAAAACAAATATACAATTATAATATCACAATACCATTAGTAGTATCATATTGTATCAATGTATATACAATATATTATACCATACTCATACTATATTATAATTATATTATGGTACATTACAATATAATTATATTATAATATATTGACATTATAATACAATATAATTTCATTTAAATAAATAATTTTATTTATTATTTTATTATAATAATAATATAATATAATTATTATTATACAATAATAAATAAAATTATTTATTTAAATGAAATTATCCTCTACTAAATATTTTCATTACCCCTATAAAACTCAAATAACTCAAAATAAAGTGAAATAAAATATTATATATTACTATTTTGTACAATACCACTATACTGCAATATTGTTTGTAATATTACATGTAATATAAAATTACACTTCCTTCACGGATTCTTTTCTCCTCCCCGCAACCGTGCGCGCGGCAGAGACAAAAGGAGAAGGGAAGCACTCCCTGCCTGCCCGATAGGGAGTGCTTGCTTACAGGCTTCTGCGCAAGGGAGCTACTGGGCATGCGCGGAGGTTTTCGCGGATGTGCAGTTGCTCCTGCACTCAACTTCAGCTCTGGAGCAACTGCGCCTGCGCGAAAACCTCTTCGCATGCCCAGAAGCGGCGTCGGAACACACAAGGCCGGGGCCCAAAAGCAGGCAGCTGTGGCGCTGCTTGAGGAACATCGGCAGGGCCAGGATGGTGCCCCATGCCCCTCCAATACAGCCGATGGGAGGGCATGGCATCTGTCCAGGGTGAAAGCCCTTCGGTGTTTGGGCACCTCCAGGTCTGTTAGGTATGCCATGGGGACAGTGAGGTATCTAGTGGCTTCACTAACAATGAAAGCTGGGGAACAGGCTAGGTCGGATTGGTGCTCTAATTCAGTGTTTCCCAACCAGTGTGCCGGAGCACACTAGTGTGCCGTGAGCAATCATCACGTGTGCTGTGGGAAATTGGAACCTCCGGGGGAGAGTCTAGTTGTGCCTCTTGGGTCATTTAGCAAACACCATAATTTTAGTTTTCTGAAAGGCCTGGGAGTGATCCTGGACTCATCGCTGAGCCTGGAACCCCAGGTCTCGGCGGTGGCCAGGGGAGCTTTTGCATAGTTAAGACTCATGCGCCAGCTGCGCCCGTACCTTGGGAAGTCTGATCTGGCTATGGTCATCCACGCTCTGGTCACATCCCGAATAGATTACTGCAACGCACTCTACGTGGGGCTGCCTTTGAAGACAGTTCGGAAATTACAATTAGTCCAATGTGCGGCAGCCAGATTACTAACTGGAGCTACATACAGGGAACATACCACCCCCCTGTTGGGTCAGCTCCACTGGCTGCCTGTCCACTTCCGAGCGCAATTCAAATTGTTGGTTTTGACCTTTAAGGGCCTAGCCTATTGGATCGGGGCTGAGTTCTGGCCCAGCTAGCAAACTTTTGTATTGTTATCCCAATAACCCCATGAATGTGGGATATAATGAGCATGGTGATCAGATCTGCCTACCAGTAAGGTCGGACCACCTCGTAATTTAAGATCATGGTTCTGGCCCAGCTTACTTGTCCGAACGCATCTGCCCTGTCCCACCTCGTAATTTAAGATCTCATTCATTCCCGCCAACTTCTCAAATGTGGTTGGTGGGGACGAGAGAGAGGGCCTTCTCGGTGGTGGCTCCCCATCTGTGGAACGCGCTTCCCAGCGACATATGATCGACCCCATCCCTCCTGGCATTCAGGAATAAAGTGAAATCTTGTCTGTGGGACCAGGCGTTTGCACATTAGCACAATGCAGCACTTTGGACAGGATTTGTAATGGCAAGTTGATGGATATGGCTCAATGCTCTATGGACGAAATACTGTTTTTAACTGAAGAGAATGTGTATGATGTGTTAATGTTAATTGTATTTTAATGTATTTTAATGCTATATGTTTTTGGTTGTATATTGTATTTATGCTGGCATCGAATTGTGCCTTTTGTTAGGCCGCTCTGAGTCCCCCCCGCCCCCCCCCCTCGGGGGGGGTTTGAGAAGAGCAGGGTAGAAATGTTGGAAATAAATAAATAAATAATACAACTTGTCACCACTTTAATTGCCATGGCTCAGTGCGATGGAATCCTGGGAGCTCACTAAATACTAGACTAAAGATCTAGTTTGTCAAGGTCTTTAACCTTTGCCAGAATGCTGATGTCTCATCAAACGACAAATCCAAGAATTCCATAGCGTTGGGCCATAGCAATTAAAATGGTTTTGAACATTAATTATGCAATGGAGGTGCACTCTATGCTCAAAATTTATTAGAGACACCTTGCTCTGTGCCTTCAGGTTCATGTAGATTTGTAGTAAGGCTAAGTAGCCGTACTGAATACAGATCTGTTGTGGATGTGTAACACTATGTTATGAATCTGTACCTGCAATACTAAATAGCAGGCATTATTATTATTCCACTTTTTCCCCAATCCAGGACTCAAGGACTGTTGTGTGCCTTCGAGTCATTTCTGCCTGAAGGCCCCCTAAGGCAAACCTATCAGAAAGTTTTCTTACCAAAAATTTGTTCAGAGAGGGGGTTTGGATAGCATGGCTTGTCCAAGGTCACCAAGTGGGAGTCAGCTGCATAAGATCTCTACTGACCAGAAGGTCATGAGTTCGAGGCCTGCCCGGGTCGAGGTGAGCACTCGACCTATGTAGCTTGTTGTTGACCTTTGCAACCCGAAAGACTGTTGCATCTGTCAAGTAGGAAATTTAGGTACCACTTTGTGGGGAGGCTAAATTTAACTGATTTCTGGAATGTTAAATTGCCTCTGAGTGTCTGTCTATATATGTTGTATGTCAATGGCATTGAATGTTTTCCTGTATATGTGCATTGTGATTCGCCCTGAGTCCCCTGCGGGGTGAGAAGGGCGGAATATAAATGATGTAAATAAATAAATAATAATAATAATTCAGTGCCCACTCTTTCATTCTGGCTCTATTTGTATCCATGGTATGCATTTCAGTTCTCACTCTTTATTTATTTATTTATTTATTTAAAACTTTTATTTTATTATTTTATTTCAAACATGATAAATCAACAATAAAATCAACATGGGTTTCCATGGCCACTGGTCTGGTCTTCAGAGTAATCACTCAGTGCCCACTCTTTCATTCTGGCTCTATTAATTAATTACTTATTAATTACTTCATTAATATTCCGCCCTTCTCACCCCGCAGGGCAGATTACAATGTACAGATTACATTTAGACACACAAACACCCAAGACAGACAGAGGCAATTTAACATCTGGCCACCAGGGGGAGCTGTCACACTCCTTCATTCCTTTCTGGAGATCTTTTTAATGACCTCGTAAATCAGTTAAATTTAGCCTATTTGGATCCATGGGATGTATTTAATTTCTCATTCTTTATTTATTTATTTATTTTAAACTTTTATACCCCGGCCTTCTCGACCTCTAAAGAGGGACTCAGACCGGCAGACAGGAAGAATTCAATGCTAACATTAAAAATCTAAAAGATCATATAGCAGCAATAAAATTACCAGATACATCTGTATACCTTAATAAAGCTGAATGTTTGTATGTGTCCGGAGGGCGGAAGGGCGGTAGGACATGTGGCAGCTTTCGGATTGGCTCCCACTGTGGGGTTATTTGCATAAACAACTCCCATTGGCCAGCCAACGCGAACATTCCGAGACTCAAAAGTGCCAGAGGGAAGTAAGGAAAAGGCCTGAGCCAGTCAGGCATGGTGGGAGTTTAGGTCCAATACACTTTGCAGCCCCCAACAATGAGACAACAAAACCAAACTTGGCACACAGAACCCCTGAGACCCACTTTACGCCTTGGTGCAGTTTGAGGGAGGATGGGCCATGGATTGGCCAGCATTCCAACATCCCAAATCTCAAAGGTGCCAGACAGAGTTCTTCACAAAAACGCTTCCTTCAGCTGATTTTAAAAACTAGCCCTCAGCCTGAATTGACAGTAAGGCTCCCTCAACTTGATTCCCCTGACTAGGCCTCAGCCGGACCTGAACCAAACTTGGCACACATTACCCCCATGATGCCCTTTACGTCCTGGTGCAGTTTGGGAAAGATGGACCACGGATTATGGGATTTGTAGTACTTCCAAGCGCTTTGCTTCCCAAAGACCATTGTGGCCCCTAACAAAGACCGATAAATATCAAACTTGGCACACAGAGCCCCCATGACCCACTCTACATCCTGCTGCAGTTTGGAGGAGGGCAGACCATGGATGATGGGACTTGCAGTACCTTCCCTCACTTTCCAAGACTGCTGCAAACCTAATCCGATCACTGATCAACACCAAACCAGGCACACAGAGCCCTCATGACCCACTCAACATCCTGATGCAGTTCTGTGTGAGATGGACCACGGATGATGGGACTTGAAGTACCTTCACTCACTTCCTAAAAACAATACAACCCTCATCCATTCACCAATACAGTTCAAACTTGGCGCACAGAGCCCCCATGACCCAATATACATCCTACTGCAATTTGGGGGAGGTTGGACCACAGATGATGGAACTTCCAGTACCTTCAGTAATTTCATGATACCACTGTAACTCCCAATACTGATGGATCAAGACCAAACTTGGCACACAGGACCCCCAATGACCCACTCTACATCCTGCTGCACTTCTCAAATGACCCGGGCACCACCAGGTCCCCAAGCTAGTATAAAATAAATTACATAAAAAGCCAATCACCAAGATAAAATCATGTCCAACTCAGTCCGTATATTCAGTCCATATATTGTGGTCAATAACTTTAATCGTTTGCCGATCTCCACCATCATTCTGCAGAAGTCCCATTCCACAGCCACGTTTTCACTAGCTTCCTAAAGGTCAGGAGGGAGGGGGCAGATCTAATTTCATTTGGGAGGGAATTCCACAATGGGGGGCACCACAAAAAAGGCCCTGTCTCTTGTCCCCACCAGGCGCGCCTGCGAAGGTGGTGGTACTGAGAGCAGGGCCTCTCCAGGCGATCTTAACACTCTTGATGGTTCATAGGAGAGAAAACGTTCGGACAGGTAAGCTGGGCCGGAACCGTATAAGGTTTTGTAGGTTAAAACCAGCACATTGAATTGTTATTTCTTCCCATTCGAAGAAACTATGGCTATTTCCTAACATTCTTATCATTTTATCAGCAGTCCTTTCAATCTCCCTAAGAACAGCATTATATCTACTTCTCCACTGCTGTGATACCACTGGCAAAAATTTCTTACGTTTTTCACAATCTTACTCCAAATGTTTAATAAATCTGGTGGATCATCTCTGTTTTAGATAGTTGGAAAATGTTTCATGGTTGTACGGCATGTAACAAGAATGAGCAATTGCCACACAGATATGGACCACTTTTCCGATCAAGTACTGTGTGTGAACTGTGGTGTGGGGGATATAAAGGAGCTTTTAAAAAAAGATTCTAAATATAAAAATACATTAAATCGAGCACCGGATCACCTTCAAAGTGTTGGTTCTTACCTTTAAGGCCTGGGGCCAGCGTATCTGAGGGACTGTCTCTTCCCATATTGCCCTACGAGATCACTACGGTCGGAAGGTACTAACCTCTTGGACGTCCCCTCTGCAAAGTCGGTTAGGTTGACAGCGACCCGTAGAAGGGCATTCTCCGTGATTGCACCCACGTTATGGAATGCCCTCCCCGCTGAAACGCGCGCCATCCAGGATTTGCTTCCCTTCAGGCGGGCTTGCAAGACCTACTTATTCCAACAAGCCTTCGACTTGTAGGTCTTCCTATGCGCAGTCCGTCCCGTACGTAAATTGGTACCTGTTGTGTTGTATTACCCACCAAGGTTTTTAACACCTGCTGTATTTTATTGTGTATTCTCATGCGATGTTTTAACTTATAATGTTGTTTTTAATGCGGTTTTATCCGGTGCTTGTGAGCCGCCCCGAGCCTTGGCGGCATAGAAGCCCAATAAATAAATAAATAAATAAATATTTAGGTAGATGTTGGATTTGTGGTGGGACATGGTCTGCCTTACCTACAAAGCCCTGAACGATTTGGGACCCGCCTACCTACGTGACCGCATTTCTGTTTACGAACACAGGCACTCTCTTCATTCATCCTGAGAGACCCTACCCTTGCTCCCACCGCTTGCAGGCACGTTTGGTGGGGACAAGGTAGAGGGCCTTCTCTGTGGTGCCCCCAACTCTGAAACACGCTCCCCAAGGATGTTAGACAAGCCCCCACTTTGGCAGCTTTTAGGAGGAGCCTGAAGACGTGGCTGTTCCAATCTGCCTTTCCTGAATAAAGTAAATGACGCCCTGCTGTGTTCAAGCTCTGCAAATGTCCTCAGAAGCACTTTCATTACCTGTTGGGTGTCTGCCCACATTGGCCTTGAAACCTTCCTGTTATATACAATCTTCCTCTGTCTGCTTCCAGTGTTTATTTATTTTAAAAAAGTTTTAATATTCACATGTGGCCTGCCCGAAATGGTTTTAAACTGTCTGTTATTGCTTATGTTGAGTTTTATTGATTGTATTGTTGTTTATGATTGCTGTTGTGTTGTTATTATGTGTTATTGGGCTTGGCCTCATGTACGCCACCCCGAGTCCCCTTAGGGAGATGGTGGCGGGGTATAAATGAAATAAATAAATAAATAAATAAATATAGTGTCATAAACATAAGATTCTGTAAATATTTTCATTTGCAGCAAAGAAACGTGTCATTTTTATCTTTATCTAATATTTCATCCTATTTGCTAACTATCCCAACATCTCTCTGTCTCTCTTTTTTTTTCTCTCTCTTTCTTTCTCATTCTTTACTGCTTTGGGGTCTCTTCACAGCTGTCATTAATATATTTGCTAATGAAATTGACTTCCGTTCCGTGAAATGAATTTTTGCCTCCGTGGTTTTATGAAACCTGTGAGATATCTATCTATTAGGCATGAGAAAAAAGTTATGAAAATGATTCGTTTCGTAAGAAATGCTACTTTCGAGTATTTCCGCACCTGGAACGCCAACCAGGAAGTGGACTTTCTTTTTCGAACTTCGGGGCCAGGATTTTCTTAAGTGTCGTTATTAGGTCGTGGGGGCACCTCCTTCTCTCTCACCACCCTCCCGCCTCCCTTGCCAATAAGTATTATGGCAAGGCAAGCCTAAACTCGCTCCTTCTTTCGGCTGGAAGCCGGAAAAATGTAAACAGACGGGATTACTCAGAAGTAAATCTGCAAAGGAGGGCACTTGGGATGAAGTGCCCTCTTTTGTGGATGGACTTCTGAGGAAACCTCTCGGTTTACATTGTTTCCAGGCTTCCCTGCCTCTCCTGCCTGCCAGGATCGAAAGCATCAAAGAGTATTGGGGTGAGAAACCAACCTAATGTATAATAGAATGAATGCTACTGTAAGTGCCTAATATTATAAGTAATCCAACTGGTCATATACCTACATTCCATGCACATGCAATAATACAGCAGTAATAACAATAACAAGAGGTAAAATTCAAACCGAAGTATTCTGACTGGTCTCTCCTCACGCGGTGCAAACGGGCTCTTCTCTTATTAGCCCGGGCAATGAGCCTGGGGAAAAGCCAGCGTTTGCTGCTTGGGAGCACACACATACATATTCTTGGGAGGGGATTTGCTGCAGAATCCCGGGCTCATAGAGAAGATTCTGCAGCAAATCCCCCAAAGAATATGTATGTGTGTGCACCAAGCAGAAAACGCTGGCTTTTCCGGGCTCACAGAGAAGAGCCCGTTTGCACCGCATGAGGCAGGGACCAGTCAGAATACTTCGGTTTGAATTTTACCTCTTCTTATACCCATTGTTATTACTGCTGTATTATTGCATGTGCATGGAATGTAGGTATATGACCAGCCTGGGCAAACTTGGGCCCTCGCTCCCTCGGGATCGGGGTGAGAGGAGGCAGCGAGGAGCCGGGGGGCTCCTCCTCCTTTTTTGCTGCTTCCAAGAATAGAATACCTCCTTCCCTCCCTCCTTCCTATTTGGAGAGTCCCAGCTAGAATTCAGTGTGATGTATTCAAGTTTTGGCCTACAACTCCCAGAAATCCCAGCCAATTTACCAGCTGTTAGGATTTCTGGGAGTTGTAGGCCAAAACCATCTGGAATGCGCATGCGCTGGCATACGAACTACTAACAAATTTCGTTAGTAATTAAGTTACATTTTAGAAATTTTTGGAAATTTTTTTGTAAGTCTTCCTATTACTAATCAACCCCCCCCCCATTTGATTTTAGAATCGCCATTTTTGGGTTCGAAACCATGCCTACTATCTATCTATCAATCTATCAATCTATCAATCTATCAATCTATCAATCTATCTATTTATCTATTTATCTATCTAACTATCTAACTATCTATCTATCTATCTATCTATCTATTAGGCCTGGTTAGGTTCGTTGGAATGCTCCAAAAGTTGTATTAAATTTGGATGTAATTCACTTCTGAACTGTTTTTTAAGAGCTTTCATCAACCAGGAAGTGAATTTGCCATTTTTAAGCTGGCACCGCCATTTTTGGAGAGGGTTCGGAAGCCCATGCCTTCCCTCTGGATCGGAAAGGCCCCATTCAGAAGCAGAGGGAAGACCTGGGCTTTCAAACCCAGTTATTTTATATTGGCCTTTCAAACCTGGTTATTATTGATGCCATTCTGAAATTTCGGAATTAATTCGGAAACAGTCCGATTTTTAAAAAAAAATCTCAGAAGTCTACCAGAATTGAAGCCCCAGTGCCCCCTACATCCGAAATGAGTTTTGAACCATTTTTTTTCTTAATCAGCCAGGCCTAGTATCTACGAGGGCAGGTTAATAAGTCAGTGACTTTTTGAATGAAACACAGGTTTTTGGATAAAAAAATCATTTTATTTTTAAACGTCGTTTCCTTTGAGCTCTATACACTTTGTCCAACGTTTCTCCAATTTTTTATCCCTTCCAAAAAATAAGATTTGTCAGGGTCATCAAAATAGGTATTTATTTGTGAGATGATTTCATTGTTGGAGTCAAATCTCTTTCCGCCGAGCCATTTCTTCAGGTTTGGAAACAAGAAATAGTCACTCGGGGCTAAATCCGGAGATCAGGGTGGATGAGGGATCAATTCGTATCCCAATTCATGGATTGTTGCCATGGCAACTGAACAAGTGTGCACCCTTGCATTGTCCTGGCGCAAAATAAGTTTTTTCTTGGCCAAATGCGATGGGTTCTTTTTTCAAATCCTCATTAAATCGACCCAATAAGTTGGCATAATATTCGCCATTGACTGTTTTACCCTTTTGAAGGGAGTCAATGTGGATTATACCACGTGCATCCCAAAAAATGGTCACCATGACTATTGGCTGACAAACCCACCTTGGCCTTCTTTGGTGCCGATTCACCCCGAGAAACCCACTGTTTTGACTGCTGTTTGGTCTCTGGTGTGTTGTGGTGGATCCACGTTTTGTCCACGGTTACGAAACGGCGCAAAAACTCATCCAAATTGTGGTTGAACAACGGCAAACACTTCTGCGAAATTGTCACACGATTGTGTTTGTGGTTGATTGTGAGCAAACGCGGCACCCATCTTACGGAAAGCTTTCTCACACCCAAGTGATCATTTAAAATTGGAACCAGATGCCTATGGCTTCCACAATCTCTCTCACTTTCAATCTCCGATCAGCCAACACCATTTCGTGATTTTTTTCAATTGTTTCGGGTGTAGAGACCTCAACTGGGCGTCCAGAACGTTCGGCATCTTCCGTGCTTGTACGGCCACGACTGAATTCAGTAAACCACCTTTTAACCATTGAACTGGATGGTGCAGAGTCCCCATAGTATTTATCAAACTTAGCCTTGGTTTGAGTGATGGTTTTTTTCCGCAAAAAATAATGCTTAATGAGCACACAATATTCACTTTTTTCCATTTTCTCCTCAAATCATGCGGTAGTCTGCTATCAATGGCTGTCAATCACAAACTACATGACGCAGCTTGTTCAAATTTTGACAGGAGTCAACTGACAGATGCCACTTGACAGGAGCACCGTTGCCCTTTCAGTTAGGAGGTGGGAAATTCAAAAAGTCACTGACTCATTGACCCGGCCTCGTATCTATCTCCCTTTTTGGAGCTACTGTTTTTTGTCTTTCTTTTATTTCTAGTACTTAGTACAAAGTACGCTTGAGGAATTCAAGTTTCGTGAATTCCAATTAGAAGTGACCAAATCTGAACTAACGTGAAGACTGGAATATTGAAACAAAATTCTGCAGTGCCGTGAGACTATAGATGAAAGGGAGAACCTTCTCTGTGGAAGAAGAAACCCTTCAAAATTGGAAAAATTCAGTGCTGTCAACTGGGCTTTCAATTAATTAAAAATCTGTCAGCTTCTGACACAAACAGAAATGACTTCCATGTGCACTTCAGAAAACACCAGTTCTAAGTTGATCTGTTCCAGTCGGCAGCAGTTCCTCCTGCTTAATGTTTGACCATCAGCAGGCTTCAGTTGTGAAGCAAAACAATCCTGAAAAGATAAGGACATGGCATGTTAAACTAAAAACATGACATTCATCTTCATGAGAAAACATTACGGTGTAATTCCAACCTTTAAAAAAAGGTTTATAGATTTTTCTCTGTGCTTATTTGTCCTTGTCCTTGGGGAGGAAGCAAAGAAAAGCTGCTTTAGAAAGAGCAAGAGACAGGGATGAGATTGGATGAGTTCAAGTATTGCTGCACCAGATCCCATTTGATCTTGAAAGCTCAGCAGGGAAGCCGTCCTGGTTAGAAGTTGGATAGGAGACCACCAATGAATACCATGTGCTGTAGGGTATATTTCAGGGGAAGGGATTACAAAAAATGGCTTGGCTCACTTACCGGCCGAGCAGGTTGCAGTGCGGGGATGTCTTCACCGCCATATTTGTTGGTGGGGAGGGGGTTTCTTCCTCCCAGAAGCCCCCTTGGTGGCGGGAAGGTTTCCCGCCACCAGCACCGGCCAGCCAATGACAGGGCTGGCTCCACCCCGCCATTGCATTTTGAATAGCAATTCATGAGTCAGCACAAGATATATTTTCGCAGTTTGAGATGACCTGCAGTGTGACATGTTTGACACCAGATGGCGCTGTCTCAAGACTGCTAAATGGAACCTTGAGGAATTTCCGTTACAAAGTGACAGTTGGGATTCAATATCTGTGAGGAAAGGATGTTTAGAAAGGTAGCTGTGATGGCTGTTGTTTTTCGATGTTTTGCCAGTTATTGTTAAATACAATTCAATACAAAGTTATATATTTACCTTGTGAATTGAATGAGAGTTTCATTATTCACTCGAACAGAGACTGGAGTTTTTGGGCCGATGGGGAATTAAACTTCTATATTTCTGTTGCCTATCCGCTGTGACATAAATACTCGACGCCTAAAAGTCTTCACCGCCATATTTGTTGGTGGGGAGGGGGTTTCTTCCTCCCAGAAGCCCCCTTGGTGGCGGGAAGGTTTCCCGCCACCAGCACCGCCCGGCCAATGACCGGGCTGGCTCCACCCCGCCATCCATTGTCAGCTGGCCAGCCCTCACTTAAGGCTGCCCGAGGCTTCCAGCTGGCACCGGGGGACCAGTTACAGATTTTCCTCCCACCCACCCTACTTGTTTACATTGTTTGTTTGGTTGTACATTTTCTTGCTGTATATTCATCGTTTGCATCTTGTTGACGTGAAGGGAGAGCCGGGAGAGTGCCAAACGACCGGGATTTCTCCAAGGCGCCAGGGGTATATTTTGTCGTTTTCGCGTCACACAGACGCTTCCTCAGGGCGCGTCGCTGAATTAACGCATTGAGGCATATCAAACAAGGAACATCACAGGTAAGTCATTCTTGTGGCTGCATTCAGCGACGCGCCCTGAGGAAGCGTCTGTGTGACGCGAAAACGACAAAACATACCCCTGGCGCCTTGGAGAAATTTCGGTCGTTTGGCACTGTCCCAGCTCTCCCTTCAATTGGGTTCCGCGCTCTCAATTCGAGCGCCCCACAGCACGACAGTCGCTGCTGAAAAATATTATATTGCTTTCTGGCTCCATTTCCGGCATTTGCCGGCAGGCTCGCCCCCTCCTGAACGCGGCTTGGCATCTTCGCCGTGTTTCCACGCCGCGGCTTCCCCCCGAACCGCGCAGCGTTGCGGAGGACAGCCCCTTGAACTTTCGCCTTTCCCGGACTGCCTCCCGTTTCTTCTGGAGGTTTGCTCATGGCTCATACTCTGTTTGCCTGATATGTACCAATTATAGCGTTTATATTGTATATTGTTTGTATTATTATGCTGTTCACTTGAAAGGCGAGGGCCACAGTCCTCTCATTGCAGATGCATTTTGTATAGATTCATATGCATTCCATGCTATAGTATGTGCTAATACAGCATTGTATTTTCCGATTCTAGCTGGAAAATGAACTAAGCGCATAATGAAAGTACCTGCTCTGAGATGTCTTTGGATCTTCAAACCATAAACACAATTTCAGTTTGAAGATCTCATTGGGTTGTTTTTTGTTACCTTTGGGCGGGCCGCAACTAAAAATTAATTAAATTAATGACCCATAGATACCAGAAAAGAGCTGGGAGATCCTCCGTGTCTTTATTCATAGTTCTTCACTGTGACCCAATCCAAGTGAATGTGGAAGGCTGACTGCAGCCTCATTTCATTTATCAGAGCTTTACATTGCTTCTTGGCTTTTCTTTGTGAATGAAGATTCAGGTAGGACTCATCCGACGCTTTCTGCAAGTGTGTTGATGATTCGGAGGTTGGGTGTGTCCTTCGAGCCTGTGCAATGGACCTTTCTGGTGGAGTGCAGCGTGCACAGAACTGGCCTCACTCTTTAAACCAGTGGTTCTCAAACTTTTTTGGCCTACCGCCCCCTTTCCAAAAAATTGCTCTCTGCCCCCTAGAAATTAATTTTAAAATCTTTTAATAGCAATTTTCCTAAAATATAGTAAAGAAAGGTGTAAATTAGAACCATTCAAGTTTGAAATTATGAAACTATTTATTGAACTTAGCATAGAAAGGTAATACCAATGTTGCATACTTCTGGAAAATGGGAAGAGGGAGATGATGTGCCCATTGGGTTCTGTGTGCCATGAGGAGAGCAAGGGGGCGGGCGCTGTGGTTTCCAGGCAATGCCTGCCTGGGTATTCCAACTTGCAACCTATCAACCTAGTTCCATGTGTCAACTCACAAGTGTGTGCACCTGCCAGTTGGAGTACCCGGGCAGGAGTTGCCTGGAAACCACAACACCCACCCCCTTGCTCTCCTCAACTCTGTCCACGGCACACAGGACTGTGCGCCATGGGCAGAGTTGAGGAGAGCAAGGGGGCGGGCGCTGTGGTTTCCAGGCAACGCCTGCCCGGGTATTCCAACTGACAACCTATCAACCTAGTTCCATGTGTCAACTCACAAGTGTGTGTGCCTGCCAGTTGGAATATCCGGGCAGGCATTGCCTGGAAACCGCAGCACCTGCCCCCTTGCTCTCCTCAACTCTGCCCACGACGCACAGTCCTGTGCGCCGTGGGCGGAGTGGAGAAGAGCAAGGGGCGGGCGGTGCGGTTTCCAGGCACCTCCTGCCCGGGTATTCCAACTGGCAGGTGCACACTACAAGCACGCAAGTGTGTGCGTCTGCCAGTTGGAATACCCATTGGCCATGTGTGCCATGACTGGAGTTGAGGAGAGCAAGGGGCGCTGCCTGGAAACCGCAGCGCCCGCCCCCTTGCTCTCAACTCCACCCACGGTGCACAGTCCTGGAAACCATATACACATACACACGGTCCTTTCCTTTCCCACCACCCCCTTACAGGGCCTCAGCGCCCCCCAAAATCTTCAGAGCCTCCCACCGCCCCTTTGATCGGCCCACCGCCCACCAGAGGGCAATAGCACCCACTTTGAAAACCACGGCTTTAAACCAAAGGTTCATCTGCCAGGGCCTAGCAAGCTTAGGATGGTGGCAGCTAGGTCCTCAGGTCGTAGGTTTGGTTTTAGTTTCCTTCTCTTAGATGGTTGACCTTACAGGGTTAGATGAGCACCATCTGCCCGGGTTTGAAATTATAGTTTTCCTTCTCTTAGGATGGTTGCCAAAAAGCTAGAGAGCCCTTCCTGCCCTTTGACATTCCTTGTCAGACCCTTCAGTTGTGACCTGCCTAGCATGGGAGGCCCTACCAGTGGCTATTATGCCACCGCCAGCATAGCTCACAACTTCATTAGGGTACGCAAGCCTCTCCCCCACAACAAGGTGGCGCCATCAGAGAGGTACCATCAGTGTGCCATCCTGCTTTATGCTTACGTAGGTAAGGATCAAAGCTACAGGAGTTCTATGCTACAGTATATCCAACTTAATCCTAGCTACAATAGAGGTGGAATTATTCAGTGGGACAGTGGCCCCCATGCTGCTGAGGGTTAACATGATAGGAAGTGCACCAGGAATGTGGCGCAGCTGGCTAAGTGTCAGCTGCATAAGATCTCTCTGACCAGTAGGTTATAAGTTCGAGGTCTGCCCGGGTCGAGGTGGGTGCTCGACCTTTAAGTGTAGCCTGCTGTCGACCTTTGCAGCCCGAAAGACAGTTGCATCTGTCAAGTAGGAGATAAAGGTACCACATTAAGTGGGGAGGCAAATTTTGACTGATTTATGAGGTCATTAAAGAACTCCAGGAATGCAGAAGAACAACAAGGGACGCTGGAAACGCTTACAGATGAGGAATGTGTCAGCTCCCCCTGGTGGCCAGAATTTGCCTCTGTTCGTTTATATGTGTTTTCATTTACTGTATATGTGTGTTCGCGAAATAGCAGGAATTGTCTGATAAAAGTATGTGTACCTGTAATCCGCTCTGAGTCCCCTTCAGGGTGAGAAGAGCGGAAAATAAATATATATATAAATAAATAAGTTACAAACCCCCAGGTTTCGTTCATATCAGCTACGTACAGGAAGGGAGGTTTTGAACTTATCTTATGTAAGAAGGGAAAAAAAGCTTGGGGACCCGGCGGTGCCCAGGTGATTTGAGAAGTGCAGCAGGATGTAGAGTGGGTCATGGGGGCTCTGTGTGCCAAGTTTGGTCTTGATTCATCATTATTGGGAGTTGCAGTGGTATCATGAAATTACTGAAGGTTGTGCAAGTCCCATCATCTGTGGTCCAGCCTCCCCCAAAGTGTAGCAGGATGTAGATTGGGTCATGGGGGCTCTGTGTGCTAAGTTTGGTCTGTATTGGTGAATGGATGAGGGTTGCATTGTTTTTAGGAAGTGAGTGAAGGTACTTCAAGTCCCATCATCTGTGGTCCGTCTCACACAAAACTGCACCAGGATGTAGAGTGGGTCATGAGGGCTCTGTGTGCCAGGTTTGGTGTTGATCAGTTGTTGGATTAGGTTTGTACCAGGCTTGGAAAGTGAGGGAAGGTACTGCAAGTCCCATCATCCATGTTCTGCCCCCCTCCAAACTTCAGTAGGATGTAGAGTGGGTCACTGGGGCTCTGTGTGCCAAGTGTGGTCTCTCTCGGTGTTTGTTGGGGCCGCAGTGGTCTGTGGGAACAGAGGGGTGTGAAAGTACTACAAATCCCATCATCCATTGTCAGTCCTCCCCCGAACCTCACCAGGACGTGAAGGCAGTCATAGGGGTTATGTGTGCCAAGTGTGGTCTCGATCAGTAATTGGATGAGGGTTGCAACAGACTTGGGAAGTGAGTAGAGGTACTTCAAGTCCCATCATCCATGGTCTACCCTCCTCTGAACTGCACCAGGACGTAGAGTGGGTCATGGGGGCTGTGTGTGCTAAGCGTGGTCTGTATTGGTCCTTTTTGGTGGCCTCAGTGGTCTTTGGGAACCAAAGTGTTTGAAAGTACTACAAATCCCATAATCTGTGGGTCATGTCCCCCTGAACCGCACCAGGATGTAAAGGGGGTTAGGGGGGGTTATGTATACCAAGTTTGGTGCAGGTCCATCACCCGCGCTGGTCGATGTGGCCTGTGAAAGTGGCTGCCAATCAGAACGCTGCCATATTTCCGCCCTCCCGCCCTTCCGCCCTCCGCACACATACATACAAACATTCCGTTTTATTAAGGTATACAGATACAGATATATAGATTATTGTTTGGTATTCTTGAAATATTCAAAGTAAGTCCGATCTAGTGGTTGTCCTACACCTGCAAACCATTTTGCAGCCAGGATCACACTGAACCCAAATTCATATCCCGGCCACTACCTCTTGGTAGGATTGCCACACATCTGGTATGAATCAAGGTCTGTTATATCCTGACCTTTGCTGTCAGTAGTGTCCTTGAATGACCAAACAACAGGCCCTTGTTTGTGCTGCCTACTGCACAGAAAAACCTTAACCTGACCCAAAACGTTTATTAGTTTTCGCTTTGCTTTTGGTGAAACAGCAGGTTTCGATCTAGATTCTGTCATGAGATGCAATCAGGTGTAACACCATTCCAGTCATATATATATATATATATACACACACAAACTATTCACAATGCTACAGTTCTGGTGCCAATTTATCAACAGTGTCCAAATTCAGTGAAATAGGAAACAGCAGGTTATGGGTGTGACTTGACCAATGGCATTGTGGGAAAGCTGAGAGGCTGTCATTCTAGAATGACATTCAGCACTTGCTGTGCATCAAACACACCTTGCTTGATTTTGCAAGGTTAAAAAGCAGAAGCAATTCCAAGAGGCCAAAGTCAAGCTTTCCTGAAATGGTTTAATGGATAGTGTCAGGTTTTATTACTTCTAAATTTATCACACACACAGTTGTCACAGACCAAACTTTTATTGCACAAGGTGCCTAACCGTTCTGGACTGTCCCAAGACAATTTACTTACTGAAGCAAAGAATAAGATGGCATTACATTCCTATCCCATGGACAAAAATGGGTGAGACTGAGAGATGGTTGTTTAACTTCAACACTAATGACCGGTTGCCCTTCCAGAATATCAAGGCAGAATTACCCACAACATCTGCTTTGAACTGAATTCTCTGTGTCCACATTGCCATTAGGGTTGGGTTTTCGGATGAAGAAATTAAAATAATTCGTATTAGATCCATTAAAAATGCTAATTTTAAGCTTTACCGCACTTTTCCCGCCAAACCGGAAGTGGACTTTGATTTTCGCACTTCCTGGGCCCAAAAGTTCTTTATTATTATAATTATTTCGTATGCCCCTCTAACAGGAAAATTATGCCTTCCAAAATAGCTTTCCAGACATTACTCACAGTCAGATCAGGGCCTTTGCATGGTCGGAGCCTAATTTAACTGAAAGGCCTTCCTCCAGGCAGTGAAAAAGGATCTGGAACCATAGAGAACCAGAGCGCTACTCCTAGAGTGGTAGCTTGGAGGACTGAGAGGAAAAAAGCCGTTTAAACGGAGCACGGAGAGGAGAAGGAAAAGTTCAGAATCAAGAAAAATCATAGAGGACAAACGGAGATTCCTAGAGGTGTTTGCAAAACTGAAGGGGGAAAAGCTGGAGTGAGAAGAGCACTAGAGAAGCAGAGGTAGGCAACTATTTTATAATAATATTAATAATAATATATTAATTCATTATATTTCCCTGCAAGCAGGCCCAGGCCTTTTATAATAATAATAATATTAATAATTATAATATATATTAATACATTATATTTCCCTGCAAGCAGGCCCAGGCATTTTAATAATAATAATAATAATAATTCATTATATTTCCCTCCAAGCAGGCCCAGGCATTTTATAATAATAATAATAATAATAGGTCCCAGTGAATTGCACTCCAGAGAAGAAGGGAAATGTTGCCCCTTGATTTGCCTGTGCTTAAAACAGTGTCAGTCCTGTTTCCCTGCTTTGGACAATTTAGAACTAATTACAAAATTTTGTAAGTAATAACATATCAAATAAGAATTTTTTTGAAATTTTTTTGTAAGTCATTATGTTAAGCATTAAAATATCCCCCCGTTTTTAGAACAGCGATTTTTGGGTTCTAAACCAACCCCAATTGCCATATATCCCAGTTCAAAGCAGATAGTGTGGGATTTTCTCCAGCTATGTACAGGGCCGTAGCCAGGATTTTGATTTGCGCCGGGGGGGGGGGGGATTTGGGCAGAGGGCTGAGTCTGGGTGGGAGAGGGTATATCCTAGCAAATCTTTTGTATCATTTATTTTTATTTATTTATTTATTATTTCAACTTCTATACCGCCATTCCGCGGAGGCTCAGAGCAGTTTACAAGCAAAACATATAAAAACAAAGAACATACAGTACTAATACAGGAGACAAATTAAACAATTTAAACAATTAAACAATTTGAGAACTTAATCTACCACATAGAGTTCTACTGGGAGAGATCCGATGGCCTATAGTTCTCAGAAAGGCTGCTAACACTCCAGTATCTGTATACTACCCTTAGGGAGAAAGGACCTGCTCTGCACTGCTAGTTTTATGGGGTGAAAGGCACATTTTGTTTCTATCCCGGATAACATGCTCTGGAGCTGGGGACCGTTCTGAGATCTCGCCCAGCTCCTATAGCCAACATTCCAGAAAGTCCTAGGTCGAAACCTCCTTCGTCTCTTGGCTGGCCCCAAATTCCCCCGTTGGGCAGGACTGGATGGAATGGCCCCCAACGGGGCCCCGCTGGCAGCAATAGCACTGACCTCCGAATTTCTTCCCCATTGGGGCAGTTGGGTGGGCTGCACAGTCCTAGCTCCGGCTCCAGAAGAAGTTACGTTACCTCGAGCCAGAGCTGGGATAGCATCACCAGTCAACTCTCGTGACGTTAGTACAGACTTCCTGCGACTACTTTTATGTCTTCTCCTGCACCTGCACGGTAGGTCCAACGGTACAGTGTGGCTGGTGGCGTCCTTAAGGCCATCCGCCACCATCTCTCCTGGCCCGACTCCCAGTGCTCCAGTCTTCAGGAGGTCCTTCCATGCCTCCCTTTCGGCCAGGTCCAGACACTGCCGGCGGCGGCGACAGGCCCCCTCATGTGGCAAGCTTGGTTCCTCATCAGGTGCCCCCAAAGGGAACACTGCAGCTCATGGAGAGGCCTCAGCAGTGGCCCCGCAGGTATCCAAACCCTGCTGTTTGGACCAGGTACAGGCCAGGGCCTTGTCCAGGGGACAATAGCTCCCGAACAAGCAGTGCTGGTCGCCCTCCCAGCTCCTGGGATCCGACAATGACACAGTCAATGGTGGCAACTCCATGCTCCTCACTCCCAGTAGCGGCCAACTTCTCCATAGTTCCACCGACTCTAACAACCCTGGCCCGACCTCCGGGCCATCCAGACCTGAACTCAGATCAGGTAGGACCCCCTCTTTCCTTGAGGGGAAGTCAGTGCATAGGAGGGAGTTCATCTTTGTGAACTATCTTTTCTTGTCCCCCCTCCCTTTCCTTTTATTTCCCCCTTTCCCCCCTTTTCCCAGAATCTCACCGACGCTTCTTGCTAAGGTAATCCCTTCGACACTGTTTTTCGCATGCTTGTCGAATGTTCGAATGTTTGTTCGTTGAATTTTAATATTGAAATCTTAATAAAAACTATTTTAAAAACCAGTTTGCACAATTTGTATGTAATCCAAAAAAATGGCTGTTAACATATAGATTCTGGCATATAGACTCTACATTGGTCTTCCTCTGTCGGTGACCCGGAAGCTCAGGCTCATGCAGAACACTGCCGCCCTGCTCCTGTCTGGTACGCCAGCAGGTTGCCACATAACACCTACCTTGCAGGATCTGCACTGGCTCCCAATTGAGCACCTTCAAAGTGTTGGTGCTCACCTTTAAGGCCTTGCACGGCCTGGGGCCAGCGTATCTGAGGGACCGTCTTTCCCCATATTGCCCTACGAGATCACTCCGGTCCGAAAACACTAACCTGCTAGCCATTCCATTGGTGAAGTCAGCCAAATTAACAGCAACTCGTAGGAGGGCGTTCTCCGTGATTGCGCCCACGCTGTGGAACGCCCTCCCAGCTGAGACGCGTGCCATTCGAGATCTCTTGCCTTTTAGGCGGGTGTGCAAGACCTATCTTTTCCAACAGGCCTTCAGCCTATAGGTCCGCCAATGCATAGCCCGCCGACTCTGTAGCATGTTGTAATGTTTCTTACACTGTTGTGCCTTGTTTCCGGCACATTAGGTTTTAATCTATCTGTTTAGACTATGTGTTCATTTAATGTGTTTTTAACCTGTTTTAATGTGCTGTTTCATATATGCTTGTGTGAGCCGCCCCGAGCCTTCCGGGAGTGGCGGCGGAGAAATCTAATAAATGAAATGAAATGAAAAATGTGCAATTAAATCCCATTGCTTGTGTGGAGAGATGACACATCCCAGAAGATGAAATGATAATCAATAAAACTGCATGGTTCCTTGTCAGATTGTGCCTTGTGCGGAGAGGCTTTATATAAGCTCAGTTGATCTCTCCTGGAATCCTTGCAATAAGCAAAGTCAGCAAGGTGAGGGGCCCATAAACTGATGTGAGGCTCAGGCGGGAGATCAGTCTATTTGGCAATTCACTTCTCCTTAAACCTATTGACTCAGATGCAGGTAGTGACCTGAAACTGAGCTGCCCACCAAGCAGATAATGTACTGCTGGATCAGTCAGTTCTATCATCCAGGGCTGTCTCATGCCACAGATCTAGCAAATCGTTTTCCTTAGCTTTGTGTTCCTCGCTGTGTCATGCCCAGAGGACTCGTATTTCTGTATGTCACATTTGATCCAGTTTCATATGTGCGGGGCAACCACATTCAGTCCAGCGAGGCATGGTAAGCTCAAATTAAATGGTAAATACACACAAAAAAATTGCCTCAAGTCTGAAATGTGAGCATTCTCCAGATGTGCTTCATCTGATCCTTCTCAGATGTTGTTTCACTCCATTGACTTTGACCAAGGAGTTGCACTAGTGGAGCATATTCAGCACTCAGGGCCCATCATGTCTCACGAGAGGCTTGTGGAGAAGAAAGAGCAACGGGGAGGGCTATACGCAACATGATTTCAATGCATTGGGCTCAGTAACATGATCACTTTCTCTTTGGAGGCATACAGGATGTCTAGAATTAGAGACAAGATGTTTTAGCGGGGTTGGCAAAGAGATTGTTTGACAGCAGTAAGATATATTTCATCATTGGAAAACTGAGCAGATGGAGACGGGTTGGCATTTGTAGTTAGTGGGCAGTTATGCACAATCTTTACACATGGTATACTTTGATGGTTAGTTTTGCATTTGTAGTTTGATGTGGATCACAAAGTCACAAACTTGCATATGTGGAGCTTGTTTCCAAAAGGTACCAAAACCATCTGAACACATTTAACAGGAATTGGAAAATAAAACATGTTTAGGATGTGCATACTTTTGCTATAAAATGCAAGTTTCCAAACCCTGTGATTTGATACATTTTCATAGTATTAATCTATACCTAATATGAGGGCAGGTCAATAAGTCAGTGACTTTTTGAATGAAACACAAGTTTTTGGATAAAAAAATCATTTTATTTTTCAACGTCGTCTCCTTTGAGCTCTAGACACTTTGTCCAACATTTCTCCAATTTTTTATCCCTTCCAAAAATAAGATTTGTCGGGGTGATCAAAATAGGTATTTGTTTGTGAGATGATTTCATTGTTGGAGTCAAATCTCTTTCCACCGAGCCATTTCTTCAGTTTTGGAAACTCCCCTGGGGAGTTCTAGTTGTTCTCCACAGAGTTCTGGGAACTGTTTTACCCGGTGCTCAAGCCATTCCATTGGGAGACACACTTTCCCTGTCAGACACAGAGAAAGAAGAGTCCTAGTGGGTATTCGGGGGGGACCTGGAGCAGAGCGATGTCCCGTGTCCCCCCGTCCCCCGTTAGCGTTAGCGGTGGTTTTGGGAACAAAAGACCAGGCCACTCACTCTTTCTCTGTCAGGCTTGGAGAAAGAAGAGTCCTGGTGGGTGTTCGGGGGGGACCCGGAGCAGAGTGATGCCCCCCCCAATTGGCGGTGGTGTTAGGGACAAAAGACTTGGAGAAAGACGCATCCTGGTGAGTGTTCAGGGGGGACCTGGAGCAGAGTGATGTCCCCCCCCCTTGTTTGCATTGGAGGTGGTGTTGGGGAAGAAGACCAGGACACTCTTTTTCTGTATTTAATTGGTTGTAATGTTTTCAAACAGTCCTGTACTTTCATAAATATGGAGAAAGTTAGTACCATTTGTATATGTTAAAAATATACTGTTCCACTCAATTGCAGTCTAGAGGTGAAGGAGAATGATTCCCCCTTGATTTGCCTGTGCATTTCACATGCGCATGCGCGGGCAACATTAACGAAATAATAACGAATTTCGTTATTAAATATGAATCAATTTCGAAATATTCCCAAAAATATTTGGAAGAGTTTCTATTTTGAAACAACGGGGGCTCCTCTGCCCCACACAAGTTTAGAAACACATTTTTTGGGGATCAACCAGCCCTAGTAAGTAATGATCAAATAATATACCCAAAAACTTATTCAGTTATAGTTGGCTTCAGTCTACATTTGCATTAAATGCTTTAGATAGGCAACATGCACTTTTGAAGAACTGTCATCTCCAAATTTTGCATCATTTCCCCCTTCTATAAGCTTTCCATAGTCGTGGCATTTTTGTAGCTGGCCTTTTCTGTCTTTAGATCGCTTTCCATCTCATTGGTGCTTTTAGTCGTAGCACCTGGAATAGGAAGTTCAGCGGTATTTTCAGAATGAGTCACACATCGAAATGGGATCTCCCCGCCCCCGGCAAGTTTTTCTATTTCTTCTTACGGTTGCTTTTGTACTTGATAGTCTCATGAAGAGGTAAGAAGCTTGTCATGCTCGTGCTCCTATGACTTGGGCTCCAGTCTCCACTCCACTCTGCCATGTGTGACGACTTGGAGGCTTTGGGACCTTGGGGCAGGGTGGACCTTTCCATTTTAGATCCCACCGCTGCCACCAATTAATATGTGACGACCTGGGCTATAAAACTAGGAGGCTTTAACCACTAGGATGCTGCCACCAACCTAAAAATGAGTTTTAGGATTTCTTTTAAAATAATAGTAAAGCTAGGCTCCAAAACTACAAATAAACTGAGAGGTTTGCTGAGGTAAAAAATCTTTCCCCTTTGACTGGGAATGTGGGAAGGCTGGAACTGGCACACACTGATGTAAGGAGGCACACTGAAAGTTTTCTTGTAAAGTTAACAGTAATGATGTTTATTAAGTTAACAAACAGATCTTGAGAGGCACAAATGCGTAACGGTTATATAAAATGGTTCTAGAGCGTATTGGTTACTTAAGATTGGTTTATTAGAACTTCGTTACAAACTAGACAGTTCAAAACTTGTCTCTCTAAACTCCCTCACTCCAATATTAAGACTAGACGTGAGTAGTCTTCAACTAACTAACCTAGTTAGTTCCCTGAGCTAACACTCAGTCTACCAGAAGCACCCTAGCTACTAACTCTATCCTAGAGTTTTCCTATAGCTTGCTTCTCCAGAGATGTGAGCTAATTCTCTAACCCTAGAGATTCCAAACGCCTGTGACTGACTACCTGTCAGCTCTCACACAGACCTTTTCCTGTCAGTTTACAAGACAACTGTCTTCTCTGACTGCTTACTCTCAGCTGTCAAGAGACTGCTTTCTCTTACAGCTCTGACAACCGACGGCTGAATAAGCTACACTTCTTTCCCTCTCAAGCAGCTCGGCTCCTCCCCTCTGCTCTGAGCCACTCCCAGGCAGCTCTCTCTCTCTCTCTCACTCCCTGAGAAGGATCCAAGCCACTCCCCCTTTCTTGGCTATCCTGTTTTACCATGGATGCCAAACTGCTATGCTGGACTCGGCCTAGCATAAAATGGGTGAATCCTCACACCACGACACTCACTAAAGGTTGGGGAGGGGGCTGAATATTAAATGCTATTTTAAATGTATTTCTTATATTTGAATCTATAACCTACATCCATACGAAATTATTGGTTTCTTGCATTTTTGTTTTCACTGTATTTTAAATTGTGACCAAAGTGTCACAATTTGAGTGCCCACAGGAAGAAAGGTGGGATATAAATAAAGTAAATAATAGCAGTAGTAGTAGTCTTTGGCCAGATCTCTCAGTTTTACAGAACAGTTCTAAAGGCTGAATTGACACTGCCATACTATCCAGATTATCAAATCAGTCAATCCACTTTTATTTATTTATTTTTACAGTATTTATATTTGAACTGGATTATATGAGTCTGCACTGCTATATAATCCAGTTCAAAGCAGATAATCTGGATTTTATATGGCAGTATAGATGGGACCTAAGATAAAGCAAAGAGGGAAGAAAACCACAAATGCCACAATGGAAGTCATCAGAGGAAGAGCAGGATATATGTGTGACTAACAAAGAAAAGCACACAATGCCACTAAAGGCCATTGTGTGCTTTACATGGGCATTATAACCTGGGCTCACCCTGAATTTGCACCTGGTTGTCCTCATGACATTCTAGGACTTCCAGTAAATATTGGGGGTAAACTGGATTAGGGAAAGTTGAGGAAGACTCTTAAGTTAAAACTTGTGCGCCAGCTGCACCCGTACCTTGGGAAGTCTGATCTGGCCACGGTAGTCCACATTCTGGTTACATCCCGTATAGACTACTGCAACACATTCTACGTGGGGTTGTCTTTGAAGACTGTCCAGAAGCTTTCAAATGGTCCAATGAATGGCAGGCAGATTGCTAACAGGAGTGGCGCTCAGGGAGCATACAACTCCTCTGTTATGCCAGCTCCACTGGCAATTCAAAGTGCTGGCTTTAGCCTATGAAGCCCTAAACAGTTCTGGCCCAACTTACCTATCCAAATGCATCTCCCCTTATGAACCAACTAGGACCTTAAGATCATCTGGGAGGGTCCTGCTCTTGTTACCACCTTCGTCACAAGTATGTTTGATGGAGACAAGTGACGGGACCTTCTCGATGGTGGCCCCTCGGCTATGGAACGTCCTCCCTATAGATCACTGATTCTCAAAGTGGGTGATAACACCCCCTGGTGGGTGGTGAGGTGATCCAAGGGGGCGGTGGGAGGCTCAGGGGAATTTGGGGGGCAGTGAACCCCTTTAAGGGGGTGGTGAACTATTGGCCATTTAGGAGGGGTTGCACGGCCCTCTTCTTTGGCCCCGCCCCGTTTGCTTTGCAGTGCAGTGTGAAGGCCTCAGTGTAAAGGCCTCTGCATCCTCCGGCGGAGCCTCCCCGCCACCGAGGAAGAAAGCGTGGCCTTCCAAGGCGGTGGTGGAGGGAGCAGGAGAGCCCGGGGCTTCTGTGGGGAGAGCAGATCTCGCTTTTTCATCCCCTCAGGCCATGGCTGCCCGTCCCCTCAGAGCCCTCTCTGGTGGCGGTACGGCGAGGAGACTCTGCCAGTGTCCCGAGTCGGAGGAGAAGGACACAGAGGCCTTCGCACTGCACCCTTCACACAACAGCCGTTGTCATCCTCCTCTGCCTCTCCCTTCACTGCTGCCTCCGGGCCCCAAGCCGGGCTGCTTCAGCACCAAAAATGGCGAGGCCTCCTCGGGCTCGGTGCCCAGGGAGCAGCAGCAGCAGCAATTGGCCCACGCCAACGGGCTTCTCTCGGCGGCTAATAACAACAACAATGGCTGTGTGGCCACCTGTAAGTAGCAACAGTGACACAGACAGTAAGGTGCACTGGAGGTAACATGGCCTAAACCTGGCTGGACCACGTGGACTCTGACACACTGCCATGGGTTCAGGATAATGTGTGTGGCCACCTCTGTTCAAGACTGGTCCCAGATTAACCGACCAGTGCAGGCACACACCCCTTAACACATCTGATCTCATCCAGTTTTGGAAACTAAGTATAGTCAGGCATGGACAATATTTGAATGGGATCTCAAGGTAGGAGTAGCAAAGAATGCTGCTTGAAACATGAAGAGCTACTACAAACCAGATACCACTGAGCTAGAGAAAATAATAGCCGGATTCAATATAAGGAAGCTTGATACGTTACCGGACAAATAGGAATTAATAGGGCTGGTTAGGTTCGTTGTAAGGCTCCAAAAGTCAGAATGAATTCGGATTGAACTCACTTTTGAACCGGTTTCGAAGTGATTTACGCAACCCAGAAATGAATTACCAGTTTTGAGGCTTTTCTGCCCTTCCTCGTAACTGAGTCGGAAATGATTCAGAAAACCGCATCCAAACTGCCCGCTTTGGATGCAGCTTCCTTTCCCCTCCCACCTGGAAGGGAAAGAAAGCTGTCCAATTCCCCCCACCGCCCTGGGGGGTTTGAAAGCCCATGCCTTCCCCATGGATCTAAAGGGCACCGTTTAGAACAGGGGTGCTCATTACGGTGATCGGGAGCACCTAGGTGATCTTCGGTCCTCTTCCAGGTGATCTTTGGGCCTCACCAGCTGGATGGTGTGCTCCTGCCATGCGTGCGCACATGCGCTCCCATCGCCGCCTTCGCGGGGCTTCTTTTGCCATAATGAGGCTTTAGTGGGCGGGCCCTGGCGCTCGTCTTGCCACACACGGTGTGGTGACATGACCGCCCATTGGTTGCTGCTGGGGGGGGGGAGCAAGATGAAGGCACGCGCATGGATAGGATGCGAGGCTGTGGGAGGGATGGAGGGAATGTGTGTGTGTGTGTGAGAGAGAGAGAGCCAAGGAGAGAAGAAAGAAATCCGGAGAACTTTTTTGGATCCTTTTGGCAGTCAGGCGGGTGGGTGCTGGAAGGAGAGAGGGAGAGAGAGAGAAAGAGGCGGAGGCCGGGCAAAGTGGGGCAAAGCCAAGCAAGCCCCGCTGCAAACCCTGCTGCTGCCCTCGGGACTCCCATTCCAAGCCGAGACCTGGGCGAGCAAGCTGTGTGGGGCTGCTTTCTTTCCTTGGTTGGGGGCGAGGAGGCGGAGAAAGGCGGCGAGGGCACAAGCAGCAGGAGCAAGCTCCGCCGTGTTCCTGGGGCTGAACCCGAGGAGGAGGGGGTTGCGGGGATGGAGACTCCACTTGCTGCTGCTGCTTGTGCCCTCCCTCGCCCTCGAAGGAGAAAGGTGGCGAGGGCCCATGGGAGAGAGAGAGAGAGAGGGGGTGGCCCTTCAGAGCCGGCTAGGAAGAGCCACCCCCCCCCCCTATCTCTCTCCCGTGGGCATGGACTGCCACCAGTGGGAGGGGTCCTCCTTCGTGCCAGCCTTCCACTTGGGCGTCCTTCTGAGTGACACCCTCGAAAGGAAGGAAGGCCCCCCCCCGCTGCATCTGTCACTTTGGGGAAGCACCTCTTCCACTCTTCCTTCTCCTGCCCAGGTAAGGAAGCCTTGAGGGAGGAGGGGGGGGAGGCTGCCGTGGGGAGGCTCCAGCCTCACGTGGGTCCCTCTCTCGGTTGAGTTTCCCGGCCCAGGCAGCAGCCAGGTGGCCCCTCTTCCCAGCCCTGTGCCTTCCGAGCCACCGCCAAAGCCATATCTGGCTGGAGTGCTGGCGGGTGTGCCTATAAATGCCCTCCTGCTGCGTGCGTGGGAGGGGCCTGCTGTGCACGCAAGAAACAGGACGGGATGGGGACTTCCTGCTTCGTGAACATGCACAACAGGTGATCTTTTCAACTTGATTGTTCATATAGTAGCTCGCATGATGAAAAAGTGTGGGCACCCCTGGTTTAGAAGGTCCCGGGATAGAGGGACCTGTGCCAGGAGCCCTGTTAAACAAACGTGGCTTGGAAGCGCTTTTCTCCCTTCCCTCGTCAGACTCGTGGGAAGGGAGAAAAGCGCTTCCAAGCTGGATTTAACAGGGCTCCTGGCACAGGTCCCTCTCTCCCGCGAGAAGGACTTAGGCCAGAAACCCTGTAAAACCCGGGTTGGAAGCACTTTTCTTCCCTCCCGCGAGACCTGTTAAACCAGGCGTGGGCAATTATTTTTTCCAAGGTGCCACACGAGAGCCAAAAAACATTACGGAGGGCTGCACCTAAAGGCGGAACTACATGCCTTGTCTTCTCGCCCCGCCCACTCGCTGCTCGCCCTGCCTCACCTCGCCCCGCCCGCTCGGAGAGCTGGAGCGGGCAAGAGGGCGTGTGGGTGAGAGGGCGGGGCGAGTGGCGAGCAGGCGGGGCGAGAGGGCGAGGCAGGCAGGCAAGCAGAGCGACCGACGGAGAGGGAGGGAGGGGGGAGAAGAGGAGGAGGAAGCCAGGGAGGGGGAGGGAGGGAGGGAGCAAGCGCCGGTGCCGCCGAGCATCCTTAATAAGTGAACTATACATCCCAGCAACTCCAACTCCCAAATGTCTATTTCCCCCAAATTTCCCCAGTGTTCACATTTGAGCATATTGAGGATTCGTGCCAAGTTTGGTCCTGAGTTTCCCATCCTTTCAGTGGGGTTTGATCTCTTCCTTTTCCGTCACGAATCTCAAAGGCTCGCTGTCAGGAGGTTTTTAGAAAGGTGGGAACTGGAAGTCATCGAGAAGGAAGGGACCCCAGGGCTACCCAGCCCAACCCCCAGGGACACACAATCTCCGAAGACGGAGATCTTGTGGCCTGGTCGCCCTGGGCTGGATGAGTGCCGATTGCCTACCCTGGATGGCGAGCGACTTAGCCCGTCAACCCTTGTTAAGAGCTTAGGTGTTAAGTTGGACCCCTTGCTGACCATGGAGACCCAGGTCTCCATGGTCAGCAAGATGGCATTCTTCCACCTAAAACAGGCTAGGCGACTGGCGCCCTACCTGTCCAGGGCTGACCTGGCTATGGTGATCCAAGCGACGGTCATCTCGAGGCTGGACTACTGTAACGCCCTCTACGTGGGCCTTCCCCTGTCGACAATCCGGAAGCTCAAGCTAGTGCAGAATGCCGCTGCTCGCTTGCTGGCAGGAACGCCAGTAAGGGAGCACATCACGCCCATCCTTCGGCAACTGCACTGGCTTCCTGTTGAGTACCGAATTGCCTTCAAGGTGCTGGTTTTAACCTTCAAGGCCTTGCACGGCTTAGGGCCTGCGTACCTGAGGGACCGCCTTGCCCCGCATAGTCCCCCGAGATCGCTACGTTTAGAGGAACAGAACTTGTTACTGGTACCATCCATCCGCTCCTGCCATCTGTCTACAACCAGGCAGAGAGCCTTCTTGGTGGTGGCTCCGGTGTTATGGAACTCCCTCCCAGATGACACCCGAGCCATCCCAGAACTCATCCCCTTTCGGAGGGCTGCTAAGACTGCATTGTTCCGACAAGCCTTCGACTAAGTGCATGGGCGGTGGTGACCGTTCATCACGGTTGCCTAATTCTACCTATGCCTAGGTCCGAGGAAATGTCCGTACCTTCTTCCCAATACCTCGTGATGTGACATGTAAATTTTAATGTTTTAATAGTTTTGTTGTAAGGCTACATGGCCACCACATGTTGCCTATTTTATATGTTGTGACCCGCCCCGAGCCTGCAGGGAGAAGCGGAATATAAGACCAAATAATAAAATATAAATAAATAAATAAAACACCCCCGACTGATGGCCATCAAGACTCTACATAAAACTCTCCAGAAAAGGGGACTACAAGGAAGCATTATTTTATTTCAGTGGTTTTTATTATTATTGTATAATAATTTTATAATAATAATATAATAAATAATATAATGTTATATTATAATTTCAATATATTATAATTATGATATCTATATATATAAAAGGGAAGTGGTCGTGCAACGGGGCAAATGCACGCCAAAACTACATTTCCCACACACACAACAAAACCCAGGGCCACTCATCCCCACCCCGAGGTACATCAACCACCCACTAAAACACCCCAAAAAAACACAAAACACCCCCCAAACATCCCCAAAACAACATTGACACGCATGCACAAACAACCCCACACACAACATGGCCGCCATAAAACCATCACAATAACACGCATGCGCAACATCCAACGCCATGCCCCCCTCCTCCACCGCTTACCAAACATTCCTGACACCAAGGAAACCACATCCTCCACGCGGCCCCCAGACCACACCAGCACGGACGCCACATGCCACCCAACACCACCATCCCGGGAGGACGCCGCCAAGGTCCTGCCCGCACGACCCTCCACCAGGACAGCCAACTAAACGCCGAGGGAGAACGGCACACCCACGGGACTACAACTCCCAGAGGGCTCCGCGCGGCTCACTCCAAATAAGGGCGGAAACAGCAACGGAAAAAGGCCACAATGGCCGCGCAAAGCCTTCTGGGAGCCGTAGTCCCTTAGCAGCCCACGCCTTCTCCGAAAGCAGCCACAAACTACCGCCGCCATGGCCACGTCCTCCGACCCCTCCGCTGCCTCCTCCCATCCTCCCAACTGCTTCAAACAGCCCCCACAGCCACATACAGGGAAAAAAAACACCAAGAAAAAGGTAAGATTAATCAACGACAGAAAGAGACAGAGAGAGAATTATACAGATACTATGATAGAGACAGAGACGGAGAGAGAGAGAATGATAAACAGAGAATGAAAGACAGCATGATAGAGAAAGAAAAAGAGAAAGAAAAAAAATAGAGAGAGAATTATACAGAGGGAAAGAAACAAAAAACTGATATAAAGATAATTAGACAGAGAGAGAGAAAAACCAGATGGAGAAAGAATGAAAAACAGATACACACAAAGACACATACTACTACAGATTGATACAGACATACAGACCAGGACAGAGAGAGAGAGAGAGAGAGAGAGAGAGAGAGAGAGAGAGAGAGAGAGAGAGAGAGAGAGAGAGAGAGAGAGAGAGAGAGAAATACATACAGATCACAACTTCATACAACAGAAACGATGACAGGGATAGACAGACAGATAGACACAGACAGATAAATAGATAGAGAATAATACAGAAAAACAAACATTAGACACACGTATGCCCACCCCACTTACATTCCTTTTCCTTCCTACTTCACCTCTTTCCTAACTTTACTATCCACCATACTACACAACATCAATACAAACCCTTACATACTCAGACTTCATCACATCTCCAAAATAGGGCACAGCAACGCGTGCCGGGTTCAGCTAGTTAATACTAATAAAATAATGATATTAATACTAATAATATATGAATATTTCTTGAATATTTCTTGCCTGCCTGCCTGCCTGCCGGGGCCTTTGGAGGGCCGGATAGAATTGGGCAAAGGGCTGCATCCGGCCCCCGGGCCGTAGTTTGCCCACCCCTGTGTTAAACCCTCCCTTTTAAACCCTTCCCGTGCCTTCCCCTACGGATTTGAACAGCGCCTTTTAGATCCATGGGGAAGGCATGGGCTTCCAAACTGGGTTAAAACACCCACTTTTGAGCAGATACTGTCATGTTTAAACTGGGTTAAACATGACAGCATCTGCCATTAATGAAGCCATTACGAAGTTCAGAAGTACATTCGATTCAAATTTTTTAAAAAACACTGAAAACTATCAGATATGAAGTGCCAGCGCCCCCTACATCCAAAGCGAGTTTTGAACCATTTCCCCCCTGATAAAACAGGCCGAGGGATTAAATATTTACTCTTTTACAAGTTCCAAGAGTGGTTCACTTTCACAGCAGCCTTTACAACAGGGCTGCTCACAACGTCGCTCGCGGTCCCGGAACTGGTCGATCGCAGCCGGATTTCAGAGGGGCGCTTCTGCCCGGCGTGCGGCGCATCTTCCTCAGCTTCCTCTGGCCGCCCCTGAGGCGACTCCCCCGCCTCCATCCTCAGTGCCATCGCAGCGTGGCCTGAGGAGGAGGGAGGGAGAAGGAGGAGGGCAGCAGAGGGAAGGAGGAGGCGGGCGCCTGGCAAGAGCATGCGCATTTGGAGTGTGCGGTGGCACGCAAAGATGAGCCACGAGGGAGGACAACAGCAAGGAGGCTTTGGCAGCCATTTCCTGCCAAAGCCATCTGCGACTGCCAGGAGTTAATCTGCTTGGCCACATTGATCAGCATTGGATGGCCTTGCAGCTGAAAGGTCTGTGTGCTTTATATCTGTGGATGATGTCAGGGTGGGAGAAAGAACTCTTCTCTCGATGCATTTTAATGTCCCATTGGCCACATTGATCAGCATTGAATGGCCTTGCAGCTGAAAGGTCTGTGTGCTTTCATTCTGCCTGTTTATATCTGTGGAATGATGTCAGGGTGGGAGAAGGAACTCTTGTCTGGATGCATTTTTTAATGTCCCATTGGCCACATTGATCAGCATTGAATGGCCTTGCAGCTGAAATGTCTGTGTGCTTTAATTCTGCCTGTTTATATCTGTGGAATGATGTCAGGGTGGGAGAAAGAACTCTTCTCTCGATGCATTTTAATGTCCCATTGGTCACATTGATCAGCATTGAATGGCCTTGCAGCTGAAAGGTCTGTGTGCTTTCATTCTGCCTGTTTATATCTGTGGAATGATGTCAGGGTGGGAGAAGGAACTCTTGTCTGGATGCATTTTTAATGTCCCATTGGCCACATTGATTAGCATTGAACGGCCTTGCAGCTGAAAGGTCTGTGTGCTTTCATTCTGCCTGTTTATATCTGTGGAGTGATGTCAGGGTGGGAAAAGGAACTCTTGTCTGGATGCATTTTTGAATGTCCCATTGGCCACATAGACCAGCATTGAATGGCCTTGCAGCTGAGAAGTCTCTGTGCTTTCATTTTGCCTGTTTGTTTATATCTGTGGAATAATGTCAGGGTGTGTCATGCCCAGTCTGATTCCATAGCCAAGCAAGACCGAAGCCATGTTAAATCACAGGCCTTACTCAAGTCTAAAGAGAAACCTTTGCAGAGGCCTCCGAGTCAGCCAGCAGTCAAGGTTGGCCGCAGCCCTCTGCCTTCCCAAGCTGATAAGAAACCCTGGGAAGGCAAAGTTTCACTTCCCTCTGTATCTCCAGGTGCGGCGTTAATGAGCTGACATACTTGCCTTCCTTGAAGGGCTTGAAAAAGTCACCCCCACAAACTGTCCATGGGAAAGAGTTACGATGCAGTGAGCGCTTCAGAGGTCAACACCTTGCGGGACCTATTTAAGTGGATTCCCGGTGGTGTTCGGAATCTCGCGCCAACGTTCAGCTTTCCTTGCCAAGCTCCACGGAACTCAAGTCTAGGACAAGGCCTTGGAGGCGCCAAGTCGCCGTACTCAAGTATTCAGCCAAGCCATTGTTTGCCAAGGACTTATCCTGGATTTTTAGCCCATTGTGGTTTCAAGACTATTTCTTCATTTATTGGATCTTAAACTTTGTTTGAACTACTGCCTTGCAATACTCGGATGCTGGAGGCATCGGTGGACTATATTTTTATCTCTTTCCTCCTTTCTACCTATTCTAAATAAAGCGTTTAAACACAGCTGCTGCGTGGTGGTTTACTGAGGGACACTCCGGGCCCTGGTTGCAACAGGGTGGGAGAAGGAACTCTTGTCTGGATGCATTTTTAATGTCCCATTGGCCACATTGATCAGCATTGAACGGCCTTGCAGCTGAAAGGTCTGTGTGCTTTCGTTCTGCCTGTTTGTATCTGTGGAATGATGTCAGGGTGGGAGAAGGAACTCTTGTCTGGATGCATTTTTAATGTCCCATTGGCCACGTTGATCAGCATTGAATGGCCTTGCAGCTGAAAGGTCTGTGTGCTTTTGTTCTGCCTGTTTATATCTGTGGAATGATGTCAGGGTGGGAGAAGGAACTCTTGTCTGGATGCATTTTTAATGTCCCATTGGCCACGTTGATCAGCATTGAATGGCCTTGCAGCTGAAAGGTCTGTGTGCTTTCGTTCTGCCTGTTTATATCTGTGGAATGATGTCAGGGTGGGAGAAGGAACTCTTGTCTGTTTGAGGTAAGTGTGAATGTTTCAACTGGCCACCTTGATTAGCATTTAATGGCCTTGCAGTTTCAAGATTGGCTTCTTACTGCCTGGTTTATATATCGGTGGTGTTATCCCAATAACCCCATTAATGTGGGATATAATGAGCATGGTGATCAGATCATGATATAAATAAACATAACAGTTTAAATAATGTACCAGTAAGGCCTTTTCGCGGACCACCCTGAGAATTTCGGGGGGGGCTGAAGCCCCCTTAGCCCCCCTCCTGGCTACATGCCTGGCTTCAAGGCAATGGTGGAAACAATCAGGTACGGTGTCCGGCCTGCCGTCCATTCTCAGTAGAAGCTGGGTGTCATCAGCGTACTGATAACACTCCAGACCAAAGTCACGGGCCAGCTGGGCCAGGGGGCATATAGATGTTGAATAATAAAGGAGAGAGGATGGCCCCCTGGGGGACCCCACAAGTTAATGGGAGCCTCCCAGAGACCTCCTCTCCCCTCTCCACACGTTGTCCCCAGTCCTGGAGAAAGGAGGCCACCCATTTAAGGGCATGATAGCCATTAGGCATGGTTTAGAATCCAAAAATGGCGATTCTTAAATCAAATGGGGGGGGGGTTGATTAGTAAAAGAAAGACTTACAAAAAATTTCCCAAAAATTTCTGAAATGTAACTTAAGTACTAACGAAATTCATTAGTAATTGTATGCCAGAGCATGCGCATTCAGATGGTTTTGTTTACAACTCCCAGAAATCCTAACAGCTGGTAAATTGGCTGGGATTTCTGGGAGTTGTAGGCCAAAACTTGAATAAACCACACTGAATTCTAGATGGGACTCTCCAAATAGGAAGGAGGGAGGGAAGGAGGAAGGGGGAGGGGTTTTCTATTCTCTAAAGCCCCCTTAGCCCCCGGCCACATGCCTGGGTGGAAGGGATATATGGGCACATCATTCAAAACTGAGAAAAAGCACTCCTGGCCATCTAGTCATCCGGGAGCAGCAGCCATAGATTGACACATAGAACAACATAGACAGATCTAGAGATAGCAGGTCAAAATGACCTTTAACATAGGCTGATGAAAGAGTTCTTGAGAAGCTTGTGATACTGGTGAGATTTGGACTGGGAAACTCACACCCTCGGAAATAGTCACAGCTCTCTCGGCTCCTACCTGTTGCTGTAGCTGTTGCTTGCAATGCAAGGATGGGTTTGCAACCACCACGCTTACCATTGTTTCCTGTGTGGAGGAAGTGAACTGTGGGGCTTGCCTCTAAAGACGGGAGTGGCTCATCGTCTTAGCTAACCTGCTGCTAGTTTGCAGACTGTGCGAAACTGGAGCTCTGTGCTCTGTGATTTGGACATTTGATCCATCTATCCCAGTCCTGTCAACACTGATTGGCACTGGCACTTCAAGACTCCATTTAAGGTGTTTCCCAAACCCTGAAATTCCAGGGGTTGAATTTGAGAGTTTTCTGTGAGCAAGAAATGTACTCTCCCACGGTGCTACAACAGGTCTCAGAGTAAGGGCATGCATTTGTAGTGGGCTTATGTCACACAGAAGGAGCCCCCGGTGGCATAATTCAGTGTTTCCCAACCTTTTTTGAGCCGTGGCACATTGTTTACATTTACAAAATCCTGGGGCACACCACCAACCAAAATGACCCAAAATGACACTCTAACACAGTAATACATATAGTTAATATGTTTTCAAATGTATTTATACACTCAGTTTGAAACCCGGGCCTGTTTCGATGAACACAACATAGATGTCCTGGCAGGAATGGCAGAAAGACACAAAATTCCCACACACAACTCCCATAACCAAGTGAAAATGCTATAAGAGTTTGGTGGGCAAACACCTATATCCAGAGAGCACTGTGGACTCAAACAATGTTGGATCAGGACCAAACTTGGCATGAATACTCAATATGCCCAAATATAAACGCAGATAGAGTTCAGGACCTTGACATTTGGGAGTTGTAGTTGCCTGGATTTAGAGTTCCCCTACAATCAAAGAGCATTCTGAACCCCACCAATGATAGAACTGAGTGAAACTTCCCACACAGAACCCCCAGGAGGCAAGAGGAGGTCTCTACTTGGGGAAAGGGAGGCAGGCTTCCCAATGCATGGAGAGGGAGAGACCAAGTAGACAACGGGTGGGGAGGGGGGTGTTTGTAATTTTGTGCCTTTATCGAGGTAGGTTTCTTAGGGTTTTTATACTTCAACACACTAGACTCTCCACCACCCCCTTTCCTGGAGGTTCCAATTTCCCACGGCACACCTGATAATCCCTCACGGCACACTACTGTGCCCCGGCACACTGGTTGGGAAACACTGGCATAATTGGTTGGTTATTTATTTATTTATTTATTTGCAGTATGTATATTCCGCCTTTCTCACCCCGCAGGGGAATCAGGGAAGAATGTCTCTGTCTCGGCATTATTTGGCAAACGAACATTCTTAAGAAGGACTCATCCCACGCTTTTTCCAAGCACGTCGATGACTAAAACGGCCAATCTGAGATAGGCAAGTTCGGTTGCAGAAAGCACAGCAGAAAGTCTCCTTGGGTGACGTTGTTTCCAAGTTGCGGTTCTTTCTGCGTTGTCGTTTCTCTTCGAGACCCATTCGGCGTGTCTTCTTGAAAGAGGCCGCAGCATTGTGGATAGTGCATCTCCATGCCTCCCAAAGTGAGGCCAGGGTGGACCATTGTTGGTGATCAATCTGGCCGAGTCTGAGATGTTGTTTCAGGGAGTCCTTATATCTCTTTTTGGGGGCACCTCTCTTGTGCCGACCTGTGGCGAGTTCACCATAGAGTAGTATCTTTGGGAGGTGGTGGTCCTCCATCCTAGAGATGTGCCCTACCCAGCCCAGCTGTGTTCTCAAAAGCATGGCCTCAATGCTGGTGATCCCTGCTTGCTCAAGGACAGCAACATTAGTCACATAGTCAGTCCAGTGTATATTTAGGATTGTGCGAAGACAGCGCTGATGAAAGCGTTCGAGGAGTCGTAGGTGTTGGCGATAGGTGACCCATGTTTCAGACCCATATAGGAGAATAGACAGTACGATCGCTCTGTACACACTGACTTTGTGCTTTGCCTCAGGTGTTTGTTGCTCCAGACTCTTTTGTGAAGCCTTCCGAATGCACCATATACCTTTGCTAATCTGTGATCTATCTCTTTGTCAATCTTGGCGTCTGAAGAGATGATGCTTCCCAGGTAGGTGAACTGCTGAACGGACTTAACCCTGCTGTTATGTTCGGGTCAAATATGACCCGTTTTGGAAATTGATATTTGTTTATTCATTAATTTTTTGATTTTGAAACTTGTGGTTCCTTCACTTTTCCTAATTTACAGGGTTCATACTAAGGGTACTTAATTTTTTTGTTTCGGTGCCTTACTTTTTGCGCTACAGTTCTTGTTACACTTGTTATGTTCGGGTCAAAAATGACCCGGTATATAATAAAACACAAAATTTTAAAAAAAATTCAATTTTTCTTTGATAATGAACAACTATGATTCACACACAGTATAATAATGCAACAGGTATTCAAAAGTGGCTCAAAATAACATTTCAGTGGCCAAAATAACATCCAAAAATAGGGCCGGGTCAAAAATGACCCGAACATAACAAGTGTATAGTAAACCCAAAAATAATATTACTTAATAAAAAACAAAATTTTTAAAAGCAAAGTTTTTTTTTGTTTCAATTATTCTCTGATAATTAACAGCTATGATCACACAGTATAATAATGCAACAGGTATTCAAAAGAACTTTTAAGTGGCTTTAAAAAACATCCGAAAATAGGGCCGGGTCAAAATGACCCGAACATAACAAGTGTATAGTAAAACGTGACAGACCAGCAGGGTTAAGCACAGATGTGCCTATGCTGACATGGGGATGATGGTGTTCTTCCTGTAGTGCGGTCTGGTAGAGGAATTCTGTTTTCTTCAGGCTAACTTCCAGCCCAAACAGCTCTGCAGCTGTTGCAAAGCAGGATGTGAGGCGCTGCAGGGCTGCTTCTGAATGGGCGACAAGGGCAGCATCGCCAGCAAAAAGCAGCTCACGGACTAGATCGTTTAGAGTCTTAGTGCGAGCCCTCAGACGGCTTAAGTTGAACAAGCTACCATCAGTACGATAGCGTACTGTATATATATGCCGTCTTCTTCTTCGAGATCTGCTGTAGCCCTTTGGAGCATCATGCAGAAGAAGTTTGTACATAGGGTTGGTGCAAGAACACAACCTTATTTCACTCCATTAGTTATTAGAAAGGGCTCTGAGAGAGCATCGCCGTATCTGACTTGACCGTGGTGGCCCACATGTAACAGGATAATCATTTTGAGGAATTTGTGGGGACATCCTAGGCATTCCAGGATCTGCCACAGACCTTTTCTGCTCACAGTGTCAAAGGCTTTGGTGAGGTCGGCAAATGTAAATAAAGTAAATAAATAGCTCTAACTTTTAAGGCCTTGCATGGTCTGAGGCCAGTGTACCTAAGGAATCGCCTCACTCCCTATAAACCCTAGAGAGTGTTACGCTCTGAGGATCAACATCTCCTAGAAGTCCCTAGTGTGAAGAGCTACCGCCTGACTTCCACCAGACGGAGGGCATTTTCAGTTATTGCCCCTTCACTGTGGAATGCCCTCCCACCTGAGATCTGGGCACTGCAGGATCTGATGCCTTTTCGTAAAGCCTGCAAAACCTTCCTCTTCCAGCAGGCTTTTTAGTTCCAGCCCCCACTGTGAAGAGTCTCGGTGTTATCCTGGATTCCAAAATGACGATGGAAGCCGAGATTGCCTCCACTAGTAAAAGGGCCTTCTTTCATCTATGCCAGGGCTGTCCAACTTCTACCGGCCCAGGGGCCTGAATTCCGGTCACTGATGACCTGGGGGTGCGAAGGGTCTGCCCCCGCCCCCACCCCGGCTCCGCCCCCACCCCTCCCCCGGCTCCAATTTACTTACAATTCGTAAGAGGCATCCATACAATCAAATATAATCTTTTACTACGGAAATGCAGGAAGGTAATACATAAGGGGCATCCATACACAATTACCTAATAACATAAAGGTTAGCCTACCTTCCCAAACGCGCAGGATCCAGGAGTAGCTGGACCACGAGCAGAGGCAACGACCGACCGAGGCAGCAGCCGAGAAGGTCCAAATCGCGTCTGCGTGGGCCGCAGGGATTAAGTAGCCGAGATTTCGGCAACAGGAGTATCGCGAGACTACGGAAGCCACACAGGATTTTGCTCTCAACGCAGGCATGATCTCGCGTTGAGAGCGAAATCCCGTGTGGCTTCCGTAGTCTTGTGATACTTGCTCCGGAACCCGGAAGTGGGTAATTTTTAAAAATATTATTATTTAATTTATTTTTTAAATTTTTTTATTAATAAGCTTAGGGGGCCGCAGGGAAGGGACTGGGGGGCCGCATAGGCCCCCGGGCCGCCAGTTGGACAGCCCTGATCTATGCCAAGCGAGGCAGTTGGCGCCTTATTTACCAAGAGAGGCGCTGGCTACGGTAGTCCATGCTACGGTTATGTCGAAGCTGGATTACTGCAGTGCTTTGTTTGTGGGCTTACCTCAAGCATCAATTTGCAAGATCCAAATTGTGCAAAACGCAGCCGCTAGATTCCTCACAAAAACATCAATGAGGTGCCGTATAACGCCGTCTCTGCAGTGCTTGCATTGGCTGCCGGTTGAACACAGGGTACTCTATAACAGTGTTTCCCAACCAGTGTGCCGTGGCACACTAGTGTGCTGTGAGCGATCAGCAGGTGTGCCGTGGGAAATTGGCACTCTTCCCCCTCCTAGCAGCTCTTTCTCCCTCTTTCCCTCCCCAAAGATCCTCCCCGAGGCAAAGGAAGGGCTCCGCGGTGAATTGGGAGCCCTTCCTTTGCCTCGGGGAGGATCTTTGGGTGGTGAATTGGTTGAATTGGGCAGTGAGCGAACTTGGAAACATCAGGAGGCGGAAGCATTCACAGGTTTCCAAGAAACAAATTGAGCCTCTCTGCTTGGAAATGTTTATTTTTTTACTATTTTACTGGATTTTTCGAGAGTCCCCCCCCCCCCCCAGGAACTTTTTATAACAGCTTCATGACCTCCCGAGGTCTCTGGAAGCTCATTTCACTCAGGGTGACATTTCCCAAAGGTCTGGAGAACAAGCTCTATGAGGAACGGCTTGAAGAGCTGGGCATGTTTAGCCTGAAGAAGAGAAGGCTGAGAGGAAACATGATAGCCATGTATAAGTATGTGAGAGGAAGTCATGTATATGTTGTGTTCATTGAAACAGGCTCAGGTTTCACACTGAGTGTATAAATACATTTTAAAACATAATAACTATATGCATTACTGTGTTAGAGTGTGAGTAAGTGACATTTTGGTTGGTGGTGTGGCCCAGGATTTTATAAATGTAAAAAATGTGCCATGGCCAGGGGCGGTCTAAGGTAATTCTAAGTTGTAAGCGAACACTATTTTGGCGCCTAAAAAAACATTATTCCCCCGCTCCTCCGGCTCCTTTCACTCGGCTCCCCCTCTTCTCCGCCGCCCCTCTCGCCTTCCCTGACTTACCGGAGGTTTTCGCGCGCATACCCAGTGCCTACGGAGCTCAAGTTAACTCCATAGGCACTGGGCATGCGTGCGAAAATCTCCGCGCACATGCGCAGTGCCTACGGAGCTCAAGTGAACTCCGTAGGCACTGGGCATGCGCACGTAAATCTCAGTAACATGCGCGCAGTGCCTACGGACCTCAAGAGAGGTCCGTAGGCACTGAGCATGTGCGCGGAGATTTACACGCGCAGCCGCAGTGCCTATGGACCTCAAGAGAGCTCCGTAGGCACTGCGCATGCGCGCGCAAATCTCCGCGCACATGCGCAGTGCCTACGGACCTCAAGAGAGGCCCGTAGGCACTGCGCATGCACGCGAAACCGCGGAGCGCAGCGCAGCAGCAGGGCGGGCGCCGCAGCGGCGCCTCACGGTGGCGCCCCACCCCGCAGCGTCCAAGATAGCGCTCTACGCGGTCGCGTAGGCCGCGTAATGCCAAAGACCGCCCCTGGCCATGGCTCAAAGAAGGTTGAAAAACACTGCTCTATAAGACTCTGGTCCTAGCATTTGAGGCCTTTCGAGGTCAGGGTCCTTCATATCTAAGAGACCGTTTAATGCCACTCCACCACCAGAGACTGCCACGGTCAGCTCATGGGAATCTCCTCTATGTCCCTGGCCCTAGAGAGGTCCGTTTGGAGTCCACAAGACAGAGATCCTTCTCCATTGTAGCCCCAATCTTGTGGAACTCCCTCCCGCCAGACCAAAGAGCCACTCCTGATCTACATACATTTTTAGGGGCACTCAAGACATGGCTTTTCAGAAGAGCCTATGATTGCTAGTAACAAGCTGTGACTATGTAACCTGTTTATTTTAATTGTGTAAGTCGCCCAGAGCACCTTTGGTGGAGGGCGACTCATAAGAAATAAAGTTAGTTAGTTAGTTAGTTTTGAGCCATGCTCGTAATAGCTAAATCTGTATTGTCTTTAAATTGCTGCCATACTATGTTTCTTTTACCTATGTAAACCACCCCGAGCTATTAGGAGTGGCGGTGTATAAGTCGAAGAAATAAATAAATAAATAAATCAGTATCACTCAGAAATGTTGGCACTGATCTAGAGCAGTGTTTCCCAACCAGTGTGCCGTGGCACACTAGTGTACCGTGAGCGATCATCAGGTGTGCCGTGGAAAATTGGAACCTCCAATACCCTTTCTTCCTCCTCCTGCCCACAGTGCTCTCTGGGTGCAGGTGAACGACAACTTCCAAACTCAAGGTCAATTCCCAAGCAAACCCTTTCAGTACTTTCTGTTGGTAATGAGAGTTCAATAGGCCAAGTTTGGTCCAACTCCATTGTTGCAAGAGTTCAGGATGCTCTTTGATTGTGTGTTAATTATAAATCCCAGAAATTGTAACTCCCAAATGTCAAGGTCTATTTTCCCCAAACTCCATCTGTGTTCACGTTTGGGCATATTGAGTATTCATGCCAAGTTTGGTCCTGATCCAACATTGTTTGAGTCCACAGTGCTCTCTGGATATAGGTGAACTACAACACCAAAACCCAAGGTCAACGCCCACCAAGCTCTTATAGTATTTTCTCTTGGTTATGGGAGTTCTGTGTGGGAAGTTTGTATCTTTCTGCCATTCCTGCCAGGATATCTATGTTGTGTTCATCGAAACAGGCCCAGGTTTCACACTGAGTGTATAAATACTAGGCATGGTTTTGAACCCAAAAATGGCGATTCTAAAATCAAATGGGGGGGGGGGGGATTTTTTTTGATTAGTAAAAGAAAGACTTACAAAAAAAAATCCAAAAATTTCTAAAATGTAACTTAATTACTAACGAAATTCGTTAGTAGTTCGTATGCCAGAGCATGCGCATTCCAGATGGTTTTGGCCTACAACTCCCAGAAATCCTAACAGCTGGTAAATTGGCTGGGATTTCTGGGAGTTGTAGGCCAAAACTTGAATAAATCACACTGAATTCTAGATGGGACTCTCCAAATAGGAAGGAGGGAGGGAAGGAGGGAAGGAGGGAGGGAAGGAGGGAGGGAGGGGGTATTCTATTCTTGGAAGCAGCAAAAAAGGAGGAGGAGGCCCCCCCCTCGCTCCTTGCTGCCTCTCTCTCACCCCGATCCTGAGGGAGCGAGGGCCCAAGTTTGCCCAGGCTGAGAGGAAAAGGAAGAGGCCTGAGGCTGTGAGGAATGGTGGGAGTTGAAGTCCAAAACACCTACCTGGAGGGCTGAAGTTGGCCCCTGTGATGGGGAAGGTAGAGCAACGGGGAAGAGAAGGGAGGGGGGAGAAGCATCTGAGAGAGCGCAGGGAGGGAGAGGAGGAGAAGTGTGTGTGTGTGTGAGAGAGAGAGAAGTTGGCCCCTGCGATGGGGCAAGCCAGAGCAACGGGGAAGAGAAGGGGGAGAAGCATCTGAGAGAGTGCAGGGGAGAGAGGAGGAGAAGTGAGTGTGTGTGTGTGAGAGAGAGAAGTAGGCCCCTGCGATGGGACAAGGCAGAGCAACGGGAAGAGAAGGGAGGGGGAGAAGCATCTGAGAGAGTGCAGGGGGGAGAGAGAGAGAGGAGAAGTGTGTGTGTGTGAGAGAGAGAAGTTGGCCCTGCGATGGGGCAAGGGAGAGCAACGGGAAGAGAAGGGGGAGAAGCATCTGAGAGAGCGCGGGAAGAGAAGGGAGGGGGGGAGAGAGGAGGAGAAGTGTGTGTGTGTGTGTGTGAGAAGTTGGCCCCTGCGATGGGGCAAGGCAGAGCAACGGGGAAGAGAAGGGGTGTGGGGGAGAAGCATCTGAGAGAGCGCAGGGAGAGAGAGGAGGAGAAGTGTGTGTGTGTGTGTGTGTGTGTGTGTGAGAAGTTGGCCCCTGCGATGGGGCAAGGCAGAGCAACGGGGAAGAGAAGGGGGAAGCCAGCAGGAAAGAGGAGGACTACACTTTCCAGAATGCATTGCCTAGCAGCAGCGTCACTTCCAGTTCCCCATAGAAATGCGGGGAAAAGAAGAAGCTGAATGAAGGCGGGAAGGAAATGAGGGGGAGAAGACAGGGAGAAGTGAGTATGTAGTACAATAATTAAGAATTTATTACGATCATAACGCAAATTGTTGGCCTCAAGGACCGTAAAAGGAAGTCTACTTCCTGGTTAGCTGCCGTGATGCGTATAAACTAGAAAGTCCCATTACATACGAATCACTTACGATTTCTTTTGATTTTCATAACTTTTTTCTCATGCCTAATAAATACATTTAAAAACATATTAACTATATGTATTACTGTGTTAGAGTGTCATTTTGTGTCATTTTGGTTGGTGGTGTGCCCCAGGATTTTGTAACTGTAAAAAATGTGCCGCGGCTCAAAAAAGGTTGAAAAACACTGATCTAGAGGTTTACAAGACTGAAGGGGGGAGGGGGTGACAGATGAGTAGGCTTTGATCCTTTTAATTATATCCTGACGAAAACCTGTATATGTTTGCTTTCCCTTGTTAGTATTAGTGTTTCCAGTTCTAGATTTTTATTTTTTACTTTCATGTCAGTGAAATATTAGTGCTACAAAGCAGCCCATCCACCTTTGCATTCAGGAAAAAAACTGGAGTTAAGGCTAGTGGTGGCGGCGGTGGGAGGAAGGTGGAGGGAAACACATACAATGTACATGTTGCAACCCAGTTAGTGGCTAAGCTGTATCTTCGCAGTGCCTTGGAAAGCTGCCAGTGTTAAATAGAATCCAGTTGGCGTGGACTGAAGGGTTCCTGGCAGCAAATCAATATGGCAAATCTTGCAGAATAATGTCTTTTCTGATTAACGGCAGCTCAAATCTGCTCTCTGGCTGTTGCAAATAAGGATGGGTGTGTGTGTATGTGTGTGTGTGTGTGTGTGATGGAGGGATATATTTCCTTTCAGACTGAAAGCATGATAGGGAGTCTTTCTGGATTGCACCATGAAATGCATTGTGACAACATCCCCAAATTCTTGTCAGTCAGTTCCAGTCTGGAGAAAGCGAGTTGCTGGTGTGAAAACTAGTAAATAAGAGGGCCCTAACCATGGAGTCAGCACCGCACCAAATCACCCAGTAAAATCAATAGGAATTTCCTTCCTGTCGCCAACGTACGAGCAAGACGGGAAGAGGAGAGGCCGAGTCATGATGGAAGCAATTATTATGCTTACTCTCAGGTCTACCAGGCCCAGATTAACCATAAGGCCACACTAGGCCATGGCCTCGGGCAGCAGGTTTTGGGGGGCAGCGGATTCGACCCCCCCAAAACATAATATTTTTTAAAACGCCCCCTCGCAGCGCTTTCCCCCCGCCCTCTCCCGAGAGAGTCATCATACCTCGGGAGAGGGCGGGGGGAGAGCGCTGCGAGGGGGTGGGGAGGAGGGAATGGCGCCCTCCCCTCGCCTGGGCCGCCCCCTTGCAAAGGAAGGAGGCGGCGAGGAGGAGGAAGGGAAGCTCTGCCCCACCGGCGGGAATGCATGCGCATGCACGCACGCCAGCGGACTTCCCTTTCTCCTCCTCCTCCTGGCCGCCTCCTTCCTTTGCAAGGGGGCGGCCCAGGTGGCGAGGAGGAGGGCGGGACTTCCCTTCATCCTCCTTGCGCCTTCCTTTTGGTCGCGGGAGGAGGAGGAGGAGGCGGCGGACGGAAGCCCCACAAGCAGTGCCGCGCGGCTTCCATCCACCTCCTCCTCCTCCCGCGACCGAAAGGAAGGCGCGAGGTGGACGGAAGCCGTGGGGCCGGGGCCGCGTGGCGTCCGTCCACCTCCTCGGGCCCTCCTTCCGGTTGCGGGAGGAGGAGGCGACGGAAGCCGCATGGCCGGGCTGCTGCTGCACATGCGCAGCAGCGCCCTGGGGGCGTGGCTTTCTGCGCCCTGGAGGCGTGGCTTTCCGCACCCTGGAGGTGTGGCTTTCCGCACCCTGGAGGCGTGGCTTTCCGCACCCTGGAGGCGTGGCTTTCTGCACCCTGGAGGCGTGGCTTTCCGCACCCTGGAGGCGTGGCTTTCCGCACCCTGGAGGCGTGGCTTTCTGCACCCTGGGGGCGTGGCTTTCAGCACCCTGGAGGCGTGGCTTTCCGCACCCTGGAGGCATGGCTTTCCACACCCTGGAGGCGTGGCTTTCTGCACCCTGGAGGCGTGGCTTTCCGCACCCTGGAGGCGTGGCTTTTCGCACCCTGGGGGCGTGGCTTTCAGCACCCTGGAGGCGTGGCTTTCCGCACCCTGGAGGCGTGGCTTTCCGCACCCTGGAGGCATGGCTTTCTGCACCCTGGAGGCGTGGCTTTCCGCACCCTGGGGGCGTGGCTTTCCGCACCCTGGGTGGCTTTCCGCTTTCCACGCCCGGGGGGGGCGGCACGGGGTGTCTTGTCCTCGGGTTGGCCAAAGACCCTAATCCGGGCCTGAGGTCTACATGAGAAAAATGCACACACACACTCTTAAATATTTCATTTCTGGCAAATTGCAAACATTTTTTTCCTATTGGCCCAAAATAAATACTTAAGTATTCTGAAAATGAAACATGCACACATTTTAACTCACAAAATAGGTAACAATTTAGTTGCCAACTGTGTGGAATCTAAACACAGGTCAAATTTTCACCTTTATGCTTCCTCCAGAGCTTCAGAATGGTATTTTGGGATGAAATTCCCAGAAATCTCACATTCATCATTAAAATGTTTTCTTTGCTATTTCAGGAAAGGGGAAGAGACTGAAGCAAGCCAAGGAAGAAGCCACTGCTGAGATTGACCACTACAGGCTCCAGAGGGAAAAGGATTTCAGACACAAGCAGAACAATGTAAGTAAAAATAGCGAGGAGAGACACAGAGGCAGCTCAATGCACTCAGCGGAGTAGGCGGCCGCCAAGAGCGCCAGATCTGCAGGGGTGTGCCACTGCCGGCTGGAAACTCTACCTCCGCGCCTGCGGTGTTTCCAGCAGGCACGAAGGCAGAGTTTCCAGCAGGCATGCTGGAAACTCTGCCTCCGCGCCTGCTGGAAACCCCGCCTCCGTGCATGCGCATTTGGGTGCGCGGACGGGCTCCTCTCGAAGTGACTGAGAAGAGGCAAGAGAGGTGCTGAAAACCACGAGGCCGCCGCCAGAGCCATAGTAACTCATCATGTGATGGCCATACTGCTGCTCCTGGTGCTGGCCACAGGGTGTCCCGCCCTTGCTCGCCTGTGGGCCAGTCGGGCTGAGACCTACCTGTGGGGAGCGAGGCGCCACCTTTCCCTTGTCTTTGCAAGCCAAAGGATGAAGCCTTCGTAGCCTGGGCTCCATTGGCCGTAAAGTACATCTACCCTGTGGAATCAGTCCAGTTTGAGGCCATGTCAACTGTTATGGGAGCTTGGGAGTTGTAGTTTTATACAATACTCGCTGTACCCGGCACGCGTTGCTGTGCCCTATTTTGGAGATGCGAGGAAGTCTGAGTATGTAAGGGTTGGAGTTGTTGTTAGTTATGCTGTTGTTGGGGTCATGGCTGTGTTGTTGTGGGTTGTTTTGGTGGGTGGGATGTTGGAGTCCTGTGGAGTTGTTGTTGTGTGGTGTTGCTGGCGTTCTGCATAGCTTGTGGATATACAATGTTTTTTGTCTTTCCGTCTGCTGTGTTGATGTAGAGGTTGATGCGTGTGTGGGTGGGGTACTTTGGAAGTGAGTGGAGGTACTTGAAATCCCATTATCCATGGTGTGTCCTCCTCTAATCTGCAGTCGGATGGAGTGTGGGTCATGGGGTGCATTGTTTGCCAAGTTTGGTCTTTATCGGTCTTGGTTCTTGGACACAGTGGTCTGTGGGGAATGATGGGTTTTGAAGTACTACAAATCCCATTATCCATGGAGGTACTTCAAGTCCCATAATCCATGGTCCACCCTCCTCCAAACTGTAGTAGAATGTAGTGTGGGTCATAGGGGCTCTGTGTGCCAAGGTAGGTTACTGTAAATTCAGGCCATACACAATGTCCCATGAGCTGAGGCCTAGTCAGGAACAGCAAGTTAATGAAGCCTTACTGTCAATTCAGGCCATACACAATGTCCAATGAGCTGAGGGCTAGTTGGGAGAATCAAGTTAATGAAACCTTACTGGCAATTCAGAGCGTAAACAGCATTCCATTAAGTGAGGCCTAGTCAGGGAAATTAAGTTAATGAAGCCTTACTGTCAATTTTGGGCGTGGTCTGTGATTTGTAGGGGTGTAAATTTTCTGTGGGAAGTGAATTGGGTGTTTGTGTTTGTGCCTCAGCCCTTTGCCTTATCCTCCTCTGACAGTTTATTATGGGTCGGAATGTTCATGTTGGCTGGCCAGTACAGCAGTTATGCAAATCCGCCCTTATTGGCAGCCAATCCTGTTGTCAGAATGTAGAGGCTGGGAGAGTCGTTGGCAGCCCCGGAGGATGCTGGGAAATGTAGTTTTTTACTCGTTGTTTTGGGGGCCTTTTAGGTTTTGGGGGGGAAAGTTTCTTTGCTACAAACGTACCTTGTCTGAGGCCTATTTCTGTTGGCAAGTTTGGTGTCTCTGCGTTGTAAGGTTTCTCTGTTTGGGAAGGTCTTTCCATGATGACTCTTCCTTTATATATATAGATTTAGCCTCCACCAAACTACAACTCCAATAATCTCACAGCCTCAGTGATTTTTGGGGGGGCAAAATACTGTTTGCCTACACCTGAAAATTACTTCAGGCCGGCACTGGAGAGACAAGACAAACATGCCATCCCCATCCTGGTACCCTCCACCTGCTTGGCCTGTTTTTGATGTAACTCATGGGATTTGTTTCAACATTTTTGGGAAGACTCATGTTTGCGAGAGTTGGGATAAACAAAGGCTTGGTTTTCACACGTATTTGGCAGAGGTTTGTTTCTTTGTGATGTGCCAATGAGCCCAAGGTGCATGAAACATAATCAGGGGCGGTCTATCGGTTACGCCAACTACGCGGCCGAGTAGGCTGGTGCCACCTGGGAGGGGCGCTGCCGTGCCGGCCCCGCCCTGCCCCGCCGCCGCGCCTCCGCAGCTGGCCACGCCTCCACATGCACGGAGATTTTCGCGCATGTGCAGAAGTTCCTACAGGCGCTATAGCGCCTGTAGGAACTTCTGCACATGCGCGAAAATCTCCGTGCATGCGCACTGGCTCCAGAGCGCACCTCCAGCTTGGAGCCAGTCAGCATGCGCACAGATTTGCACATGCACACTGGCTCCAGAGCGGGACTCGCGCTCGGGAGCCACTGGGGGCAAAAATAATTTTCGCTTCCCCCCCCCCCCGGGATAGGTAGGACCGCCCCTGAACATAATAGGAAGCAGAAGAATGAGGAGGAGGAGGAGGAGAAGTGTTTACTGTTTTTATATATTTATTGCATTAATTGTTCTAGATTGTATTTTTATCTTGTGGGAATTGACTGCCATATGTAAACTGCCTCGAGTCGCCTTCGGGCTGATAGGGGCGGTATAGAAATATAGTAAATAAATAAATAAGAAATAATAATAAAAATAATAATAATAAGAAGAAAGGCCACTTAAATTGGCTCTGTACCACACAGACCTAGACGCTTGGAAAATGTTCGACTTATGATTTTGTGATATGAAATCCAGCATATATATCTCGTTTGCTGTGACATACTGTATTCTTGTGTCAGTGAAATAATAATAATTCTATTTCTTTCCTGTCTCTCCTCACGGCTCGAGGTGGGTTACAACATTGCTAAAATGTTGTAATTTAACTAATTTACGAGGCCATAGATCAGTGTTTCTCAACCTGGGGGTCGGGACCCCCAGAGGGGTCGCGAGAGGGTTTCAGAGGGGTCGCCAAAGACCATCAGAAAACATATTTCTGATGGTCTCAGGAAGCCCTTTGGCAGAGAAGGTTGAAGATCTCTCTGCTGTGATTGGCAGGCCTCCCTGCCAAGGGGAAGGCTGTTTCTGAGACTTCAAGTGGGGAGGGGAGAGCAGGCGTGCTCGGCGCATGGCAGCATGATGCGCATTTGTGGGTAAGGGAGAGTGTGATGTGGCATGGAGGCTGAAGCCAGCTAGTCCCTTCAAGGCATGTGGGTTCTGTGTAGGAAGTTTGACCCAATTCTATCATTGGTGGGGTGCAAGGGGTTCTTTGATTGTAGGTAAACTATAAGTCCCAGTAACTACAACTCCCAAATGTCAAGATCTATTTTCCCCAAACTCCACCAGTGTTCACATTTGGGTATATTGAGGATTCGTGTCAAGTGTAGTCCAGATCCATCATTGTTGAGTCTATAGTGCTCTCTGGATGTAGGTGAACTACAACTCCCAAACTCAAGGTCATTTCCCACCAAAATCTTCCAGTATTTGCTGTTGGTCATGGGAGTTTTGCATACCAAGTTTGGTTCAATTCTATCGTTGGTGGAGTTCAGAATGCTCTTTGATTGTAGGTGAACTATAAATCCCAGCAACTACAATTTCCAATTGACAAAATCAACCCCCACCCAAAACGAAAAGACAGTTATGAAGTTGCAATGAAAATAATGTTATGGTTAGGGGTCTCCACAACATGAAAAACTGTATTAAGGGGTCGCAGCATTAGGAAGGTTGAGAAACACTGCCATAGATCGCCAGGAAGTGTGTAAAAGGAGTGATGGATTGAAGGAGTGCGACAACTCCCCCTGGTGGCCAGAAGCTGAAATGTTAAATTGCCTCTGAGTGTCTCTTCTTGAATGTTTGTATGTCAAAGGGCATTGAATGTTTGCCTGTATATGTGCATTGTGATCCGCCCTGAGTCCTTTGCGGGGGTGAGAAGGGCGGAATATAAATTATGTAAATAAATAAATAAATAAAACACATAATCATTAAAAATACTCCATAGATTACACTTATTAATATTAAAATACACAGTAAGATACACAAACAAAAATTAGACACAAAATGGAAGTTTAAAATTTCTCATTAGAACTGTCTGGGTAGGCCTGCCAGAAGAGATCGGTCTTCACTTACGTCTTTTGACAGCTAATGTAACTGTCAGGGGTCTTCTGGCAGGTTGTTTTGCATTCGTGGGGCAATAGAGGAAAAGGTCCTCTGGGTGATGGTTGCCGGTCAGGTTCTGGCAGCCTGGAGCAGATGCCCCCCAGAGGACTTAAGTATATGGGAGAAGGTGATCCTTTAGGTCAGTGTTTTTCAACCTTTTTTGGGCCGCGGCACATTTTTTACATTTACAAAATCCTGGGGCACACCACCAACCAAAATGACACACAATGACACTCTAACACAGTAATACATATAGTTAATATGTTTTTCAATGTATTTATACACTCGGTGTGAAACCTGAGCCTGTTTCAATGAACACAACATATATATGACTTCCTCTCACATATTTATACATGGCTATCATGCCCTTATATGGGTGGCCTCCTTTCTCCAGGACCGGGGACAACGTGTGGAGAGGGGAGAGGAGGTCTCTGGGAGGCTCCCATTAACTTGTGGGGTCCCCCAGGGGGCCATCCTCTCTCCTTTATTATTCAACATCTATATGCGCCCCCTGGCCCAGCTGGCCCGTGACTTTGGTCTGGAGTGTTATCAGTACGCTGATGACACCCAGCTTCTGCTGAGAATGGACGGCAGGCCGGACACCGTACCTGATTGTTTCCACCATTGCCTTGAAGCCAGGCATGTAGCCGGGGGGCTAAGGGGGCTTCAGCCCCGAAAATTCTCAGGGTGGTCCGCGAAAAGGCCTTACTGGTACATTATTTAAACTGTTATGTTTATTCATATCATGATCTGATCACCATGCTCATTATATCCCACATTAATGGGGTTATTGGGATAACAATACAAAAGTTTGCTAGGGTAGACCCTCTTCCACCCAGTCTCAGCCCCCGAACCAAACTCAGCCCCCCGAACCAAAATCCTGGCTATGGCCCTGCTTGAAGCCGTGACTGGATGGCTGCGCTCCAGCCGGCTGAAGGTGAATCCGTCGAAGACGGAGATCTTGTGGCCCGGTCGCCCTGGGCTGGATGAGTGCCGGTTGCCTACCCTGGATGGCGAGCAACTTAGCCCGTCATCCCTCGTTAAGAGTCTAGGTGTCCATCTGGACCCTTTGCTGTCCATGGAGACTCAGGTCTCCATGGTTAGTAAAGTATCATTTTTCCATCTCCAACAGGCTAGGCGACTGGCACCCTACCTGTCCAGGGAAGACCTGGCCACGGTGATCCAAGCGACGGTCATCTCGAGGCTGGACTACTGTAACGCCCTCTATGTGGGCCTTCCTTTGTCGACAATTCGGAAACTCAAGCTAGTGCAGAATGCCGCTGCTCGCTTACTGGTGGGAGCACCGGTGAGAGAGCACATTACTCCCATCTTGCGGCAACTGCACTGGCTTCCTATTGAGTACCGAATTGCCTTCATGGTGTTGGTTATGACCTTTAAGGCCTTATACGGTCTAGGGCCTGTGTACCTGAAGGACCACCTTACCCCGTATGTTCCCCCGAGATCACTGCGCTCAGAGGAGCAAAACTTGTTAGAAATTCCATCAATCCGCTCCTGCCACCTGTCCACAACCAGGCAGCGTGCTTTTTCTGTAGCTGCCCCTACTTTGTGGAATTCTCTTCCACCTGATACCCGTGCGATCCGAGAGCTTGTTCCCTTTAGGAGAGCATGCAAGACTGCCCTCTTCGTACTCGCTTTTGGCTAATTCCTGGAAATGTTTTATATGACCATGTGTTGAGTTTTTAGAATTTGTAATCCTGTAACCTGTGGTTTTAATATTTATTTATTTATTTATTTATTATTCGGGCTTCTATGCCGCCGACTCCCCGAGGCTCGCGGCGGCTTACAGGAGCCGAAGGGCACAGTAAAATACAGGCAATAAGCAGTTAAAAACAATTAAAAACAACAGCAGTACAGTAATTAATAACACAGTTAACACAATGAACAGCACATCATCCTCAGAAGAACGAATAGATGGCGGGGCATGGGCAGGACTTACTCACCAAAGGCCTGCTTAAACAGGTATGTTTTACAGGCCCGTCTAAACGGGAGCAAGTCCTTCATAGCCCGAGTTCCGGCCGGGAGGGCGTTCCACAGCGTAGGTGCTATGACAGAGAACGCCCTCCGGCGGGTAGCAGTCAGCCTTGCGAGTTTAGCTGAAGGTATCTCCAGGAGATTGGAGTCCTCAGACCGAAGTGATCTCGGAGGGCAATATGGGGTGAGACGGTCCCTCAAATACGCTGGCCCCAGGCCGTGTAAGGCCTTAAAGGTGAGGACCAACACTTTGAAGGTGATCCGGTGCTCAATTGGCAGCCAGTGCAGATCCTGCAAAACAGGTGTTATGTGGCGCCAGCTGGCGTGCCAGACAGGAGCCGGGCGGCAGTGTTCTGCACTAGCCTGAGCTTCGGGTCACCGACAGAGGAAGGCCAACGTAGAGCGCGTTGCAGTAATCCAGCCTTGAGATGACTGTGGCTTGGATCACCGTGGCCAGATCGTTCGGGAGAGATAGGGGCCAGCCTCCTTGCCTGTCGCAGATGAAAAAGCAATCTTGCTGACCGCAGAGACCTGGGCCTCCATGGTCAGCTGGGAGTCCAAATGGACCCCAGGCTCTTTACGGAAGGCGATGGGCATAACACCGCACCGTCCAGGCTCGGAAGCTGGACATTAACATCACCCGGGCGACCCAGCCACAAGATCTCCGTCTTCGCCGGATTCACCCTCAACCTACTGGCTCGCAGCCATCCAGTAATGGCTTCGAGGCAGTGTTGGAAATTATCGGGGACAGAACCCGGCCTGCCCTCCATCCTCAGAATGAGCTGGGTGTCGTCAGCGTACTGGTGACACTCCAGCCCATAACTCCGCACCAGCTGTACAAGCGGCTGCATGTAGATGTTAAATAACAGAGGGGAGAGAATGGCCCCCTGGGGGACCCCACAGAGTAGTGGGGAGCCCTCAGAGACCACCTCGCCCCTCCTCACACGCTGTTGTACTCTGTTGTTTTTATCGAATGTTGCTGTGATCCGCCCCGAGCCTGCAGGGAGGAGCGGAATATAAAACTGAATAAATAAATAAATAAATAAATAAATAAATAATAAAATCATGTCTTCCCTCAGCCTTCTCTTCTTCAGGCTAAACATGCCCAGCTCTTCAAGCCGCTCCTCATAGAGCTTCTTCTCCAGACCTTTGTGAAATTTCACCCTGAGTGAAACTTGCTTCCAGTTAACTATGGATGTCATGAAGCTGTTATAAACAGTTCCTTTGGGGGCGGGGCGGGAGGCAACTCTCAAAAAATCAAGTACAATAGTAAAAAAACATTTCCAAGTGGAGAGGCTCAATTTGTTTCTTGAAAACCTGTGAGGGGGCTGCTAGGAGGGGGGGGAGTGCCAATTTCCCACGGTACACCTGATGATCGCTCACAGTACACTAGTGTGCCACGGCACACTGGTTGGGAAACACTGCTTTAGGTAACCTAGACTCAAACCATGAAAGGCTTTAAAGGTCAATACCAACATCTTACGCTTCATCTGGAAACTAATTGGCAGCCAATGGAGTGACTTTAGGATAGGTATAATATGCTCACACCTAGATGTTCCTGTAACCAATCTGGCTGCTGTGTTTTAAACCAACTACTTTTGTACCAAGTTTCCGAAGTTGGTGCAAAAATAGTCCATTTTAAAGCGCATTGCAGAAGTCCAACTTTGAGGTTACCAGCGCATACACTCCAGTGACATCAGGTTGCCCCCCTCCCTCCTGGCCTTCAGGGAAAAAAGTTAAAGACCTGGCTATGGGAGGTCTTTGAGGAGAAGTGCAATATGGAATTTGATTTAAGTGTAGCAACAAGCATAACGACTAGGCATTATGTTTTAATCTGTTTTAATGGTATGCATATGCGTCATCTGTTTTTATTGCTCAATGTGTTGCATTTGTTTATTTGTATTTGTAACGAGATATTGAATTTTGCCGTAACTGTAAGCCACTCTGAGTCCGCTTTGGGGTGAGAAGAGTGGGGTAGAAATGTAGTAAATAAATTTTAAAAAATACACTACTTGAGGTCCTCCAAATCTAGGAAGGGACACAAGTGATATATCAGCTCAAGCCGCAGGTTCGCAGTTTGGGAGTGATCCTGGATTCAACGCTGAGCCTGGAACCCCAGTTTTTGGTGGTGGCTTTTGCACAGTTAAGACTCGTGCGCTAGCTGCGCCCGTACCTTGGGAAGTCTGATCTGGCAACGGTCATCCATGCTCTGGTCACATCCCGAATAGATTACTGCAATGCACTCTACGTGGGGCTGCCTTTGAAGACAGTTTGGAAATTACAACTAGTCCAATGGGCGGCAGCCAGATTACTAACCAGAGCTACATAAAGGGAGCACACCACCCCCCTGTTGTGTCAGCTCCACTGGCTGCCTGTCCACTTCCAAGCTCAATTCAAAGTGCTGGTTTTGACCTTTAAAGCTCTATACCGTTCTGGCCCAGCCTACTTGTCCGAACGCATCAGCCGCTACGTCCCACTTCGTAATTTAAGATCATCCAGGGAGGCCCTGCTCTTGATCCTACCAACTTCTCAAATGCGGTTGGTGGGGATGAGAGAGAGGGCCTTCTCGGTGGTGGCTCCCCGTCTGTGGAATCCACAAACACACTCAAAAAATTATCAAGATAAAATATGACATGAAACCACAATATTACTTGTTGAATATAATATATTTCAAGATGGGGAAACATGAAGAGAAGATTTTGTTCTACCTGACGGCAGCGGCAAGAATAATAGTAGCGCAGAAATGGAAAGAAACCACGACCCTCCCTTAGTGGAAGATTGGCTACCCAAGGTGGTAGAGTATATGAATTGGGACAAACTGTCGCGAGTATTAAAAAAATCAGAAGAAAGAGAATCAAACCAATTGGAGATCAGTAATAATCTATCTACAGCAGGGGTGCCCACACTTTTTCATCATGCGAGCTACTATATGAACAATCAAGTTGAATAGATCACCTGTTGTGCACGTGAGGGTGCGCGCACACGCGTGCGCATGCTCCTACTGCAGCCTTCCGTCCGCGCGGGGCTTCTTTCTTGCCTGCCCACGAACTCGCCGCTGCGCGCACCCGGGAAGGGGATCCTACTTGCCTGCGTGCGTGCTCTTTCTTAATGTCTTCATTGCCTTCCTCATTCCTGCTGCGTGCAGCAGGAGGGTATCTATAGGCGCACCCGCCAGGGCTCCGGCCAGATATGGCTTTGGCGGTGGCTCAGAAGGCGCAGGGCTGGGAAGAGGGGCCACCTGGCTGCTGCCTGGGCCGGGAAACTCAACCGAGAGAATGACCCACGTGAGGCTGAAGCCTCCCCATGGCAGCCTCCCCCCCTTCCTCCTCCCTCGAGGCTTCCTTACCTGGGCAGGAGAAGGAAGAGTGGAAGAGGTGCTTCCCCAAAGTGACAGATGCAGCGGGGGGGAGGGGGGCTTCCTTCCTTCCTTTCGAGGGTGTCACTCAGAAAGGACGCCCAAGTGGATGGCTGGCAGGAAGGGGGACCCCTCCCACTGGTGGCAGTCCATGCCCACGGGAGAGAGAGGGGGGTGGCTCTTCCTAGCCGGCTCTGAAGAGCCACCCTCTCTCTCTCCCGTGGGCCCTCACCACCTTTCTCCTTCGAGGACGAGGGAGGGCGAGGCGGAGAAAGGCAGCGAGGGCACAAGCAGCAGCAGCAAGTGGAGTCTCCATCCCCACAGCCCCCTCCTCCTCGGGTTCAGGCCCAGGAACACGGCGGAGCTCTTCCTCCTTGCCCCCAACCAAGGAAAAAAAGCAGCCCCACACAGCTCGCTCGCCCAGGTCTCGGTTTTGACCTTTAAAGCTCTATACAGTTCTGGCCCAGCTTACTTTTCCGAATGCATCTGCCCCTACGTCCCACCTCATAATTTAAGATCATCTGCGGAGGCCCTGCTCTCGCTCCCGCCAACTTCTCAAATGCAGCTGGTGGGGACGAGAAACAGGGCCTTCTAAGCTGTGGCTCCCCGTCTGTGGAATGCGCTTCCAGGCGAAATACGATCAACCCCATCCCTCCTAGCATTTAGGGAAAAGGTAAAATCTTGGCTATGGGACCAGGCCTTTGCACAATAGCAGAATGCAGCACTTTGGATTGGAATAGGATTGGCAAGCTGACAGATGAGAAGATGGCTACTGTTTATTAACCTAGGTTTGTGGACGGAACATTGTTTTTAGCTTAACTGAGTGTTGATTGGATGATGTTTTTAATTGTATTATTGAATGCCGTATTTTTTATGGTTTTATATTTATACTGTGGGATCGAATTGCTGCCTTGTAAGCCGCTCTGAGTCGTGGTCCCCCCAGGGGTGAGAAGGGCAAGGTAGAAATATTGTAAATAAAAAATAGTAAGTACTCTTGACTGTCCAATCTACCTGACCGTCGCACCTACCTGGGCTGACATTTGGAGAGACTGATCCAGGAGCACTCCCAAGTGGTGAACACAGTCTTTCAGGGGGAGCGTAACCCTATCCAGAACTGGGTGACATACCTCCATCCCTAGATTAGGGCCCTTGATGGCAAGCACCCCCATTTGGGCTGGATTCATTTCCAATTTGTTTTTCCTCATTCCAGTCCAGGGGTGGGCAACCTATGGGCCGTGGCCCGGATCTGGCCCGGCAGCCGATTCTGTCCAGCCCGGGGAGAAGGGCACCAAGGGCGGGGCCAAGAGGAAGGGGTGCCGCTGCCACCATCTCATCGCAAGCTCTGTGGGGCCTGTGTCAGCAGACAGGCCGGAGGAGCAGCGGCTTTGGAGTGCTTGCCATCCCTGGAGGCGATCCGGGCCTGCAGCGGGAGCACTCGGCAACCTGCGGGGGCCAATCGCCCTGGAGACCCGGAAGACTTTATCGTCTTCTGGGTCGCCAGGGCGATCAGCCACCTCAGATTGCCGACTGCTCCCCCTGCAGGCCCAGATCACCTCCAGGGATGGCAGGCACTCCATGGCAGGGCGATCAGCTGGGGAAGGGCTGGGGGGAGAGCGGGCAGAGGCCTGCAGCCTCCGATCGCCTGCTGCTCTGCTCTCCTCTGTTGCGGTGGTGGCTGGGTCCGCTTTGTCATCCTCTGGGCTGGGGCCATTGGGCCATTCCATCTTGGGATCCTTCCTCTCTTGAGGATGTCAGCCTTCATCTTGGTTCACACCTTGTCTTCTTGAATTGTATTCTATTTTAGTGGTTTTTATTATTATTTTATAATTTATAATAATATAATAAATAATATAATAATGTTATATTATATTATAATTTCGATATATTATAATGTCTATATATATACTATAATATAATATAATGATATTAATACTAATAATATATGAATATTTCTTGATATATTAATATGTTAATATTAATGATGTGCAATATATAGTAACTATAGTAAATAAATACATAAATTATGTAGATTAGAATGTAGTTCAGCCTTTAGGTGTGGCCCTCCATAATATTTTTTGGCTCTCGTGTGGCCCCTTGGAAAAAATAATTGCCCACCCCTGTTCCAGCCCATTACCTCCTCCAGACAGTCATTCAGAGAAGACATACTATCTTTAGCTGAAGTTGTTTTTGCAGGCATGGAGAAATATATTTGGGTGTCATCAGCAGACTAATAGCACTCCGTCCCATTCTTACGGATGATCGTCCATGATGTTCAACCCAGTTGATGAGTCCATAGTTCTGTATACCCATGAATTGTTCTCTTGATCATTTCTTCTCAAAGGGTTAACTCTAATCAAGCCAACTGATAACCAGGTATTGACACTGCATGTATACACTCACCTACCGCAGCAGTCATGTCTCCTCAGTGTTCCATGTGTTGACTTCTACACTGAAGGCTTAATTGATGTGGTCATACCCTTCACAGTAAACATCTGGCAATGAAACAACTTGCTTCAGAAGACATTACAGCCAGAAGCACACATTACTTTCTTGCATTGACAAGCAAGCCTATGTCCAAACTTGGGCAAACCAACTGCAGTGCTCATTCTGGACTGGGCTACAATTAATTGACCACAAACAAAACATTGACTATGCTTAAAGGAAAGAGCAGGCCCGGATTACCCATAAGGCCACCCTAGGCCATGGCCTAGGGGCGCAAGCCAAGGGGGGCACAGTTCACATGTACAAAAAAAAAGTTTAAACAAACCCTCAACTCTCTCTCTGGGGGGAGGGGGGGGGAGAGCGCTGTGAGGGGACGGGGGAGGAGGGAATGGTGCCCACCCCTCGCCATTGCCCCCACTCCCTTGTCAAGGAAGGAGGGCGTGAGGCGGAGGAAGCCCCTGGGGGCCACTGCCGGGCATGCGTGGCACCCAGGAACATGGCGGAGGAGGCAGAGGCGCCCGCGCCCTCCTGCTGTGCATGCCCGGCAGTGGCCCCAGGGCGGGGCTACCCCTCCGCCTCCTCCTCCTCGCACCCTCCTTCCTTGACTCAAGGAAGGAGGGTGCACAGCGTCACGAGGAGGAGGGAAGCCCCGCCCCCGGTGCCACTGCCGGGACTTCCCTCCACATCCTCGCACCCTCCTTCCCCTCCCTCCCTGGGGGCTTCACACCCTCCTTCCCCGGGGCTTCCTCACATCCGCACCCTCCTCCTTCCTTGACTCAAGGAAGGAGGCGCCATTCCCTCTCCCTACCCTGAGCTGAAGGAGTAGGCGGAGGGAGGGGGAGGGAGGCGCGGCGCTTCCCTCCGCCTTCTCGCGCCCTCTTTTCTTGACTCAAGGATGGAGGGCGCACGGCGCCGCGAGAAGGAGGATGTGGGAGGGGTGCGGTAGAGGTTGGTTTGTGGGCGTAATTCCAAAGTGTGGTCTAGGGTGCCAAAAGGGGTTAATCCGGGCCTGGGAAAGAGGGAGGACGGGAGAGCAGAAGAATAGGGAACAGACTCACACACAGTCTTATTTATTTTCCTTTATTTTTATTTTTCAGTTTTGTGTGCCATCCTTCCCCCAAGGGCTCAGGACGGCTTACAGAGAATATAAAAGGCACACTTTAAAACAACCGAAAAAATTAAACTCTTAACTAAAAACTATAAAACGATTCACAGCTGATTAACCAGATCAGACCCCGAAAGCCTGCAGGAATAGAAACGTCTTGCATGCTCTGCGGAACTTTGTTAGATCTCTCAAAGTTCGCACATCTTCCGGCAGAGCGTTCCAAAGATTTGGGGCTATGATCATGAAGGCTCGCCGTCTTGTCGATGTCAGCCGATATGACAGGCAGCTAGGAATCATCAAAAGATTTTGATCAGTAGAGCGCAGTGACCTCTGGGGCTGATATAGGGTGAGTACGACGGTACCTGACCATATAAGGCCTTGAAGAGATAGCCAACACTTTGAAGAAGTCCCGGTGCTCCACTGGTAGCCAATGCAGCTGCTGCAATATTGGTGTTATGTGAGTTCTCACCGGCATAGCAGTGAGAAGCCTAGCAGCTGCATTTTGCACCAGCTTGAGCCTCCAGATCGCCGACATAGGTAGGCCAATGTAGAGAGCATTGCAGTAGTCTATTCTCAAGGTGACCATGGCCTGGATCACCGTGGCCAGATCCGCCCTGGTCAGATAGGGAGCCAGTCGCCTAGCCTGCCAGAGATGGAAAAAAGCCACTTTGCTGGCATTGGAGATCTGAGCCACCATTGATAGCCAAGGGTCCAGCAGGACTCCCAAGCTCTTCATAGAGGACGTCGAACACAGAGGTACACCGTCTAGGGTAGGCAACTGAACAGTTCCTCCACCAGGGTGACCCAGCCACAAGATTTCTGTCTTTGCCAGGTTCACCCTCAACCTGCTGGCATGCAGTCAGCCAGTCACAGTTTCAAGGCACTGTTGGAAATTATCAGGTACAGAGTCCGGCCGGCCGGCCGTTCGCAGAAGGAGCTGAGTGTCATCAGCATACTGGTAGCACTCTAGCCCAGACCTGGGCAACCTTCGGCCCGCGGGCTGAATCACGGCCCGGCAGCCGATTCTGTCCGGCCCGGGAGGAAAGGGGCGTAAAGGCGGGAGGCCAAGAGGAAGGGTGTCGCTGCCGCCATCCCCCGCGGGCTGTGGGGCCTGTGTTGGCAGACAGCCCGCCGCTCAGAGAACAATCGGAGGAGGCGGCGGCTTTGGAGTGCCTGCCACCCCAGATGGGGATCTGGGCCTGCAGCAGGAACAGTTGGCAACCTGCGGCGGCTGATCGCCCTGGCGACCCAGAAGACTTGATCAAAGCCATTTTCCCCCTCCCGTTTGGAGGAAGGCACCTTGTGGAGGGAAAGGCCTTTCCCCCAAAGAGAAGGGGAGAGTGGAGCGGGCCAAGCGCTGTGTGTGTGTGCGTTCCATAGAGTTCCTTATTCGCCAAGCTCTGGCTGCAATGGGAAGGGAGCGGGATCGCCAGCCCCTTGTGTATTTGGGCGCCATCCGCGCTGGAGGAGGAGGAGGGAAGAGGCAGGGCATGAGGAGAAGGAAGAGGAAGGAAGAAAGAGGGAGGCCTCTTTGTGTGGCTCCCCTCGGGCTGGCTTGGCGCTGCTATCGCGGCTCCTTTCTTCCTTCTCCGAGGCGCCCTCCCGGATCCTTTTCCGCTGGTTCTGAGGCTCCAAACCCGCGTCCCGTCCAAAGGAGCCTGTCTCCACCCGCTCCTTTCCCCAACCAGAGCGGCATTTCTGGCTCTGCGGCAGGGAGAGAGAGCGCCGCCTCCTCCTCCTCATCTACACGGGCCTTATCATGCCGTTTCAAACTGGTATGGAAGCTGCGCAGGTCAGAAAATCCTGTTTACTCCTCGAGCCATCCAAAGCCGGGATGGCAGGCATTCCATACCATCTTGGGATCCTTCCTCTCCTGAGGATGTCAACCTCGTTCTTGGTTCGCACCTTGTCTTCTTGAATCTCATTTTATTTTAGTGGTTTTTATTAATATTTTATAATAATTTTATAATAATAACTAGCTGTACCCGGCACGCGTTGCTGTGCCATGTCTCTCTCTCTCTCTCTCTGTCTCTCTCTCTCTGTCTCTCTATCTATCTATCCCTATCTATCACTCTCTCTCTCTCTCTATCACTCCCTGTCTCTCTCTCTCTCTCTATCTATCCCTATCTTTCTATCCCTATCTATCACTCTCCCTCTCTCCATCCCTATCCCGGCAAGAGAGGGAGGTGGAGGAGGAGCCAGAGAAGGAAAACAGAAGCAAGAGGCCCAAGTGGGCATGGCCACGGGACTACACTTCCCAAAAGGCCCCGCACGGCGACTTCCTGTTTCTTCGCCCTCCTTGCCAGTGAGCCGTGTGGTGCCTTCTGGGAAGTGTAGTCCCGTGGCCATGCCCACTTCCTCCGCTGTCTCCCTGCCACTTCTGAACCCGGGTTGCGTGGGCTGTGGCGTGGGTGCCTCCTCCGCTGCCTTCTTGTCCTACTCTGTCGCCTTCCAGCCACTCCTGGATCCGGGTACCCGGTGAGCGGAGTGAGGCGAGGATGTTTTGTGGTGGGGTGGGGGTGGGTGAGTGCGCTACAGCGCCGCTACGCAGTGGCTATGGGGTTTTGGGGGGTTTAGGGGTCTTGCGAGGTACCTAGGGCGGTTTTTTTGGGCCCTGTATGTACCTCGTGGTATGTTTCAATGTGTTGGGTGGGTTTTGTGGTTCTGGGGCTTCTAGTTTTCCTGCCTATACCGGACATCACACGACAATTACAATTTTATATATATAGATAATAATATAATTAATAATATAATATAATGTTATATTATATTATAATTTCAATATATTATAATGTATATATATATACACACTATAATATAATAATTATTATATACATACTAGTAATATATGAATATTTCTTGATATATTAATATGTTAATATTAATGATGTGTAATATATAGTAAATATAGTAAATAAATAAATAATGTAGATTAGAATGTAGCTCAGCCTTTAGGTGCAGCCCTCCATGATATTTTTGGCTCTCATGTGGCCTTGGAAAAATAATTGCCCACCCCTGCTCTAGTCTGTAGCTCGAACCAGCTGAGCGAGAGGTTGCATATAGATGTTAAAGAGCAGGGGGGAGAGATTGGCCCCTTGGGGAACTCCACAAACAAGTGGAGACCTCTCGGAAACCAGGTCTCCCCTCTCTACTCGCTATCACCAATCGCAGAGGAAGGAGGACAGCCATTTCAGGACTGTCCCCTGAACTCCAGCTATGCCGATGTCTGTAAATACTGGCCTCCTTTGGGTGTAATGCCAAACAATGGTTTGGCAGTACACCAAAAGGAGGCCAGTATTTACGAACAATAATAAATCAGTGGTTAATTGCTGAGAAATCCATTGTTATTCTTGATCGAAATGTTTTGATCCTGCAGCTCTTCTCTGCAAAGAGCCAGAGGACAAAAGAGCGGTGCAAAGATCATCAAGAGGGTCACTGTATGCATACTCAGCAGCACTCGGTTGCTTTTCTCCAATGTTTTCTTGAGATTTCTGCAGGCATAATAGAATTTAAATCTGAAAAGAAAGGCAGCAGAAGTCTGAATAAAAGGTGTCACGGCTTTGAAATGAATGCATCTGTTTATAATATCACCTTACGAAAATGTTTGGCACACATAGAAACGAAGATGCCTTGAAATAGTAGAGCTAAGTTGCCTCCACCGTAATCTGTCAAATATTTAGACATCTTGAACCAAATAATCATGAGCCCCCTCCCCCATCCTTGCTAGTTACGAAAATTAATATTTAGCATAGAGTACTGCTTGATAATGCAACAATTTCATAAGCTCCACCAGAATCTCAGAAATGTCATAATGGCACAGTAGTTATGCCACTTCAGTAGACTGTGGTTATTTATTTATTTATTTATTTACAACATTTATATGCCACCCTTTTCACCCCAAAGCGGACTCAGAGCGGCTTATAAGTAAACTGTAAATACAATATATTAAATTACTGCCATAGCACAATATTAATATTATATATTACATTATACTATAACATCACACTGTAATATTATTAGTAATATTACATGTAATATAAAATATACAATTATAATATATTATTATTAGTAGTAGTATATTGTATTATATTATAATATTATCAATATTTCATGTATATATAATATACTAGCTTGGGGACCCGGCGGTGCCCGGGTTATTTCAGGAAGGCATTGTTTGCCATAGTTCGTCATTGGTGTGGGCCACAGTGCTCTAAGGAATTGAATTAAAGTACTGCAAGTCCCATCATCCATGGTCCATCCGTCCTCACACTAGGATGTAGGGTGCATCTTAGGGGGTCTGTGTGCCAAGTTTGGTCTTGTTCTGTCATTGTTGGGGGCCTAGTCAGGAAAATCAAGTTGAGGAAGCCTAACAATATCCCATGAGCTGAGGCCTAGTCAGGAAAATCAAGTTAAGGAAGCCTTGCTGTCAATTTTGGGCCTAGTCTGTGATTTATAGGGGCTGCAGTGTTGTTTGGGAAGTGAATGATGTGAAGGTACTGCAAATCCCATCATTCGTGGCCCAACCTGCCCTAAACCACACCAGGTTGTGAAGTGGGCCATTGGTCCCTTGTTTGCCATGTTTGGTCCTGATCCGTCATTGCTGTGGGCCGCAGTGGCTGACTGCCTGAGGCCTTTTGCTTTCCCTCTGAGTCACCTTAGAAGTGTATTGGGTGAAGGTACTGAACATTCCATTTCCAACAGAAAAAACTCAACTGGCTAACTTCAACTCCAGCCATTTATGCCTGCCTCAGGCCCTTCCCTTTCCTCTCTGTGCTGTGTTGGAATGTTGGGAGGCTGGCCAGTCACAGCCATTTATGCAAATAATCCAACAGTTTCAGCCAATCAAAACACTGCTTTTATATTTGCTCGGTCACACCACCCACCCACTGCCTGCAAACACTGACTTTTATTATATACATAGATAGATTATATTATAACATGTGATATTATTAGCATAATACTAATACATCATTAATAATTTTATTTATTTACTTTATTTATTTTCCGCTCTTCTCACCTTGAAGGGGACTCAGAGCAGATTACAAGTACACATACTTAGCAGACAATCCCTGCCGTTTCCACATACACACATATAGACAAACAGAGGCAAACTCTGGCCACCAGGGGGAGCTGACGCACTCCTCATCTCTCAGCGTTCCCAGCATCCCTTGTTGTTCCTCAGCGTTTCTGGAGTTCTTTAATGGCCTCATAATTCAGTCAAAATTTGCCTGAATATTAGTATTATATAATTTTATATTGTTGCAGGGGAAGAAGCTTTGTCTGTTTGTGTTTGCATTGTTGTTGTTATTTTTTGTTGATGTTGTTGATGTTGTTGTTGTGGTTGTCATTTTCTTTTAAAATCAAAACCAGCATTTGGATTGCCTCCGGAAATAGATAGGCAGCAGATGTATCCAAGAATGGATGCAGTTGACACACTAGAGATTTTGGCACTGAATTCAGATATATGTTTATTTTTTTCTCTATCATGTGTAGTTTTTACGATGAGGCTACTTGAATAATTAATGCATTTATGCATTGATATTCATTAAATTCTATTGATATTACTGCGGAAATGCAATAATTATTTGATTAGTCTCATCTGGGTTAAACAGCGGCTCTCGCCAAGGACTGATGCAGGAGAAAAAGGGAAGCAAAGGAAAGCCATCCAAACTGGGTTAAACAGCGGCTCTCGCCAAGGACTGACACGGGACAGAAAGGGAACGGAAGGAAAGCCATCCAAACTGGTTTAAACAGCGGCTCTCGCCCAAAACTGATGCAGGAGAGAAAGGGAACCGAAGGAAATCCATCCACACTGGTTTGAAAAGCTGAATAATTTCTGACTCACTTACTGATTTGTAAGAAAAACGGTGTAAAATGCTTCGAAATGGCAAGGATACTTCCGAGTTCCCAAATCACTTCGAAATCGCTTCCAAAAGGAATTTGATCTGAATTTATTCCAAATTACGAAGATTCTGCCTGAACCTACCCATGCCTACCATTCAGTCCAACCCCATTCTGCCAAGAAGCAGGAGAATTGCGCTCAAAGCATCCCAAACAGATGGCAATCCAGCCTCTCTTTAAAAGCCTCCATACTAGAAGCCTCCACCACACTTCGGGGTAGAGAGTTCCACTGCTTAACAGCTCTCACAGTTAGAAAGTTCTTCCTAATGTTCAGGTGGAATCTCCTTTCCTGTAGTTTTAAGCCATTGCTCCGTGTCCTAGTCTCCATGGCAGCAGAAAACAAGTTTGCTCCCTCCTCCCTATGACTTCCCCTCACATAAATACATGGCTATCATGTCTCCTCTCAGTCTTCTCTTTTGCAGGCTAAACATGCCCAGCTCTTTAAGCCACTCCTCATAGGGTTTGTTCTCCAGACCCTTGATCATTTTAGTCACCCTCCTCTGCCATTTATGTAATTAGAAGTAGAAGTCATGAGGACAAACAATGCTCCCAAGACCCAGCTAGGACAGAGCCCACCTGAACCCATCACACGACACAGGTCTACTTCTGGCGGACTCTGTGCTGGTTCTGTGTATGCTACATATCAACATCATGCCAAGTGCCAGTAATGAGAACATGGGTGACTACCGTGTTCTCATAGGACAAGCTGGGGACAGTGTGGAAGCAAGACGTGGCCAGATGGATTTCAGCATGGGCTGGCAAGAGGGAAATGAGGGAAGAGGCAAGAGGGAAGCCAGCCCGGGTCGGAGTGAGCTTCCGACCAATTTGTGTAGCTTGCTGTCGACCTTTGCAGCCCGAAAGATAGTTGCATCTGTTAAGTAGGAAATTTAGGTTCCACTTATGCAGGGAGGCTAATTTATGACGCCATAAAAATCTCCAGCAAGCATGCAAAGAATGAGGAAGTCCTTCATCAGTGTCACAAATGAACGGTGGAGCAACAGCAACAACCCCTGGTGACCAGAATACCCTCATTTAAAAAGCTGGAATGTTAAATAGCCTCTGTGTGTCTGTCTATATATGTTGTGTGCCTATGGCATTGAATGTTTGCCATGTATATTGTTTTATTTTGCTGTTGTGTTGTTTTATTATTTATCATTGGGCTTGGCCTCATGTAAGCCACCCCGAGTCCCCTTGGGCAGGCCCGGATTACACATAAGGCCACCCTACGCCATGGCCTACGCCGGCAGCCACGGACCCCCCAATTTTTTATAAAAGGTCTATTTTTCGGGCGCTTCTGTGCCTGTGCGCGGAGCACCATAGGCCCCTAGGCCCTGTGACATGGCTCCCTTCCGCTCTGTCTCCTCCTCGCTCGCCCATCCTTCCTTCCTTCACTCAAGGAAGGAAGGAGGGGCGAGCGAGAGCAGAGGGGAGCCGCGTCACAGGGCCTCTGGCCGCTGATGTGCATGCCCACCAGCGGCCCAGGGGCACGGCTTCCCTTCCTCCTCCTCTCCCCGCGACTGTTTTCCGGACGCGGGAGGAGGAGGAGGCGGCGGACGGAAGCCCAACCCTCGGGGCCGCTGCCGCACATTCGCAGCACGCCCTGGGGGCGGAGCTTCTTTTGGCCTAGGGTGCCAAAAGTCGCTAATCCGGGCCTGCCCTTGGGGAGATGGTAGAGGGGTATAAATAATAAATTATTTTTATTATTATTTACATTGTAATCCGCCCTGAGTTCCCTGCAGGGTGAGAAGGGCGGAATATAAATAATGTAAATAAATAAATATTCTATGAAGGAATACATGTGAAATGGACAAGGAAAACAGTTGAAATATAAATCCCTTACCTTGTGCAGCCACCATTGCGCCATAGAAAGCCTTAAAACTAGTATAAATGTGGTTCCCATACTTCCAACTAAGGGAAAGAATGAAAACAGATGGAAAAAGAGGGTGGGAGAATAAGAAAAGTGATCTGGAAGAAGCTATTATGGGAGAAGAGACCAAACAGCTATCCAAAATATATAAGATTTTATTAAAAAGAGAAAAAGACAACACTGGAGACCATATGAAAGAATGGTCAAGAAATATAGGCTATAAAATAAATACAGACACCTGGACAGCGATTTGGAAAAGAAATGTAAATATCTCCCTATGCTATAGATATAGGGAGAACTGGATAAAGATACTTTACAGATGGTATCTCACACCAGCAAAACTGGCCAAAATTTATAAAAAAAAAACCAAACTGTTGGAATTGCAACAGTAGAGGAGGGACATTCTTTCATATGATCTGGCTCTGCCCCAAGGCAAGGAAATATTGGAGCATGGTACACAGAGAAGTGGAGAAATTAATGGGGGGGAAAATAAAAAAGAGGGCAGATAAGTTCCTACTAGGGATCATGGATGAGGAATTTGATAAAAATGAGAGCAAAATCTTCATGCTCGCCATGACAGCCGCTAAGACCCTATTTGCTTCCTACTGGAGATCAGACAACACCCCTACAAAGGAGGAATGGAGGCAAAAACTCCTGGAGATCAGTATAATGGAGAAACTAACGGAAGCAATCAGGGATAGAAACACCAATCAGAAATATAATGTTAAATGGAATTGGTCCCTTCTCCAAGAGTATTGTAAGAGAGAATGTAAGGTGGATATAGAAATGTAAAGGGTTCTCTGGTCTAAGCAAAATGTATAGTGAAATGCAGCTGATACATGTTAATTCTAATCATAGGTCGGTGAAGGATAGGTCGGGAAGTACAGAGACGTGGAAAACTTTTTTCTAAATCTGTAAATGGAATCAATATACAATCAAGATGGAAATGACTTTGTTAGCTCCTCAACCCCTGTATTTCTTTGTTCAAGTGCACTGCTGTTCTTTCTTAATCCTTGACTACTCTGTACACATCGAGGATGGACAATCTGATCCATCCGGTGTGTCTCACTTTATTCTCTATTTCAATCTTATCACTCTATTCTTATTATCTGTTTTTACCATGACTTCTGAAAAAAATTTAATAAAGATTTATTTTTTTTAAAAAAAACTAGTATAAATGTTTTGCTAACTCATTGTGCGTGTCTTGCTTTACCTTTCTAGATAATGGGCTCCCAAGGCAATCTATCCACAAAAGTAGATGGCGAAACCACAGACAAGATCCGGGACCTTGCGAGTAACTACCATAGGAACCTGGAGACTGTGCTGGGGCATCTCTTGGGCAAAGTGTACGAATTCCATCCTGAGCTCCACCCAAATTATGTATACACAATTTAAATGGTTTTTATTACTTTAAAGAAAAATAACAACGAACGTAATGTCATCTCTATAGTTAGGCCAAGTGAAAGAGCTTGATTCGGTTGCAGTTCAGAGATACCATTATCTTGGGGTACCATTGTAGGGTAGCGCTTTGCCGATTATTATATGTTTTAATACCAGCAAAGATTGAGCTGGGGCCATTTGGATTTTCTTTTTCTAACACTAACACCCTCACGAGCTGTTTCTCAGCAGAAGGCATTTTCTCCTTGAATTTGTTGTTTCCTGTATTCCATTGCCTATACAAAGCATGAAGGTATGCATAACATTTTTGATGTGACCAATTCCTCTAAGGTTTCACACAACTATTTGTCAACATGGGCTTCCACCATCACCATTTTTAAAAAAAATGTAGAAAAGAATTTGTCACTTAAATATGGAAAACAGAAGAAGTAATTGTTTGACACCAGCAGCTTTTAAGTGGGTGTAGTTGGGTTTTTAAAAACTTTTTTTGCTTATGTTCACTCCTTCTTAAAAAGTGTTCTGTTCATGTAACTTGGCCTATTGTAGGAAATCTGCTTGTCACAATATGTAGAAGGTTTAAGATAACTAAAATATGTAATAAAATATTATTAGACTCCAAATTAAAACCTTTGTTTCTAGTGTGGTTCTTATGGGAGAAGCAAGCATTGAATAGATTTAATATTGGGGTAGTTTATAGTATCAAAATGGGAAGTGTATTAGGAATCGGCTTTTGCAACGTTCCAGGCCCGGATTAACGTTGTGTGGCACCCTAGGCCATACTCTGTAAGTGCTGCCCGTGGAGGGGTGGGGGCGCTTGCGGGCATGCGCGAGCGACGAACAGGCAGGGGAAGTCCCGTGGCTTCACCTAGGGCATCGGACGTGGCTTCCCCCACCTCCTCCTCGCTCACGTGGATGCCCCTCATTCCTTCACTTCCTTCAGTGAAGGAAGGAGTGGCAGCCATGAGCGAGGAGGCAGGGGAAGCCACATCAGATGCCCTAGGGGCAGGACTTCTCCCGGCTCCCGCTTCTGCTCTTTCCTTCACTGAAGGAAGGAGCGGCACCCACCCGCACGATTGAGGAGGAAGCTGGGGGAAGCCATGTCAGACGACCTAAGGGCGGCGGGTCTTCCCCCGGCTCCTTCTCACTGGCGCAGGCAGGCTCCACCGCTCCTTCCTTCAGTGAAGGAAGGAGGCGACCGTGAGCAAGAAGGAGCGGGGGAAGTCCTGCCCCTAGGGCATCCTGGCTTCCCCCCTCCTCCGCAGGCAGGCAGGCGCCGCTCCTTCCTTCAGTGAAGGAAGGAGGGGCGGAGCCGGCGTGAGCAAGAAGGAGCTGGGGGGAAGTCCTGCCCCTAGGGCATCTGACGTGGCTTCCCCCCGCCTCCTCCTCGCTCGCGCGGGCGGACGCCACTCCTTCCTTTAGTGAAGGAAGGAGGGGTGGAGCCGGCATGAGTGAGAAAAAGCCGGGGGGAAGTCCCGCCCCTAGGGCATCTGACGTGGCTTCTCCCGCCTCCTCCTCGCTCGCGCCAGCCCCGCCCCTCCTTCCTTCATTGCGCAGGCACAGAAGCAAGCGCCCGAAGATTGAACTTTAAAAAAAATTATTTTGGGGGGTCCGGACCTGCGGACCCCCCATGGCTGCCACCCAGGCCATGGCCTAGGGTGGCCTTATGGGTAATCCAGGCCTGCAACATTCTAACACTGATCTTAACTTACTCGGTAATACGACTGGGCGATCCATTGAAAAAATCCTTCAAAACCCGCCTCGTATTTCAGGGGCGCTGGAGCCTCGTATCTGTTTTAATTCGTATCTGTTTTTTTCAAAATACAATCGTATACTTCGTACTGGCCTCATTAATGGCGGATGCTGTCATCTTTAACCCATTTAAACATGACAGCATCCACTCCAAACTGGCTATCGAGGCCCCTTTCCTTCCCTCCAAGGAAGTGTTTCCCCCAGACATCCCCCCAGGTCTGCTGGGGAGGGGGGTTATTCCGCGTCCAATTTGGGTGTTTATCTTTAACCCGTGTTAGTTCCCAGGTGGCGGGGAGGGGGGAGGGGATGCTCCCCCCCTCCTTGCTCAAACCAAGGTAAAAAGCATCCCCACAATAATTAGAAAGATAAACACATCAATATTTATCAGCAATAAAGAATGAGTCCATACAATACCATCTAAGGCACGCCCAAGCACAAGGTAGTCCAAGTGGGGAAAGTCCAAAGCCAAGCAATACAAACAGTAGGGGGTCCGTGTCAATAACTCACAAGTAAACTACTATGGAACACCCTATGGGTAATATACACAGATTATGAAAGAAGATGAACAGACACAGAATGCGTGAAATAGATCATATAATGCTTTGAAATCCAAATAGCATACACACTAGTGTCTGGGAAACGCCCAGGAATCCCCCCCGTTCCAACAATAGAACACTACACAAATGAAATATGATACAAATCAAATTATAGTCACTCGTGATGATATCTTGTGTAGTCCCAGGCAAGAGAGATTCAATGTCAGTGGGAAATACCCGTGGAGTGCGCCGGGCGGGGTGAGGGCTCCAGGCGAAGCCGCAGCCGCTTCAGAACGCTGTGGTATTTTCCCAAAGGAAAATATCAGGCCGTGAGGCCAGGATTTAGCAGCGGCTGACGGAGCAGGGAAAACAGGAGGCGCTGGGTGTTTGGGGAACGCCGGAAAGTATAGGATAGTGAGCTGGAAATGCAGCCAAAATCAGCAGCTCCTGTATGCCCCAACTCCGGGAGGCGAGGAAACTTCTGTGGCCACTGGTGGATGGACCAACGAGGGAGTGAATACCCCGGAATTCCTCTGGACTCGTTTCGACCGAAGTCTTTATCAAGGTCAATAATTCTCTATTCAAATGATAAGATTCACATATGTGGCAGACATAATGATCTGGAATACAAATATATAAAGCATCATAGTGGTTTACTTGAAAGTCCAAAGCCCACATGCTGTGCGTTCGTAAAAGTTCCGTGAATTCAAAAGGAGTCCGTGGACCAAAAGAATATAAATATTCCACAGAAGTAGGTCGAAATTAATTAGTGTCCAATGAGTACAATAAGCACAGAGACACAAAATAAGCACAGAGGTGTAGCTGGGCACGGGAGGCAGGTGTAGTAAAACTGTTGTAAACAATGCTACAGAAGCCGACGGCAGGGAGCAGACTTCAAATGCTCAGTTAGCGGCCAGCAGTTAGCGGCCAGCAAAAAAAACGTTTCGGTGCTTCATCAAGGCTTAAATGTAACATATAGCGTCCGCATCAATCATCATTGTACTCTACAGAGGCATAGCCCCGACATGAAAGCCAGGGTGACCCAAAGGTCCCCCCCTCCTCCTTGCCACCTGGGAACTAATGCGGGTTATCTTTAACCCATGTTAGGCTGCAGGTGGCGAGGGGGGGAGGGGATGCTCCCCCCTCTTCCTCACCACCTGGGAACTAACGTGGGTTATCTTTAACCCGTGTTAGTTCCCAGCTGGAGAGAAGGGGTGGAGGGCATCACCTCCACTCCTCCTCACCACCTGGGAACTAACGCGAGCTACATCCCTCCCCAGCATAACTGGGGGAAACCTGAGTTTCCCCCTGTTGCCTGGGAGGGATGTTATTCCGTGTCCAATCTGGATGTTTACACACATGTCTCTACAGCAGGGGTCGGGAACCTTTTTGAATCAGTGAGCCATGAAAGCAAAATATTTGGAAATTTATTTCAATGAGAGCCATATAATATAATAATGCAAGTAGCCCCCTTCCTCCTTCCAAACTCACCTCATTTCTGACTCCTCCCCGAACTTTAGGGGCTCCTCTGCCAGGCAAACTCTCCCAGCCACCTCGTAATTTCCCCCCAATCGATGAAAGCAAGGGCTGGGAGGAAGCAAAGAGGGAAAAGAAAGAGAGGGAAGTAGATCAGAGCCTTCCTCTCCTCCTGTGAGAACTCACCTGGACCCAGCTTAAGTGCAACAGTGTCCCCAGGATGGAGCTGCCCCTTCTTAAAGGGCATATGGTGTAGGCTTCTCCGTGAGGCTGAGCATGGCACGCACGAAGCCTGTCTCTGCTACCATCCCTTCAGGGCTGCAGCCCTCACGTGGGCTGAAGCAGACGCGAAGGAAGAGGATGGAGAAAGGGTGGAAGAAGAATTGAGGGTGAAATCTCTTGCCAATCTTGAGGCATTGCAAGGGTCTCTTCCTGCATCACCACGCACGCCGCAGCCAATTAGAGCGCCCTTTCCCCTCTCTCATGCGCATGCTTTGGCCAGCGTAGTGGCCACACGTTATGCCTGCCTGCCCTGAACAAAACTCATTTCTCAGCAGCGTGGACTGTCCCGGCCGCCATATGAAAATGCCTGCCTTGTATGTGAGGGCCGGGAAACAATGGGGAATGGAACAATAAAGATGCTGCAGTAGTGTCTCACCTCCTGCTGCCACCTGTCCTATCAATAAGGGACAAGAGCAACCCTATCTGCGAACCAGATATAATCATCAAAAGAGCCACACCTGGCTCGCGAGCCATAGGTTCCCAACCCCTGCTCTACAGGGTTCTCCTGAGAGCCCTGCACAGCTGCATGTGAACCCCTCTCCCCCTACGTGCACCAACCACCCCTTGGAATCCCCTGCACCAACTCCCCCACACACACACACATCCCTTGTATCAACACTCACCCTTCTTCCAGATCCAGCCCAGCATGTGGCCCCCTTTCTGAAAAGTTTTCCCATGCCAGTTATATACTATACTAAGGATTGCAGGTTCACTGTCATCCATTCACTGTAATCAGTGGGAAAACACAAACTGCTCAGACCTGTTTTGGTGCAGTGCAGCCATATGGAAGATCGAGAGAAATGTAAACACACATCGCGTCTGTAAATCACTGAGAGCAGTGTATCTTTCCTCACATTAAACACAGGTAGGGCTACTCTTTATTTGTGGATATATAGGATCACACTAGTTAACAGGCTGATGGCATATAAACACACCACACCTATCCATATTTCGGTAACACAAAAGAGGTGTGCCTCTCTGCAAAGCAAAAGCATTTGAGTTGAAATGTGATGCAAATTTGTCAATTTCCCATTTTTACTTTTGTTGTCCCATTTCTGTACTGGCTGAGAAAGGTTTCTCTTCATCTTTTTTCCTGCATAAAAAATGGGCATGCACTTTTTAAAAAAAATCACATCTTAATAATATTTTGGGTTATATTTTCTTAATGATCCTGTTCTCACTGAGCACAACATGTTTCTGGACATTTCAAAATGCATACATTTCAGTTGCTTGGCCAAGTGTTTTTCAACCCTTTTTTGAGCCGCGGCACACTTTTTACATTTCCAAAATCCTGGGGCACACCACCAACCAAAATGATACAAAATGAGACTCTAACACAGTAATACATATAGTTAATATGTTTTTAAATGTATTTATACACTCAGTGTGAAACCTGGGCCTGTTTCGATGAACACAACATAGATATCCTGGCAGGAATGGCAGAAAGACACAAACTTCCCACACAGAACTCCCATAGCCAAGAGAAAATGGTTCCAATTTCCCACGGCACACCTGATGATTGCTCACGGCACACTAGTGTGCCACGGCACACTGGTTGGGAAACACTGGCTTAGCCTTTTCAGGTGAATCAATACTTTTGGTGTATGTTTCTTTTTCTTCCAAAACGCATAAAATACAAGGTGCAAATTGATTCATTCCATTAGTAGTTTCAGGAAGCACAGAGCTTGCTCTTTCCGAAGGAAACAGGAATCCAAGAAATTTCTCGTCCCAAACTCCCTTACGGTATTTATTAGGCCTGTTTTATCACTGGAAAAAACGGCTTCGAAAGTCGATTCGGATGGAAGGGGCGCTGGTGCTTTGTATCTGAAGTACTTCCGAAGTTTTTTGGGGGGGGGGGGATTCCCGAAATTGATACGGTTATTTTTCCAAAATTCGGAATAGCTTCGAAAATTGTGTCCGCGATTGCGCAATGCGCGGAAACCTGCAGAAGGGACAGTCCAAACTTAGGGGGATTCACTTTTTAAAGACTAATGTCCCCACCCTTCTCTTGCTGGATGCCCTTGATTGGCTGGTGGAAATCTGGTGATTTCAAGGAAACCAAGTTACAAAGAAAGTGGGTAGTTCCCCTTTTAAACAGAAACAATACAATACAATGTAAGAGCTTTTTCAATCAGTCTAATATTCAAAGTAACAATTATTATTTCTCACTGTTACTGAATATACAGATATACAACTTAGCTTCTATGATTCACAATAACATCAATGCATAACGCCGCACGCAACACAAGCGGGGAGTCCGCCGCCCTGTAGCGTACTCACGGGGGACCACCGAGGTCCAAATCAAAAGAGTTAATCCCGATATAGGTTCCAGGTTGGGGCTCCTCCCGGGGTCGACGATTAATGTATTTCCAAGTGCCGAATCTCGAACCACAGCATGTTCCCATGACATATATGTCTGTTATCTAAGATTGCATTAATTTAAAGAAAAAAACCGCGACTACTTTGAGGCGTCCCGGGTCCAAAGGAAGCCTGTTTAGGCGAAACGATTCGGCGGTTGGAAATACACTAATCGTCGACCCCGGGAAGAGCCCCAACCTGGAACCTTTATCGGGATTAACTCTTTTGATTTGGACCTCGGTGGTCCCCCGTTGATATGGGAAAAGAGAACTTTATTTTGAACTTTTCCGTTTGGCGTGCTTCTCCTATAGAAGGGACTCCGCAGCGTGAGTACGCTACAGGGAGGCATTTCTCCCCGCTTGTGTTGCTTGCGCCGTTATCTCTCTCTCTCGGCATTATTTCGCGAACGAAGATTCAGGAAGAACTCATCCCATGCTTTTTACAAGCGCGTTGATGACTAAAAAGGCCAATCTGAGATAGGCAAGTCTGGTTGCAGAAAGCACAGCAGAAAGTCTCCTTGGGTAATATTGTTTCCAAGTTGCGGTTCTTTCTGCGTTGTCGTTTCTCTTCGAGACCCATTCGGCGTGTCTTCTCGAAAGAGGCCGCAGCATTGTGGATAGTGCTTCTCCATGTCTCCCGATGTGAGACCAGGGTAGCCCATTGTTGGTGATCAATCTGGCCGACCCTGAGATGTTGTTTCAGGGAGTCCTTATATCTCTTTTGGGGGCGCCTCTCTTGCGCTGACCCGTGGCGAGTTCACCATACAGTAGTATCTTTGGGAGGCGGTGGTCCTCCATCCTAGAGACGTGCCCTGCCCAGCGCAGCTGTGTTCTCAATAGCATGGCCTCAATGCTGGTGATCCCTGCTTGCTCAAGGACATTATACATTGATGTTATTGGGAATCATAGAAGCTAAGTTGTATATCTGTATATTCACAGCCTGTATAGTAACAGGGACACTGAGAAATAATAATTGTTACTTTGAATATTAGACTGATTGAAAAAGCTCTTACATTGTATTGTATTGTTTCGATTTCAAGGAAACCACCAGATAGCCATCAGCCAATGAGGAGAGGCAGCTGGAAAGGGCGGAAATGACATACGAGCCCTACTCAAAGATGGCGACGGAGACTTCGAAATGGCAAATTCACTTCCGGTTTGACTAACTCTCGTCGTAATCGATTCAATAGTTGGAAGTACAGGAAAAACTTCCGAAATTCAGATACATCCGACGTTCGAAAACAGGCCTAGTATTTATCCTCCTTTACTCTCCATTGCTCTTCCATGTAATACTCAGTTGCTCCATCGTAAGACAGCAAGTATTCCTTCAAACTATTGCAAAGTACGTGGAATTCATTAATTATATCTGGGCATATCATTAAATGCAAAACAAGAAAGCCGGCTACATATGCATCCTTTTAATCTCTCAGCAGCACCGTTCATTTATTGTGATGACAACAATTTACCCAGATTGAATGGCATGACCTGTGAGAAACTTCTGTAAGACCTTCTTAAGAGAACAGCCCTTTGACGTACACAATACATCTATCGGGCATCTTGAACCTATTGTACTTCCTTATCTTTCCTGCTTCTATCGCTCTTTTGGCCAAGTCTGGAGCAGTCTGAATTAACCATTGTGGCTTAAACACATGATGTGATGATAGGCAAGCCTACACTACTCTTGAACATATTCGTTTAGAAAGGATCGTCCTAGAAGATTGTTGTATAGAGAATGAAGGCCTAGGTTTGCTTTTCCCCCTCCTCCTCCCTTTTCTATCTTCCCTTTTGTGTTGTACCTTTGGATTGACAACTGGGTTGAGGAGCCAAAACTCTCCCTTTCTTCTGTGCAATTGCTTGCCTGTGGTTTGATAGGAGAAAAGCCCAATCAATGATAACCAAACGTTTTTATGATTCAGAAGCAGGAGCATTTTAGAGAGGTCATGACACCATTTTTAAACATAAACTCGGCTAAAGGTCAATTTAACAATGAAATAATATATCGTATTATTTTTTTCTTGTGCTTAGTAACTCCATTTGGGGCATGTGAGATAATAGAAGATATACTGTCTTCGGAAAGCCAATATGGGATAGTGGTTTTATATGACTTGGGAGCTCCTGCTTGCAGGCCCAGATTACTCATAAGGCCACCCTAGGCCATGGCCTAGGGCGGCACCTTTGGGGGGACAGCAGGTCCGGACCCCCCCCCCAAATAAAAAAATTCAAAAAAATTCAAAAAAATTCAAAAAAAAATTCAAAAAAAAACTATCAAAAAAAGGGCGCATGCGTGTGGTGGTGTAAGCACCATCCACGGCCACCCCCTCCTTTGCTCTGCTCCCCTCGACTCTGCCCCTGCCCTCAGCTCTGCCCCGCCCCCGGCTCTGCCCTTGCCTCCTTGCCGGCGCAAGGAGGAAGGAAAGCCCCACCCCCGGAGATGATGCGGGGCCTCCCCACGGCTCCTCCTTCCCTCCTAAAGCCGCAATTTCGGTTGCTTCTCAGGCCGGCATAGTGACTTTAGGAGGGAGGGAGGGAGGAGCCGGCGAGGAGGCAGGGGCGGAGCTGGGGGCGGGGTGGAGCTGGGGGCGGGGCTGAGCCGGGGGCAGGGCTGGGGCAGAGTGGGGAGGAGCTGGGGGCGGAGCAGGGCAGGGAAGGGCAGGGCGGGGAGGAGCCAGGGGTGGGGCGGGGTGGGGCAGAGCCAGGGGCAAAGTGGGGAGGAGCCGGGGGTGGGGCAGAGCCAGGGGCGAGGCAGAGCCTTTGGCCTAGGGCGCCAAAAGGGCCTGATCCGGGCCTGCCTGCTTGGCCATGGAAACTTACTGAGTAGCCTTGGGCACATCACCCACTCTCAGCCCCAGACAACCCCATAATAGGGTCACATAAGTCAAAAACAACTTGAAGGCAAATAACAAGAAGTATTTCTCTGTCACTACTTCCATTTTATAGTAAAGGAAGAAGGAGGAATAGAATGCCCTACGGACTGGAGGAAGTCCATGGATCATTTTGGTGAATAGCAATGAAGGCTGCTGCTTCATTATTTCTCAAACTTTTTTAATATAAAAAACAGGTTAAAAAACATCCTCAAAATGGATTCAATATTTAACAAAAAAGTAAACCAATTTTTGTAGTCCAGATTATTTTCTTGTTCAAAAAAGACATTTCCTGACCCCAAAACAGCTTCTTTTTTTCGTGTCAGGAGCAACTTGAGAAACTGCAAGTTGCTTCTGATGTGAGATAATTGGTTTTCTGAAAGGATGTTGCCCAGGAGATGCCCAGATGTTCTTATGTTTTACCACCCCTGTGGGAGGCTTCTCTCATGTCCCTGAATTTGGAACTGGAGCCAGTGGTGGATTAATGCACTCAGCGGAGTAGGCGCCCACTGAGAACGCCAGATCTGCAGGGGCGCGCCGGCAGCGGCTGGAAACTCCGCCTCCGTGTCTGCTGTGTTTCCAGCAGGCACGGAGGTGGAGTTACAAACAAGTAACTCCACCTCAACCGCCACGCATGCTGGAAACTCCGCCTCCACACTGGCTGGAAACTCCACCTCCGCGTCTGCTGTGCTTCCAGCAGGCGGGAAGGCGGAGTTACCAGCCAATGCAGAGGCAGAGTTTCCATCATGCATGGACCCTCTGCGCCGGCTGGTAACTCCGCCTCCCCGCCTGCGCCAGGTTTGGTGGGGGGGGGGTGCCAAAATCATTTTCGCCTACCATTTAAAACAGGGGTGCTCAGAAAGTCAGAAATGCTGAAGCCAGAGGAAGAGGGGCGGAGCTAAGCCCGCCAAGCTCCGCCCCCCCTCCGCCAGCTTCAGCATTTCCACAGCTTCTCAAGAGTAGAAGGGGTAATGCCAAGCCAGTAGTGGCTATCTATGCCACCACTGGCTTGGCATTACCCTTCTACCCAGGAGAAGCAGTGGAAATGCTGAAGCCAGAGGGAGGAGGGGGCGGAGCCAAGCCCTGCCAAGCTCCGCCCCCTTCCCCAGCTCCGCCCTGTTCTCTCTTGGTAGATCTTTCTGACTTGGTTTTAGTTTAAGTAGCTCGCATGCTGAAAAAGTGTGGGCACCCCTGATTTAAAATTATCTTGGGCCACCTCTGGCTGGGGCTGACAGAGGAAGTTCATCCGTGCTCTCCCCGGATTCGAACTTGCATCTGTCGGTCTTCGGTCCTGCCGGCAGAAGGGTTTAACCCATTGCACTACTGGGGGCTCCCCCAAAACAGCTATGAGAGAATAAACAAGCTAGAAAAACACCCCAAACAGAGATATTTTACACAGTTTTATTTTAATAAAGTATAAAAAGTAAGGGAGTGCAGCAGAGATAGGACAGACTTCATTACATGGATGAGGTCCAGCCTCTGTGGTAAATCGAGGCAGCAGTGGGTAATCCCAGTGCCCTGGCTGGCGGCTGACACTTCCCCATCACACGGGGGAAGTGTTGCCATGCGGCTTAATCCTGTGGTAGCCCGGTTGTTCCTAATGGAGCACAGGGAAGCTACTATGTTAACGCTGCAGTGTTCTACCACGCTGCCACCCCAGTTCACCCACGGAGCCCTGCTGGAAGTCAGACTATGTCATCTGATGGGTAGTGTAGGGCAATGTTTCCCAACCTTTTTTGAGCCACGGCACATTTTTTACATTTACAAAGTCCTGGGGCACACCACCAACCAAAATGACACAAAATGACACTCTAACACAGTCATACATATAGTTAATATGTTTTTAAATGTACAGTATTTATGCACTCAGTGTGAAACCTGGGACTGTTTCGATGAACACAACATATATATGACTTCCTCTTACATACTTGTACATGGCTATCATGTCTTCTCTCACTCTTCTCTTCTTCAGGCTAAACATGCCCAGCTCTTCAAGCCGCTCCTCATAGGGCTTGTTCTCCAGGCCCTTGTGAAATATCTCTTCGGCGTTGAGTATTTATGTCACAGCGGATAGGCAACAGAAATATAGAAGTTTAATTCCCCATCGCCCAAAAAACTCCACAAGGTAAATATATAACTTTGTATTGAATTGTATTTAACAATAACTGGCAAAACATCGAAAAACAACAGCCATCACAGCTACCTTTCTAAACATCCTTTCCTCACAGATATTAAATCCCAACTGTCAAATCCCAACTGTCACTTTGTAACTGACATTCCTCAAGGTTCCATTTAGCAGTCTTGAGACAGCGCCATCTGGTGTCAAACATGTCACACTGCAGGTCATCTCAAACTGCGAAAATATATCATGTGCTGACTCATGAATTGCTATTCAAAATGCAATAATCTGACAATATCAACATGTCGGTGAATTGGGCAGTGAGCGGACCTGGGAGCATCGGGAAGCTGAAGCAGCCCTGAGTGGGAGCTGGAGCCATGCTGAGCTGAGGCTCCTGAAGGCTTCCTCAAGGCGGGCCTGGCCCTGGCATTCAGCGGAGCCCTGCCTTTGCCTCGGGGAGAATCTTTGGGGAGGGAAAGAGAGAGAAAGAGCTGCTAGGAGGGGGAAGAGTGCCAATTTCCCATGGCACACCTGATGATCGCTCACAACACACTAGTGTGCCCTGGCACACTGGTTGGGAAACACTGCACTATAGGATCTTACAGAGGATCAGTGCAGCCCCTGAACTTCTGGCCTACTGCTGGTCTTCCTGCAGTACATTAATCTCTCATCCATATTCTTGTGGTGTAAAAGAGAGATTCCTGTATGTTACTTGTCCATGCCCTGTCACCTGAGAGGTTTCCATTTTAACTTTGTGCACTTTTGTTGGTGTGCCATGATTGGCCGTGCAAATGATTCATTCTTGGCTGGTCCACTGTAACCGTAGTTCCCTGAGTGGACACCTGTGAATTCGTACATGTGGTATTTGCGCCTGTGCAAAGCAATTCCGGGACTTTCTAGAAAGATAAATGTCCATCATGATTAAGCCTCGCCCACTCCCTTATAAGTAGTTTGTGGGTGGGACTGTCCCCTCAGTTCCCTTCATCCGCATAGCAGCAATAGGAGAGCCTTCACTGGCGAGCTTGGTGAGCTAACACAGTGTTTTTCAACCTTTTTTGAGCCGCGGCACACTTTTTACATTTACAAAATCCTGGGGCACACCACCAACCAAAATGACACAAAATGACACTCTAACACAGTCATACTTATAGTTAATATGTTTTTAAATGTATTTATACACTCAGTGTGAAACCTGGGCCTGTTTCGATGAACACAACATAGATATCCTGGCAGGAATGGACACACACGAAGGTCTTGCTCAACAGCTGAGAGTTATAGTTTGTCCGCAATCAAAGAGCACTCTGATGGAATGGAATCAAACTTCCCACACAGAACTCCCATAACCAAGAGAAAATACTATAAGAGTTTGGTGGGCATTGACCTTGGGTTTTGGAGTTGTAGTTCACCTATATCCAGAGAGCACTGTGGAGGGGAGGGAGGAAGACGTGGGGCGAGTCTGCGCAGTAGCGCCCGCACGGTCACGTCTTCCTCCCTCCCCCCTCCTGCAGAAGCGGCAGCGTGAGTAAAGCGAGGCAAAGCGAGCAGAGCGAGGCTGGGAAGAAGGGACTCCGAGTGGAGAAGAAAAAGTGTTCGGCAAGAGGGGGAAGAAAGGGTATTGGAGGTTCCAATTTCCCACGGCACACCTGATGGTTGCTCACAGCACACTATTGTGCCACGGCACACTGGTTGGGAAACACTGAACTAACATACTGACTACGCTTTTGATAATCTGTTACCCTTTAAGAGGACTGCCTTAAATTTGACTACGATTGTTACTCTGCTGCCCTTGGGCCACTTATTTGGCTAAGATATCAATACTCTGTTGTCTGCTTGTACTGCAAAAAATTACAATGTTGGCAACAACGTCCTTTAAACCAGTGTTTCCCAACCTTTTTTGAGCCGTGGCACACTTTTTACATTTGCAAAATCCTGGGGCACACCACCAACCAAAATGACACAAAATGAGACTCGAACACAGTAATACATATAGTTAATATGTGTTTAAATGTTTTCATACACTCAGTGTGAAACCTGGGCCTGTTTCGATGAACACAACATAGATATCCTGGCAGGAATGGCAGAAAGACACAAACTTCCCACACAGAACTCCCATAACCCAGAGAAAATGCTATAAGAGTTTGGTGGGCATTGACTTTGAGTTTTGGAGTTGTAGTTCACCTATATCCAGAGAGCACTGTGGACTCAAAGAATGTTGGATCAGGACAAAACTTGGCATGAATACTCAATATGCCCTAATATGAACGCAGAGGAAATAGACCTTGACATTTGGGAGTTGTAGTTGCTGGGATTTATTGTTCCCCTACAATCAAAGAGCATTCTGAACCCCACCAATGATAGAACTGGGCCAAACTTCCCACACAGAACCCCCAGGAGGCAAGAGGAGGTCTCTACTTGGGGAAAGGGAGGCGGGCCTTCCCAATGCATGGAGACGGAGAGACCAAGTAGACAACGGGTGGGGAGCGGGGATGTTTGTAATTTTGTGCCTTTATCGAGGTAGGTTTCTTAGGGTTTTTATACTTCAACACACTAGACTCCCCCCCCCCGCCCCTTCCTGGAGGTTCCATTTTCTCACGGCACACCTGATGATCGCTCACGGCACACTGCGGGCTAGCCGGCTGAAGGTGAACCCGTCGAAGACGGAGATCTTGTGGCCTGGTCGGCCTGGGCGGGATGAGTGCCCGTTGCCTACCCTGGATGGCACACGGCTTAGCCTGTCGCCTGGTGTTAAGAGCCTAGGTGTTCAGCTGGACCCCCTGCTGACCATGGAGACCCAGGTCTCTGCGGCCAGCAGGCGTCATTTTTCACCTACGACAGGCTAGGCGACTGGCACCCTACCTTTCCAGGGATGACCTGGCCACGGTGATCAAGCGACGGTCATCTCGAGATTAGACTACTGTAACGCCCCACGTTGGCCTTCCCTTGGCGACAGTTCGGAAACTCAAGCTAGTGCAGAATGCCGCTGCTCGCCTGCTGACGGGAGCGTCGGTAAGGGAGCACATTACGCCCATTCTTCGGCAGCTGCACTGGCTGCCCATTGAGTACCGAATTGTTTTCAAGGTGTTGGTGTTAACCTTTAAGGCTCTAAACGGCCTAGGGCCTGTGTACCTGAGGGACCGCCTTGCCCCATACATTACCCCGAGAGAACTACGTTCGGAGGAGATGAATCTGCTCCTGATCCCATCGGTCCGCACCTGTCACCTGTCTGCTACCAGGCAAAGGGCGTTCTCTGTGGCGGCTCCGGTACTCTGGAACTCTCTCCCGGATGATGTTCGAGCCGTCACGGAGCTTATTCCGTTTCGCAGGGCCTGCAAGACCGCCCTGTTCAAACTGGCCTTCGGCTAGGCTCGCGAGCCGAACGTACTCATCTTCTTAACTGGCATCCTGGCTCAGGGAATGCTTCAGCATGTACATAATTTTATCTCGGGACCTTTGTTGTTTTTATGTTGTATTTTATTGTACGGCGACATGGATGTGACATGCCTGCCGAGTTTTTATGATGTTATCAGCCCCGAGCCTGCAGGGAAGAGCGGAATACAAGATGGAACAAATAAATAAATAAATAAATAGTGTGCCCCGGCACACTGGTTGGGAAACACTGCTTTAAACGTTGCACCCGATGCCCAGCAAATTACCCAGACAATGATGGGCACTCACTCTGTCTGGTGTGCTTGGGAGAGGAGCATTTAGCCCAAACATGTAACATTTGTATGGCGTTTTTTGCTGTCTACTTCACAGTTCCAGTTACTTGAGTTCCAGTTAACTGAGAGTCTAGCATATATTACTTTAGAAAGTCCATCTCCTTAGATTGGCCAGCGCATACTTCTTTTACTTTCATTACTTTCTTGTTTCGTCCATAGTACACTAGCTTCAGATTGTGTTGCTGTGTGCCTTCAAGATGTTTTTTTGACTTAAGGCGATCCTAAGGCAAACCTATCACAGCGTTTCCTTGGCAAGATATGTTTTGCTTAAAAAATCCTCTTCCAGATAAGGGCCCAACAGGACATTATACAAAATCTCAACACTAGGTGGCACTGTGGACTCAGCAAAGTACATCAGTATTTATTGGCCGTGTCAATTTTTGCAAAACAAGAGGCAAAATATTTTGAAAACTGCACTGAAATGATATATTTGACATGTATCAGTTATGAATCTCGGTAGTACCAGCTTGTGCCCCACACAATAGCCCCGCGCACACACACAAAAATACGTAAAATAGCCATAACATGATCACTTGAGAAGAAAAGGCCACCAAAGATGTTATACCCTTTTTTTTCCTGATGACCATCTTTCTGAATGCTCTATAATGTTTACTCATGTTTTGAACCATATTCCCCCATTTTTCTTCTTTGATTTATACTAAAGAGCGTTTTTATCATTCAGAGCAGAATAGCAAAGGAGAGTGCTTTTAAAGCGGGTTGTGAAAAGTGTGAGGTCAAGAAAGATGGCAACATTTACTTTTCATTGTCTAAATAATGTTTCTGATAACCTTCCTGATGGACACTTGAAGGAACTAAGAGTCAGCTGGCCCTATTATTTGCCTATCATTAGCCTGCTTTGGGCAGCAGATTTTGCAGCAGTATGAAACTGTGTCAACATGTGAGCTGTGATAATATTTTGATCACAATTATATTATTATTATTTCAAACTTCTATACCGGCACTCCCCGAAAGCTCGGAGCGGTTTACATAGGTTGATGCATAATAAACACAGAAAATACAGAACAGTGCAATACAATAAAAGGGGGAAAGGTGGGGATATCTACAGTTAAATACAGAGCGGGGGGAGGGAGCAATGGCTTATGTCCATTGGAAGTAAGCTATTAGGGTTGGTTTAGAACCCAAAAATCACGGTTCTAAAAACAATGGGGGGGATTTTTTTATGCTTAACGTAATGACTTACAAAAAAAATTCAAAAAAATTCCTATTTCATATGTTATTACTTACAAAATTTTGTAATTAGTTCTAAATTGTCCAAAGCAGGGAAACAGGACTGACACTGTTTTAAGCACAGGCAAATCAAGGGGCAACATTTCCCTTCTTCTCTGGAGTGCAATTCACTGGGACCTATTATTATTATTATTATTATTATTATAAAATGCCTGGGCCTGCTTGGAGGGAAATATAATGAATTAATATATTATTATTATTATTATAAAAGGCCTGGGCCTGCTTGCAGGGAAATATAATGAACTAGCTGTACCCGGCACGCGTTGCTGTGCCCTTTTTAGGAGATGCGAGAAAGTCCAATCATCCACGGTGTGTCCTCCTCTAAACTGCAGTTGGATGGAGTGTGGGTCATGGGGGCATGGTGTGCCAAGTTGGGTCTTTATTGGTCTTGGTTCTGGGCCACAGTGGTCTGTGGGGAATGATGGGTTTTGAAGTACTACAAATCGGGGCTCTGTGTGCCTAGGTAGGTTACTGTAAATTCAGGCCATACACAATGTCCCATGAGCTGAGGCCTAGTCGGGAGGATCAAGTTAATGAAGTCTTACTGTCAATTTAGAGCGTAAACAGCTTCCCAGTAAGTGAGGGCTAGTTAGGGAAATCAAGTTAATGAAGCCTTACTGCCAATTTTGGGCGTGGTCTGTGATTTTTTGGGGTGTCAATTTTCGGTTGGAAGTGATTTGGGTGTTTGTGTTGGGGATTGGCTCAGGCCTTTTCCTTATTCTGTTTTGGCAGTTTATTATGGATCGGAATTTTCATGTTGGCTGGCCAGTGCAGCAGTTATGCAAATCCGCCCTTATTGGCAGCCAATCATGTTGTTCAGAATGTAGAGGCTGGGTGAGTCTTTGGCTGCCCGGAGGATGCTGGTAAATGTAGTTATAATTTTACTCGTTGTATTGGGGGCCTATAAGGTTTAGGGGGGGAAAGTTACTTTGCTACAAACGTACCTTGCTTGAGGACTATTTCTGTTGGAAAGTATTGTGTGTTTCTGCGTTGTAAGGTTTCTTTGTTTGAGATATACATCACATGACATGAACCCATTTATATAATAGATATAACAATATTAATATAAGAATATAGAAACAATATAAATATGAGACATAAGGTCAACTTATACATGATTATATATAGAAAGGAGATTCCACCTAAAATTTAGGAAGAACCTCTTTATGGTTATCGAATAGACTGCCTGGGAGTCCCTTTCTGGAGATTTTTAAGCAGAGGCTGAGTGGCCATCTCTTGAGAAGGCTTTGGTTGTGTCCCCTACCTGGATGAATGGGGTTGGCCTGGATGGCCCTTGCGGTCTCATCCAACTCTGCGATTCTATGGCACATCAATATTTAGGATAAATAGCAGAGTGGATGCACTTCTCCAATTGGTACAGAAGCTATTAATTATTTCTGAAGCTGGAGGATGTCATATTGGCAGAGGGTGAGGAGGAATAACCATGTCATTAATGGAAGAGGAGGAAGAGGCAACAACAACAACAAAAATCAAACAAAAAACAACCTACCACTTTGCCTTGTGTTTCTAATTGTTGTGCCTTTTGGGAGTTGGATTCGGGAGCCCGGGAGGAGGGGAGGGGCTTGGGAGGGGGAGGAGTGTCGCCTCCTGGCCCCGCCCCGCCAGGCTTTGGAACCGGGGCGGGAGGCGGGAGGAGGGAGGAGGGAGGGGCTTGGGAGGGGGAGGAGTGTCCCGCCTCCTGGCCCCCGCCCCCGCCAGGCTTTGGAACCGGGCGGGGGAGGCGGGAGCCCGGGAGGAGGAGGGGCTTGGGAGGGGGAGGAGTGTCCCGCCTCCTGGCCCCGCCCGCCAGGCTTTGGAACCGGGCGGGAGGCGGGAGCCCGGGGGAGGAGGGAGGGGCTTGGGAGGGAGGAGTGTCCCACCTCCTGGCCCGCCCGCCAGGCTTTGGAACCGGGCGGGAGGCGGGAGCCCGGGAGGAGGAGGGGCTTGGGAGGGGGGCGTGTCGCGGTGGCAGGGGTGGCGGGGGAGGTGGGAGGGGCTGGGGAGGAGGGGGGGGTTTCCCCTCCTCCTTCAGGTCCCCCTCCGCTCTTCCTGAGGAGGCGGAGGGAGGCGCTCTGGCTGCCATGTGCGAACGTTCTAAGCGTTCGCTGGCAGCGAGTGGCCGGAGTGGGAGTTCCGTTGGCAATTTTTGGGGATCGTTTTTGGGGTGCTGGGAGGACGTAGGTCGGTTTTTTGCTGTTGTCTGTAGCGAGTGTAATGGTCAGTAGGCTGCCAAGTTTGGTGCTTCTGCGACTTATAGTTTCTTTGTCTATAACCATCTTTGCACGACCACGTCTCCTTTATATATATAGATTAATATATTATTATTATTATTATTATTATAAAAGGCCTGGGCCTGCTTGCAGGGAAATATAATGAATTAATATATTATTATTATTATTATAAAAGGCCTGGGCCTGCTTGCAGGAAATATAATGAATTAATATATTATTATTAATATTGTTATTATTATAAAAGGCCTGGGTGTCCTTGCAGGGAAATCTAATGAATTAATATATTATTATTATTATTATTATTATAAAAGGCCTGGGCCTGCTTGCGGGGAAATATAATGAATTAATATATTATTATTATTATTATTATTATTATTATTATTATTATAAAAGGCCTGGGTGTCCTTGCAGGGAAATATAATATATTATTATTATTAATATTATTATAAAATAGTTGCCCACCTCTGGTCAAGGCCTGCTTCTCTAGTGCTCTTCTCACTCCAGCTTTTCCCCCTTCAGTTTTGCAAAGACCTCTAGGAATCTCCGTTTGTCCTCTATGATTTTTCTTGATTCTGAACTTTTCCTTCTCCTCTCCGTGCTCTTTTCACTCCCTGCTCCCCTTCTCTCAGCCTTTCTTATGTCCTTCGCATCTGTCCTTCTATCTAGCCTAATTTCCTGGGGGTTTAAGCGGCTTTTTTCCTCTCAGTCCTCCAAGCTACCACTCTAGAAGTAGCGCTCTGGTTCTCTATGGTTCCGGATCCTTTTTCACTTCCTGGAGGAAGGCCTTTCAGTTAAATTAGGCTCCGACCATGCAAAGGCCCTGATCTGACTGTGAGTATGTCTGGAAAGCTATTTTGGAGGGGATAATTTTCCTGTTAGAGGGGCATACGAAATAATTACAATAATAAAGAACTTTTGAGCCTACGAAGTGCGGAAATCAAAGTCCACTTCCGGTTTGGCGGGAAAAGTGTGGTAAAGCTTAAAATTAGCATTTTGAACAGATCTAATACGAATTATTTTAACTTCTTCATCCGAAAACCCAACCCTATAAGCTATCAAGGGGTCGAGTTAAAGGTGGTATTAACTCGACAATCAAAAGGAGGAAGTTTTGGGGGATCCAGCAAGTCATAAAGAGTCCTTAGCCCAGAGGGAAGATGGTCACCCCTAGCCTCTGGGTCCATAGATTCTGGCACAGGTCTCTTGGTCGCCAAGATGCACTTCCGGGGCTGGAATCTCGTTAAGGACTGTTCTCGGCGCCTGTAGATAGTGTTCCAAAAGGTCCTGATAGGGAACCTCTTAAATTACCTGGGCTTGAAGGTCCTAGTATTCTCCCATTCAGGGTGTCTGGTTGCAGACCCAGTGGTCCTTTGGGCTCTATAAGTCCTGCAGGATGCTCTATGCGTCGCCGGCCTGCTCCTAGTCTGGCTAGGCTGGGGGGACTTCCGGTGCTCCTTGGTGGGGCTGGAAGTCCGCTCTTGGCAGCACTTCCTGCTCCAACGTCATCTCCGACGTCGTCTCCGACTCCTGGGGTGACTTGGTGCCTTCCGCTGAAGACTCCTCCCGGGCTTCCGGGCTTCAAGGGAAGATGACATCCGGCCAACCTCGGCATCCTCAAGGCCATCCGCCATCTTCAACTGTCCCCTGTCCATCCACCCACCCCCCACCAGACCACGGTGGCAGGTGGGCCTGGGCACGGGACAGTACCTCCGTGACGTCCAGCAACAGCACTGAGCCATCGGTGTGGGGACAGCCGGGGTCATCCACTGGCAAAATGCCGGGCCTGTCTGGCATAGGTAGGTGTTCAGGGGGTGATTCACCAGTGGTAAGCCTCCGTTCAAAGGCAGCTCCCTTGATTATTCCTCCAGTGGTGCCATCGACAGTGGGCGGTCCAGGCTCCACTCCAGGCTCCAGGGACTCTATGTTGAATCCACGATCCCCATCTAGGAAGTCCCAGGATTGATCCCAGTTGGGGGGGGGGGGGTGTCTTGCTGGAGATGTTCCATAGTAGTGGGTCCAGGAATCATGTCAGGATCCTGGTCGGTCAGGATGCCCAGCCCCCTCAGAAGATCGCTGAAATTGGTAAAGAGTTCCACAAGCTTTTTGTATACGACCATAAGGCGTTCCATAAGTAGCTGGTCCGGTTGGCCAGGGGAAATGTCCGGTTCTCTAGGGGTTGCCGCCAGATGTGGACTCTCTCCTACCGGACACTCTTCCTTTAAGGGGGTCGACTTCAGTGGGTGTCTCTTGCCCCCAAGATCTTAAAAAATTGACTGAAGAGGCAGTCACTGGACGAAGGACCCATTGCTCTTGTCGTCCATCGGCTCCCGGATCCTGTCTTGGTTCATATGATGGTGCTGGCGTCTCCATGCAGTAGGGGCCTGGTCGAATTAGAGATACTCTCCCCAGCAACAATGTTGGGTGTGTGTGTTATTTTTCATGTAATCCCCAAAGATTCAAATGACACATTAGAGGACAACTCCTCCAAGTGTCTGCAAACCACTCAAGAGATCTCAGGGCAGGTGCAAGATATATTATATTTCATGTAATATACAACACACACCACACACAAACATTCAAATGACACATTAAGGACAACTCCTATATATATATATCCAAGTGTCTAAGTCCTCCAGTATAACAAGAATATATAAAAGTATCTATAGGGCAGGTGCAACTATATCTATATATATATATATATATATACACTATATATATATATATATATTAGGCATGAGAAAAGTAGGCATGAGAAAAATGGAAATTAAAAGGTTCGTAAGAGATTCGTATGTAATGGGACTTTTGAGGTTTTACGGATCGCTGCCGCGATCCCGGAAGTAGACTTCCTTTTACGGTCCTTGAGGCCAACAATTTGCGTTATGATCGTAATAAATTCTTAATTAATTATTGTACTACTCACTTCTCCCTGTCTTCTCCCCTCATTTCCTTCCGCCTTCATTCAGCTTCTTCTTTTTCCCGCATTTCTATGAGGAACTGGAAGTGACGCTGCTGCTAGGCTAGGCTAGGCAATGCATTCTGGAAAGTGTAGTCCTCCAGGCTTCCCCCGCCTTCTCTTCCCCGTTGCTCTGCTGCCATGCCCCATCGCGGGGGCCTGCTTTCACACGCTTGTGGCGCAGCTCCTCCTCCTCCTCTCTCTCCCTGCGCTCTCTCAGATGCTTCTCTTCCCGTTGCTCTGCTGCCATGCCCCATCGCAGGGGCCTGCTTCTCCTCCTCTCTCTCTCCCTGCGCTCTCTCAGATGCTTCTCTTCCTTGTTGCTCTGCCATGCCCCATCGCAGGGGCCAGCTGCAGCCCTCCAGGTACGTGTTTTGGACTTCAACTCCCACCATTCCTCACAGCCTCAGGCCTCTTCCTTTTCCTCTCAGCCTGGGCAAACTTGGGCCCTCGCTCCCTCAGGATCGGGGTGAGAGAGAGGCAGCAAGGAGCGAGGGGGGGGCCCTCCTCCTTTATTTTGCTGCTTCCAAGAATAGAATACCCCCTCCCTCCCTCCCTTCCTCCTTCCCTCCCTCCTTCCTATTTGGAGAGTCCCATCTAGAATTCAGTGTGGTTTATTCAAGTTTTGGCCTACAACTCCCAGAAATCCCAGCCAATTTACCAGCTGTTAGGATTTCTGGGAGTTGTAGGCCAAAACCATCTGAAATGCGCATGCTCTGGCATACAATTACTAACGAATTTCGTTAGTACTTAAGTTACATTTAGAAATTTTGGGAAAATTTTTGTAAGTCTTTCTTTTACTAATAAAAAAAATCCCCCATTTGATTTTAGAATCGCCATTTTTGGGTTCTAAAACATGCCTTATATATATAGATATATATATATATATATATATATATATATATACACACACACACACACACACACACACACACTCTATATATCTATCTATATATATACACACACACACTATATATATAGTGCATATATATATATATATATTCTTTTTATACTGGAGGACTTAGAAATTTCAAGAGAGGTGTTCACTCAAGGTTTTTTAAAGTTTTGAGGGGGTTTTATTCATGGGTTTCCCACTTTTATGGGGTCCTGTGTTCCAAACCCCAGTAAATATGGAAGGCTGACTGTATTCATGATCCCTATATCTTAACACCCCTCTTCCTGTGATCTGTTTCTGGTGCAAGAAAGAATTTATTTATTTATTATTTGGACTTGTACGCCGCCACTCCCCGAGCGGCTCACAGTCATATAAAAACATACAGAAGTAAAATCAACAAGTTAACTAAACTAATAAGAGGGCTCATCCAGCTTAGCAATCAAAGGCTATCCAGAAGAGATGGGTCTTGCAGGCCTTGCGGAAAGATCGTAGGTCCTGCAAGGCCCGCACTTCACTTGGGAGAGTGTTCCAGATGGATGGTGCTATCACAGAGAAGTCTCTGTGCCGAGTCGATGTAAGGCAAATCGCTTTGAAGCTCGGCATTTCAAGGAGGTTCAGTTGTTCAGAGCGGAGTGATCTCTGGGGTTGATCAGGCCCGGATTACCCATAAGGCCACCCTAGGCCATGGCCTAGGGCGGCAGCTATGGGGGGGGGGAGCAGGTCCAGACCCCCCCAAAAAAGTTTTTAATTCAAAAAAATTAAAAAAATATCCAAAAAAATTGCGCAATCTTGCGAGGCGGGAGGTGCCTCTTTCCCCTCCGTGCCGCACCCTCGTGTTTTGATTGAAGGTAGGAGGGCGGGGCGCGGAGGAGAAAGAGGTGCCTCCCGCCCTCCTTTCTTGATTGAGGGAAGGAGGGCTGTATCTGAGGGACCGTCTCACCCCTATCAACCTCAGGCCTGGATTAAGGAAGTTTGGTGCCCTAGGCCACCTTCCTCCTCTGCACCCCGCCCTCCTTCCTTCAATCAAGGAAGGAGGACAGAGCGCGCAGGAGAAAGAGACACCTTGCGCCATGCGCATGAATGGCAGGGTCCCTCCGCCTCTTTCTCCTTCTCGCCCCGCCCTCCTTCCTTGACTGAAGGTAGGAGGGTGGGGCGCAGAGGAGGAAGGTGGCCTAGGGCGCCAAACTTCCTTAATCCAGGCCTGAGGTTGATAGGGGGTGAGACGGTCCCTCAGATACAGCGGCCCCAGACCATGCAAGGCCTTGAAAGTTAACACCATCACCTTACGACAGGGATCCTGCTTCTGTTTGTCACACTGAAAATTGCTAGTGGGAAGGAGTAGAAATGTCGTTCTGCTGTATTCAATAGGAGAAAAATAGGAGAGAGAAAAGGATAAGTGCTGGGGCTGTCTGATAGGAAAATAATCCTGCAGAGAAATGAAAAAAAATGAGATAGGAACAGAAATGTTTTCTGTAAAGAATATCGTGGCTGGTGCAGAAAATGTTTGTGTGTGTGTGTGCAAAAAAACTATTTTGGGTGCAAAAAAAACCCACAGAAGAAATCTCTGAAATACTTTGGGACTTTGAAATACTGGTGGGGAAAAAACTATAAAGATGGCAAAATTTTGTCGACAGCTTCAAAACAACATTCCTCAACATGATAAGTTCAAGTGCATTGTACTACAACTTCCACGGCCCCAGCCGACATAGCTATTAACTGATAGTTATGGATGTTCTTGTCGATCTTTAGTTTGCCATATTGAGTTAGGCATTCCTAGAGCTTACCAGTACAATCTTGGGCCAGAATTAAAGTGATGCACTACACCAGGGCAGTCCAACTTCTACCTGCCCAGGGGCCTGAATTCCGGCCACTGATGACCTGGGGGGCCGTAGGGTCTGCCCCGGCTCCGCCCCCATCCCCAGCTCCACCCCCTCCCCGCCCCCGGCTCCGCCCTCTCCCCGGCTCTACCCCTGCCCCGCCCCCGCCCCTGCATGCATACAGTCAAATATAAGCTTTTACTGAGATAAAAGGCAGGGATAAGATATTAAATTATTTTAATTTAATATTAAATATATTTAATTCCATCCTCCCCTCTCCCCTTATTTTAATATTAAATATATTTAATTCCATCCTCCCCTCTCCCCTTATTTTAATTTAATATTAAACATATTTAATTCCATCCTCCCCTCTCCCCTTATTTTAATTTAATATTAAATATATTTAATTCCATCCTCCCCTTATTTTAATTTAATATTAAATAAATTTAATTCCATCCTCCCCTTATTTTAATTTAATATTAAACATATTTAATTCCATCCTCCCTCTCCCCTTATTTTAATTTAATATTAAATATATTTAATTCCATCCTCCCCTCCCCCTTATTATAATTTAATATTAAATATATTTAATTCCATCCTCCCCTCCCCCTTATTTTAATTTAATATTAAATATATTTAATTCCATCCCTCCCCTTATTTTAATTTATTATTAAATATATTTAATTCCATCCTCCACGTTATTTTAATTTATTATTAAATATATTTAATTCCATCCTCCCCTTATTTTAATTTAATATTAAATATATTTAATTCCATCCTCCCCTTATTTTAATTTATTATTAAATATATTTAATTCCATCCTCCCCTTATTTTAATTTATTATTAAATATATTTAATTCCATCCTCCCCTCTCCCCTTATTTTAATTTAATATTAAATATATTTAATTCCATCCTCCCCTCTCCCCTTATTTTAATTTAATATAAATATATTTATTCCATCCTCCCCTCTCCCCTTATTTTAATTTAATATTAAATATATTTAATTCCATCCTCCCCTCTCCCCTTATTTTAATTTAATATTAAATATATTTAATTCCATCCTCCCCTCTCCCCTTATTTTAATTTAATATTTATTTATTCCATCCTCCCTCTCCCCTTATTTTAATTTAATATTAAATATATTTAATTCCATCCTCCCCTCTCCCCTTATTTTAATTTAATATTAAATATATTTAATTCCATCATCCTCCATCTTCCCCTCTCCCTTATTTTAATTTAATATTAAATATATTTATTCCATTCCTTATTTTTATTTAATATTATATATTTTTTATTCCATCCTACCCTCTCTGCTTTTTTTTATTTAATATTAAATATATTTTAATTCCCTACTGCCCTCTCCCCTTATTTTAATTTAATATTAAATATATTTAATTCCATCTTCCCCTCCCCTTATTTTATTTTAATTTAATATTATTTTAATTTAATATTTATATTCCATCCATCCCCCTCCCCTTATTTTAATTTAATATTAAATATATTTAATTCCATCCTCCTCCCCTTATTTTTATTTTATATTAAATATATTTAATTCCACCCTCCTCTCCCCCTTATTTTAATTTAATATTAAATATATTTAATTCCATCCTCCCTCTCCCCTTATTTTAATTTAATATTAAATATATTTAATTCCACCCTCCTCTCCCCTTATTTTTAATTTAATATTAAATATATTTAATTCCATCCTCCCCTCTCCCCTTATTTTAATTAAATATTAAATATATTTAATTCCATCCTCCCCTCCCCCTTATTTTAATTTAATATTAAATATATTTAATTCCACCCTCCTCTCCCCCTTATTTTAATTTAATATTAAATATATTTAATTCCACCCTCCTCTCCCCCTTATTTTAATTTAATATTAAATATATTTAATTCCATCCTCCCCTCTCCCCTTATTTTAATTTAATATTAAATATATTTAATTCCACCCTCCTCTCCCCCTTATTTTAATTTAATATTAAATATATTTAATTCCATCCTCCCCTCTCCCCTTATTTTAATTTAATATTAAATATATTTAATCCCATCCTCCCCTCCCCCCTTAATGTATCCCATCTCCCCTTATTTCATCTTTAAATATATTTAATTTTATATTTAATACATGAGGGAGATTGGGAGGGAATGAGGAGCCCCTGAGGAGCCCCCTGCTTTGGCCTACCTTTTCCAAACGCGCAGGATCCAGGAGTACCGGACGACGAGAGAGGCGACGACCGACTGAGTCGAAGAAGGTCCTAATCGCGTCTGTGGGCCTCAGCGATCCAGTAGTAGAGTAGCCGAAGAGTATTGCGAGAATACGCAATCCACACGGGGTTTTCGCAGTCAACGCCAGTGTGATCTCGCGTTGACAGCGAAATCCCGTGTGGATTGCGTATTCTCGCGATACTTGCTCCGAACCCGGAAGTTGGTATTTTTATTATTATTATTTTATTTATTTTTCCTTTTTTATTTTTTATTTAAAAGCTTAGGGGGCCAGAGGGAAGGGGCTGGGGGGCCGTATACGGCCCCCGGGCCGCCAGCTGGGCAGCCCTGCACTACACTGCTAGTTGAGCTTTGTCCAGGCTTTTGTAACAGTGCTGGGAGGAGGCAGACAAAATCAATAGCACTGGGTCACTCTTTTCTCCAGTGCCTTCCTTCCTTTACAGTTGCGGCATCTAGTGGCATCACCTACGCTGGCATATTTAATGGGCCTGGTTAGGTTCGTCGTATCTCTACGAAATTAGTTTTAAATTAGTTTTAAACTTACTTACTTTAGAAATGTTTTCGACGCACTGCAAGCATCCCGGAAGTGAATTACCATATTTGAAGGCACCGCCGCCATTTCTCGCAAAAAAATCGCCATATTCGGAAAGGGTTACAGTCTGTGTTGGATGGGTTACACTCCCCCTGAAGATGCAGGTTCGCAGCTTGGGAGTGATCCTGGACTCATCGCTGAGCCTGGAACCCCAGGTGTCGGCGGTGGCTAGGGGAGCTTTTGCACAGTTAAGTCTCGTGCGCCAGCTGCGCCCGTACCTTGGGAAGTCTGATCTGGCTAGGGTCCTCCATGCTCTGGTCACATCCCGAATAGATTACTGCAACGCACTCTACGTGGGGCTGCCCTTGAAGACAGTTTGGAAATTGCAGCTAGTCCAACGGGCGGCATCCAGATTGTTAACCGGAGCTACATACAGGGAGCATACCACCCCCCTGTTGTGTCAGCTCCATTGGCTGCCTGTCCACTTCCAAGCTCAATTCAAAGTGCTGGTTTTGACCTTTAAAGCTCTATACGGTTCTGGCCCAGCCTACTTGTCCGAACGCATCAGCCGCTACGTCCCACCTCATAATTTAAGATCATCCAGGGAGGCCCTGCTCTTGATCCCACCAACTTCTCAAATGCGGTTGGTGGGGATGAGAGAGAGGGCCTTCTCGGTGGTGGCTCCCCGTCTGTGGAATCCACAAACACACTCAAAAAATTATCAAGATAAAATATGACATGAAACCACAATATTACTTGTTGAATATAATAAATTTCAAGATGGGGAAACATGAAGAGAAGATTTTGTTCTACCTGCCGGCAGCGGCAAGAATAATAGTAGCGCAGAAATGGGAAAAAACCCACGACCCTCCCTTAGTGGAAGATTGGCTACCCAAGGTGGTAGAGTATATGAATTGGGACAAACTGTCGCAAATATTTAAAAAATCAGAAGAAAGAGAATCAAACCAATTGGAGATCACTAATAATGTATCTACAGGAAGAAATGAACCTTACTATTTAATGATGCCAAAAGAAAAAGGAATCAAAGACAATTAGTTAGCGAAAGAACCCCCAAAAATTTCTTATTTTGAGATGACCATCTCTCTGTGGAATTGACTGGAAGCCGCGGCACACTTTTTACATTTGCGAAATCCTGGGGCACACCACCAACCAAAATGACACAAAAAGACACTCTAACACAGTAATACATATAGTTAATATGTTTTTAAATGCATTTATGCACTCAGTGTGAAACCTGGGCCTGTTTCAATGAACACAACATAGTTATCCTGGCAGGAATGGAAGAAAGACACAAACTTCCCATAACCAAGAGAAAATGCTATAAGAGTTTGGTGGGCATTGACCTTGAGTTTTGGAGTTGTAGTTCACCTATATCTAGAGAGTACTGTGGACTCAAACAATGTTGGATCAGGACCAAACTTGGCATGAATACTCAATATGCCCAAATGTGAACACAGATGGAGTTTGGGGAAAATAGAACTTGACATTTGGGAGTTACAGTTTCTGGGATTTATAGTTAGCACACAAAGAGCATCCTAAACTCTTGCAACAATGGAATTGAACCAAACTTGGCATATTGAACTCTCATTTCCAACAGAAAGTACTGAAAGGGTTTGCTTGGGAATTAACCTTGAGTTTGGAAGTTGTAGCTCATCTACACCCAGAGAGCACTGTGGACTCAAACAATGCTGTGTTATGTTGTTTGTTTGTTTTCTATCCAGAATCACAATGTTGGAAGGAGGCCCACCACTTTAAGGTCCCTAAAACAGGCATGAGGAAACTTCGGCCCTCTGGGTGCTTTGGACTCCAACTCCCACCATTCCTAACAGCCTGAGGCCCTTTCCTTCTTAAGTGGCTGAGGGGGGGAAGGAGAAGGGCCCGAGGCTGCTAGGAATGGTGGGAGTTGGAGTCCAAAACACCTGGAAGGTCCAAGTTTGCCCATGCCAGCTTTCGACAGAGACCTCTTCCTCCCCCTCCCCCTTCGCGCCCTTTCTTCCCCCTCCTGCCGAACATTTACTTTTTCTTCTACACTGCCGCTTCTGCCGCCATTTTGATCCGAGGGGGCAGCGTGAGCATGTTCAGGAGGAGGGGAGGAGGAAGACGTGACCCATGCGGGCGCTACTGCGCAGACTCGCCCCAGAGTAAAGCAAGGCAAAGCGAGCAGAGCGAGGCTGGGAAGAAGGGACCCCGAGTGGAGAAGAAAAAGTGTTCGGCAGGAGGGGGAAGAAAGGGTATTGGAGGTTCCAATTTCCCACGGCACGCCTGATGATCGCTGACGGCACACTAGTGTGCCACGGCACACTGGTTGGGAAACACTGGTTTAAACTGTATTGCTTGGCTGAAGTTTTAAATTACTGCAATGCTGGAATTTTGGGGGGTGGAGGAAAAATCCATGGAGTTGGGGCACAACTCTTTGGGGGGGGGGAGTTGCAATGCTACATCCTTGGTTAATTTGCCCCACAAAGTTCAGATGAAATGGTGATAGCAAAATGTTTCTCATCTCCCTGCCTACTGATCTGGCCCCAGCTCCTGCTTGAAAATACACAGAAACACACATACACATGGGTACCACCTATTGATGAAAGGAGGCACGTATCTTGCCTGTATGCCAAACGATACGCAAGATGAGCTCGCCCACCATCAGACTGTGCTGTCTTGAAAGATGTACGCTTCACACTTTTCCCTGTGTACCGTAGGTGTGTGGCTCCTTTCTGTCCATCTGTTACTTTGAGGCTTTCTCTCCCTCTTCTCGGTGCCTGGACATTTTCCTCAAGTCTTCATCAGGGGCTCATCTCACTACACTGACATTTATAGGTTAACTGTATCCTTTTGCATCCCAGGATTTTTGTGACATCACATAATTGTAATAACTAGCACTGTTAGACCTCTACCTCCATTTGACTTCCTCCTGCTTTGTTTTATTGTCATTTTTCACACTGGAATACACACACACACACACACACACACACACACTAGCTGTACCCGGCACGCGTTGCTGTGCCCTATTTAGGAGATGCGAAAAAGTCTGAATATGTAAGGGTTGGAATTGTTGTTAGTTATGGTGTTGTTGGGGCCCTGGCTGTGTCGTTGTGGGTTGTTCTGGTGGGTGGGATGTTGAAGTCCTGGGGAGTTGTTGGTGTGTGGTGTTGCTGGCGTTCTGCAGAGCTTGTGGATATGCAATGTTTTTTGTCTTTCCGTCTGCTGTGTTGATGTAGAGGTTGATGCTCGGAAGTTAACTTTGGAAGTGAGTGGATGTACTTGAAATCCCATTATCCATGGTGTGTCCTCCTCTAATCTGCAGTCGGATGGAGTGTGGGTCATGGGGTGCATTGAGTGCCAAGTTTGGTCTTTATCGGTCTTGGTTCTGGGCCACAGTAGTCTGTGGGGAATGATGGGGTTTGAAGTACTACAAATCCCATTATCCATGGAGGTACTTCAAGTCCCATAATTCATGGTCCACCCTCCTCCAAACTGTAGTAGAATGTAGCGTGGGTCATAGGGGCTCTGTGTGCCAAGGTAGGTTACTGTGAATTCAGGCCATACACAATGTCCCATGAGCTGAGGCCTAGTCAGGAACAGCAAGTTAATGAAGCCTTACTGTCAATTCAGGCCATACACAATGTCCAATGAGCTGAGGCGTAGTTGGGAGAATCAAGGTAATGAAGCCTTACTGTCAATTCAGAGCGTAAACAGCATTCCATTAAGTGAGGCCTAGTCAGGAAAATTAACTTAATGAAGCCTTACTGTCAATTTTGGGTGTGGTCTGTGATTTGTAGGGGTGTAAATTTTCTGTGGGAAGTGAATTGGGTGTTTGTGTTTGTGTCTCAGCCCTTTGCCTTATCCTCCTCTGACAGTTTATTATGGCCAGTACAGGAGTTATGCAAATCCGCCCTTATTGGCAGCCAATCATGTTGTCAGAATGTAGAGGCTGGGAGAGTCGTTGGCAGCCCCGGAGGATGCTGGGAAATGTAGGTTTTTTTACTCGTTGTTTTGGGGGCCTTTTAGGTTTTGGAGGGGAAGTTTCTTTGCTACAAACATACCTTGCTTGAGGCCTATTTCTGTTGGCAAGTTTGGTGTTTCTGCATTGTAAGGTTTCTCTGTTTGGGACTGTCGTTCCATGACGGGAACCCCTTTATATAATAGATGTCAAAGTATTAATTTCTTTTAACCTTCAAGGAAACTAACTCATTATAAGGTTGCTATAAGTCAGTGTTTCCCAACATTTTTTGAGCCGCGGCACACTTTTTACATTTGCAAAATCCTGGGGCACACCACCAACCAAAATGACACAAAATGACACTCTAACACAGTAATACATATAGTTAATACGTTTTTAAAATGTATTTATACACTCAGTGTGAAACCTGGGCCTGTTTCGATGAACACAACGTAGATATCTTGGCAGGAATGGCAGAAAGACACAAACTTCCCACACAGAACTCCCATTACCAAGAGAAAATGCTATAAGAGTTTGGTGGGCATTGACCTTGAGTTTTTGGAGTTGTAGTTCACCTATATCAAGAGAGCACTGTGGACTCAAAGAATGTTGGATCAGGACCAAACTTGGCATGAATACTCAATATGCCCAAATGGAGACGCAGATGGAGTTCAGGGGGAAATAGACCTTGACATTTGGGAGTTGTAGTTGCTGGGATTTATAGTTCCCCTACAATCAAAGAGCATTCTGAACCCCACCAATGATAGATCTGGGCCAAACTTCCCACACAGAACTGCCAGGAGGCAAGAGGAGGTCTCCGGGGCCGCCTGTTGATGGCGGCCCCGGAGACCCTACCTGGACCACTTCCTGTCCCGTCACTGGCCGGTGACCAGGGTAAGCCCGGTGGCCCAGTTTTTAGGGAAATAACAACTCCGAGGGCAGCCAACCTAAAGGACAGTGCCTCGGGCGGACACCTCGGGCGGGAGCCGCGTCGCCGCCGGAGGAGACATCGCCGCAGGTCGAGGAGCACCAGTCTCCTTCCCTCCGACTCCCCCAGAGACTTTCAGCGCCGGGGCCGCCAACCCCCCAGACTTCTCGCTCGTCCCTCCAGCCACCAGGAAGGGAGGATGCCCTCTGCCCCCGAGCCCAGGTCTGGGCGTTCTTTTCGCCCCCGAACCTTTTGGGGCTCGGGCTTCGAGCGCAGCCGCCGGACACACATGAGGCTGATGAACAACGCCTCTCCACCATGCCCGGCGCCTCTTGCCGGGCTGCGGGACGGAGAAAGCCGGCCCACACTTAGTTGCTGTGGCCAGCGATGGGGATTCCCCTCGAGACCCCCCAGCCTCCCATCTTTTGATGGTTTAGTGGGTCTAACCTAGGCCCCGGACCATCACTGCTACGCCCGTCCCTGACTCCGGGTCCCCTTCCCCCCACCCCTTGGTTGTTGTATTGTCCTGTCTGTTATTTACTGCTTGTGTTTGTTGCCTCTTGGCCTTGTAAGCCGCTGCGAGCCTCGCGGAGTTCAGCGGCATAAAAGTCCAAAGTAATAAATAAAATAAATAATAAATAAATACTTGGGGAAAGGGAGGTGGGCCTTCCCAATGCATGGAGAGGGAGAGACCAAGTAGACAACGGGTGGGGAGGGGGGTGTTTGTAATTTTGTGCCTTTATCGAGGTAGGGATTACAGACAGACAATACTTCAGCAGGAAGACACTTATTTAAAATTTAAAAATTCCATACTTATTGTTGGAGATATTTAAAATTTTAATTGAATGGTGAAAGGGAGTATCTAACACCAAGTTAATTTGGTTACTCGTTATAGTTCCTAACCACAACATGTTTTCTTTTCAGGCTGGAGAGACCTCTTTCTTCATTTCTAAAACAAAAGGATGCTCATTTTCCCTTTAGCATTTGTTCATTTTCATTTCATTCATTTTTAAAACGTATACCCTGCCTTACGCCTAAATAGGCCCTCAGGGTGGCTCAGAGCAAAGGAGTCAATACAATACCTAAACACATCGCACTACATCATTTCAATTAAAACCCATTTTAACTATACAGCAGCACAATGAAATTATACAGATGAACAGATGGGCATATTTACAGACAGGGAGCAAGCAAAATGTCATCAGAGTTCATCCCACCCACATTTTCTCATATAAATTCCTCAACAGCATTTTGATACCACATTGCACTCAATGGGCTCTGCTTCACTAGGGAAGGAAAGGCCACAAAGTTTCAATCTACTGAATTCTGTATATATTGTTTACATCAGGGCTGTCCAACTGGCGGCCCCGGGGCCGGATCCTGTTGGACACGGCCCCACCTATGCCCTCAGCCGCCATTTTTAAAATTTTTTTAAAAAATTGATTTTTTTTTAAAAAAATGGCGGCGGGGGGGGGGGGAGGCGGGGCAGGGAGGAGCCCCCGGCCTAGGAAGGGAGGGGGGCGCCGAAAAGGAGGAGTAGGCGGTGCCAAGAGCAGCGCGTCACGCCAGGCCTGTGACGCGCTGCCGTTGGCGCCGCCTTCTGCCCTTTTTCGGCGGCTCCCGGCCTAGGAAGGGAGGGGGGCGCCGAAAGGAGGAGTAGGCGGTGCCAAGAGCAGCGTCACGCCAGGCCTGTGATGCGCTGCTCTTGGCGCCGCCCTACTCCTCCTTTGGCGCCCTTCCTAGGCCGGGGGAGCCGCCGAAAAGGAGGAGTAGGCGGTGCCAAGAGCAGCGCGTCATGCCAGGCCTGTGACACGCTGCTCTTGGCGCCGCCTTCTGCCCTTCTGCGGCTTTAGGAGGGGGCGGGGCCTGGGCTGGGGGCGGGGCCTGGGGGCGAGGTCTGGGGGTGGGGCCGAGCGGCCCCGCAGGTCATCAGTGACCTCTTATCCGGCCCTGGACCCGCCAGAAGTTGGACAGCACTGGTTTACATATTTGAAAAAATGTATGAACTTCCTTGAGGACTCATTTTATTTTTTTAATTTATTTACTCGGCTTTTATGCCCCCACTCCCAAATAGGCTCGGGGCGGCTTACAGCCAGAAAGCAAGACAATATACATAAACATATACACTCTAAAATGCAATACAAAATACAAGATAAAAATACACAATAAAACATCATTAAAAGCACAGTTAAAATAATTAAGACGGTCTGGCAACATTGGCATGGCTTGGGGGACCCGCTGGGCCTATACCTGGAAAGCCAGCTGGAAAAGGTGGGTCTTACATGCCCGCCTAAACGGGAGTAAGTCATGTATAGCCCGTGTGGCTGGCGGAAGGGCATTCCACAACATCGGCGCTATGACCGAGAAGGCCCTTCGGCGAGTGGCAGTTCTTTTGGCCACCTTAGCGGAGGGCAGGCATGTAGCCGGGGGGGGGCTAAGGGGGCTTTAGCCCCCCCCCCCCGAAATTCTCAGGGTGGTCCGCGAAAAGGCCTTACTGGTACATTATTTAAACTGTTATGTTTATTCATATCATGATCTGATCACCATGCTCATTATATCCCACATTAATGGGGTTATTGGGATAACAATACAAAAGATTTGCTAGGGTAGACCCTCTTCCACCCAGTCTCAGCCCCCCCCCCCAAACCAAACTCAGCCCCCTCCGAAACAAAATCCTGGCTACGGCCCTGGCGGAGGGGACAGCTAGAAGATTAGAATCCTCCGAGCGAAGTGATCTAGAAGGGTAATATGGGGTGAGACGGTCCCTCAGATACGCTGGCCCCAGGCCGTGTAAGGCCTTAAAGGTAAGAACCAACACTTTGAAGGTAATCCGGTGCTCGATAGGCAGCCAGTGCAGATCCTGCAAAATGGGTGTTATATGGCATCCTGCTGGGGAGCCAGACAGGAGCCAGGCGGCAGTGTTCTGCACCAGCCTGAGCTTCCGGGTTACTGACAGAGGAAGGCCAACGTAAAGAGCGTTACAGTAATCTAGCCTCGAGATGACCGTGGCTTGGATCACCGTGGCCAGGTCAGACCGGGACAGGTCATCTCAAAAAGTGACCTATAATTTCAAAAAAAAAATAACATGCCTTATATTTCTCTCTTCTTTTAAAAAAAACAACCTGACGTGCTAGAAAGTTAGAACATTTCTTCTTCTGAGGAACATGGTCGCTCATAAGGGAGAAAGCCTTTAAGGCTGCTATGGGCAGATGAATCCACTTAATCCTAACTCACAGGGTAGAGTTGCTTAGAGTGCATCTATACTGTAGAACAGGGCTGTCCAACTTCTACCAGCCCAGGGGCCTGAATTCTGGTCACTGATGGCCTGGGGGGGGGGGCGTAGGGTCTGCCCCTGCCCCCGGCTCCACCCCCCGGCCCGCCCTCCCAGGCCCGCCCGGCCCCGCCCCCGCCCTGCATGTATACAGTCAAATATAATCTTTTACTGAGATAAAATGCAGGGTGGGCATTCAAAAGGGGCATGCATACAGTCAAATATAATATTTTACTGAGATAAAATACAGGGATAAGATATTAAATTATTTTAATTGAATATTAAATATATTTAATTCCATCCTCTCCTCCCCCCTCAATGTATCCCATCTCCCTTTATTTCATCTTTAAATATATTTAATTTTATATTTAATACATGAGGGGAGATGGGGGGAGGGAATGAGGAGCCCCCTGAGGAGCCCCCTGCTTCGGCCTACCTTTTCCAAACGTGCAGGATCCAGGAGGACCCGGACGACGAGAGAGGCGACGACCGACTGAGTCGAAGAAGGTCCTAATCGCGTCTGTGGGCCTCAGCAATCCAGTAGTAGAGTAGCCGAAGAGTATCGCGAGAATACGCAATCCACATGGGATTTCGCTGTCAACGCCGGCGTGATCTCGCGTTGACAGCGAAATCCCGTGTGGATTGCGTATTCTCGCGATACTTGCTCCGAACCCGGAAGTAGGTATTTTTTTAATTTTTATTATTTATTTTATATTTCAATTTTTATTTTTTATTAATAAAATAGTTTTTATTGAGTTTCCAAAACTAAAAACAGACATAACAAACAGAAATCATACATACATCTATGCCCAGCTCGACACAATGTCACCTGAGCATTTCCAACATCACACTACGCCATCACAAAACATAACCTAGTACTACTTGACTTCCCCTTTCCCGTCGACTAGCCTCATCTAATACATCTTAGATGCTGTTCCTTTCATCTACAGTTTCCCACGATCCCTCTTTCCCCCGATCCGGGCGTATTACTACCAATTCTTAACGTATAAAATATTTTTATGTCTTTGTGCTTTTCCATATAGTCCGTTAGCGGGGACCAGTCCGTTACTTCCTTCGGTCCGACATGACCTTCGTTAAATTTTTATTTTTTATTAAAAAGCTTAGGGGGCCGGAGGGAAGGGGCTGGGGGGCCGTATGCGGACCCCGGGCCGCCAGTTGGACGGCCCTGTTTTAGCTATTGATGATTTAACAGCTGTGCTAAACCTCCGGCATTCGTGCAGCATTCATGGGGCAGCGGTACAAATCCAAGGGGCAGTGTGAGAGCCTGTCACCCTGTGCTCCACATCACCCCTTTCTCAACCCATGAGGGGAAATGCCGCCACCTGTCTTCCCCCTACACTTTCCTCATTTTATTGAATGAGAACACGGGAATCCTCCCATGTTCTCAGGGCTCTGTTGTAGGATGCTTCCAACACAGTTCATGGATGGAGCCCTGGAAGAAGTAGCTGTGCCTCGTCTGATGGGGTTCAGCAGGCCCCATCCAGGACTGTGCTTGAAACATCCTATGACAGGTAAGAAAGTCCATGTGATGAATTCATAGGTTTTTAGCCTTCCTGCCAAAGAACGCTAGTGTTTCATCAAACTGCAAGTCCCATGATTCCATAGCATTGAGCCATAGCAGTTAAAAGTTCCATATAGGATAATTAGAAAATGCATTATTTGCATCCTGCTACCATTACCTAAGTGGGGGGTGGACTTGTCAGATGTACTTGTACAGCAACGTCTGCCATCTATTAAAGTGCGTTCCGGGTTTCACTCCATACTTCAGATTTATTCTTTTAAGAAGTCTAATACATTTCAGCCTGTACATAAATGGATTGGTCTTCTTCAGTGTCTACATTAAAAAGATATACAAGTTGAGTATCCCTTATTTGAATTCTGAATTTTGAAATCTTCTATTATCAAATGAATGGATAAAATAGTGAAATTTTTGCTTTCTGATTATTCAGTGTAAAAACAAACTTTAGTTATGCATAAAATTATTTAAAATATCGCATAACATTACCTTCAGGCTATGAGTAAGTACGAGGTATATACTAAACAAATACATTTCATGTTTAGACATGAATCCCATCTCCAAGATATTTCTTTATGTACATGCGTATATGCAAATGCAGGTATTCCAAAATAAAAACAAAATCCAAAACATTTATAGTCCTGAGTATTATGGAAAAAGGATGCTTGACCTTCAGTACTCTTTAATATAGTTAATCCAGCCCTGGGGACTTGAATTCCACAGTTAGCACTAGGATTTTCACAGGGATTACCCATATATAACAGGCATGGGCAAATCTCAGCCCTCCATGTGTTTTGGACTCAATTGGCTGTTAGGAATTGTTAGGAATTGTGGGAGTTGAAGTCCAAAACACCTGGAGGGCCAAAGTTTGCTCATGCCTGATATATAAGGAGCATTTGCCTGCATTGGTGTACTTAGGCCAGTGTTTCCCAACCTTTTTTGAGCCGCGGCACACATTTTACATTTACAAAATCCTGGGGCACACCACCAACCAAAATGACACAAAATGACACTCTAACACAGTAATACGTATAGTTAATATGTTTTTAAATGTATTTATGCACTCAGTGTGAAACCTGGGCCTGTTTCGATTAACACAACATAGATATCCTGGCAGGAATGGCAGAAAGACACAGACGAAGGTCGTTATTCAACAGCTGCCAGTCTCTCTCTGTTTTTAGTTTTTATCGCAGTCAAGCTTGAGAAGCTCATCTCACACAGACATGTGGTTGAAAACAGGAGCAATGTCAAAATAGCTGCCGCCATTTTGATCCGAGGGGGGCAGCGTGAACGTGTTCAGGAGGGATGGAGGAGGGAGGAAGACGTGGCGCAAGTCTGCGCAGTAGTGCCTGCACGGGTCATGTCTTTCTCCCCCCTCCCCTCCTGAGCAGCTGTCAGCCTGGACAGCTTCAAGGCAGGATTAGACAGATTCATGGCTGGGAAAGAGTTACTGAAATGGACATCCAAGCCTCTGTGTTGATGGAGGCAGGCAGGATTTCCCTGGGTAAAAGGGTTTTGCCCTCCCTTCTGCTCGAGATCCCACTGTACAACTGGTGGGCCACTGTGTGAACAGAATGGACTAGATGGGCTGAGGGATTCCATGGCTCTTCTTATGTTCTTATGTTCTTTATGAGCATAGTGAGCACAGGCTCTGGAGAAGAAAAATGATTGTTCCAATTTCCCATGGCACACCTGATGATCGCTCACGGCACACTAGTGTGCCACGGCTCACTGGTTGGGAAACACTGGTTTAGATGCTTAAACTGTATTGCTTGGTTGACGTTTTAGATTTTAGATTGGGAAACACTGACTTAGGCTGTCACTGTTGTCACTGTTGATATTATTATGTTAATGATGCATCATTGTATTTGTTTGTGGAATCATGTATAATATTTTTTAGATATGTTAAATCTGAAAGATTATTCAGCTCTCCAGACAGCAGTCTGGGAACCAAGTCGCTCTACAACTTTTTAACTGTACTATTTTATAATCAAGTCAGTTCCACCTCATTGCTAGGTGTGCTGCGGAGGCATGTGTGAATAAATACACCCATTCAATGGGGAAAAACCCACATATACAGTAGATGTGACCTTTGAATACTGACAATCACAAATCTAGAAAGACAGGTTCCAGAAAAGTCCAACGCACACAGAACAATTTCTCACGGAGAATGCTGTTGACAATATAAATGGCAAGAAGGAATCAGCAAATGTTGCAGTAGGATTTTCATTGGGGAATCAATTTTCTCATTGAATATAATGCATACTTAGCATGAAAATTAAATGCATAAAAATACAGTTTTATTTATATAAGGAAAATCACAATGACAGCAAAATCTGTGAGATTTCATCTCAGTCCAGGTACATCTCAGTCCAGGTAGAGTCGGTCGCAGATATTAGTTCCAGCAAATGGCATCAATTGAGGCTGATGAAAAGTTGACTTCTATAGTTATGTGGGAAAGTGTGACAAAGCAGCATAGGAGAGGTGAGAAGATGCAGATGATGTGTTCAAGCAATCTGTGGCAGAAAGAGAAAAGTGTGTGCATAAGAGAGTTTTCCTGTGGGGTTTCCATGGCAAAAGGATTCGGTGGTACATAAAGGATGCCTGGTACATTGATTCAATGCATTTTCCTTAAATGTGCATCCTTACAAATTCCTTGTTATTTCTTCGTGAAAAACTTTGCTACCCCTGCCTTGATAATTTCCTCTTTTTTGAGCCGTGGCGCATTTTTTACATTGACAAAATCCTGGGGCACACCACCAACCAAAATGACAAAAAATGACACTCTAACACAGTAATACATATAGTTAGTATCTTTTTAAATGTAATAATAGTTGGTAAACATAAATGCGAAAACGTACCCTGTCCTCAGGGAAGCCAGCTGGAAAGAGAGCAGCCAGACAAAGCAGAGAGTTCCACTGCTGAACAGCTCTCACAGTCAGGAAGTTCTTCCTAATGTTCACCCTCCTACACAGACATGCTTCCCAGTGATGTTTGCTTTACTGCCTGCGCTGTTGTGCTTGCTCTCTCTCTCTCTCTCTCTCTCTCTCTCTCTCTATATATATATATATATATATATACTAGGCATGAGAAAAATGAAACGGAAATTAAAAGGATTCGTAAGAGATTCGTATGTAATGGGACTTTTGAGCTTTTACGGATCGCTGCCGCGAACCCGGAAGTAGACTTCCTTTTACGGTCCTTGAGGCCAACAATTTGTGTTATGATCGTAATAAATTCTTAATTATTGTACTACGTACTCACTTCTCCCTGTCTTCTCCCCCTCATTTCCTTCCCGCCTTCATTCGGCTTCTTCTTTTTCCCGCATTTCTATGGGGAACTGGAAGTCACGCTGCTGCTAGGTAGGCAATGCATTCTGGAAAGTGTAGTCCTCCACGCTTTCCCCCTTCTCTTCCCCGTTGCTCTGCTGCCATGCCCCATCGCAGGGGCCAGCTTCACACACACACACACACACACACGCTTCTCCTCTCTCTCCCTGTGCTCTCTCAGATGCTTCTCTTCCCCGTTGCTCTGCCTTGCCCCATCGCAGGGGCCAACTTCAGCCCTCCAGGTGTTTTGGACTTCAGCTCCCACCATTCCTCACAGCCTCAGGCCTCTTCCTTTTCCTCTCAGCCTGGGCAAACTTGGGCCCTCGCTCCCTCAGGATCGGGGTGAGAGAGAGGCAGCGAGGAGCGAGGGGGGGGGCTCCTCCTCCTTTTTTTTGCTGCTTCCAAGAATAGAATACCCCCCTCCCTCCCTCCTTCCCTCCCTCCTTCCTATTTGGAGAGTCCCATCTAGAATTCAGTGTGGTTTATTCAAGTTTTGGCCTACAACTCCCAGAAATCCCAGCCAATTTACCAGCTGTTAGGATTTCTGGGAGTTGTAGGCCAAAACCATCTGGAATGTGCATGCTCTGGCATACGAATTACTAACGAATTTCGTTAGTACTTAAGTTACATTTTAGAAATTTTTGGAAATTTTTTTGTAAGTCTTTCTTTTACTAATCAAAAAAAATCCCCCCCATTTGATTTTAGAATCGCCATTTTTGGGTTCTAAAACATGCCTAATATATACATATATACATACACTGTATATATATACATACACTGTATATATATACATATATATATAATGTTCATTTGTGGGATTAACATAACTCAAAAAGCACTGGGCAAATTGCTGCCAAATTTTGCCACAAAGCGAAGCAAAATGAGCAGAGTGAGGCTGGGAAGAAGGGAGTCCGAGGTGAGAAGAAAAAGTGTTTGGCAGAAGGGGGAAGAAAGGGTATTGGAGGTTCCAGGCAGGAAGGAAGGAAGCCGCGTCCAATTTTCCATAGACAGACATAGAACCTCTCTGGCTCTCCCCTTTTAAAGGCAGACCCGTGCAGGCAGGTGACGCTCCATGCACCCAGGTGGGTACTCCTTCAAAGGGTTGCCTCTTTAAAGGAGCAGCCAGGTGGGGAGATGCTTTCTTTGAGGGCGCACCCACACAGGTGGGTGAATCACCACCTGCTCACATGGCTGCAACCTCATATTGACTATTACATGATGAAAGAAGCCCCTTAAATGGGACTTTTTTCACCACTGAATAGTTGCCAGAGCATAATTGTCACACCCACATTTCCCCCAAAAAATGAGGGAGGGTGAGAGTATTATTTATTTATTTATTTATTTATTTCAGGATTTTACCCCGCTCTTCTCAACCCCCGAGGGGGGACTCAGAGCGGCTTACAGTACGGCACAATTCGATGCCACATCATAACAGCATAAAACCCCAAAACCCCACAACAATTAAGATACATTAAAACACATTAAAATACAGTTCCATCAGCAACATACACAGTCATTCCAAGTTAAAACAATATTCAATCCATAAAAACATTGACCCTCTTCATCCATTTCCATTAAAATCCCCATCTAACATGCTGCTTAGTGCTGGTGTGCAAACGCCTGGTCCCAAAGCCAGGATTTTACCTTTTTCCTGAATGCCAGGAGGGATGAGGTGGACCGTACCTCCATAGAGAGTGCATTCCACGGGCGGGGAGCCACCACCGAGAAGGCCCTGTCCCTCGTCCCCACCAGCCGCATTTGAGAAGTCAGCGGGAGCGAGAGCAGGGCCTCCCCGGATGATCTTAGGTTACGGGGTGGGACGTAGCGGCTGATGCGTTCAAACAAGTAAGCTGGGCCAGAACCGTATAGAGCTCGGAATTGGACAGGCAGCCAGTGGAGCTGGCACAACAGGGGGGGGGGTGGTATGCTCCCTGTATGTAGTTCCCGTTAATAATCTGGCTGCCGCCCGCTGGACTAATTGCAATTTCCAAACTGTCTTCAAAGGCAGCCCCACGTAGAGTGCGTTGCAGTAATCTATTCGGGATGTGACCAGAGCGTGGACGACCGTAGCCAGATCAGACTTCCCAAGGTACGGGCGCAGCTGGCGCACAAGTCTCAACTGTGCAAAAGCTCCCCTGGCCACCGCTGAGACCTGGGGCTCCACGCTCAGCGATGAATCCAGGATCACTCCCAAGCTGCGAACCTGCGTCTTCAGGGGAGTGTAACCCCATCCAACACAGGCTGTAACCCTATGCCCTGTTCGGCCTTACGACTGACCAGGAGGACCTCTGTCTTGTCTGGATTTAGTTTCAATTTGCTAGCCCTCATCCAGTCCGACACAGCAGCCAAGCACCGGTTCAAAGTCTGGACAGCCTCCTTGGTGACAGGTGGGAAGGAGTGACAGATCTGGACGTCATCTGCATACAGATAACACCTGACTCCGAAACTCCGAATGATCTCTCCCAGCGGTTTCATGTAGATGTTAAACAACATCGGGGACAGTACTGAACCCTGAGGGACTCCACAGGACAACGGCTGTGGAGCCGAACAGGTGTCACCCAATGACACCTTCTGGGTACGACCTTCCAGGAAGGATTGGAGCCACTGCAAAGCAGTACCCCCAAGCCCCATATCAGCAAGGCGACCCAGAAGGGTACCGTGGTCCACGGTATCGAAAGCCGCTGAGAGGTCCAGCAGAACCAGCAGGGACACACTCCCCCTGTCGAGTTCCCGGCGTAGATCATCTACCAAGGCGACCAAGGCTGTTTCAGTACCATGTCCCGGCCTAAAGCCAGACTGTGCTGGATCAAGATAATCAGTGTCTACCAAGAACCCTGGAGTTGCGAAGCCACCAAACGTTCCATGACTTTGCCCAAATAGGGGAGATTGGAAACTGGCCGATAGTTGACGAATTGAGTGGGGTCCAGTGATGGTTTCTTCAACAGCGGTTTTATCACAGCTTGCTTTAAGCTGGCTGGAATGATGCCTTCCCGAAGGGAGGCATTGACCACCACCTTCACTGCCACTGGCTTCCTTGATCAGCCAGGATGGGCAGGGGTCTAGGATGCATGTGGTGGGCCTCACCTCTCCAAGGATCTTGTCCACATCCCCGAGTTGAACCAATTGAAACGAATCCATTAAAACCGGACATGACTATTATTCAATGAAATACATCACCCACCTGTCTGGTTCTCCCCTTTGAAGGCAGATCCGTGCAGGCAGGCAGGCACCCCCTTGTCGTGGGGGAGAGTCTTGCGTACCCTAATGAAGTTGTGAGCTATGCTGGCGGTGGCATAATAGTCACCAGTAAGGCCTCCCGTGCCAGACAGGTCACAACTGAGCGTCAATGTGTAGGATGGGCTCTCTAACCTTTTGGCAACCATCCTAAGAGGAGGAAAACTTGAAGACAGAGATCCTATGGCTGTGTCGTCCTGGTGTTGGTGAGTGCCGGTTGACTACCCTGGATGGTGAGCGGTTAAGCCCATCATCTTTGGTAAAAAGCCTGGGGGTCCAATTGGACCCACTGCTATCGATGGAGACCCAGGTCTCCACGGTTAGCAGGTTTGCATTTTTCCATCTTCGACAGGCTAGGCCTGGTGAACAGGAGAGTTGTTACACAGTCACTAGAAAGGCTATCACGTCCAGCCAATGCCAAATGTAGTAATAGTTGGTACACATAAACACAAAAATGGCCAAAGGAGGCAGCGCCCCAGCCTGGCCCTTCCTCCCCCCGCAAGCAGCAGCAGCAGCAGGAGTTCAGCATTTTCCGCAGCACCAGGTGATTGCTCACGGCACACTAGTGTGCCACGGCACAGTGGTTGGGAAACACTGGGCTAGGCGACTGGCTCCTTACCTATCCAGGAGTGATCTAGCTATGGTGATCCAGGCGACGGTCATCTCAAGACTAGACTACTGTAACGCCCTCTACATTGGCCTTCCCCTGTTGACGATCCAGAAACTTAAGCTGGTGCAAAATGCTGCTGCTCGGTTGCTGGTGGGAGCAATTGCACTGGCTACCAGTAGAGTACCGGATTGTCTTCAAGGTGCTGGTTTGGACCTTCAAGGCCTTGTATGGTCTAGGGCCAGTGTACCTGAGGGACCACCTCACCCCATACGTTCCCCCGAGATCACTGCGATCAGAAGAACAAAACCTTCTGGTGATTCCATCAGCCCGTTCCTGCCGCCTTTCAACAACAAGACAAAGAGCTTTCTCCGTAGTGGCTCCAACTCTATAGAACGAGTTACCAGATGGAGCTCGCGCTATTACAGAGTTGGCTCCTTTCCGGAAGGCCTGCAAGACGCTCCTCTTTAAGCAGGCCTTCAATCTAAGCGACTCCTGATAATTTCTATCCATGTCCTTGTGTTTTATGCAATTAAATGGTTTTATGTATGTTTTATAGTTTTATGTAAACCGCCCCAAGCCTGCAGGGAGGAGTGGTATATAAAAGAGAATAATAAATAAATAAATAAATAATTTCAAACCCAGGCAGGTGGTGCTCATGTAATCCTGTAGATAAGGAAACTCAAATCAAACCTATGACTTTAGAACCTCGCTGCCACCGTCCAAGCTTACTAGGCAGATGAACCTTTGGTTTAAAGGATGAGGCCAGAAAAATCCATTGCACAGGCTCGAAGGACACATCCAACCTCCTTAGTCATCTACGCGCTTGTAGAGAGCGTGGGATGAGTCCTTCCTAAGAAACTTCGTTCGTGAAGTAATGCCAGAAAAACACCATTGCCCAAGCGTGGGATCCATTCTAATTATGCCAACATGTATTTACACATAGCTCAAAGTATATATCATGAAATAGGTGAACTCTCAGAATGCTTGAAACCACATATATTTGGAATTGAAAGAAATATAGTGTCACGCTTGGTTAAAATTTCCTCATGCTGAAGGATCATTCTCTTTGACTGGCCAAGACTGGTCTACAACCTAACTTGAGAGTTTAGTTCTTCCTTTGATGACAATGGCAGAATATTAAATTTTCCTCGAGAAAACCTTCAGGTTTGTCAGGCTCCACTGAGCCCAGCTGCTATGTAATCATATGATGCGCTGCCGTTTTGCGCCAAGGGGGAAAAAAAAACCCTGGGATTTTCATCAGGTGTGTTAAAATAAGATGAGGTGTGTAACACATCATCAGATGCTTACAGAGAGAGAGACGACGGCGACGTTCAACAAAAGAGGGCATATTTGCGGTTCCCCCACGAACAAAGTCACAGGGCCGGCATCCTTATTAGAACTCCATTTTCACTTTTGATGGAGTTCATCTAACACGCTGGACATCCCTCAACCAGAAAGCCCGACTTTCTTCCTAGAAAGGAAATCCTTTGAGGGGAACCTCCCTTGTCCCGTTTCACCCAGCAGCCTCCAGGTTCGCGGGGAAGGAAGCAATTCTCACAAAGAATAAGCTGTGAAATGCATTTTTAAAAAGTGTTTCATTGCCATTCGTATTTGGGAGCTCGGTGTCAGAGGCAGGCATCTTCCTATAACACAGTGTCCCGTGTGAGACTAACAGTGTGACAGCTCAAGGGGGGGGGGACACACCTGCAAATTGGTTTTCAAGATTTCCTTATGAGTGAGTTGCACATCAGAGATCACTCCCCCAAGTTTCAAAACGCAATGGTTACATCTATATTGTAGGAAGAACCCTGTCCTTTGATTGCGACAGTAATTGATTTGTTTTAGCAATAGCTACATTGCAAAGTAAGTGGTGTCCTGTCTTGCAGTGAGCAACACAAAGCAAGAGCCTCTAGGTTTTGTGTGATAATGATGGGTGTGCCATTAACACCCCCAGATTAAACTGAGCTGCTTTAACAGGGTAATCCAGACAGGTTTAGGCTCCTCTCTTCTAGTTCTCTAGGGTAGTGATAGCAAACCTGTCAATTGTTCAGGGTAGTTAAAAATGAAACTGATTGTAAAGAGCTCCAGAAAGGTCTCTCGAAATTGAGTGAATGGGCAACAAAGTGGCAAATGCATTTTAACCTAAACAAGTGTAAAGTCATGCACATCGGGGCAAAGAACCCCAACTACACCTACAAATTGATGGGGTCAAAGCTTTCCGAGACAAACCAGGAAAGGGATCTTGGGGTCTTGGTGGACAGCTCAATGAAGATGTCAACCCAGTGCGCAGCAGCAGTGAAAAAAGCAAATTCTATGCTTGGCATGATCAGAAAGGGAATCGAAAATAGGTCAGCAAATATTGTATTACCTCTCTACAAATCGATGGTAAGGCCACATTTGGAGTACTGTGTACAATTCTGGTCTCCGCACCTTAAGAAGGATACCCTTATGAAACCAGGTTGCAATGCCTTGGTTTTTTCAGCCTTGAAAGACGGCGTTTAAGAGGTGACTTGATCGAAGTGTATAAAATCATGCATGGGATAGAAAAGGTGAATAAAGAAAAACTGTTTTCTTTGTCACAAAACACTAGGACTAGAGGGCACTCCCTGAAGCTCCAAGGTAGGAAAATTAGGACTAATAAAGGGAAATATTTCTTCACCCAGAGGGTCATTGGGTTATGGAACTCACTTCCAGAAGAGGTTGTGACAGCTGTCAGCCTGAACAACTTCAAGGCAGGATTAGACCGATTCATGGATACCAAGTGTATCGGTAGTTACTGAAAAAGGACATTCAAGTGCCACCTCGGAGTTGGTTGAGGTAGGCAGGATTTCCCCGGGTACTGGTTGTGGGGGGTCGGGAGCAGGTCAGGGTTTTGCCCTCCCTTCTGCTTGAGATCCCCGTGTACAACTGGTGGGCCACTGTGTGATACAGAATGCTGGACTAGATGGGCTGAGGTCCGATTCAGCATGGCTCTTCTTATGTTCTTATGTTCTTAGAGATGGAGTGCCCAAACCGAGGGGGAGATGAACAAAAAAGCAAGGGGGGAGACAAGCAAGTGGGTGAGCGGGGTGTGCCGGGCAAGTAAGAAAGCAAGCGGTGGGCTGGTGGGCAAGTGAGTGGACGAGCAGGGGACAAGGGAGCAAGCAAACAAGCAGGGAGTGGGCAACCGTATGAGCAGTGAGCAGACCGGGGGGGGGGGGTCAGGGAACAGGAGAGCAAGTGAGTGGGGGTGAGTAAGTGAGTGGTTGGGCAAATGGGGGCAGGTAATGGTGCACATGCCAGGAGAGAGGGCACGTGTGCCACTTCTGGAATGTGTGCCATAGGTCCACCACCACGGCTCTATAGAAACATAAGTAGTAGGGGTGGTTGATCCATAAAAAAATTGATTCTAAACTCGGTTGGGGGGGGGATTCAGATTTTGATTAGTTATAGAGATTATTGCAATTTTTAAAAAATAAATTTCGTGATTGAAACGTAATTAATAACGAACACACCGACTTGACTCTGGTTATAGAGTATCTGAAAAAAGACAATATAGACTGGATAGAGATGACAGAATACATGCTCCGATTGGACAATGGAATCCCGATAAAGAAGTAAACGAATTAAGATCAGAAAGAGGAAATGTACATCAAAGGGGGGAGGGGGGAAGCACACTCTGTTTGTGGGTTATTGTTTGTCAGTTTTGTGATGGGATGTCTTAGCTGTCTGAATGTTTTGTTTTAAATACTTTTGAAATTCAATAAAAACCATTTATTAAAAAAAAAATTTCATTATTATTCGTTATGCCACCTGGGAGGGAAGAATGGAGGGCAAGCCCTGCACTCTCCCCTCCCCCAGCCATGCATGCACACACTGCTCTTCCTGTCCCCGCTATCTCAGAGGCCGTGGGGAAAGGAAGGGAGGTGCTTGGGGCAGCTTCCAAAGTGGCCGCCTCAGCTCTCAGCTGGCGAGAGGAGAAAGGAGGCTGCTGCTGCCCTCCAGTCTCCTCTCGTGAGTTGAGAACTGAGGAGGGGAAAAAAACGACCTAATAACGTGACCTTTACAAAAAATGGCGACCCCGGGTTCGGTATAGAAATTACACTTCTGGTTGAGGCCCGAGGGTCAAAAAACTATGAAATTAATTTTATATAGGAAATTAAACCGATTTCAAAGAATTTAAAACTGGAGATATCCAGCCCTAATGAGTAGTTTAGAGGGCAAATGAGACAAGAACAAAGCAGAGCTTTCCAGGAATTATCGGGAAAGAGAGGTGATGGATGGTCTTGAATTATTTGGGGGACCTCATCCAATGCTTTAAAGCAGGCCTTCCCTAAGCTGATACCCTCCATGTGTTTTAAGACCATACTTTCCATCAGCCCTAAGTAGTCAACTATCAGAGATGAAGTTCACTATAACGCAGTGAACTTCACCAGACTTGGTAATGCTGCCCTAAAATGACCACTGCTCTCTGCCTGCTGCTGAATGGGCTCCACGCTACATACCTAACTTCACCCATCACCTGTTTTGTGATTGAATATACTTGAATGCATGAGGATACTATAACAGCTTCACTTGGATTACAGTTCCCATATGTTGTTAGCAACAATGCTTAGGAAACTGACAAAAACAGATGAGGGGGACAAATTTCTATTCCATGCGAGTTTTGGAAATTTCCACCCACAGAAATACAACCAGCCACAGATTCAACAATCCATGACTTGAATACACACACACACACATATACACATAAACGCATACATACATACATACATACACCGAGAGATATATACATATCACAGAAGGCAAAATAGCTAAAGCATGATTTGCCTAGATAGACAGACAGACAGACAGACAGATAGATAGATAGATAGATAGATAGTAGGCCTGGTTAGGTTTTTCGTATAGCCATCTTATTTGTTTTAAATTCGATTCTAAATGACTTTTGAACCATTTATGAACCGCTGTAAGAAACCCGGAAGTGAATTACCAAATTCAAAGCTACCACCGCCATTTTTCGGAAAGAAATCGCCATTTTCGGAAAGGGGTTTCTCTTCCCTGGACCACTGCTGGGAGCATCCTCTTTGTTGGCCAGAGCTGTGGCCTCGGCGAGCTGCCCGGGGGTGGGTGGGGGCCTGCGTTTTGCGATGCATGCTCTTGCTGGCAGGCAAATGCACCCAGGAGCACTGCGCCGGGCGCAACATGGGGCCGGCGCTCTGGGCCTTGCTGTGGGCCATGTGTGTTGTACAGTATTCTTTGTTTTGGAGAGAGGCAGGAAAACTGAGCTGACACAGAGAGGCAGGAAAACCGACCTGGGTTTGAAAGCCCGGGTCTTCCCTCTGCTTCTGAACGGTGCCGTTTCCAAGCCCATGCCTTCCCTCCGGATCTGAACGGCCCCGTGGGGGGAAGGAAGGCCGTGTCCAAAGCGGCTGCTTTAACCCAATTTGGACGTGGTTTTCCTTCAGTTTGGATACGGCCATTAATGAAGCCATTTCGGAATTTTAATGAATTAATTTTGAATTTTTCTCAAAAGTTTCGGAAGTCAATCATATTCGAAGCACTATTACCCCCTACATCTGAAATGAGTTTTGAACCTTTTTTGGGGGGGGGGGGATCAACTAGCCCAGATAGATAGATAGTAGGCTTGGTTTAGAACCCAAAAATCGGGGTTTGAAAATCAAATGGGGGTTAATTAGTAATAGAAAGACTTACAAAAAATTACCAAAAATTTCTAAAATGTAACGTAATTACTAAGGAAATTTGTTAGTAGTTCGTATGCCAGCATATGCGCATTCCAGATGGTTTTGGCCTACAACTCCCAGAAATCCTAACCGCTGGTAAACTGGCTGGGATTTCTGGGAGTTGTACGCCAAAACTGGAATAAATCACACTGAATTCTAGATGGGACTCTCCAAATAGGAAGGAGGGAGGGAAGGAGGGAGGGAGGGGGGTATTCTAGTCTTGGAAGCAGCAAAAAAAGTAGAAGGAGCCCCCCCTCGCTCATCACTGCCTCTCTCTCACCCCGATCCTGAGGGAGCGAGGGCCCAAGTTTGCCCAGGCTGAGAGGAAAAGGAAGAGGCCTGAGGCTGTGAGGAATGGTGGGAGTTGAAGTCCAAAACACCTGGAGGGCTGAAGTTGGCCCGTCATGAAGCCTCTTCAAGGCTTTAGATCCTGGCAGGCAGGAGGGGGCAGGGAGGTCCCGTCCTCCTCCCCTGCCAGGATCTAAAGCGCATCAAGGCTTGGCATGCTTTAGATCCTGTGAGAAACCAACCTAATGTATAATAGAATGAATGCTAACTTATAGAGTAAGTGCCTAAATATTATAAGTAATCCAACTGGTCATATACCTATATTCCATGCACATGCAATAATACAGCAGTAATAACAATGGACGCGCCGCACACTACAAACGCTGTGCCCGGGTCCCTGGGTTTGCATATATTCCTGTATAAACCCAATGTTCTAAAGTATATATAACAACTAAATAGTAGAGATTATGAGAACCTGGGTATAAGAAGAGGTAGGGGTTAACAACATAAAATTCAAACCGAAGTATTCTGACTGGTCCCTCCTCAAGCGGTGCAAACGGGCTCTTCTCTATGAGCCCGGGATTCTGCAGCAAATCCTCCCCCAAAGAATATGTATGTGCACGCAGGCAGCAAACGCTGTGCCCGGGCTTTTCCCGGGAGAGGCTGCCTCCCGGGCTCATAGAGAAGAGCCGTTTGCAGTTTGCACCGCTTGAGGAGGGACCAGAGTCAGAATACTTCGGTTTTGAATTTTATGTTGTTAACCCTACCTCTTCTTATACCCATTGTTATTACTGCTGTAAGAAGGAGCGAGTTTAGGGCTTGCCTTGCCAATACTTATTGACAAGGGAGGCGGGAGGGTGGTGAGAGACAAGGAGGGTGCCCCCCCCTTACGACCTAATTACGATACTTAAGAAAATCCTGGCCCCCGAAGTTCGATAAACAAAGTCCACTTCCTGGTTGGCGTTCCAGAAGCAGAAATACTCAAAAGTAGCATTTCTTCTGATATCATTTAATTTTAATTACTCAGAGCCCATGCCTAATAGATAGATAGATAGATAGATAGATAGATAGATAGATAGATAGATCCTTTGTGGCATCATCAAATACTGTTCCTGTATCATCACTTGGGACCACCCACTTTAACATTACTTGGGAACATCATTACATCTCTGTTTTGGGTCCAGAAATCTCAGTGTCTGTCATCCAGCACCTACTCCTGACCTGGATGGTAAACAATCAGTTTTATAGACCTTTAGGCCTACATTCTCAATAGTCCAACCCAAGCTTTTACAGATGTGCAGCTGAAATGTTAGAGGACTGGATTCTGTATGCTGTGATGCCCTTTCCCCAAGATATTGAGTACCGGATCACCTTCAAAGTGTTAGTCTTAACTTTTAAGGCCTTGTATGGTCTGGGGCCAGTGTACCTAAGGGACCGCCTAACCCCATACTGTCCCATGAGAACACTTAGATCTGAAGACTGGAATCTTCTAGCCGTGCCTAATGTCAAACAATACCACCTGATTTCAACACGGAGAAGGGCGTTCCCCATCATCACCCCAGTTCTCTGGAACGCACTACCCCCGGAGGTTCGGATCTTGCGTAAGCCATTGGCTTTTCAGAAGGCCTGCAAGTCGGCCCTATTCCGGCAGGCCTTTGAGTTGTAATGTGCTATCCCCTAGGACTTGTGTTATCTCTTAGGAATTGTTTTATCCTTGTGGTTTTATTGCTGTTGTAGATTTGTTGTTTTATTGTGGTGCTTGATGTAAGCCGCCCCGAGCTGGCTGGGAGTGGCGGCCAATAAATCTAACAAATAAATAAGTAAAACGAATATGGTGGAAAATCTCTGAAGATATAGTGGAATATCTCCCTTTGCCATGCTGAATATAGTTCAGCTGCCCAGCTCTGCAGAATGAGTGCAGAGGTGCCATATTATCTCTCATTGCAAGCAGGAAAGTGTTGACCAAGCTAAGCTCATTAATATTTGTTGCTGCCAGACATCTAATGTCAAAGTCCACTACTGTGTAATACCTACTGAGTTTGGCAAACACATCAGAGCTGGTCAAAAGATTTATTTAAGTGCTTGCAACTATCTACTGTCGCCATACACAACCACGCAAGGCAGCAGAAGGTGCCTATTGTTCAAAGGAGAGGTAAAAGGGATGCCCAACTATTGTCATGGTAACTAAAGTCAATGCCAGGGAAGAGGACCACACAGAAGAAAGAAGTGCATTATGCCAGAAATATGTCTCCATAACAACAGCAGGACACAGGGGGGAGGATGTTTTCAAAAATAATAATAATAATTTTTAAAAATTAGCCCATGAGTGCAATGGGCCATTGAGAAAAGCTGGGCACTGGGTAGAATGCAACTTGTCAGTTTTGGTTAGATGAACTAAATGTGATGCATAATTGGTTACACATCATAGACTATTACTGCTGTGTATGTGACACACAAGACATTTTGCAGACAATGGAGCTGTGAGAGTATGCAATCTAAACATGCTAAGATGAGGGCAAAGAGGTTACTAAATAATGAAAACTTTGCATTAGCAAACTATTAGGCATGGTTTCGAACCCAAAAATAGAGAATCGAAAATCTAATGGGGGGGGGGGGATTTTTTTTGATTAGTAAAAGAAAGTCTTACAAAAAAAATTCCCAAAATTTCTAAAATGTAACGCAATTACTAACGAAATTCGTTAGTAGTTCTAAAGTAGGCAAAGCAGGGAAACAGGACTGACGCTGTTTTAAGCACAGGCAAAGCAAGGGCAACATTTCCCTTGGTATCCGTGCAGGGAGATATAATGCATTAATATATTATTCTGAATATTATTAAATACCTCTGGTGCAGGCCTTGCTAATCTCTCTGTAGAGTTCTCCTCACTCCATCCAGTTTTCAGTCTAGGACCCCCGTTAGCACTCTAGGACTTTCTTGATTCTGAACTCTTCCTTCTCCTCTCCGTGCTCTTTTCACTCCTGCTGCCCTTCTCTCAACAGTTCTAATGTCCTTCTACTTTGTCCTTCTATCTAAACCCCCTTCCTGGGTGTTTAAATTGCTTTTTTCGTCAGTCCTCCAGCCCCTCTAGGAGTGCCGATCTGGATCTCTCTATGGTTTCCGGCTCCTTTTTCACTTCCTGGAAGAGGCCTTTCACTCTAATTAGGCTTCAAGCATGGAAAGGCCCCGATTTGACTGTGAGTTATGTCTGCAAAGCTATTTTGGAGGAGGAAATTTTCCTGTTGGGTGGCCATCCGAAATATTTAATAATCTAACAAAATTTTGGGCCCAGAGAGTGTGGAAATGAAAGTCCACTTCCGGGATTGGCCTTGCGATCCGTAAAAACTAGAAAGTCCCATTACATACGAATCCCTTCCGATTTCTTTTCATTTTCATAACTTTTTTCTCATGCCTACAAACTATAAATGCAGAATTATGTACTATATTAAAAAGTTCTTTGTTTATGGGTCTAGGTGAATCGGAGTTACGTGGCTTACAGTACTGATTCAATGGGTTAATAATGTGAACTCTGAATCTATGGGCCAATTAGATGACACAACAGTATTTAACACAAACTTTAAAAAAAATGTAGATAGCAGCTGCCATGCAATTACAAGTACAGTTTTACACCTTCTTATTAAGATACCATCATCCATTATTAACTTACCCTCATAATATATCATGCCTTTGTTATTGCCACTATACCGGATGAAGCGCACACAATTGCTAAAGAGAAAGAGACTAGATAAGACACACCTTTGCAGGAAAAGAAAAACCCTTTTCAGAATTGACAATATAACTATGGTTGCTCTATGTATATGAGTATGTAGTGTCTATAAGTCGCGTGCCAACTGATGAAGCTCCCATGAATTCCACAGGGGAACATTATTTTGCCCCCCCCGATTTAAAACAAATATACAATTATAATATCCCAATACCATTAGTAGTATTATTTTGTATCATTGTATATACAATATTTTATACCATACTCATACTATATTATATCATAATTATATTATACTACATTACAATATAATTATATTATAATATATTGACATTATAATATAATATAACATTCTGATATTATTATTATTATTATTATAAAATAATAAATAAAATTATCCTCTACTAAATATTTTCATTACTCCTATAAAACTCAAATAACCCAAAATAAAGTAAAATAAAATATTATATATTACTATTTTGTACAATACAATATATTACTATTTTGTACAATACAATATTGTTTGTAATATTACATGTAATATAAGATATATCATTATTCTATTGTTATATTGTATTTTTATTATATTGTATGACAATATTAAGCAGAACTGTATAATAATCAACAAGAAATGCAATGTAAATGCATCAAAATCAGAATATATTACCTACCACCCCGTCTCATAATTCATAGGAGTCTCCCATAAGTCCAAAATTAGGATCCCAATGTAAATGTAAATAGAAAAACAGCCAAAATGTTCAAATGAGGTCGAATACAGGCAGCGTGGCCTGGGCAAACTTGGGCCCGCCCTCCCTCTAGGTGTTTTGGACTCCAACTCCCACAACTCCTCATAGCCTCAGGCCCCTCAGGTCTAGACAGAAATAGAGCCGAAGAAAGGAAGGAGGGAGAGAAGAGGTCACAGAGGAGGAAAGCCCTTCATTCATTCCTTCACTTACACTTCCTTCACTGATTCTTTTTTGCTTCCCCGCAAAACGTGTGCATGGCGGAGACAAAGGAGAGGGGGAAGCACTCCCCCCTGCCCGATAGGGAGTGCTTTGCTTACAGGCTTCTGCGCAAGGGAGCTACTGGCGCGGAGGTTTTGGCGCATGTGCAGTGCTCCCTGCGGCTCAGCTTCAACTTGAACAGCTGCGCCTCTTGAAAACCTCCGCGCATGCCCAGAGCGGCCTCGGGCGCGCACAAGGCCGAGGCCCAAAAAGCAGGCAGCTGCGGCACTGCCTGAACATCGTCGTCAGGGCAGGATGGTGCCCCTTTCCCAGATGGCGCCCTATGCGGCTGCTTACTTGGCCTACCTGTAGGAACACCCCTGCATACATCCTCCCCTTTTTAGCTGCACCTTTAATGCTTACCCTATAAAATAATTCTCCCCCTCTATTAGAAGGCCTGACTCTATGTCTCCGTTCTATGAGTTTCTCCCCTACCGATGTTCTGCTCCACTCCTATCTCACCCTGGGTTTTTAACATTTTACCTTTTACACGTGGCCCGCTCATTGTTACTGTGTCTGAATGATTTCATTTTGTTGTATTATTTTATATTGTCTAGTGCAGGGGTGCTCACACGTTTTCAGCATGGGAGCTACTGATTAAAAAACCAAGTCCCAAAGATCACCTACCCAGAAATGTAAAACGTATAACTATTTTCTTATTTATATTCATTTTTATGTACCGCTGCTTCCAGCAGGCTCAGGGCAGTTTACATAAAATGAAGTTATAAAACATCAACATTTCAATTTAATAACAACAATATAAAACAGAGCATAAAAATACATCCAACCACCCCATTTCTCCCACACTGCCATATTACCACACATATTATCAGCCAGAAAGTAAGAAAGAGGCTTTTGAACTGCAAGGCCATTTAATACTCAGCAAGGTAAACAAGGGGCATGGAAAAAATACATCCAACCACCCATTTCTCCCACATTTCCATATTCCCCAACATATATTTCTCAAGGAACAAAGCAAGCAGAGAGGCTTTGGAGCTAAAAGGCCATTTTTAAACATTAAAAATAAACAAAGAGACATGCCACAGAACAATCAAGCACCCACCCCCAAGTAAAAGACCAGACCTTTGAGATGTGGTATGGAAATGACCCCAAAGCGTCCTTCTTCTCCTCCTCCGTCGTTGCTCCCTATTTCACGCTGCCAGCATGCGTGCCGCCTCAGAGCTCACGAGAAGTCCGAGAGGCAGAATGGGCGCTTCTGCGCATGCGCTTGAGGCCAGCCATGCATGCGTCATCCAGGCCCGCCCCTTTGGTCTCCTCAACTCCGAGTGGCTGGCTGGCCGGGAGGGAGGGGAGGGAGGAATCCAAAGAGGGGCCCAATCTGCCTCTTGGACTCTGCAGCTTTTGGAGGCGCGCGCAGCAGGGGAGCAACGACGGAGGACTTCTTTGCAGCGTGCAGGGCGCGTGAAGAGGACCAACAGCAAAAAACCTGGTCAGGAGTCTGAAGATCACCAGGATGAGGCCCGAAGATCACCCTGGTGATCCCGATCACCATTCTGAGCACCCCTGGTCTAGTGTATTTTATGATTTATTTACCTCATTGTGTTGGTTTTCTGTGTTTTATTTTGTATTGTTTTCTGTAATGCACTGTTGGGCTTGGCCTCATGTAAGCCGCCCCAAGTCCCCATTGGGGAGACGGTGGCAGGGTATAAATAAAGTTCATTATTATTATTATTATTTATTACTATTCTGCCAGGGATTACTAACTGAAGCTTAAGACTATTCATATTTGCATTCTATCCAAGAATCTAAGAAACATCATCATCATCACTTTATTATTTGTTAATTGCCCTCCATCCAGGATGCTCTGGGCGATTTACAGAGATAGAAAAGGCCCTACGCCTCTGTAACGACTCGTACTCGCACGCCAAGTTTTACACCGTGACAGGGCAGGCTATCCCACTGCTGCCACCAATTTGTAAAGAAGTTGTTTAACTGGACAGGGTGGACCCTCTTTTAGATCCCACCGCTGCCACCAATTTGTAAAGATGTCCCCAATCTGTGAGGAAACTGTATATCTAGCTGCCACCAATTTGTACTGAGGTAACTATTTGACCACCGTTTGTAAAGAGAGATGATGTGTTAATTACTGTTAGGCTTCAGAGTGAGGCTTGTCTTTATTAATATAAAACCAGGAGGCTTATGAACCAAGAAACTGTAACAAGTTTATTTTTAAATGTGAACTTTAGCTTGCTGGTTACGAAGTTTCAATATTCTCTCTCAGAGGTACAATGCTTAACAGTTATTCTTCCACAGAGGTTCTTTCTTAAACGTTACACAGTCATAAACTAGGCTTTTCTTGCCACTTTTATGCATCAGCATAAACTACAGGTTGGCTCTCCCAGCCAAACCTCTGGACTATTCCTTTTAACTATTAGAAGTTATTTCTTAACTTCTTTCCTCAGCTTTTATCCTAGGCTGAGTATCCTAACACCTTCTCAACTCCTTGAGTTGGACTGGATTAACTATCCATCTCTCAGCTCCTTGAGCTGGTCTAAAACACAACCACTCTCTCTGAGCTTCTCAGCACCAACTGTCTTAGAGCTGGTCTGACAGTTCAACTGTCAAAATTCAAAACTTCCCCAGAATTCTATTCTTGGCTCTGGCAGAAAGCTGTTGACTCCTCCCATTTCTGCCTCACAGCCACGTTGCTATGGCAACTCTTCCCCAAGGTGGGACTTTACTGAAGAACTATACCCTCCCTAAACATCTAAACATTTCAATACACATTCAATACTCAATCCTATAATAAAAAATAAACACTTCAGCACAGCCTCCCTTGTGGTTTTGAGACGGACTTCTCTAGGGAGGCAGCCCTTTGGAAAATGTAATCCAAGCAATACTGCCTTTTCTAACAGTGCCATCGTGAATCTATAGATGGCCACACTATTCACATTTGAAAATATTCCCAAAACACTATTGATGAGGGAGAGGAAAATATGTGGGGGGCAGTCTGATGGTCTATTCAAATGATGAATCACAGGTCCTCGGGACTTTCAAAACCAATACTTTTCTCTCTCTTTTTTTGCTGGAATAAATTGAATGGATTTGCAGTAGATGCAGTAGAAATTTCCTTGTTCCACAAAGTGCTGGCTATTTTGTATGCCTGTCTGTATGTGTGTGTGTGTGTGTGTATGATTTTGTATACAAATACTACTGAATGAATAACCCTCAGTATCTTTTCCTAGAATTAGCACCTTTCTACTCTTCTGTAATGTTGTTTACTGCTCCCTGCCTTTCCATTTTACAACATCCCTATTTATTGTTATACTGTACACCAGGGGTGCTCATTAGGTAGATCGCGATCTGCTGGTAGATCGCGATCTGCTGGTAGATCGCGTAGGGCGTCCTGGTAGATCGCAGGCAGGGTGGGAGGAAGGCTCAGTCCTGCCCCGCAGGCTTCCGATGCCACCTAAGTGCCCTGGGTTATCTAAGGTCCTTTCCACACAGTTGAATAAAATCCCATGTTATCTGCTTTGAATCAGATTATATGGCAGTGTGGACTCAGAAAACCCAGTTCAAAGCAGATATTGTGTTATATGTTTCACATTTTTGTAGTGGGTAGGTAGATCATTTTGACTTGATTGTTTAATAAGTAGCTCGCATGCTGAAAAAGTGTGAGCACCCCTGCTGTACACTGAATACATTATTCCCCCTGAATTTACTGACTGACACTAATAAGATCAATTAAATTCTGTTCTATCCCATAAGATAGGGCATGCTGGATGTTTTCCACAATGAGGAAACACTACAGCCCCAAATACACCTCTCCAAAAGATTAAATTCTATATAGTTACAATAAACAGTAGGCCTGGTTGATTTTTTAAAAAATGGTTCAAAATTTGTTCCAGAAGTAGGGGGCACAGGCGCTTAGAATCTGATAGACTTCCGAAATTTTTCATAAAAAATTCAAAAGAGATTAGGATTAATTCCGAAATTTCGGACTGGCTTCGTTAATGGCGGACATACACATTTAACCCAGTTTGGATGGGGATTTCTTATTTATTTATTTATTTTATTTATTTCAGGATTTTTACCCCGCTCTTCTCAACCCCCGAGGGGACTCAGAGCGACTTACAGTACGGCACAATTCGATGCCACATCATACAGTATAAAACCCCAAAACCCCACAACAATTAAAATACATTAAAACAACATTAAAATACAGTTCCATCAACAACATACACAGTCATTCCAAGTTAAAACAATATTCACTCCATAAAAACATTGGCCCTCTTCATCCATTCCATTAAAATCCCCGTCTAACATGCTGCTTAGTGCTGGTGTGCAAACGCCTGGTCCCAAAGCCAGGATTTTACCTTCTTCCTGAATGCCAGGAGGGATGAGATGGACCGTACCTCCATAGGGAGCGCATTCCACAGGCGGGAGCCACCGCTGAAGGCCCTGTCCCTCGTCCCCACCAACCGCATTTGAGAAGTCGGCGGAAGCGAGAGCAGGGCCTTCTCGGATGATCTTAGGTTACGGGGTGGGACGTAGCAGCCGATGCGTTCGGATAAGTAAGCTGGGCCAGAACCGTATAGAGCTTTAAAGGTCAAAACCAGCACTTTGAATTGAGTCCGGGTGGACAGGCAGCCAGTGGAGCTGACACAACAGGGGTGGTATGCTCCTGTATGTAGCTCCGTTAGTAATCTGGCTGCCGCCCGCTGGACTAATTGCAGTTTCTGAACTGTCTTCAAAGGCAGTCCCACGTAGAGTGCATTGCAGTAATCTATTCGGGATGTGACCAGAGCGTGGACGACCGTAGCCAGATCAGACTTCCCAAGGTACGGGCGCAGCTGGCGCACGAGTCTCAACTGTGCAAAAAAGCTCCCTGGCCACCGCTGAGACCTGGGGTTCCAGGCTCAGCGATGAGTCCAGGATCACTCCCAAGCTGCGAACCTGCGTCTTCAAGGGAGTGTAACCCCATCCAACACCGGCGGTAACCCTATGCCCTGTTCGGCCTTACGACTGACCAGGAGGACCTCTGTCTTGTCTGGATTAAGTTTCAATTTGCTAGCCCTCATCCAGTCCGACACAGCAGCCAAGCACCGGTTCAAAGTCTGGACAGCCTCCTTGGTGACAGGTGGAAAGGAGTGACAGATCTGGACGTCATCTGCGTACAGATAACACCTGACTCGAAACTCCGAATTATCTCTCCCAGAGGTTTCATGTAGATTTTAAACAACATCGGGGACTGAACTGAATCCTGATTGACTCCACAGGACAACGGCTGTGGAGCCGAACAGGTTTCACACAATGACACATTCTGGGTACGATCCTTCCAGGAAGGATTGGAGCCACTGCAGAGCAGTACCCCAAGCCCCATATCTGCAAGGCGACCCAGAAGGATACCGTGGTCAACGGTATCGAAAGCCGCTGAGAGGTCCAGCAGAACCAACAGGGACACACTCCCCTGTCGAGTTCCCGGCGTAGATCATCTACCAAGGCGACCAAGGCTGTTTCAGTACCGTGTCCCGGCCTAAAGCCAGACTGTGCCGGATCAAGATAATCAGTGTCTACCAAGAACCCCTGGAGCTGCGAAGCCACCACACGTTCCATGACTTTGCCCAAATAGGGAGATTGGAAACTGGCCGATAGTTCACTAATTGAGTGGGGTCCAGTGATGGTTTCTTCAACAGCGGTTTTATAACAGCTTGCTTTAAGCTGGCTGGAATTTTGCCCTCCTGTAGGGAGGCATTAACCACCACCTTCACCCACTCTGCCAAACCCCCCTGGCTTCCTTTATCAGCCAGGATGGGCAGGGGTCTAGGATGCATGTAGTGGGCCTCGCCTCTCCAAGGATCTTGTCCACATCCTCAAGCTGAACCAATTGAAACGAATCCATTAAAACCGGACACGCGGAGAGAGCAAATCGGCATCAAACTAGCATCAACTGAAAAAAATCAGACTCACCGCCAGCTGCCTCTCTGACAACTGGTTCCATCCTCAGATGTGGAGGAGAGCTGCTCTTGGGGGGCTGAGGAGTGGAGCTGGGGAAAGCGTGTGACTGAAATTGTGGAGGCGCTGGGAGAGCCGAAGGAGAAAGAGGAGGCTGCCGAGGAGAAGTGGAAGGCAACACGGAGCCATCGGAGGAGCCATGCTGCTAGGCTGAGGCGCTTCTCCTTCTCTGTCTCCAATGCCTTGAGCCTCTTCTGCCCCAAGTGCTATGGCTGGAGCGTCGGGAGGCTCTCTGGCTTCTCTCTCCGGGGAAGCCCAGCCCTGCGGGGAGTTTGTGGCCCTCACTGCCAAGAGTGGAGAGGGCCCCCTGGCTGCCACCGCCTCCTCCTCCTTGGTGCCCCCAAGGGCTCCTGAGTCTCCGGGGCACTCCTTTGCCGGTCCCTCCGGGGGGCTCCGCCACCCACTCCTCCGCCTCACACGAGCACTAACGCCGCCTCCAGAACTGCCTGTACAATGTGCTGGAGAGACGCCATGGATGGGCGTTCATCTATCATGCCTTCTTGTGAGTCACGCTCCCGGCGGCCCTGGCATAGAACCCCAAATCCCACTTGGATGGGATTGGAAGGAATTGCTTCCCAGGGCTGGAGAACGGGAGGGAATTCCCTCCAATTCTTGGGCCCTGAGAAGCAATGCACGTTAGCTTTATACTGATCCGGGATGGAAGAGATGCAAGTAAGACCTGGGGCAGGAGCCCTGTTAAACCGTGTTTGGAAGCGCATCTCTTCCATCCCGCGTCAGTCTGACACGAGATGGAAGAGATGCACTTTCACACTGGGTTTAACAGGGCTCCTGCCCCAGGTTCCTCTCTCCTGCAAGAAAGACCTAGGGCAGGAGCCCTGTTAGACCCGGTTTGGAAGGCATGGGTTTGAAAGCCCCATTCAGAAGCGGAGGGGAGGCCTGGGCTGGACTTTCAAACCCAGAAGGGAAGGCCAGGGAAGGGAAAACCCTGTTCGAAAATAGCAATTCCATTTCCGAAAATGGTGGTGGTGGCTTTGAATTTGGTAATTCACTTCCGAGTTGCTTAAAGCGCTTCAGAAATGCTTCGAAACTAATTTAGAATCAAATTTAATACGAATTTGATCGAGATACGAAAAACCTAGCCAGGCCTAATAAACAGCCAGACAGCAGGGCTAGTTAGTGCTGTTGCATTGCACACAACTTCCACTGTTACTGGTTTCTTCAATGGCCTCTCTGTAGTGCTTTGCTTATCAGTCAGTCAGTCAGTCAGTCAGTCAGTCAGTCAGTAGCCTTTATTTCGGTCAACAGACCATCGGCTAGTGCTTTGCTTAGGAATCTTTGTGTACTACTTCACAAATAGTCATCAGCCACAAAACAATAACTACATCAAAAAAACAGCTGAAATTATTTGCATAGGTTGAGAGAAGGAGGAGAAAGATTGATACAATGAAGGTCAGACCATTGGGCAAGAAGATGGGTCGTGGATAATAGATCCTCCTCATTTCTGCTGTGAAATGTTGGGGGGTATGATCCCGTGGGCATGGAGGCTGGCTCCAGAAGGCACTAGGGCAGTGTTTCTCAACCTTCCTAATGCCATGATCCTTTAAAACAGTTCCTTGTGTTGTGGTGACCCCTAACCATAACATTATTTTCGTTGCTACTTCATAACTGTATTTTTGTGTGTGTGGATGTGTGTTTGTGGGGGGTGATTTTGTCATTTGGAAGATGTAGTTGCTGGGATTTATAGTTCACCTACAATCAAAGAGCATTCTGAACTCACCAATAATGGAATTGAAACAAACTTGGCACTCAAACTTCCCATGTCCAACAGCAAATACTGGAAGGGTTTGGTGGGCATTGACCTTGAGTTTGGGAGTTGTCGTTCACCTACATCCAGAGAGCACTATAGACTCAACAAGGATGGATCTGGACCACACTTGAAACGAATCCTCAATATACCCAAATGTAAACACTGGTGGAGTTTGGGGAAAATAGATCTTGACATTTGGGAGTTGTAGTTGCTGGAATTTATAGTTCACCTACAATCAAAGAGCCCCTTGCACCTCACCAATGATAGAATTGGGTCAAACTTCCTATACAGAACTCTCATGCCTTGAAGGGACTAGCTGACGTGAGCCTCCATCCCACCTCTCGGACTCTCCCTCACCCACACATGCGCATCATGCTGTCATGCGCCAAGCACTCCTGTTCTCCCCTCCCTGCTTGGAGTATCCTTGGCTGGGAGGCCTGCCAATCACAGCAAAGGAGAACTTTAGGTGGGAGAATTCGCAGTCTGTTTCCAAAAAGAAAGAGAAGGACAAGCGGAGAGATCTTCAACCTTCTCTGCCAAAGGGCTTCCTAAGACCATCAGAAATATATGTTTTCTGATGGCCTTTGGCGACCCCTCTGAAACCCTCTCGCGACCCCTCTGGGGGTCCCAACCCCCAGGTTGAGAAACACTGCACGAGGGTCTCACTACAATTGTCTGGGATTGGCCTTTCCCTTTGGCCAGCTGCAGATCCTTCAAGCCAAGTGGAGACTAACCACAAGACTGTTGTTAGTCATTTCTTTGTTCAATTCAGACTCCAAAAAATAGTAAAATGATGTTCATTATTTCAAAATAAATTAAAGGCAATGGGTGTGTGCCTTAATACCAGCAATTGATGGGTGTGCGTATATCTTAACCACAGTAGCTAATGATATATTGCAAATGTTGGTTTATTACATCTTAAATTCAAACAAGGCCTATCCTAAAATTTCTGCCCCGTCAGTCATTGTGAATTGTGAAATTTCTTTTTATAGCTTTTCAGGGTGTTCATGTGGTTGTGTGTACATCAAATAACCAGGTAAATAATTGGGGGATATTTATTTATTTATGTATTCGATTTTATACCGCCACTCTCAAGGGCTCGGGGCAGTTTACAAGGAAGAATATAAAACCGCAACTAATAAAACAATTAAAATTCATACATCATTCAAAAGCCTGTCTGAACAAGTGGGTCTTACATGCTTTGCGAAAAGTGCTTAAATCTCGCAGAGCCCGAGTCTCAGGTGGCAGAGCGTTCCACAACACCGGGGCTATGATGGAGAATACTGGGAATGTATAGGTCAGGGGTGCCCACACTTTTTCATCATGCGAGCTACTATATGAACAATCAAGTTGAAAAGATCACCTGTTGTGCATGTGAGCATGTGCCCGCATGCGCGCGCGCATGCTCCTGCTGCAGCCTTCTGTCCGTGCGGGGCTTCTTTCTTGCCTGCCCACGAACTCGCCACCGTGCGCACCCGGGAAGGGGATCCTCCCTCCTGCGCGCGCTCTCTCTCTTAATGTCTTTGTTGCCTTCCTCCTTCCTGCTGCGTACTTTCGTGAAGCAGGAAGTCCCCATCCCGTCCTGCTTCTTGCATGCACAGCAGGCCCCTCCCACGCACGCAGCAGTAGGGTATTTATAGGTGCACCCGCCAGCGCTCCGGCCAGATATGGCTTCGGCAGCAGCTCGGAAGGCACAGGGCTGGGAAGAGGGGCCGCCTGGCTGCTGCCTGGGCTGGGAAACTCAACCGAGAGAGGGACCCACGTGAGGCTGGAGCCTCCCCATGGCAGCCTCCCCCCCTCCTCCCTCGAGGCTTCCTTACTTGGGCAGGAGAAGGAAGAGTGGAAGAGGTGTTTTCCCAAAGTGACAGATGCAGTGGAGGGGCGCCCTTCCTTCCTTTCGAGGGTGTCACTCAGAAAGGACGCCCAAGTGGACGGTTGGCAGGAAGGAGGGCCCCTCCCACTGGTGGCAGTCCATGTCCACAGGAGAGAGAGGGGGTTGGCTCTTCCTAGCCGGCTCTGAAGAGCCACCATTTCTCTCTCTCTCTCTCTCTCTCTCTCTCTCTCTCTCTCTCTCCCTCTCCTGTGGGCCCTCGCCGCCTTTCTCCTTCGAGGGCGAGGGAGGGCGAGGTGGAGAAAGGCGGCAAGGGCACAAGCAGCAGCAGCAAGTGGAGTCTCCATCCCCGCAGCCCCCTCCTCCTCGGGTTCAGCCCCAGGAATACGGCAGAGCCCTCCCTCTTTGTCCCCAACCAGGAAGAAAGCAGCCCCACGCAGCTCGCTTGCCCAGGTCTCGACTTGGAATGGGAGTCTCGAGGGCAGCAGCAGGGTTTGTGGTGGGGCTTTCTTGGCTTTGCCCCACTTTGCCCGGCCTCCTTCGCCTCTCTCTCTCTCTCTCTCTCTCTCTCTCTCTCTCTCTCTCTCAGTCCCTCTCTCCTTCCAGCACCCGCTTGCCTGCCTGCCAAAAGAATCCGAAAAGTTCTCCAGATTTGCTTCTTCTCTCCTTGGCTCTCTCTCACACACACACACTCCCTCCATCCCTCCCACAGCCTTGCATCCTCTCCGTGCGCGTGCCTTCACCTTGCTCCCCCCCCCCCATGAGCAGCAACCAATGGGCGGTCATGTCACCCCACCGTGTGTGGCAAGACGAGCGCCAGGACCCGCTTACTAAAGCTTCATTTTGGCAAAAGAAGCCTCGCAAAGGCGGCGGCGGGAGCGCACGTACGTGCGCATGGCAGGAGTGCACCATCTGGCTGGTGAGGCCCAAAGATCACCTGGAAGAAGGCTGAAGATCACCTAGGTGCTCCCGATCACCATAATGAGCACCCCTGGTCTAGGAGATTCGAGTCTTCTGACCGTAGTGATCTCAGAGGGTTGTATGGGAACAGGCTATCCTTTAGATACACTGGCCCCAGACCATATAAGGCCTTAAAAGTAAGAACTAGCACCTTGAAAGTGATTCAAAATTCAATTGGTAACCAGTGCAGATCCCACAATATAGGTGTTACATGACAACTCGGAGGCTTCCCTGTGAGGAGCCGGGCAGCGGCATTCTGCACTAGTTTGAATCTCCGGATCACAGCCAAGGGAAGGCCAATGTAAAGAGCGTTACAGTAGTCAAGTCTTGAGATGACCGTGGCCTGGATCGGTCAGGTCGGTCCGGGACAGATAGGGAACAAGGAACAGTGGGACAGGACCTGCATATTCCCGTCCTTGAGAACACTCTTGGAAAAAAGATAAGGGAAAACCATTCAAAAGTGGCATATTTCCCGACTATATTTATTTAAAACTTTTATATACCGATCTTCTCAACCTCCGCAGAGGGACTCAGGCCGGTTAACAGCAAGGATTCAATGGCAATTGCAATTTTAAACATCATAAAAACAATAAAAGATTAAAATACAAGTAGAATAAATACATATAAATCAGGTCGCCAAGATAAAAAAAAACATGTCCAATTTCGGTCCGCATACATCATCGATACTTAGTCTATTGTTAAACTCAACCATTATTCTGGGAATGCTTCTTTCCAGATCCAGGATTTCAATATTTGGATTAGATATATGGGTTGAATCAATCTGTTTCCAAAGTTTTAAAGAAGGTACAAAGTTGATTTTCAGAGCACATTTTCATTCAATATCCTAAAACACTTTTCGCAAGCACATGACGGTTTCAGAGGTTTCTTCAACTAGGAAGGAGTCTGCAGTGAGCCGAAGACTGGTTCTTCTTCTATGCTAAGGCTGGATCTAATAATAATAAATAATAATAGTTTATTTTATATTCTGCTCTTCTCACCCCGAAGTGGACTCAGTGTGGATTACATTACACATACGACAGATCATTCCTGTCGGAAGACATACAAATTGCAATACACAGTGCACAGTGCAATTTTAGAAGGATTTCTTGTTTCTGGCTGCGTCACTGTAGCACACCAGTTCTCGTTTGTGCCTGGAGGGCAGGGGGCAGCACCGGGGGTCCCACTAGCATTGGAGCCAGTTGATTCGGGAAGAGGATTTGGAGGGGCTAGAAGAAGGGGATTTTGAGATAGCTGGGCCTTCTTCTCCCACAGAAAGTCTGGCCTGGGATGACGGCTGGCCTGACCTCACGAACAGCAGGAAGGCCAGTCGGAATTAAAAGCAGTGATAGTGAAGATTACGAGCGGGGGGCGAGGCTCAAGAAAGAATGTGGGAAACAATCGAGGGAGAGGCCCAGGAAGCAGATGGGGAGTTTGACTCTCACGAAGATAGGGAACCAGGTGCTGGGAGGCAAGGTCGAACCTTTGATAGGAGACGGAGCATCGAGACTAGCAGGAGGGGTTGGTTCCACAGCCTAGACAGACCGAGGGTTCGCAGCACAGATTGGAGGAGGAGAAGCCTAGAGCGCCGGGGGCCTTGTCAAGGGGATTAAGTATAGGATCTGTGGGAACGGATCCTCAGTACTCTCGGCCCACGTCTCACCTATGCAGATGTGTAGCGAAGCCAAGACCACGTAGCTAAGTTTGGGGCTAGTGGCCTGCAAAAAAGAGTTTTATCTTGTAGCCTTGCTTTGTTCCTGATCCGCTAGCTAAGCGGAGCCTTGCCAAGTTGTTGGAAGTATTGCCAAGTTTGCCTTTTGACTATACCTTTACTTTTGGATTACTTTGATATTTTTATGGACAATTACCTTTTCAACTGTTTTTATACTTCAATAAAGTAGTTAGCTGATTATCGTCTCTGTGTGTGTGATTAAGGGGCCGGCCTAGGTCTTGCATCGTGACAGTCACATGGTGTGCGTCACAGGATGTGGTTGCTCCATTACGCCATTGTTGTTATGTCATTGCGTCGTTATGTCACAAGGGGGTGCTGTTGTTCCATCCTCATGACAGGAGCCTCTGTTTTCCGCATTCCACCTTCCCGACAGCCGAACTTTTCAGGCGTTGTAAAATCCTTTCTGTAAAAATCCTTCCCTGCTTCGCGGTTCCCATATTTGTCTATTCACAGCTGGGCTGCTTTCGAACTGCTTGGGTGAGCAGTGGACTGGGCTCACCGCTGGTTGTCCAAGCCAGCTCGGGGAACCGAACTAGCAACCTTCAGATTGCAAACACAACTGCGTTACCGCTGTGCTATCTCCCCAGCACTACACTGCAATATATCCCAGAATCTGATTGCAGGTTATCCGCTTTTAACTGGATTATATGAATCTACACTGCCAGATAATCTGGGATCATATCCGGAGATATATAAGGCAGTGTAGAGCCAGCCTTAAATTCCCCATGCAGAGCATTTAAAAAGAAAGCCATCCACATTTTTCTTAGGCAGAACGGCCACCAACTACTGCTTTCTGAATGGACTTACTTGTGTTTGAAATAAACATTTTCCTCCATTGCCTATGGCAGTGTATTTCAACCTTTTTTGAGCCGCGGCACGTTTTTTACATTTTCAAAATCCTGGGCCACACCACCAACCAAAATGACACAAAATGACACTCTAACACAGTAATACATATCGCTAATACGTTTTTAAATGTATTTATATACTCAGTGTGAAACCTGGGGCCTGCTGCGATGAACAAAACATATATATGACTTCCTCTCGCATATTTATACATGGCTATCATGTCTTCCCTCAGCCTTCTCTTCTTCAGGCTAAACATGCCCAGCTCTTCAAGCCGTTCCTCATAGAGCTTGTTCTCCAGACCTTTGTGAAATTTCACCCTGAGTGAAACTTGCTTCCAGTTAACTATGGATGTCATGAAGCTGTTATAAACAGTTCCTTGGGGGGGGGCTACTCTAGAAAATCCATTAAAATAGTAAAAGAAAAATCCAAGCGGAGAGGCTCAATTTGTTTCTTGGAAAGCAGTGAGGGGGCTGCTAGGAGGGGGGAGAGTGCCAATTTCCCACGGTACACCTGATGATCTCTCACAGCACACTAGTGTTCCACGGCACACTGGTTGGGAAACACTGGCCTATGGTATTTGTTCTATGGCATGTTGGCCTAAAGACCATTTATACCTGGCGCCCTATGTTATTTGCCAAGCACCACCCACTCTGCTGTGATCCAGGAGTTTCATAACAGACGTGTAATCAATTTGAAAGGCAGTACATTTTTAAGCACTCAATCAACACAGAACAAACAAACCAAGTCATTCAGGGTAGGCTGATAATGTTTCCTAATACTAATGTTTAGGTGGAGTCTCATTTGCATCCATTGATTTCTTTAAGTGGGGAAAGCTTGCTCTATTTTCTACATGGCATGCCTTCAGATGCTCAAAGACAGCCCTCATATCACCTCTCAATCTTCTGTTCTCCAAGCTAAACATACTCAACTTCTGAAGTCATTACTTATAAGACTTACATTTCAGGCCTTGGCTACCCATTTTTAGCTATTGCATTCAAAACTGTACATGGTATTTCAAGTGAGGCCTCACCATAGAACAGTGTTTCCCACCCAGTGTGCTGGTGCACACTAGTGTGCCGTGAGTGATCATCAGGTGTGCCGTGGGAAATTGGAACCTCCAGGAAAGGGGGGGGGGGGAGAGCCTAGTGTGCTGAAGTATAAAACCCTAAGAAACCTATCTCGATAAAGGCACAAAATTACAAACACCCCCGTTGTCTACTTGGTCTCCCTCTCCATGCATTGGGAAGGCCCGCCTCCCTTTCCCCAAGTAGAGACCTCCTCTTGCCTTCTGGGGGTTCAGTGTGGGAAGTTTGACCCAGTTCTATCATTGGTGGAGTTCAGAATGCTCTTTGATTGTAGGGGAACTATAAATCCCAGCAACTACAACTCGCAAATGTCAAGGTCTATTTCCCCTGAACTCCATCTGCGTTCATATTTGCGCATATTGAGTATTCATGCCAAGTTTGGTCCTGATCCAACATTGTTTGAGTCCACAGTGCTCTCTGGATATAGGTGAACTACAACTCCAAAACTCAAGGTCAATGCCCACCAAACTCTTATAGCATTTTCTCTTGGTTCTGTGTGGGAAGTTTTTGTCTTTCTGCCATTCCTGCCAGGATATCTATGTTGAGTTCATCGAAACAGGCCCAGGTTTCACACTGAGTGTATAAATACATTTTAAAAACATATTAACTATATGTATTACTGTGTTAGAGTGTCATTTTGGTTGGTGGTGTGCCCCAGGATTTTGAAAATGTAAAAAGTGTGCCGCAACTCAAAAAAGATTGGGAAACACTGCCATAGCAGAATACAGTAGTAGTAGTAGTAGTACTCCCTTCAACCTGGGCAATATAGATGCAGCCTGGAAAAATATTGGGCTTTTGGAGCATCACATCACACTGCTGGTTCATGGTTAACTTGCGGTTTACCAAGAGCTCTAGATCAGGGGTCGGGAATCTTTTTTGACTCAGAGAGCCATGAAAGCAAAATATTTGGAAATTTATTTCAGTGAGAGCCATATATATAAACCATACAGAGCCATACAAACCTTAGGCAGATACAGAAAAATATAATACAGATAAAAGTCACATATAAAACATAATAATACAGGTTATCAAATGTACACATATTAAGATCGCTGGCCTTAAAATTTATATCCCTTAGAAGCTAATAATACGTATCTAGGGCTGTGTAGTTTTCTACGATTTGGTGTACTACAGTCATAATCGCATAAAGACTGTAGTTAAATTTCTCAGGACTCTGGGATGGAAGAGAAGACGGAAGGAAGAGGGAAAGAAAGAAAGACAGAGGAAATAAAGGAGGGAGGGGAAAAGGAAGAAAGAAAAGAAGAACGAACTATGGAAAAGGAAGAAAAGAAAAGCAGGAGAGAGACAAGGAGGGGAAAAGAAAGAAGGAAATGCGAAGAGAGGAAAGGGTGGGGAAAAGAAAGGAAAGGGGGTGAGGAAAAAAGTAAAATAATGGAAGGAAAAGAAGAAAAGAAAGAAAGGGGAGAGAGAGGGAAGTGGAAAGAAAGGAAGGAGAAGGAAAGGAAGACTTGGGGAGAAAGAATAGAAAAGGAAGGACGAAAGAGGGAGGGAGAATGGAGGAAAGAGGGAAGGGAAGAGAGGGATGGAAAAGGAAGGAGAGAAGGAAAGGGTGAAGGGGAGAAAGGAAGGAAGGAAGAGAGGGAAAAGGAAGGAGAGAAGAAGGAAAGGGTGAAGGGGAGGAAGGAAGGAAGGAAGGAAGGAAGGAGAAGGAAGGAAGAGGGAGAATGGAGGAAAGAAGGAAGGGGAGAGAGGGAGGGAAAAGGAAGGAAAGAAGGAAAGGTTTCCCGCTGCATGCTGGAAAACCGAGGCCTGGGATGCTCTGGAGAGCCAGATGCAATCATGAAAAGAGCAATAGGTTTCCTACCCCTGCTCTAGATGTTTGTTTGTTTTTTTCATATGCACTGCTTCCAAACGAATGACCTCAGCAGACAGAGCATTTTCCCCATTGTAGTACACTTCATCTCCATTTCAAGGACACGGAGGCACAGAGTCCATCAGATGGCATTTGTCTACTTCCGGCCATCATCCGTTGACCTTCGATGAAGCGTGCTGAAAGGAAGGAGCTCAGAATATAGCAAGCAATCATTAGGCTTGGTTTCTGCGGTTTAAAAATTATTTGAAATCGTATTAAATTCATATAAAAAGTTAATTTAATTGTTTTTTGAACCACAACCTCCAACCCGGAAGTGTAATTTATTTACCGAACTTGGGGCCCCCCAATTTTCTTAATTATTGTAATTAGTTCGTATGTTCCCTCTCAGTTATTCTAATAGGAATATTTATCTCCTCCAAAATAGCTTTTTAGGGTACTTACAGTCATATCACGGCCCTTTGCTTGGTTGGAGCCTAATTAAAGTGAAAGGCGTTCCTGGAGGAAATGAAAAAGCAAGCGGAACCATAGAGAAAAAATCACCACTCCCAGAGCGGCTTGGTGGACTGCAGGGGAAAAAGCAGTTTAAACACCCAGGAAATCAGGGTAGATAGAAGGAAAGAGGAGAAGGACATAAGAAAGGCTGAAAGAAGGGGAAGAGGGAGTGAGAAGACCAGGAGAGAAGAAGGAAAACTACAGAAGAAAGAAAAACCATAGAGAAAAAATCGCCACTCCTAGAGCGGTCCTTGGAGGACTGAAGGAAAAAAAGCCCCTTCTGCCAGAAAGGAAAGGCACAGCTTGATCCCTCCCCACAGATGGCCATCCAGCCCCTGCCCAATAATAATAATAGACTCCTAGAGTTGGAAGGGAGCCCCCAAAGGGCCTTCTGCTTTGTTGTAGGAAGGCACAAGCAAAGCCCTCCCCACAGGTGGCCACCCAGCCCACTTCATCATTGTCATCACCATGCCACAGAATCCAAGGCATAGGAGGGACCCCCAAAGGGCATCCAGTCCAAGCCCCTTCTGCCAGGAAGGAAAGGCACAGCTCTGTGATACTCTGTAAGTCACCCTAAAAAGCAATTTTGAAGAAGGTTGATATATTCCTGTTACAAGAACCTCATACTTGTATAAGTTGGTGGTACCATTTCTATATGCTATAAATCTTCAGCTCCAGTCAATTGCACTCCAGAGGTGATGGGAAATGTTGCCCCCTTGATTTGCCTGTGCTTTTAACAGTGTCAGTCCTGTTTCCCTGCTTTGGACAATTTAGAACTAATAACAAATTTCATTATTAATTACATATCCATGAAGAAGTTTTTGGGGAAAAATTGTAAGTATTTCTATTACTAATTTAAAAATCCCCCATTTAATTTTAGAACCACGATTTTTTTTTGGATCAACCAAGCCTAGTAATCATGCTCTGTACTCCTGGTGCACACCGGAATCATATCTAATGCCAAAAAGCACATGTGATGAGATCTGCTTTTATATCTGACATACTTGGAAACTGTGATTCCCTTTCCCTTGGCACCTTTGCCCCATCCTATGTTGTGCTGGTCATAGATCATAATACATACATTGATTGATTGATTGATTGATTGATTGACAGATTCACCCATGTTGAATTGTTTCAGTGATGTGGAGGAATGGGTGTTCCTCAGCACTTTGCTGTCACTGCATTTTCTCCTTAATAGTAATCTAGGCTTGAAATCTTCTTAGCTTTTAAACATAATGTGGTTTAATGGAAGGAAGGAAAGCCTCGTAGGAGGAGTTCATGGGAAAGGGATTTATAATTACACTGGTCTAATGAAGGAGACCGCAGGCTTACAAAAGGCAATTGTTGCATAGGGATTATAATTGCACTGGTTCCTCCATTCCTGCCTTCTTCCCCCCTTCCTTCCTTTCCTCTTTCCTTCTCCCCCATCTTCCTTCATCATTCCCTTTCTCTCTCTTTCTCTCTCTGTCTCTCTCTTTCTCTCTCTCTCTCTGTCTCTCTCTCTCTTTCTCTCCCATCCTTCCTTCCTTCCTTCCACTGCGGGATTTCCCTGATTTTATTTTAAAAAATGGGAATACAGAGAAGGAGGAGAAAAGGATTCTCTGTGTGCAGGGGCGGTCTAAGGTAATTTTATATGGTAAGCGAACAAAATTTTGGCGCCTCCCAACATTTTTTTACCCCCATGTAAAAGAAATATACAATTATAATATCACAATACCATTAGCAGTATTATATTGTATCAATGTATATACAATATATTATAGTACATACTCATACTATATTATATCATAATTATATTATACTACATTACAATATAATTATATTATAATATATTGACATTATAATATAATATAACATTCTATTATATTATTATAATAAAAATTATTATAAAATTATTTATTTAAATAAAATTATCCTCTACTAAATATTTTCATGACTCCTATTACTCAAATAACCCAAAATAAAGTAAAATAAATTATTATATATTACTATCTGCCTTCGCAGTTGCGCCTGTCTCTCCTTGATGCTCCCGGCCGGCGCACGTGTGCGGGGAGGTGGGCAGGTGTGGTAGGGTTCACACGTGATTGGGCCTGGCAATCAGCGCGTCCTCAGCGCGCGGCGGCTACTTCCGGTGGCAGCTGTCAGGAGGCAATACGTCGCCAATACCCCTTTGGCTCCACTCCCCTCTCCCTTTGCCTCCGCCCCCTTCTTGCCCAATTAGGTCACCGTATTTGGCGGCAGGGTGGAGACAAAGTGAGAGGGGAAGCACTCCCTGCCTGCCCGATGGGGAGTGCTTTGCTTACAGGCTTCTGCACACAGGAGCTACTGGGCATGTGTGGAGGTTTTAACGCATGCGCAGTTGCTCCTGCGCTCACCTTAGCTCCGGAGCAACTGCACCTGCGCGAAAACCTCCGCGCATGCCCAGAAGTGGCGTCGGAGCACACAAGGCCAGGGCCCAAAAGCAGGCAGCCGTGGCACTGCCTGAGGAACATCGGCAGGGCCAGGACGCTGTCTGGCCCCGGCGCCCGGGGGAATTCGCCCCTTCCCAGATGGCGCCACATGTGGCCGCTTCCTTGGCCTACCTGTAGGACCGCCCCTGTCTGTGTGATGGCTCAAACATGGGCAACAATGGAGTCAAAACTGAAGAGGTAAACACGTGTGATGGGGAGAAAGAACTTGAAACAGAACCATTGGAGATTGGAATGTACTATTGCCTTCGCTAGACAGAACGTTCCCCATGCTTCATGTGACAAGGTCACCCATCCTGTATTTGAGCATTTCATTTCCCCTACCTAGGTGTATTCTCTTACATTTAACAAAATTCTTTCTTTTTCAGTTTTGTCCCAAATCTTCAATCTATCAAGACCACTTTAAATTGTGCTTCTTCCCACTGAGTTATTAGCTCCCTCACTCCCAGCATGCCTCCTATTCTGTTATTTAAGTCAGTGTTTCCCAACCTTTTTTGAGCCGCGGCACACTTTTTACATTTGCAAAATCCTGGGGCACACCACCAACCAAAATGACACAAAATGACACTCTAACACAGTAATACATATAGTTAATATGTTTTTAAAATGTATTTATACACTCAGTGTGAAACCTGGGCCTGTTTCGATGAACTCAACATAGATATCCTGGCAGGAATGGCAGGAAGACACAAACTTCCCACACAGAACTCCCATAACCAAGAGAAAATGCTAAAAGAGTTTGGTGAGCATTGACCTTGAGTTTTGGAGTTGTAGTTCACCTATATTCAGAGAGCACTGTGGACTCAAACAATGTTGGATCAGGACCAAACTTGGCATGAATACTCAATATGCCCAAATGTAAACGCAGATGGAGTTCAGGGGAAATAGACCTTGTCATTTGGGAGTTGGAGTTGCTGGGATTTATAGTTCCCCTACAATCAAGGAGCATCCTGAACCCCACCAATGATAGAACTGGGCCAAACTTCCCACACAGAACCCCCAGGAGGCAAGAGGAGGTCTCTACTTGGGGAAAGGGAAGCGGGCCTTCTCAATGCATGGAGAGGGAGAGACCAAGTAAGGAAGGGGGGGGGGGTTTGCAATTTTGTGCCTTTATCGAGGTAGGTTTCTTGGGGTTTTTATACTTCAATACACTAGACTCTCCCCCCCCCCCCCTTCCTGAAGGTTCCAATTTCCCACGGCACACCTGATGATCGCTCACAGCACACTAGTGTGTAGGGCTCCCATATGTCCCTTATTCTAAGGGACGTCCCTTATTTTGGCCCTAAAATTTGTGTCCCTTATTTTCAGGCCCTGTCCCTTATTTTTGACTAGCAGGACAAGACTGGACGGGGTTGACCAGAGGAAGGTGCGCGCTGTGGTTTCCACGGCAATGCCTGCCCGGGGATTCCAACTCGCAGGGCACCCTGCGTCCCCGTTGGAAGGAAGAGGCGATACAGGACTTTTTCAAAGTACAGTAGACTCATTAACCGTTACCCAAGGGGAATGTTAGATCATGTTGATAAAGATAGTTTCTGGTTGCTTGAGAGTTACTCTAAAATAGGCCTAGCTGTGCATCCCAATACTATACAATGCTGTGTATCCCATACTATACTATACCATTAACTATTGACATAATAATAATGAAGATGTACTGTCTTGTAAAATTTGTTTTATTTTAATGTTTAGACAGTGCACGTCTAAAGTCAGCAAAGTCAAGTACTAAATACAGATGGAGAAAATTAGGTAGTTCTAATCATGTTTTTTCTACATGACAAAGCATGCGGAAACATACCGTGTACTGTTAAGAGGGTGTAAGTCAGTTTCTTTTGTGAGTTTCAATCATTATCTTATTCTGTTAATAAAACTATTTCTACCTAATGTTTGAGTTTCAAGATTTTAATGAAGTGTCCCTTATTTTTGTGAAAAATCCCGTAAATGTCCCTTATTTCTTATGTCAAAAAATGGCAACCCTACTAGTGTGCCCTGGCACACTGGTTGGCAAACACTGATTTAAGTTATGTGTAAAGATGTTGAAACACCAGGCCAATGACTGAAACCTGAAGCATTCCCTAGACACTTCTCTCCTGGATGAAGAGCAGCCATTGGTTGACTGCTATCTGGGTTCGGTATGTCAGCTATTTACAGATGTGCTTAGCAATAACACTGTGGGAGGAACTTATTAAAAGCCTTACTATTAGGCCTGGTTAGGTTTTACGGAATGCTCTTATAATCAGAATGAATTCGGATTACATTCACTTTTGAAGCGGTTTTGAAGCGATGTAAGCAATGTAAGTGAATTTGCCATTTTTGTTTTTGTTTTTATGAGTGACGCCTTCACTGGTAGCGGTCTTGAGCCGCACTCGCCCACCCTATTTACTCTGGACTCTGGTCTCTATTGCCTCTCCTCCCCTTCACGCTCCATGCTTGAACAATTGCATGTGGCAGATTTTCTTTATTATTATCACCGCGTCACTATTTTCAGGATCCTCCCATTGTCAGTTGATTGCTTCATACTTAGACGCTAGGTACAGCTTCACCTCCAGCTTCATCCATTGTATATTACAAATTGAAATCCAGGCCCGGATCAGGCCCTTTTGGCGCCCTAGGCCAAAGGCTCTGCCCCTGCCCCCGGCTCCTCCTCGCCCCGCCTCTGCTCCGCCTCCTTGCTGGCTCCTCCCTGCTCCACCCCTGCCCTGCCCCCGGCTCCTCCCCGCTCCGCCCCAGCCCTGCCCTGCCCCCGGCTCCGCCCTGGCTCCTCCCCACACCCGCCCCACCCCGCCCCCAGCTCCGCCCCTGCCTCCTCGCCGGCTCCTCCCTCCCTCCTAAAGCCAGCCTGAGAAGCGGCCAAAATTGTGGCTTTAGGAGGAAGAGAGGAGCCGTGGGGAGGCCCCGCATCAGCTCCGGGGATGGGGCTTTCCTTCCTCCTCCTTGCACCGATGAGGAAGCAGGGCGGAGCCGGGGGTGGGGGCAGAGCCGAGGGGAGCAGATCAAAGGAGGGGGGCGGCTGTGGATGGCGCTTACGCCACTGTGCACATGCGCCCTTTTTTAAAAAAAATGAATTTTTAAAAACTTTTTGGGGGGGTCCGGACCTGCTGCCCAAAGGTGCCGCCCTAGGCCATGGCCTAGGGTGGCCTTATGGGTAATCTGGGCCTGTTGAAATCCCCGCGCTGCTATTTGAAGTTTCCTTAGACCGGCGAACTACTGCTTTGGACTGGGACGTCTCATACTCCAGGTTAGCCGCTGTTGTTACTCCTGGGATTTTCTGCTACAGATAGCCGTGCCGCGATCATTTGCCTCCTTTTGTTGGACACGGAGCCCCTACAATAGTGTTGTCTTATCTGGGAGCACACCAGGACTTGACTTTTCATCTCTTGTGTTTATTATCCCTTGTGGTTCTTATTGGCGACGACGAATATGTTTTTCTCTACACCACTGATTCTCAAAGTGAGCGGTACCACCCCCTGGTGGGCGGTGAGGCGATCCAAGGGGGTGGTGGGAGGCTCAGGGGAATTTGGGGGGCAGTGAACCCCTTTAAGGGAGTGGTGAACGATTTAGGAGGGGTCACGCGGCCCACTTCTTTGGCTCACGACAGTTCTAAATCAGAGGGAAGGCATCCATTTCTAAACTGGGTTAAACATGCGTGTCCACCATTAACGTAGCCATTCCAAAATTTCGGAATTAATTTGTAAAAATTCAAAAAAAAAATTCAAAAGAATTCAGAAGTCAACCAAATTCAAAGCGCCAGCAACCCCTACATCCAAAACGAGTTTTGAACCATTTTTTTTCTTGATCAACCAGGCCTAGTTACTATGGTCAAGATATATGATCCAGAGTGTTCCCAGTGTTATAAAGTATTTGTATGCATTTCACTTTGGAGATTTTCTTCCTTCTTCCTATTACATTCATGTCACCTTTAAATGTCAGGTCATTTAAAAGTATTTGTACATTCATCCTTGTTTCTCTCGATACCATTCACTTTTTTCCACATTGGAAGATAGCTCATCCATTTAAAACACTGATTCTCAAAGTGAGCAGTACCACCCCCTAGTGGGCAGTGAGGCGATCCAAGGGGGCGGTGGGAGGCTCAGGGGAATTTGGGGGGCAGTATACCCCTTTTAAGGGGTCGGTGAACGATTCGGGGTTCTGTGTGCCAAGTTTGGCTCGATTCCATTGTTGGTGGAGTTCAAAATGCTCTTTGAATGTAGGTGAACTATAAATCCCAGCAACCACAACTCCCAAATGAGAAGGGCTATTTTCTCAAAACTCCACCAGTGTTCAAATTTGGGCATATTGAGTATTTGTGCCAAATTTCATGCAAATCCATAGTTGTTTGGGTTCATAGTGCTCTCCAAATGTAGGTGAACTACAGCTCCCCTAAATCACTGCCAATTACTTCCAAACCTCTCCAGTATTTTCTGTTGGTCATGTGGGTTCTCTGTGCCAAGTTTGGTCCAGTTCTGTAATTTGTGGGGGTCTCAGTGGTCTGTGGAAGTCAGAGCTGAATCGATTGAAAGTACTGCAAATCCCATCATCCGTTGTCCATACTCCCCCCAAACATATTGTTTTGTGATCAATCCCTATGCTTCAATTATGTTCAATTTGTAACAATGAAAATACATCCTGCACATTAGATATTTGCATTACGATTCGTAAGAGTAGCAAAATTATTTATGAAGTAGCAACGAAAATATGGCTGGGGGTCATCACAACACGAGGAACCTTATTTAGGGGTCACGGCATTAGAAAGGTTGAGAACCACTGCATCAATACATATATCTTTCTGTTTAATTGCTATTAAATTAAAAAAAATAATTTCTAGGGGGTGAGTAAAAAAATTTCTGGAAAGGGGGCGGTAGGCCAAAAAGGTTTGGGAGCCACTAATTTAAAACAACAACCAGGCATCAGGATTCCCTTTTATTTCAACCTTTTTGATCATAAGATATCACACAATATTTCCCTAATGTATTGAAATCAGCTTTCTTCGAATCCAGAGCACATACCTGTATGCATTTGACTTCCTCTCTCCTCCGCATGACAAAATAGACACACCCAGACATTATTTCCACTCAGTTGGCATATTCTTTTCCTCTGGTTAGGATTGAATCCAAAACAGATTATATCTTTGTCGCCTCTTCCAAATAAACTCTCCCTGCACTCAACAAAAACATGAAGTTGGTGAACCCATGCATGGGCCATTAGAGCTGGAATTATCTCATTAGAGCAGTGTTTCACAACCAGTGTGCCGGGGCACACTAGTGTGCCGTGAGCAATCATCAGGTGTGCCGTGGGAAATTGGAACCTCCCGGGGGGGGGGGGTCTATTGTGTTGAAGTATAAAAACCCTAAAAAACCTACCTTGATAAAGGAACACTACTTGGTCTCTCCCTCTCCATGCATTGGGAAGGCCCGCCTCCCTTTCCCCAAGTTGAGACCTCCTCTTGCCTCCTGGGGGTTCTGTGTGGGAAGTTTGGCCCAGTTCTATCATTGGTGGGGTTCAGAATGCTCTTTGATTGTAGGGGAACTATAAATCCCAGCAACTACAACTCCCAAATGTCAAGGTCTATTTCCCCTGAACTCTATCTGCGCTCATATTTGGGCATATTGAGTATTCATGCCAAGTTTGGTCCTGATCCAACATTGTTTGAGTCCACAGTGCTCTCTGGATATAGGTGAACTACAACTCCAATACTCAAGGTCAATGCCCACCAAACTCTTATAGCATTTTCTCTTGGTTATGGGAGTTCTGTGTGGGAAGTTTGTGTCTTTTTCTGCCATTCCAGGTTTCACACTGAGTGTATAAATACATTTAAAAACCAGGGTGTCATTTTGTGTCATTTTGTTGTGTTCATTTTCAAATGTAAAAACAGGCCCAGGTTTCACACTGAGTGTATAAATACATTTAAAATCATATTAACTAGATGTATGACTGTGTTAGAGTGTCGTTTTGTGTCATTTTGGTTGGCGGTGTGCCCCAGGATTTTGCAAATGTAAAAAGTGTGCCGCGGCTCAAAAAAGGTTGAGAAACACTGTTTTAGTAGATGGCATTTTTCCTTATAGAAAAATCTAGCAAATGGATGACGATACAGGTGAAGTGGAAAACAACCACCTTATGAATACAGACATTGAACCTGAAAAATTTGAAGGACATACATTACCATATCTTACTCACATTCTCTTCGAGCAGTGATGCATTCTCTGTCTAGTTACCAATTTTATCTAATTGCTTAATGCATATGCAGCAACTTCACGCCATACCTTCTCTGGGCCGTGCTCTTTCCCAACCACATGAATAAGTGCTCTGATGTGCTTAGATGCTGCGATCCTACTTCCACCTGTGTAGGTGGAGAATTGACTTATTTACAGTGCTGTAACTGGTTTAGAGTTCGCAAACGGCACTTGCCAAAGGAGCACGAACCTCCATTTCATCTCCTTTGAAAAGGACCATGCCTTTTTTACGGAGCTTGGTTTCGTTGTTCACGTCTGTCACGAGACGTGCAATGTACATTCCTGCATTTTTCGTTGAGCGTTCACTGCTTGCCTATAGCGCAATCACAAAAGTAGACTTTCCTGTGGAAGGCAGAGACCCTATAAAGCTCTGGCTATATCACGTGGGAACCATCTATGCATTTCAATGGGTAAGCATCAAAACACCCTTCCCTTCCTTCTTTCCTCCCTCCCTTGGATGTATTACTGGAATTGTAATATCTGCATCTCACACTTGTGAGAATGGGATTTCATGTTCTTAGGAACGGCTAATAATTGGTAAAAACTAGTAACTATTTCTCTTTGCTGAATTTCAACTGAAAGACAGATTTCCCCATCAGATTATTATTATCATTATTATTATTACTATTATGTTTATTATGTTTGTTTATAGCCTGCTGTTTCTCTCCGCAAGGAAACTGAACAACCAGTATTGTAGCTAAATTACAAGAACTTGTGTGACTAATAGGGGTGGTTGATCCAAGAAAAAAAGTTTCAAAACTCGTTTCGGATCTAATTGTTGCTGTCGTTTTGGATTATATGGACTTCCGGGAAAAAAATCCGATAAATGTCGAAATTGATTTGGAAGTATTTCCGAAATTCGGAAATCTTCAAAAATGGCGTCCGCTTTCAAAAATGGGCAAAATATATCACCAGAAGGGAGAGTCAGCTGTTAGCCATCAGCCAATGAGCAATCAGCAAGAAAATTCAGAAATGACATCCAAAATTTGGAATTCGGAATTTCGGATTTTGGAATTCCTGTTGGGAGGGTTGCTCTCGAAATTGCTAAAAAATTCGGAAATATCCGAAAAACTTCTGAAATTCAAACATATCCGAAATTGAAGAACAGCCCTAGTGACTAACCACTGGTCTAGATAGTGGGATGTTTTATATAATATAATATGATATAATATAGTGTTATATTACATTATAATGTAATGTAATATATTATAATGTCGATATATTGTATTATGTTATAGTATAATAATTGTAATGTAATATATTATTTTATAATCATAATATAATATGATATAATGTTATGTTATATTATAATGTCAATATATTATAATATATAATAATTATAATGTAATGTAGTATAAGATAGTTATGATATATTATAATAAGAGTTTGGTATAATATATTGTATATATATATATATTGATACAATATAATACTACTATTGATATTGTGATATTATAATTGTATATTTGTTTTACATGCAATATTGCTAATGATATTGTGATATAATGTTATAGTGCAATGTGATGTGTAGTACTGATGTTGTGCTATGGCGGTAATGTAACGTAATATATTATAATGTTGATATATTGTATTATGTTATAGTATAATAATTGTAATGTAATGTCATATATTATTTTATAATAATAATATAATATGATATAATGTTATGTTATATTATAATGTCAATATATTATAATATATAATAATTGTAATGTAGTATAAGATAAGATAGTTATAATATATTATAATATGAGTTTGGTAGAATATATTGTGTATATATATATATATTGATACAATATAATACTACTATTGATATTGTGATATTATAATTGTATATTTGTTTTACATGCAATATTGCTAATGATATTGCGATATAATGTTATAGTACAATGTGATGTGTAGTACTGATATTGCGCCATGGCAGTAATGTAGTTTGTTGTATTTACAGTTTGCTGTAAGCCGTTCTGAGTCCCCTTCGGGGTTGAGAAGGGTGGCATACAAATATCGTGAAATAAATAAATACATAAAATACCACCATAGTAAGTGTTTTGAGAAGGAAAAATAGCAATGTGAAGTTGCACATTTGGATACCATTCTATTTAGTTCACACAGTACGTTGTTGATAGTATCTGGTATAAGCAAAGTTGGGCACACTCTCTAAGTGCCCCAGGAGGATTAAGTTCAAGCAACAGCAGGTTTTTAAAAAAATCTTACTGAACCAGTTTGTTGACGTGTGTGTGTGTGTGTGTGTGTGTGTGTGTATGTGTATGCAGAATTTAAAGTATTATTCTCAATATGAAGATGTAATTGATTCTGCTTTTATATATTGGGATTTTAACATCTAAGTAACTTCTGGGTTTCCTTTATTTCATAAAAAAATATATGATTTATAGAATTCCTATCGTAATTGTTGGTTTATATTCTGTCCTTCCAGTGTGGTGTAGTTAGTGTCAACATGGTGTAGTATGGGTGTTGGACTATAATGCTGAAGAACAGGGATTCAGGCATGGAAACCTCCTAGGTAACCTTAAGCAAACTGTGATCTCTCAGCTTTAGAGGGAACAACGACACCCCCCCTCCCAAAAAAAACTCCCAAATCTTGTCAAGAAAACCCTGTGAAGTTCGCCTTAGTGTCACCATAACTTGGTGATGAATTGAAGGCTTCCCATCCCTTGGGAAGGCTGACTTGGCCCCGGTGCTCCACGCTCAGTTTACATCCCATTTAGACTACTGCAACACTCTCTACGTGGGGCTGCCTTTGAAAACTACTCGGAAGCTTCAATTAGTCCAACGGTCGGCAGCCAGGTTGCTAACGGGAGCGGCGTACAGGGAGCAAACCAGTCCTCTGTTGCACCAACTTCACTGGCTGCCGATTATTTATTTATTTATGTTATTTCAATTTATTAGTCGCCCCCTCCGATAGGCTCAGGGCGACTTACATATACTTAAGATAATAAAAACCCAAATAAAACAAAGGACCAATGCTTCCGGGCATAATTTAAATCCCTAAATGGCTCTGGCTCAGTTTAGCTGTCCAAACGTATCTCCTGCTATGAACCATCATGTAGCTTAAGATCTTCAGGAGAGGCCCTGATCTCGATCCCGCCACTCTCACAAATGCGGTTGGTGGGGACGAGAGACAGGGTCTTCTCAGCAGTGGCCCCCCCGTCTGTGGAACTCACTCCCTAAGGACATCAGGTTGGCCACCTCCCTCCTGTCCTTTAGGAGACAACTAAAAACCTGGTTGTGGGCCCAGGTGTTCGACTAAAGGTATTGATCAGTGGACAATGGCAGATGGACTTGAATATTATGACGTAGGGGTGGGCAATTATTTTTTCCAAGGGGCCCCACGAGAGCCAAAAATATTATGGAGGGCTGCACCTAAAGGCAGAACTACATTCTAATCTACATTATTTATTTATTTACTTACTATATTTACTATATATTACACATCATTAATATTAACATATTAATCTACTGTATCAAGAAATATTCATATATTATTAGTATTAATATCATAATTATTATATTATAGTATATATAGACATTATAATATATTGAAATTATAATATAATAAAACATTATATTATATTATTTATTATATTATTATATTATTATATTATTATAATAATATTATTATATTATTATAATAAAATTATTATAAAATAATAATAAAAACCACTAAAATAAAATAAAATAAAATTCAAGAAGACAAGGTGCGAACCAAGATGGAATGGCCCAATGGACCCAGCCCAGAGGATGGCAAAGCAGACCCAGCTGCCGCCGCAGCAGAGGATAGCATAGCAGCAGGCGATCGGAGGCTGCAGGCCTCCGCCCGCTCTCGCCCCCACCGTTCCCCAGCTGATCGCCCTGCTATGGAGTGCCTGCCATCCCTGGAGGCAATCCGGGCCTGGAGGGGGAGCAGTGGGCGAACTGAGACGGCTGATCGCCCTGGCAACCCAAAAGTCTTCCGGGTCGCCAGGGCGATCAGCCGCCGTAGGTCACCGAATGCTCTCGCTGCAGGCATGGATCGCCTACAGAGATGGCAGGCAAGCCAAAGCCACTGCTCCTCCAGCCTGTCTGCCGACACAGGCCCCACAGCGACCGCGATGGGATGGCAGCAGCGGCACCCCTTCCTCTTGGCCCCGCCCTCGACTCCCTTCTCCCCGAGCCGGATAGAATCAGCTGCCGGGCCGTAGGTTGCCCACCCCTGTTATGACGTGGCGATATTGGATTTATTTGGCTGGACTCTGGTTTAGCGGCATGTTAATTTGAATGTTAAGGAATCTTATTGATGATTTTATAATGTTTTTAATTGAGCCAATTGTTTTAATTGTATGCATATGTGGATAGCATCATTGATGCATATGTGAAGCCGCCCTGTGTCTCCTCGTGGGAGAAGGGCGGGATAGAAATGAAGATAAGAAATAAATAAATAAATAATAAAGGCACATAGCAATAACAAGTATCCTCAGAATGGATAATGTGGCTTAAATTATAGTGATGCCCAATGATATACATTTGTATTCATTGCTGTTTTATGTCTTTGCTTTTTCTGTCATACCTTACCTAGAATGCAACCTCTTTTATCAATGAAGGCAGCATATACACAAAGTCTCCTCTCCGTTGGCGCCCCCTTGTTGTGGGGGAGAGGCTTGCGTGCCCTCATGAAGTTGTGAGCTATACTGGCGGTGGCATAATAGCCACCAGTAGTGCCTCCCATGTCAGACAGGTCACAACCGAAGGGTCTGACAAAGAGCGTAAACGACCAGGATGGGCTCTCTAGCCTTTTGGCAACCATCCTAAGAGAAGGAAACCTCTGATTTCAAACCCAGGCAGATGGTACTCGTCTAACCCTGTAAGGCAGGGGTGGGCAACCTACGGCCCCGGGCTCCGGATTTGGCCCGGCAGCTGATTCTGTCCGGCCCGGGAGGAGGGCGTTGTGAGCGGGGCCAAGAGGAAGGGGTGCCGCTGCCGCCATTCCATCGTGGGCTCTGTGGGGCCTGTGTTGGCAGACAGGCCAGAGGAGCGGCGGCTTTGGAGTGCCTGCCATCCCTGGAGGCGATCCGGGCCTGCAGCAGGAGCACTTGGCGACCTGCGGGGGCTGATTGCCGTGGCGACCCGGAAGACATGATCGTAAATATAGTAAATGCCTTATAATTTGACTGATGCCTGCTATAATTTGCCATCCTGCTGCGTCTTGTCCCCTGTACTATTGGTGCTCTGTTGGGCCTTTATTGGGGGAGTGGGGTAAATCGGTTTTATAATGCTGTTTTATGTGTTTTATCTGTGTGTTTTATCTGGTTTTATTGCTGTAAATCGCTCTGGGCTCCGGAGAGAGCGGTCTACTAAATCGAATTAATAAAATAAATAAATAAATAAATAATGTAGATTAGAATGTCGTTCAGCCTTTAGGGGCGGCCCTCCATAATATTTTTTGGCTCTCGTGTGGCCCCTTGGAAAAAATAATTGCCCACCCCTGCTGTAAGGTCAACCATCTAGAGAAGGAATCTCAAATCAAACCTACGACCCGAGGACCTCGCTGCCACCGTCCTAAGCTTGCTAGGCCCTGGCAGATGAACCTTTGGTTTAAAGGGTGAGGCCAGTTCAGTGCATGCTGCGCTCCATGAGAAAAACCCATTGCACAGGCTCGAAGGACACATCCAACTTCATCAACGCGCTTGTAAAAAGCATGGGATGAGTCCTTCCTAAGAATCTTCGTTCGTGAAGTAATGCCAGAGAGAAGTTTTTTTTAAAAAAAATTATTTTTGTTGTTTTATCATTATCAACACAATATTATACAATGTCTATTTACATCAGATTCATGTTATTCATTTCTAGGTACAATACTTCAATCTTTAGCATCTGCCATTATGTTTTCCTTATACATGTTTGTATCCCTCACCGCTGTGCCCCCCTCCCCCCTCCCCAAGCCATTGCTTTTACATATCATTCGTCCAAAATTTCATTTCTTCTTGTGGAGGGAACCTTCCTTCTTCCTTTCCTAATCCTTTCCAATAAATTTTCTGCATACCTCATTAATATCACTTTGTTTCCATATACCTCTTTTTACTTTTAATATACATGTTAACTTGTCATTTATATCCAGTTTCCATACTTCCTTGTACCATTCCTCTATTTGTATATTTATTTCTTTTTTCCAATTCCTTGCTATAAGCAGTCTTGCTGTTGTTAATAGGTTTGTTATCGCATCTTTATCCTTTTTCCCCAATTGTATACTATTATATAATGATAATAAAGCTATACTAGGACTTCTTTCTATTTTAATATTCATTATATCTTCTATTTCTTTAAATACTTTCGCCCAAAATTTGCTTACATATTTACATTGCCACCACATATGTATGTATGTATGTTCCTGTTTCTTGGCATCCTCTCCAACAGTTTTTCGAGTAGTTTTTATTTATATTTGCCATTCTTACTGGTGTAAGGTACCATTTCCATATCAATTTATAATAATTTTCTTTAATCCTTATTGATAAATTTTTAAGATGTCTTTGTCTCCACAATTGTTGCCACTCTGTTTCCTTTATTTTTATCCCAAAGTCTTCTTCCCAGACCTCCTTAAGGGTGTTATTTTTTGTTTTTCCTTCCTTTATTTCAATTATTATCTTATATATTTTACTAGTTATTCCTTTCAAGTTTTCGTGCTCTTCTACATCCCTCCCATTTTGTATTATTTGTTCAAATTGGTTAACCTTACTTCCTTTTTTTATTGTTTTTAAGCCAATTTTTAAACCATTATTCTAATTGTATACAATGGAACCATGTCAATTTTATTTCTCTAAATTCTTCCATAATCATTTCCTTCTTCATGCCAGAGAGAAGTTGATCCATCTGTCGGGGGTGCTTTGGCCATCTGTCAGGAGTGCTTTGAATGCAATTTTCCTGCTTCTTAGCAGGGGGTTGGACTGGATGGCCCATGAGGTCTCTTCCAACCAGGGCTGGACCTAGGTAATTTTAAATGGTAAGCGAACAGTATTTTGGCATCCCCCCAACCAATCACTATATATATATATATATATATATATATATATATATATATAGATATATATATACACACACACACACACACATATATATATATATATACAGTATATATACTGTGTGTGTGTGTGTGTGTGTGTGTGTGCATAGACAAATTTTGGCCCTCCAGGTATTTTGGACTTCCTACTGGCTGTTTGAAATTGTGGGAGTTGAAGTCCAAAACACATGGAGGGCTGAAGTTGGCCCATGCCATCCATATATATATATATATATATATATATATATATATATATATATTCCTTCTCACCATTTTCCCTGCTCTATTCCTATTCTCTTTAAGTGTGTGTGTGTGTGTGTGTGTATCTATATCTATTCCCCTTCCTTCCTTCTCAGCCCTATACCCCAGAATATCAAGGCAGAAAATCCCCCATTATCTGAGTGTGGACTCAGATATTCAAAGCAGATATTGTGGGATAGAGGGCTGTGTGGAAGGGCCCTCACCCTTTTCCCTCCCCTCTTCCTATTCTTTGTGTGGGTCTGTACATTCCCCATCCTTCCTTCCTCCTCACCCTTTTCCTTGCCCCCTTCCTATTCTCTTTCCCCTTCTTACCTTCCCCTTCCTCTCTTCTCACCCTTTTCCCTCCCCTCTTCCTATTCTCTTTTTGTGTGTATGCATATATATGTATGTATCAGGTCTAGGCTAATTTCGGGAGCAAGGGCCTAGGGGTTGGGCTGGGTGCCCTCTGACTGGCAGGCTCGTCTGGCTGCTCAGTCCTGCTCCCAGGTAAGGGAGCCCATGTGGCCTCCTCCCTCGCCCCACGTGCACCAGCGGCAGCAGCGGCAACAGAGGAAGAAGACACGCGGGGAGCAAGGGAGACTAGGGTTCCCATATGTCCCTTATTCGAAGGCAGTGTTTCCCAACCTTTTTTGAGCCGCAGCACACTTTTAACATTAAAAAAATCCGGGGGCACACCACCAACCAAAATGACACAAAATGGCATTCTAACACAGTAAAGAATGGCTGGGGGTTGGTGGCCTGCTGGGAGCAGCTGCTGGGAGTGCCAAAACCGGGGAGGGGGCAGAGCAAGGCTGTGCCACGCCCCGCCCCGCCCCCTACCCCTGGCTTCACCTCTCCCAACAACTGCTCCAGCCTTGAGGGGGCAGTAACAAGCCAGCGGTGCCAGAGCCAGCACAATGCTGGCTTGGCACTGTCCCCTCAAGGCTGGAGCAGCTGCTGGGAGTGCCGAAGCCGGGGGAGGGGGCAGAGCCAGGCCGCGCCATGCCCCGCCCCCTCCCCCCAGCTTCAGCTCTCCTACAGGCCGTGCCATGCCCCGCCCCCTCCCCCAGCTTCAGCTCTCCTACAGAGGAGGAGCATGAGCAGTGGACGGGCTTCAGTGGGCTGGGCTCCTCCTCCAGGCGGCTTCAGCGAGCGAGGGACGAGAATTATGGTGGGAGTCATGGCAGATTGGAGGCTGGCTGGGGAAATGGCCGAAGGAGGCGGCGCCCCGGTCCCTTATTCTTTTTCTTCGCCACTGCCCGGCCCTTTCTCCTCCCCCAAGCAGCAGGAGTTCGGCAGGAGGGGGGAGGAAAGGGGGCAGAGAGCTCTTCTCGCGGCACAGCAGGAGGTCCGTCACGGCACACTAGTGTGCCACGGCACACTGGTTGAGAAAGACTGTTCTAAGGGACATCCCTTATATTGGCCCTAAAATTTGTGTCCCTTATTTTCAGGCCCTGTCCCTTATTTTTGACTAGCAGGACAGGACTGGGCGGGGTTGACCAGAGGAAGGTGCGTGCTGCGGTTTCCACGGCAATGCAGAAACATACCATGTCCTGTTAAGAGGGTATAAGTCAGTTTTTTGTGAGTTTCAATCATTATCTTATTCTGTTAATAAAACTATTTCTACCTAATGTTTGAGTTTCAAGTTTTTAATGAAGTGTCCCTTATTTTTGTGAAAAATCCCGTAAATGTCCCTTATTTTTTATATCAAAAATGGCAACCCTAAGGGAGACGGGCAAGGCGGGCGCCTCTGCCTTCTTCTCTCTCGCCCTGCGCAAGGCATCCTCGGCAGGGGCGGGGGGGTGGAAGGCATGCGCCGGGTGAGGGATGAGACGCACGCAGGGCGCAGGGCGAGGCAGGGAGAAGGGAAAGGCGCTCGCCTCTGCCTCCTCCTCTCTCGCCCTGCGCAAGGCATCCTCGGCAGGGGCGGGGGGGTGGAAGGCATGCGCAGGGTGAGGGATGAGACGCACGCAGGGCTCAGGGCGAGGCAGGGAGAAGGGAAAGGCGCTCGCCTCTGCCTCCTCCTCTCTCGCCCTGCGCGACCCTTCCTCCCACTCTGCCGGCACCCCTGGGGGCGTGGCGCCCGGCCTTGAATGCGCCCTTTGGCCACATGGCGCCCTGAGGCGGCCGCTTAATTTGTCTCCACTAAGATCCGCCCTTGCTTCCAACTCTAGGATTCTATGAACTGTAAAGCCTTGGTAGGCTTCCTTCACTCCACTTCTATCCAGTACTGCTTCCAGATGCTTCAGTAGCAGGAGGAATGACTCAGAGTAACCTCATCTGTAAACAGCAACTGCCATTATTCACTTTTTGTAACTTAGGACAGAATGGTTGCAATGTGCTCTTTCACATACGATTCATATATAATATCTTGAAAATTTTAATGGGTGTAAAATGTTTGATTCTTACAGTTGTTTCAATTTGGTTCTTTCATTTCATAATAGGACATTAATCCCACTCCTCTGGCAAACAGCTCCTGAGAGCACTTTATGTACAAGCAGTGAAAGATAGCCCCTGTTTGTGGGTTTACTCACTAACGAAACAGAGCATCAAGGAAAATGGATAGGAGAAAAGAAAAGAGGGGGAAGGCAAAGCATAGCTCAGTGTTTCCCAACCTTTTTTGAGCCGCGGCACACTTTTTACATTTGCAAAATCCTGGGGCACACCACCAACCAAAATGACACAAAATGACACTCTAACACAGTGATACATATCGTTAATATGTTTTAAAAATGTGATTATATACTCAGTGTGAAACCTGGGCCTGTTTTGATGAGCACAACATAGATATCCTGGTAGGAATGCCAGAAAGACACAAACTTCCCACACAGAACTCCCAGAACCAAGAGAAAATGCTATAAGAGTTTGGTGGGCATTGACCTTGAGTTTTGGAGTTGTAGTTCACCTATATCCAGAGAGCACTGTGGACTCAAACAATGTTGGATCAGGACCGAACTTGGCATGAATACTCAATATGCCCATATATAAACGCAGATGGAGATCAGGGGAAAAAGACCTTGACATTTGGGAGTTGTGGTTGCTGGGATTTATAGTTCCCCTACAATCAAAGAGCATTCTGAACCCCACCAATGATAGAACTGGGCCAAACTTCCCACACAGAAAACCCAGGAGGCAAGAGGAGGTCTCTACTTGAGGAAAGGGAGGCGGGCCTTCCCAATGCATGGAGAGGGAGAGACCAAGTAGACAACGGGTGGGGAGGGGGGTGTTTGGTGCCTTTATTGAGGTAGGTTTCTTAGGGTTTTTATACTTCAACACACTAGACTCTCCCCCCTCCCCTCCTGAAGGTTCCAATTTCCCACGGCACACCTGATGATTGCTCATGGCACACTAGTGTGCCCCGGCACACTGGTTGGGAAACACTGTCATAGCTCATTAGATTAAGCAGTTGCATGTCTCTCTACTTCAACCCCCTGGGATGGTTGCCAGGGGTGAAAGTAAGGAGAGGAGTCAGGAGGCCTTTCTGCAGACCCTATGAGGGTTATGGGGCGCATTGCCACAGTGTCATTTGATCTCCATTAATCACTTGCCAATTTTGGTAGGTTCCTTTCTATAAAGCCTTAAATGGCTTGAGGTCTTAGCTTGCCATCCTTTTCTTGAAGTTGAGCAAGTGTACCAAATTCTGTCATCTACTGAACTCTGTGTGTGTGTGTGTGTGTGTGTGTGTGTGTGTGTGTGTGTGTGGCATCTGTAATCTGAATCTGGTATTTTACTTCGCAAACGAAGATTCTTAGGAAACACTCATCCCATGCTTTTTACAAGCACGTTGATGACTAAAAAGGCCAATCTGAGATAGACAAGTCTGGTTGCTGAAAGCACAGCAGAAACACTCCTTGGGTGATGTTGTTTCCAAGTTGCGGTTCTTTCTGCATTGCTGTTTCTCTTCTAGACCCGTTTGGCGTGTCTTCTCGAAAGAGGCTGCAGCATTGTGGATAGAGCATCTCCATGCCTCCCGATGTGAGGCCAGGGTGGACCATTGTTGGTGATCAATCTGGCCGAGTCTGAGATGTTGTTTCAGGGAGTCCTTATATCTCTTTTTTGGGGCGCCTCTCTTGCGTTGACCTGTGGCGAGTTCGCCGTAGAGTAGTTGGGAGGCGGTCCTCCATCCTAGAGACGTGCCCTGCCCAGTGCAGCTGTGTTCTCAATAGCATGGCCTCAATGCTGGTGATCCCTGCTTGCTCAAGGACAGTAACATTCGTCACATAGTCAGTCCAGCGTAAATTTAGGATTGTGCGAAGACAGCTGTTGAAAGCATTCAAGGAGTTGTAGGTGTTGGCAATAGGTGACTCATGTTTCAGACCCATAGAGGAGAATAGACAGCATGATAGCTCTGTACACACTGATTTTGGTGCTTTGCCTCAGGTGCTTGTTGCTCCAGACTCTTTTGTGAAGCCTTCCAAATGCACTCTGTGTCTTTGCTAATCTGTGATCTATCTCTTTATCAATCTTGGCGTCTGAAGAGATGATGCTTCCCAGGTAGGTGAACTGCTGAATGGACTTAAGCACAGATTTACCTTTGCTGACATGGGGATGATGGTGTTCTTCCTGTGGTGCGGGCTGGTAGAGGGCTTCGGCTTTCTTTAGGCTGACTTCCAGCCCAAACAGCTCTGCAGCTGTTGCAAAGCAGGATGTTAGGTGCTGCAGGTATGAGGAGTAGCTCCTTCTTTTTCTTCGAGGCATCAGGTCCATGTACGCAATACTCTTTCCAAAGAGGCTTAATTCTGAAAACCATAAGTCACAAACCGAACACCTAGCGTTTTAAAAAAAAATTGGCTGAGAGCTGTTGGTTGAGAAGTTCTCTGAAGAGAAGCTGATGTTTCGAGATTAGGATTAGGGAGTAGAGCAGTGGTTCTCAACCCATGGGCCCCCAGATGTTTTGACCTTCAACCCCCAGAAATCCTAAGAGCTGGTAAACTATAATTTTCGCCTACCATGTAAAATTACCTTGGGCTGCTTCTGAGCATACCTTCTGCTACATCCCATAGAAGTGGCCATATAGTTGGCCACTTCAACTGATGCATAGTGTGCATATCCAAAGGGTTTTGCATGAGTGTTTAGTGCATGGGTGGGCAACCTACAGCCCGCGGGGCAGATGCGGCCCGGCAGCCAATTCCATCCGGCCCGGGGAGAAGGGTGTTGGGGCGGGGCCAAGAGGAAGGGGTGCCGCTGCTGCCATCCCATCATGGGCTCTGTGGGGCCTGTGTCAGCAGACGGGCCAAAGGAGTGGCGGCTTTGGAGTGCCTGCCATCCCAGGAGGCGATCCGGGCCTGCAGCGGGAGCACTTGGCGACCTACGGGGGCTGATCGCCCTGGCGACCCAAAAGACTTGATTGTCTTCCGGGTCGCCAGGGCGATCAGCCGCCTCAGATTGCCGTCTGGTCCCCCTGCAGGCCCGGATCGCCTACAGGGATGGCAGGCACTCCATAGCAGGGCGATCAGCTGGGGAACGGCTGGGGGCGAGAGCGGGCAAAGGCATGCAGCCTCCAATCGTCTGCTGCTCTGCTCTGCTCTGCTGCGGCGGCTAGGTCCGCTTTGCCATCCTCTGGGCTGGGGCCATTGGGCCATTCCATCTTATTTATTATTTCTACCCCGCTTCTTCTCAACCCCCGAGGGGGGACTCAGAGCGGCCTAACAACGCCAACGATTCGATGCCACATAGTATACATATAATAAAAGCAAAACAAAGGATCTTGGGATCCTTCCTCTCTTGAGGATGTCAGCCTTCATCTTGGTTCGCACCTTGTTTCCTTGAATTTAATTTAATTTAATTTTAGTGGTTTTTATTATTATTTTATAATAATATAATAATATATAATATAATATAATAATGTTATATTATATTATAATTTCAATATATTATAATGTCTATATATATATACTATAATATAATAATTATGATATTAATACTCATAATATATGAATATTTCTTGATATATTAATATGTTGATATTAATGATGTGTAATATATAGTAAGTAAGTAAGTAAATAAATGAATAAATAAATAAAGTAGATTAGAATGTAGTTCAGCCTTTAGGTGCGGCCGACCATAATATTTTTTGGCTCTCGTGTGGCCCCTTGGAAAAAATAATTTCCCACCCCTCGTTTAGTGTCATCTTCCTCATTCAGAAATACAGGGCAAGTAAAGCTAAGTCATGTCAGGGAACAAAGGAGGCTTTTCATAAGTATCCTTGGCAGCTTCAGATTGCTTATGATTTACTGATTTACCTGATTTACTTGAGTCTAATGCATCATTGAGTCTAATGCGAACCTCAATTTTCAAAACCCTGAAACCAAAACAGATATTTGCTGCCAAATATAACGTGTGGGGTGAAAAAGTGCCCTCTTTGTCATTTGGCCATCACAGCTTCTGCCTGCTTAGAACTCAAAGCGTTAGGACACCGAAGCTTCCAGCAACGCAAAAGAAGACCTTGAGATGCATCTATGCTGTAGAATGAATCATTTTAATTGCCTCTGCTGAATGCTATGGAGTTATGGGGGCAGCAGTTTGACAAGATCTTGAGCCTTCTCTGCCAAAGAATGATGATGCCTCATCAAACTACAAATCCCAGGATTGCATAGCATTGAGTCAAGGCAATTAAATTAGAAATGAAGTCCCTCAAAGAGGAGCTCCAGGTGCATCTCCCGAAGCAGCTTGCCCTTTGGCTTGGGCTCAGCACTAAGATGTATGACACGAATCTAATGTACACCCTACGTTCGGAGAGATCTTTTTGCCCAAAAAGGTGTTAGATTCGAGTAAATATGGTATATCCAAAGGACATAGAATAGTCAGTGTAGAAAAGTGCAGGCAGTGCTTCACAAACAAGAGAATAAAAACAGGACCAGTGTAATAAGGGGCTACGTGGGCCTCTGCTGAACATCATAAATACCTCCCTTGAGCAAGGAGTGTTTCCAGAGAGCTTAAAAGAGGCGGTGGTGGCTCCATTGCTGAAAAAGCTGACGTTAGACCCTGCGGTCCCTTCCAACTACCGACCAGTGTCGAATCTTTCGTTCCTGGGAAAGGTACTTGAGAGGGCAGCAATGGAGCAGTTGCAGTCCTTCTTAAATGACACAGCATGGCTAGACCCCTTCCAGTCTGGCTTCCATTCCGGGCATGGGACGGAGACGGTCCTGGTCTCCATCACAGACCAACTCCGCTGCCAGCTCGACCAAGGCAGGTCTGCGCTGCTTGTGTTATTGGACCTCACAGCAACGGAATTTTCATGTTGGCTGGCCAGTGCAGCAGTTATGCAAATCCGCCCTTATTGGCAGCCAATCATGTTGTTCAGAATGTAGAGGCTGGGTGAGTCTTTGGCTGCCCCGGAGGATGCTTGTAAATGTAGTTTTATTTTTACTCGTTGTTTTGGGGACCTTTTAGGTTTGGGGGGGAAGTTTCTTTGCTACAAACGTACCTTGCTTGAGGCCTATTTCTGTTGGCAAGTATTGTGTTTCTGCGTTGTAAGGTTTCTTTGTTTGAGGTATACATCCCATGATGTGAACCCATTTATATAATAGATGACGTGGACCTTGAATTGGGACCAGAAAATAAATGGTAGCCAATGGAGCTTCTTAAACAGGGGGGTTGACCGCTCCCTGTAATTTGCCCCTGTTATTAATTTGTCCGACGAACGTTGGACAAGTTGTAGTTTCCGGGCCATCTTCAAGGGTAGCCCCATGTAGAGTGTATTGTAGTAATCCAATCTAGAGGTAACTAAAGCATAGACCACTGTGGTTAAGTCCACCTTCACAAGGTATGGTCGCAGTTGGCACATATGTTTTAATTGTGCGAAGGCCCTCCCGGCCACTGCCGACACCTGCACATCAAGCATTAGCACTGAGTCCAGGAGGACCCCCAAACGGCAGACCTGTGACTTCAGGGGGAGTGCAACCCCGTCCAGCACATATTGCCACCCAGTGCCCCAGTCAGGTGAGCGACTGACCTAGAGGACCTCTGTCTTGTCAGGATAATTTATTTTATTATTTATTTATTTACTTCATTTCTATTCCGCCCTTCTCACCCTGCAGGGGACTCAGGGCAGATTACAATGTACACATTACATTTAGACACACAAACACACAAGACAGACAGAGGCAATTTTTAACATCTGGCCACCAGGGGGAGCTGTCGCACGCCTTCATTCCTCAGTGGTTTCCTGGAGATTTTTTTATGGCCTCGTAAATCAGTTAAATTTAGCCTCCCCACTAAGTGGTACCTTGACAGATGCAATTGTCTTTTGGGTTGCAAAGGTCGACAACAGGCTACACAATTGGTCGAGAGCCCACCTTGACCCAGGCAGGCCTCGAACTCATGACCTTCTAGTCAGTAGAGATCTCATGCAGCTGACACCCAGCCAGCTGCACCACATTCACTTTGTTCATCCTCATCCAGTCCGACACAGCAGCCAGGCACTGGTCCAATATCCAAGTGGCTTCCTTGGATTCAGGTGGAAAAGAGTAGTGGAGTTGGGTGTCATCTGCATAGAGGTGGCACCGTGCTCCAAAACTCCGGATGACCTCTCCCAGCGGTTTCATGTAGATGTTGGATAGCGTGGGGGCAGAAGAGATCCTTGCAGGACCCCACATGTCAATAGCAAGGGGTCCGAGCAGACTTCCCCCAGCTTCACTGACCGGGAAGGGCCCTCCAGGAAGGACTGAATCCACAGTTAAACCGTGCATTATTAATGCATTCAAAAGCCTTCTGTTTTGCTGTTTTGGAAGGAGCTGAAACTTTTGAGAGTTTGGGTGGGGGGAAAGATATATTCAAAAGAGGTTTGCCATTGCCTTCATCTGAGGCTGAGAAAATGTGACTTACCCAAGGATGATTTCCATGCTTGAAGTAGGATTTGAACGTCAGTTCACCAACATCCTCGTCCAGCACACAAACCACTGTAGCATGCTGGCTCTCAACACTGGAAAGAAGTGATTTTCACAGTGCCTTATTCTAATTTTCTGATCTACCACTCTTTTTCTCCCTCGCTGTAAAACAGGGGAAGATATTTGAGAAATTAAGGATCTGCACCCAACTTCAGTTCATCAGATTCCTGTTGAATTCAGTGCCAGTCGGAAAGGAGTCCAAGCTCTTCATTGAGGATTCAAGGTTTGAGCATGTGCCAATAAGGGTTTACCATCCAAAAACTCCTTCTAGTGAGCTAAGAAGAGGACTGCTCTACATGCATGGTGGATGTGCAGTGCTTGGAAGCAAAAGTAAGATATATCATGGAAATGTAACATTGCCTTTTAAAATAAAATGTGATTATTAGGCATGAGAAAAAAGTTATGCAAATGATTCGTTTCGTAAGAAATTCGTAAGAAATGCTACTTTCGAGTATTTCCGCACCTGGAACGCCAACCAGGAAGTGGACTTTCTTTTCGAACTTCGGGGGCCAGGATTTTCTTAAGTGTCGTTATTAGGTCGTGGGGGGGCACCTCCTTCTCTCTCACCACCCTCCCGCCTCCCTTGCCAATAAGTATTATGGCAAGGCAAGCCCTAAACTCGCTCCTTCTTTCGGCTGGAAGCCCAGAAAAATGTAAACAGAGAGGTTTACTCAGAAGTAAATCTGCAAGGAGGGCACTTTGGATGAAGGGCCCTCCTTTGTGGATTTACTCTGAGTAAACCTCTCTGTTTACATTTTTCCAGGCTTCCCTGCCTCTCCTGCCTGCCAGGATCTAAAGCATCAAAGAGTATTGGGGTGAGAAACCAACCTAATGTATAATAGAATGAATGCTACTGTAAGTGCCTAATATTATAAGTAATCCAACTGGTCATACCTACATTCCATGCACATGCAATAATACAGCAGTAATAACAATAACAAAGGTAAAATTCAAACCGAAGTATTCTGACTGGTCCCTGCCTCATGCGGTGCAAAGCGGGCTCTTCTCTTATTAGCCCGGAAATTAGCCCCGGGAAAAGCCAGCGTTTGCTGCTTGGGAGCACACACATACATATTCTTGGGGGAATTTGCTGCAGAATCCCAGGCTCATAGAGAAGATTCTGCAGCAAATCCCCCCTCCAAAGAATATGTATGTGTGTGCACCCAAGCAGAAAAACGCTGGCTTTCCCGGGCTCAGAAAGAGCCCGTTTGCACCGCATGAGGCAGGAGCAGTCAGAATACTTCGGTTTGAATTTTACCTCTTCTTAAACCCATTGTTATTACTGCTGTATTATTGCATGTGCATGGAATGTAGGTATATGACCAGCCTGGGCAAACTTGGGCCCTCGCTCCCTCAGGATCGGGGTGAGAGAGAGGCAGTGAGGAGCCAGGGGGCTCCTCCTCCTTTTTTTGCTGCTTCCAAGAATAGAATACCCCCTTCCTCCCTCCCTCCTTCCCTTCCTATTTGGAGAGTCCCATCTAGAATTCAGTGTGATTTATTCAAGTTTTGGCCTACAACTCCCAGAAATCCCAGCCAATTTACCAGCTGTTAGGATTTCTGGGAGTTGTAGGCCAAAACCATCTGAATGCGCATGCGCTGGCATACGAACGACTAACGAATTTCGTTAGTAATTAAGTTACATTTTAGAAATTCTTGGAAAATTTTTTGTAAGTCTTCCTATTATTAATAAAAACAATCCCCCCCCCCCCATTAGATTTTCGATTTCCTATTTTTGGGTTCTAAACCATGGCTAGTGATTATGCCTGGGAATCCGAAATGAGACTTCCAAGATTTTCAAGAATTAAGAGTATCCAAAGCAAAGAACTTACACCAGGGCTGCCCAGGAAGTCGATCGCGATCGACTGGTCGATCCTGGGACCGAAGGAGGTCGATCCCAGCTGAATGGGGTGCTTCTCAGAGGGGGCGGAGCCATGCCACACCAAGCCCTGTCCCCTCCCTGGCTTCAGCGCTACCACAGCTTCTCCAGGCTTGAGGAGGGTAGTGCCAAGCCAGTAGTGGCTATCTATGCCACCACTGGCTTGGCATTACCCTCTTCTAGCCTGGAGAAGCTGTGGTAGCGCTAAAGCCAGAGGGGGGAGGGGGCGGAGCCATGCCGCACCAAGCCCTGCCCCCCTCCCCGACTTCAGCGCTACCACAGCTTCTCCAGGCTTGAGGAAGGTAGTGCCAAGCCAGTAGTGGCTATCTATGCCACCACTGGCTTGGCATTACCCTCCTCTAGCCTGGAGAAGCTGTGGTAGTGCTAAAGTCAGAGGGAGGAGGGGGCGGAGCCAGGCCCCGCCTAGCCCCGTTCCCTCCCCAGCTACAGCTCTACCACAGCTTCTACAGGTTTGAGGAGGGTAGTGCCAAGCCAGTGGTGGCATAGCTAGTACATATGCAAGCAAACATTCAATGCCATAGACATACAACATATATAGACAGACACCAGAGGCTATATTTAACATTCCAGATTCTGGCCACCAGGGGGAGCTGTTGCATTTCTTCATTCTTTGCGTACTTCCTGGAGATTTTATGGCCTCATAAATCAGTTAAATTAGCCTACCCACAAAGTGGTACCTAAATTTCTGACTTGACAGATGCAACTGTCTTTCGGGTTGCAAAGGTTGAAAACAAGCTACACAATTAGGTCGAGAGCTCACCCCGACCCGGGCAGGCTTCGAACGCATGACCTTCTGGTCAGTAGAGATCTTATGCAGCTGATTCCCAGCTATCTGCGCCACATTCCCGGTGCAAATTGTTGGCAATTCCGTAATTCCGTAACTTGCTAATTCATATTACATGAAAGATCATGCATGGTTCCAGTCCAGGTTGCAGAATCAGCCATTGATCTTCACTCGCCCCAAACATCTCCAGCTTTCCTCTTCCTTTCATTGTTCTAAATACAAAAATGGGAAATGCTCCCTTTTCCATCATTTCAGGGGGATTTGTGATGCAAAACGATGCTCTAGATGCCATTTAAATCTTAGTGTTATTATAAATGTTGCATTAAGGATGTGGCCCTGAAAAACTGTACTGGGCAACAGTGCTCCCTCGTCTCGTGTTGTGAAATGAGCAGCTCCTAAATACATCTATATATATATATAAAATCCTCCATGTCATGTTTCCTGGCTCCAAAACAAAGAAACCACACAAGGCAGAAACACAAAAACAGTCCACATACACCCAAAACCCTATGAGGTATGCTTACCAAAACACCCCACCCACCCCAAAAAGAGCCAACGGCCACAAATCCAAAAAAACATTATGGACTACAACTCCCATGATCCCCCACACCACCTCCCTCTGGCAGTTTACAGCATCAGAATGTTAGTGGAGCTGACCAATTAGAGGCATTATGCAAATACTCCCACAGTTAGAATGTAGGCTGGGAGCCCACCCCCCTGGCAGTTTAGAGAGTCGGAATGTTGGTGGTGGTAGGGAAAGGTAGGGAAAGGAATGGAGGGACTGAGACAAGGGGAGCAAGGACTGATACAGAAAGGGGAGGAATGGCACGAAGGAGGGAAAGGAAAGAAGGAAGGAACTAGGGGAGAAGAAAGGAAAGGAAGGATAGAAGGAAGAATGGATGGAAGGAAGGAGGGAAGAAGAAAGGAAGGGAAGGATAGAAGGAAGAATGGATGGAAGGAAGGAGGGAAGAAGAAAGGAAGGGAAGGATAGAAGGAAGAATGGAAGGAAGGAAGGAGGGGAGAAGAAAGGAAAGGAAGGAAGGAAGGATAGAAGGAAGAATGGATGGAAGGAGGGAAGAAGAAAGGAAGGGAAGGATAGAAGGAAGAATGGATGGAAGGAAGGAAGGGAGAAGAAAGGAAGGGAAGGATAGAAGGAAGAATGGATGGAAGGAAGGAGGGAGAAGAAAGGAAGGGAAGGATAGAAGGAAGAATGGATGGAAGGAAGGAGGGGAGAAGAAAGGAAGGGAAGGATAGAAGGAAGAATGGATGGAAGGAAGGAGGGAAGAAGAAAGGAAGGGAAGGATAGAAGGAAGAATGGATGGAAGGAAGGGGAGAAGAAAGGAAGGGAAGGATAGAAGGAAGAATGGATGGAAGGAAGGAGGGGAGAAGAAAGGAAGGGAAGGATAGAAGGAAGAATGGATGGAAGGAAGGAGGGGAGAAAAAAAGGGGGAAGGATAGAAGGAAGAATGGATGGAAGGAAGGAGGGGAGAAAAAAAGGAAAGGAAGGATAGAAGGGAGAATGGATGGAAGGAAGGAGGAGGAAGAAGAAAGGAAGGGAAGGATAGAAGGAAGAATGGATGGAAGGAAGGAGGGAAGAAGAAAGGAAGGGAAGGATAGAAGGAAGAATGGATGGAAGGAAGGAGGGAAGAAGAAAGGAAGGGAAGGATAGAAGGAAGAATGGATGGAAGGAAGGAGGGGAAGAAGAAAGGAAGGGAAGGATAGAAGGAAGAATGGATGGAATGGAAGGAAGGGAGAAGAAAGGAAGGGAAGGATAGAAGGAAGAATGGATGGAAGGAAGGAGGGGAGAAGAAAGGAAGGGAAGGATAGAAGGAAGAAAAAAAGGAAGGGAAGGATAGAAGGAAGAATGGATGGAAGGAAGGAGGGGAGAAGAAAGGAAGGAAAGATGAAGGATAGCAGGAAGGAGGGGAGGGGAAAGGAAGGAAAGGATAGAAGGATGGAGTGAAGGAAGGAAGGAAAGAGGGGAGAAGAAAGGAACACAGAAACACATACACACACACATATATACATGCACAGAAATATACAAATATACACATACACACATACATAAACACACCTGTACTTACACACATCAACACATATACACGCACATATATATACAAACACACATATACATAACTACACACACAGTCCCCAATTTTAAAAAAATCCCACAGCAACGCGTGGCCGGGTCAGCTAGTTATTTAATAAAAACTCAGATGCATAATCTTTATTGTTGTGAAACTCAATAATAATATTAGTGGAGCTACAGTGGTGAGGACTGACTTGATTTTTAATCATTTTTGTCCTTTGATATTTTTCCTCCTAGGAACCTACGAACTTCTATGCCGCTACCTTGCGAGAGAAAGTGATTCAGTAGTTGTGTTTTTAGAGTAAGTGGTTTTTATAATGGTAGAGGCTTTTTGCTGTATGTTTTTGTTACTATTTTGATATTGCATATTTCATATTTATTTATTTATTTACTTCACTTGTATACCACTTTTCTCCCTCCAGCGAAGGACTCAAAGCGGTTTCCAACATAATTATGGCAAAATTTAGTGCCTGAACTAGCACCAAAAGGGGTTGTGTAGCTGTTACCCAATCATGGAGAAAACAAAACACGGTCGACCACAACCTATTGATCCACCGCCTGGCCGTGGCTGGAGTGAGGGGGACAGCCCTTAAATGGCTGACCTCCTTCCCCCACCAGCGGTCTCAGCGTGTGAGGAGGGGCGAGGTGGTCTCCGAGGGCTCCCCACTACTCTGTGGGGGGGTCCCCAGGGGCCATTCTCTCCCCCTGTTATTTAACATCTACATGCAGCCGCTTGCACAGCTGGTGTGGAGTTATGGGCTGGAGTGTCACCAGTACGCTGACGACACCCAGCTCATTCTGAGGATGGAGGGCAGGCCGGGTTCTGTCCCCGATAATTTCCAACACTGCCTCGAAGCCGTTACTGGATGGCTGCGAGCCAGTAGGTTGAGGGTGAATCCGCGAAGACGGAGATCTTGTGGCTGGGTCGCCCGGGTGATGTTAATGTCCAGCTTCCGAGCCTGGACGGTGCGGTGTTATGCCCATCGCCTTCCGTAAAGAGCCTGGGGGTCCATTTGGACTCCCAGCTGACCATGGAGGCCCAGGTCTCTGCGGTCAGCAAGATCGCTTTTTCATCTGCGACAGGCAAGGAGGCTGGCCCCCTATCTCTCCCGGAACGATCTGGCCACGGTGATCCAAGCCACAGTCATCTCAAGGCTGGATTACTGCAACGCGCTCTACGTTGGCCTTCCTCTGTCGGTGACCCGGAAGCTCAGGCTAGTGCAGAACACTGCCGCCCGGCTCCTGTCTGGCACGCCAGCTGGCGCCACATAACACCTGTTTTGCAGGATCTGCACTGGCTGCCAATTGAGCACCGGATCACCTTCAAAGTGTTGGTCCTCACCTTTAAGGCCTTACACGGCCTGGGGCCAGCGTATTTGAGGGACCGTCTCACCCCATATTGCCCTCCGAGATCACTTCGGTCTGAGGACTCCAATCTCCTGGAGATACCTTCAGCTAAACTCGCAAGGCTGACTGCTACCCGCCGGAGGGCGTTCTCTGTCATAGCACCTACGCTGTGGAACGCCCTCCCGGCCGGAACTCGGGCTATGAAGGACTTGCTCCCGTTTAGACGGGCCTGTAAAACATACCTGTTTAAGCAGGCCTTTGGTGAGTAAGTCCTGCCCATGCCCCGCCATCTATTCGCTCTTCTGAGGATGATGTGCTGTTCATTGTGTTAACTGTGTTATTAATTACTATACTGCTGTTGTTTTTAATTGTTTTTAACTGCTTATTGCCTGTATTTTACTGTGCCCTTCGGCTCCTGTAAGCCGCCGCGAGCCTCAGGGAGTCGGCGGCATAGAAGCCCGAATAATAAAATAAAAATAAATAAAAATACAAACATGAAAGAATGACAAGTGTACACCGGGAATGTGGCGCAGCTGGCTGAGTGTCAACTGCATAAGATCTCTACTTACCAGAAGGTCATGAGTTCGAGGCCTGCCCGGGTTGGGGTGAGCTCTCAACCAATTTGTGTAGCTCATTGTCGACCTTTGCAACCCGAAAGACAGTTGCACCTGTCAAGAAGGAAATTTAGGTACCACTTTGTGGCGAGGCTAAAATTAACTGATTTCTCGAATGTTAAATTGCCAACTGTGTCTGTATGTATATGTTGTATGTCAATGGCATTGAATGTTTGCCTGTACATGTGCATTGTGATCCGCCCTGAGCCCCCTGCGGGGTGAGAAGGGCGGAATATAAATGACGTAAATAAATAAAAATAAATAATTTTTATACAGCAGTGTCAATAGAACAATCACACAGTTATTGAGCAAAATCACACAGTTATCAAACGATATTCATTTATCTAACAGTATTCAAAAGGCGCACATACTCCAGAAACCACGAAAATAAATTAAAGATTACCAAAATATCAACCCTAGCTCATGGGTTATTAGACATAACCATATATAGCCAGTATAATATGAATATAGCATACGAACTGTGTAGCTCAGTGGTTCCCAAAGTGGGCAGTACCACCCCTGTGGGCGGTGGGGCGATCCAAGGGGGCACTGGGAAGCTCAGGAGAATTTGGGGGGCACTGAACCCCTGTAAGGGGGCGGTGGCATGAGTGGTTCTCAAACTTTTTTGGCCTACCAACCCCTTTCCAGAAAAAAATTTACTCAGAGCCCCCCTAGAAATTTTTTAAATTTAAATTTTAATAGCAATTAAGCACAAAGATTATATGTATTAATGTTTCTACCTTTTTCGTAAAATATAGTAAAGAAAGGTGTAAATTACAAACATTGAATTCCAGAAATAATCACAAAAACAATATGTTTGGGGGAGTATGAGCAACGGATGATGGGATTTGCAGTATCTTCAGCCAATTCAGCTCTGATTTCCACAGACCACTAAGATCCCCATGAATGACAGATCTGGATCAAACGGCAACGCCTGCCCGGGGATCGCTTGTGACTGTGTCCCTGTGAGTTGGAATCCCTGGGCAGGCGGTGCCGTGGAAACAGAGCACACCTCCTTCCTCTTGTCAACCCCACCCACGGCGCAGTCCTGTATATCGGCCTCTTTCTTCCAACGGGGACGTCCTCGCAAGCGTGCGACCCTGCAAGTGGCAAGCCTGGCTCACACCACCGCCCACTTACAGGGGTTTAGCGCCCCCCAAATTCCCTTGAGTCTCCCAGCGTCCCCTTGGATTGCCCCACTAAAGTCAGTGTTTGCGGTCGAGCGACGGGAGGAATATGTGCCAGCGTTTCGATTGGCTGCCACTCCGGGATTGGCCAGCCACCCAACATTCCAACACTCCTAGGTAGCACAGAGAGGAAGGAAAGGACCTGAGGCAGATAGAAATGGCTGGAGTTGACATTAGTCAGTTGACAGTTTTTTCTGTTGGAAATGGAATGTTCAGTACCTTCACCAACATTGCAGCCCCTATACATAGAGGGAAAAGGAAAGGCCTCGGGCAGTCAGCCACTGCGGCCCACAGCAATGACAGACTAGGACCAAAATTTGCCAAACAGGGGTCCAATGGCCCACTTCACAACCTGGTGTGGTTTAGGGCAGGCTGGGCCACGAATGATGGGATTTGCAGTACCTTCACCTCATTCACTTCCCAAACAACACTGTAGCCCCTATACATCACAGGCCAGGCCCAAAATTGACAGCAAGGCTTCCTTAACTTGATTTGCCTGACTAGGCCTCAGCTCATGGGATATTGTTAGGCTTTCTCAACTTGATTTTCCTGACTAGGCCCCCAACAATGACAGAACAAGACCAAACTTGGCACACAGACCCCCCTCCAGGTACACCCTACATCCTAGTGCAGTTTGAGGGAGGATGGATCATGGAGGATGGGAGTTGCAGTACTTTAATTCACTTTCTTAGAGCACTGTGGCCCACACCAATGACGAACTATGGCACCAGTCCCGGATTACCCATAAGGCCATCTGAGGCCATGGCCTCAGGTGGTGGATTTTGGGGGGCGGCATTTCCGGGCCTGAAGGAAGGGGTGAGAGGAAGTCCCGCTGCCCCTAGGGCGATTAATGCGGCTTCCCCCGCCGCCGTCCCGCTCGCGCGGGTGGGCACCACTCCTTCCTTCAGTGAAGGGAGGAGGGGCGCCGGTGCGAGCTGGGCGGCGGCGGGGGAAGCCGCGTGAGTCGCCCTAGGGGCGGGACTTCCAGCGGCGCCTTCTTCTCGCCGGCAGCGGCTCCGCCCCTCCTCCCTTCAGTGAAGGGAGGAGGCAGAACCGGCATGAGGGGAGAAGGTGCCCCTGAAGTCCCGCCCCTAGGGCGACTAACGCGGCTTCTTCTCGCCCGCCCCTCCTCCCTTCACTGAAGGAAGGAGTGGTTTGGGGCGGCGGGGGGGCAATCGCTGGGCAGCGGGACTTCCTCTCACCCCTTGTTTGGGGCAGCGGCAGCGGCGAAAGCCACATGAGTCGCCCTAGAGGCAGGACTTCCGGCGGCGCCTTCTCTTTCTCGCCGGCAGCGGCTCCGCCCCTCCTCCCGTCAGTGGGAAGGGAGGGGCGGAACCGGCGAGAGGGAGAAGGCGCCGCTGGAAGTCCCGTCCCCTGGGCGACTCACGCGGTTTTCGCTGCCGTCGCCCCGCTCGTGTTTGGGGCACGAGCGAGCTGGGCGGGGGAAGCCGCGTGAGGGGCGGGACTTCCAGCGCCACCTTCTCCCCTCACGCCGGTTCCGCCTCCTCCCTTCACGGAAGGGAGGAGGGGCGGAGCTGCTGCCGGCGAGAAAAAGGGGCGCCACCGGAAGTCTTGCCCTAGGGCGACTCACGCGGCTTCCCCTCCGCCGCCCAGCTCGCACCGGCGCCCAATGAAGGGAGGAGGGGCGCCAGTGCGGCGCGGCGGCAGCGGGGGAAGCCGCGTGAGTCGGCCTAGGGCGGGACTTCCGCCGGCGCCTTCTCCTTCTCGCTGTCCCCGCCCCCGCAAGAGGCCCCGCCTTGGGCGGCACAGTCCGCTAATCCAGGCCTGTATGGCACACAATGCCTTCCTGACTGACTGACTGACTGACTGACTTTATTATTTCTGAGTCGCCCTCCACGTTAGTGCTCCGGGCGACTAATTAATAAATTAATTCAACAATTAAAAATATTAAAAATATTAAAAATTAGATTAAAATATTCAGTGGTTAAATGCAAGGGCCAGGCTCGGTATTTGAGTTCCTGGTTCTGCATTAGCCATGGGCTTTCCTAAATAGCCAGGTCTTTAGAGCGGTCAGGAACTGGGGCAGGTCGAGGGAGGCTCTCTGGTCCGGTGGCATCGAGTTCCAGAGAACGGGGCCACAATGGAGAACGATCTCCGTCTCGTGGCCTCCAGGTGGGCCTCTTTCAAGCCCGGGACGCAAAGGAGGTTCTTGTTTGCCGTCGCGGTGTCCTTGAGTAGGCAGGCATCAGCAAGTGGTCCTTTAAGTATGTTGGGCCCCGGCCCCGTAGGGCTTTGAAAGCCAAGGTCAAGGTCTTATGTAAGGCTCTATACTCAACGGGCAGCCAGTGCAGGCGCTGCAGGGATGGTGTAATGTGGCATCTCATCGATGTTCCTGTGAGAAGCCTGGCGGCCGCGTTCTACACAATCTGGATCCTGCGGGTTAGTGACCGCAGACCCACATATAAGGCGTTAGTAATCCAGCCGTGATGTAACCGTGGCATGGATTACTGTAGCTAGCATTCGGGAGGTAGGGCGCCAGTTGTCTAATTAGGCCCTTTTGCTCGTGGAGGCAACCTGGGCCTCCATCGACAATTTGGAGTCCAAATAACCCCAAATAACCCGGGCACCGCCGGGTCCCCAAGCTAATAAATAAATAAATAAATAAATAAATAAATAATGGTCTAGCGAAGGAAATTGTACCATTTTGTCAAGTGATGCAAACTAGTGCTTTTGATTGCCATTTCAGCTTTCGGTTAGCTCCTGAACACCAGCATCCAGCCCAGCTGACAGACTGCATCACTGGAACTCTATATTTTATGAACCATGCAAAAAACTACGGAGTAGATCCTAACCGCATTATCCTCATTGGGGAAAGCAGTGGAGGGACACTTGTTTCAACCGTCTGTCGGGAACTGGTGAAAAGAATGCATGTTCCAAAGGTTCGAGCTCAAATCTTGTTGTACCCATTCCTTCAAATGCTGGACCTGTCCTTGCCAGCGCATCAGCAAAACCAATTTGGCCCTGCTTTGACCATGAGACGGGCTGCAAAGCTTGCTTTCACCTTTCTGGACGAGAAACTGGACGATGTAGAAGACATGTTGAACAATGCCCATATCCCTGCGATGATGAGGACGCAAATCACGAAATGTATTAGCGCAGACCTCATCCCGGCAAAATTTAAAGCCCGTGGATACAAACCCCCACCTCCCGTTCCCTTTTCGAAAGAATTATACGAAAAAGTCCGACTGTACGACAAAACACTGAGCTCGCCGATTCAAGACGTGGATGCCATTATACAACAGCTCCCCGAGACGTACATTTTGACTTGTGAATATGACATATTCCGAGACGACGGGCTGCTGTATAAGAAGCGACTAGAGGACAATGGCGTGCGTGTGACCTGGAACCATCTCGAAGATGGCTTCCACGGAGTCGCATTATTTGTTGACACTGGGATTACTGAATTTGCATGCACGAGATCAGCATTTGCAGACTTACTTGAGTTTATTAAAAAGTTGTAAATGGGCGGAGGTGAGAGTTCTGGATTTTTCAGGTAGTTTCTGCATGTGTCATGAGATTGGGTGCTCTACTTCCCTGATTTTGGAAGCTAAAGGTCAATCCTGGTGAGTACTTGAATCAGGGGCGGTCTAAGGCAGTGTTTCTCAACCAGTGTGCCGTGGCACACTAGTGTGCCGTGAGCGATCATCAGGTGTGCCGCGAGAAAAGCTCTCTGTCCCCCTTCCTTCCCCCCTCCTCCTGCCAAACTCCTGCTGCTTGGGAGAGGAGGAGGAAGGGTCAGGCGCCGCCTCCTTCGGCCGTTTACCCAACCAGCCTCCAATCCACCATGACTCCCGCCCCTTGCTTGTTGAAGCCGCGTGGAGGAGGAGCCCCGCCTACTGAAGCCCATCCACCGCTCATTCTCCTCCTCTGTGAGAGAGCTGAAGCCGGGGGGGGGGGGATGACGCAGCCTGGCTCTGCCCCCTCCCCCCGGCTTCAGCACTCCCACAGCTTCGCCAGCCTTGAGGGGGCAGTGCCAAGCCAGCGGTGGCAGAGCCAGCACAATGATGGCTTGGCACTGCCCCCTCAAGGCTGGCGAAGCTGTGGGAGTGCTGAAGCCAGGAGAGGGGCGGGGCATGAAGCGGCTTGGCTCCGCCCCCCTCACCCAGCTTCAGCGCTCCCACAGCTTTGCCAGCCTTGAGGGGGCAGTGCCAAACCAGCGGTGGCAGAGCCAACACAATGCTGGCTCAAGGCTGGTGAAGCTGTGGGAGAACTGAAGCCAGGGGGAGGGGGCGGGGCGGGGCATGGCCTGGCTCCTCCCCCGGCTCCGGCACTCCCAGCAGCTGCTCCCAGCAGGTCACCATCCCCCAGCCATTCTTTACAGTGTTAGAGTGTCATTTTGTGTCATTTTGGTTGGTGGTGTGCCCCCGGATTTTTTTAATGTTAAAAGTGTGCCACGGCTCAAAAAAGGTTGGGAAACACTGGTCTAAGGTATTTTTAAATGGTAAGCGAACATTATTTTGCCCCCCCCCCCCAAAAAAACATTATTTGGTGCCCTCCTCATTGGGGGCTTCTTCACAAACCAGATTAGTAACCAAGAGGGGGGGGGGGAGAGAGAGAAAGAGCCCTTGTCTGCTTGAGGCAAGTGTGAATATTGCAATCGGCACGTCTACACTGCTGAATGAATGAATGCAGCCTGGCCTTGCTTAACTGCCATGGGGTCCTGGGAGTTGTAGTTTGGAGAGGCACCTGCCATAGCCTAAGGCAGTGTTTCCCAACCAGTGTGCCGGGGCACACTAGTGTGCCGTGAGCGATCATCAGGTGTGCCGTGGGAAATTGGAACCTCCGGGGGGGGAGGGGAGAGTCTAGTGTGTTGAAGTATAAAACCCTAAGAAACCTACCTCGATAAAGGCACAACATTACAAACACCCCCTCCCCACCCGTTGTCTACTTGGTCTCTCCTCTCCATGCATTGGGAAGGCCCGCCTCCCTTTCCTCAAGTAGAGACCTCCTCTTGCCTCCTGGGGGTTCTGTGTGGGAAGTTTGGCCCAGTTCTATCATTGGTGGGGTTCAGAATGCTCTTTGATTGTAGGGGAACTATACATCCTAGCAACTACAACTCCCAAATGTCAAGGTCTATTTCCCCTGAACTCCAAATGCATTCATATTTGGGCATATTGAGTATTCATGCCAAGTTTGGTCCTGATCCAACATTGTTTCAGTCCACAGTGCTCTCTGGATATAAGTGAACTACAACTCCAAAACTCAAGGTCAATGCCCACCAAACTCTTATAGCCTTTTTTTCTTGGTTATGGGAGTTCTGTGTGGGAAGTTTGTGTCTTTTGCCATTCCTGCCAGGATATCCATGTTGAGTACATTGAAACAGGCCCAGGTTTCACACTGAGTGTATAAATACATTTAAAAACATATTAACTATATGTATTTATGTGTTAGAGTGTCATTTTGTGTCATTTTGGTTGGTGGTGTGCCCCAGGATTTTGCAAATGTAAAAAGTGTGCCGCGGCTCAAAAAAGGTTGGGAAACACTGGCCTAAGGACCTTATGGGGGGGGGGGGGAGAACAAACTCCCTGGGACCCCTGAGTCTCGAGAAGGTGAAAAAGGCCCGCCCGCCCCATCCATCCATCCCTCCCTCCCTTTGCTGCTGCTCTTTCAAGAGAGAAGGGGGTCCTGGAGGGAGCCAAGGAAGGGAAAGAAAGAAAGCCAAGGGAAGGGAAGCAAGCCCCGCCTGGCCTCACCTCCTCGCGGGCGCCCTCCGCCGCCTCTGTCTCCTCCTCCTGAGGCACTGAGGTGCTGCTGCCTCTCTCTCTGCTGCTGCTGGCCAGGGCAGCTGCCGAGGCCGGGGGGACATGGCGGAGGCAGAGGCGGCAGCAGCAGCAGCGACTCGGGGCCTCTCGTGTCCATGACTGGCATTATCATGACTAGGAGCGAGGAGCCGCCTTCGCTGCCCTCATGCCGTGGGCCCCGCAGTCTGAGCGGGTGGCTTCGCGCCTTTGCCCGGCTGGTGGCTTCCCACCCGAGGGGCCGCTCTGGTGGAGACGGCCGGTCGCGCGCGCAGCCCAGGGACAGCGAGGGGGCGGTGGTTGTGCGCCCTTATCCAGGGAGAGGGAGGGAGGCCGGACACTGTCTGGCGGGTGGGGGAATGCGCCCTTATCCAGATGGCGCCCCATGCGGCCACTTCCTTGGCCTACCTGTAGGACCACCCCTGACTTGATTGGGCAACTGCCAGTGAAGACTAGATGATGTGAGTGATATTTCAGAAAAAAGTAATTGGTCAAACTACTTCTCAGTATTTATGAAGAAAACCCTATGAAATTCATGGAACCAAGAGTAGTCAACTGGCAATTTGAAGGGTTTTGTTTTTGAACTTTCCTCCCAATAGTAATAACTAGCTGTGCCCTGCCACGCGTTGCTGTGGCCTATAGTAAGAATTTTTGAAGTAGAGGTAGATATTTGGACTATTATGAAAGAGAGGTACCTACCTATTCCTTCCCCCCTTTTTCTTCCCCTTCCCCTTTCTCTCCTTTCTTCCTTCTCTACCTCTTCCTTTTATTCCCTTTTTCACTCTTCGGTTTCATCCTTACTTCTCTCTTTCCTTCCCCCCACCTTTCTCTACTTTTTCATCTTCTTTCTTCCCTCCCTGTTTCCTTCCTTCTTTCACTTTTTATTTCCATTTCTCCTCCCTTCCTTCTTTACCTCTTTCCTGCCTTTCTTTTCCTTTTTCTTTCCTTTCTACTTTCTCTTCTTCCTTCCTTTGGTACCTCCTTCCTTCCTTTCTTCCTTCCTTCCTTCTTGCCTTCCTTCTTTCTCTCTTTCCTTCCTTCCCCCTTTCCCTCTTGCATTCCTTCCCTTTTTCCCTCCCTCCTTTCTTCTCTCCTTCCTTCCTGTGTGTTCTCCCCTAATACCATGGTAGAGTCCCTTCTAACTCTATTCTATCAGTGTATTTAATATAGTAATATATAGTAGTAACATTATATTGTGTGTGTGTGTGTGTGGAGGATGGATATGTGGAAGCTTTCTGATTGGTTTCCACTGTGGTATTATTTGCATTTGGCTTCTGATTGGCCGAAGTGGCTGAGAGGGGAAATGCAAGGGGCTGAGGCTGTCAGAAATGGTGATTGGTTGCCACTGTGGTGTTATTTGCATATGGCTTCTGATTGGTCCACCTCAGCATTCTAACATTCTGAAGTGGCTGAGAGTGGAAAGGCAAGGGCCTTAGTGGCATCTTCTCCTTTTTTAGGATTTAGGATTTGTAAGTTATTTTTTAGTTTTCTTTAATTTTATTTTTGTTGGTCACACCTTGCATTGTGAGAGGTTTTTCTGCCAAATTTGGTGTGATTCCATTAGTGGTTCTTTTGTTTACTTCAGCCTCATTACAGACAGAGTGTGTGTGTGTATATATATGTGTGTGTGTGTGTGTTATAGGTAATTTATGTTGGAAAAATCCAATATAATGGTGGCAAAATATTTTTAAAGATCTTCTGCAAGGAGGTAACTCTGCACAATACCTTTGAACTGGGGGTTCAAAGGTATTGTTGAAACTGCACTCTCTCCGGCCATTTAACTGGCTGCAGAAGTTTGTGTGGCATTCTCTGGCTTCCTTGGGGACCCAGAAAAGAAGAATCCACCTTTGGCCATGTTCAGCAGTGGGCAAACAATTTCTCTGCTTCTTCCCCAAGTGTGCAAGGGAAGCAGGATGACTCCAATCAGTAAATCGAGGTAAAGCCTCAGGCTACCGTTGCACTCAGAGAAAATGTAGCAATCACACATGCACATCCCTGAGCACCAGCATGCACAAACACTGGCGGAGATTTATGCTCTGCCAGCTAACCAAAAGTATTTTAGATCCTTTGAACGACCCGTATACATAAGAAATGCTGATACTCCATTGCAGCATCCAATAAAAAGAGCAAGGACTATTAATCGATATTGATATTATAATATTATTGATGCCAAAGCCAAATTAAAACCATGTAAAGAAATGTTATAAACTGAAACACAGCAAGAACACATATCACCATCATCATCACTGTACATGATACAAATAAAAGAACAATAAAATAGTTCTCTACCTTCAGGCTTACCATCTATGTGCACGTTGTATAATTAAAATGATGACAGTTGCAACAATGTATATAAATACGGCAGATTTATGAACATTAATAGCAAAGACCTACACATGTTTCCTCAGAAATTATTCCGAATATGTTCAGTGGGACTGACTTTCTTGTAAGAGTGTTCAAGACTGCAATCTAGAACAGTATTTTTCAACCTTTTTTGAGCCATGGCACATCTTTTACATTTCCAAAATCCTGGGGCACACCACCAACCAAAATGACACAAAATGTCACTCTAACGCAGTCATACATATAGTTAATATGTTTTAAAATGTATTTATACACTCAGTGTGAAACCTGGGCCTGTTTCCATGAACTCAACATAAATATCCTGGCAGGAATGGCAGAAAGACACAAACTTCCCACACAGAACTCCCATAACCAAGAGACAATGCTATACGAGTTTGGTGGGCATTGACCTTGGGTTTTGGAGTTGTAGTTCACCTATATCCAGAGAGCACTGTGGACTGAAACAATGTTGGATCAGGACCAAACTTGGCATGAATACTCAATATGCCCAAATATGAACGCAGATGGAGTTCAGGAGAAATAGACCTAGAAATTTGGGAGTTGTCGTTGCTGGGATGTATAGTTCCCCTACAATCAAAGAGCATTCTGAACCCCACCAATGATAGTACTGAGCCAAACGTCCCACACAGAACCCGCAGGAGGCAAGAGGAGGTCTCTACTAGGGGAAAGGGAGGCGGGCCTTCCCAATGTATGGAGAGGGAGAGACCAAGTAGACAACGGGTGGGGAGGGGGGTGTTTGTAATTTTGTGCCTTTATCGAGGTAGGTTTCTTAGGGTTTTTATAATTCAACACACTAGACTCTCCCCCCTCCCCTCCTGGAGGTTCCAATTTCTCACGGCACACCTGATGATCTCTCACGGCACACTAGTGTGCCCCAGCACACTGGTTGAGAAACACTGATCAAGAAGAATGCATGTATCGGTGAGCTTTCCATGGTTCTTACTAGGCCTGTTTTATCACGGAAAAAACTGCTTCAATATTCGCTTCGGATGTACAGGGTGCTGGCTCCTTGTATCTGAGAGACTTCCGAAGTTTTCAGCGTTTTTTTCGAAATTGATTCGGATGTACTTCCGAAATTTGGAATGGCTTTGTTAATGGCGTCCATGATTGCGCAATGTGTGGAAACCTGCAGCAGGGACACTCAAAATTTGGGGGATCCCCTTTCCCTCCGTTTTTGACCGCTACTACTAGCCACAGTGATACACATTTAACACAGTGTTTTTCAACCTATATATTTTTTACATTTACAAAATCCACCAACCAAAATGACACAAAATGACACTCTAGCTTACTATATTGTACTATACCATTATATTGTAATATTATTAGTACTATTACAAGTAATATAAAATATATAATTTCAATATTGTATTATTTTTAAAGTGTTATCTTGTATTACATTATAATAATATAAATATTATAGGTACATACAATATATTATCAGTAAAGCACAGGACTTAATCCTGACTGTTATCATTACTCTCATAGTCAATAACAATATACACCATGACTATGACAAATACTGATAATATAACAATATAATAACATAGACTAAGGGAAAATAATATTATGTTAATACATAGTTCATAATAATAATAACAATAATAATAATATAGCCCATAAGACTCCTTCCACGTCATGTCACAGTCTCTGAGGCCCGGTAGGCCGCTCGCGTACCTGCCCAGAGGCAGGCCCCGTTGTTCCCCGCGTCGTGGCAGCAGTGGGTGAAGAGGCAGTAGAGCTGCGGGTAGGAGAGGAAACCTGTGAAGGTGGAGGCGGTGGTGCTGGCCAGGGCCAGGCCTGCTGCTAAGCCCAGCACCGCCAGGCACACCCGCTGCCGCATTGCCTCAGACGAGGCATTTCTGCTCCACTGAACAAAGGGAAGCAACAGTTTCCAAAAATATTCAATTATAATATCAAGTGGCAAAAGTGCAAGTGTCAATATACATCACATAAAGGCGTCATGCTTTACCAGCAAGCTAAATATACATCACCGTATTGTGCGACAGGATATCGAGGGAACAGATATAGGATGGGGAAGCGAAAACCGGAGTAAAGGGAAGTTTAATAGGGAGTCCGTGGTAAGTTCAATCTCAGTCCGTATTGAGTTCCAGGTCAACGCATGAACATAGTCAATGAGCAAACATCATATCCCAAAGCGATAATCCTGGAAATACTAGAATTTGTAATCCATATATGGGTGGAAAGCTTGCGAGGCAAAAAGACGCCAGGAGGAGCCACAACGGTCGACGTGCGGCCCTGATCCGTTTCGCCGTACTTGGGCTTCCTCAAGCGGCAGATGGCAACAATACAAAGCGGTGTGACACAGGAAAATACATCTTCAAAGAATGGTTGAAATCCGTATATATATATTTTATCCTGCGGACCCGAAGGGAGGGCGTCCCCCCAGGGACACTCCACTGGCGTCCCCCCAGGGAAGGCGCTTCCGGACCCGCTGCCTCCGCCACCACGATCTTGGTGCCAGGCACCGCAACAGGATTGGCCCGTGGGGAATAAAGGGGCATGACTTATTCAAGACTCAAGAGATTCCAATTTCCCATGGCACACCTGATGATCGCTCACGGCACACTAATGTGCTGTGGCACACTGGTTGGGAAACACTGCATTAATAAACATTTTAAACCACCAGCTTGCCATCAGCCAATGAGGAGAGGCAGCTAGAGAAGGGCAGAAATGACGTATGAGCCCCATCCGAATATGGCGACGGAGACTTCAAAATGGCGAATCCACTTCCTGTTTCCTTAACTCTCTTCGGAATCGCTTCATAAGTCAAAAACATCCGAATTACATCCGAATTTCAGATCTATCTGACGAACCTAAACAGGCCTAGTTCTTACCCATCAATCTCATCAACAAAAGCATTCCTTCATTTTGTATCATCAAAACATTTTTTTCTTGAGTCAAGCAATTGGATACTTGATGATAACAATGCAGGCCCGGGTCAGGCCCTTTTGGCACCCTAGGCCAAAGGCTCTGAGTCTGCCCCGCCCCAAGGCTCCGCCCTGGCTCCGCCCCGCCCCACCCCAGGCTCCGCCCCCGCGCGAGAAGCAGGGAAACACAAGTGGGGGGGGGGGGCGCGAGCCAAGGGAGGGAGGGAGGGAGGAGTGCGTGCGAGAAAGAGAGAGGCAGGGAAACAAACACACAGAGAGACTGAGGCGCGCAAGCCGGACAAGGGAGGCAGGGAAACAGACTGGGCGTGCAAGGAGGCGGGGGCGGAGCCGGGGGCGGGGGCAGAGCTGAGGAGAGCAGAGCTAAGGGGGGCGGCCGTGGATGGCGCTTACGCCGCCGCTCGCATGCGCCCTTTTAAAAAAAATTATTATTTTTTTGAATTTTTAAAAAACTTTGGGGGGGGGGTCTGGACCTGCTGTCCCCCAAAAGGTGCCGCCCTAGGCCATGGCCTAGGGTGGCCTTATGGGTAATCCGGGCCTGTAACAATGACATAGGGAACAGAAATTCTAAAGCTAATGCATACATTCTGGGACAGAGAAGTTTGGAAAGATTTACAGCTTGACCCATGAATCTTGATTCGGTGGAGACAGACTAGCACACAAGCTTAAACAAAGCAGTAGTCTTTACTTTCTTTATGGCGGGGCTGTCCAACAGGCGGCCCCAGGGCGGTACACGGCCCCCTAGCCCCTTTCCTCCGGCCCCTCAGCATTTTAATAAAAATAAAAATATAAAAATAAATAAATAAAATAATAATAAAAAATTACCCACTTCCGGTTTCCGGAGCAAGTATCGCAAGACTACGCGAGCCACACGGGATTTCGCTCTCAACGCGAGATCACGCCTGCGTTGAGAGCGAAATCCCGTGTGGCTCGCGTAATCTCGCGATACTCCTCCTGTTGCCGAAATCTCAGCTACTGAATCCCTGCGGCCCACACAGACCTTCTTCGGCACCTGGCTCGGTCGGTCGTGGCCTGTCTCGTGGATTGGCTTCTCCTGGATCCTGCGCGTTTGGGAAGGTAGGCTGAATGAGGGGGCTCCCCTTATGTTAATATTAAATATATGGATTGTGTTCCATTCTCTCCCTCTCCCCTTATGTTTATTGTTTATTTATGCCCCCATTGTGTTCCATTCTCTCCCTCTCCCCTTATGTTAAGGGGAGGGGGGGGCAGAGGAGGGGAGGGGGCAGGGCGGAGCCGGGGTGGGGGTGGAGCCGGGGGCGGAGGCAGACCCTTCGGCCCCCCAGGTCATCAGTGACCAGAATTCCGGCCACAGGTCCAGTAGAAGTTGGACAGCCCTGCTTTACGGGAAAGTTTGTCTGGCACAGATCAGATAGAACACAAACTAATGTAGTGAATTCCTGGTTTACATTCAAGAGAACCCAGACACGCTTCTTTTGAAGGATTTGCAAAACCCTTCTTAATTCCTCTAGCAAGACTGGAAACACTCGCTGAACCACTGCAAATCCACAGTAGATTTCAATATACTTTCTGCACAGCTCAGCTACATAGAAACCTGTTTTTTAATCCTGAAATCCTTCTCTCTAATCTCAGCTAATAACTGGTGTTGGGAAGGTATCCTAGATGTTTTTACCTCTGTTGCTGCCAGGGAGACCACAGAGGCTTAAACAGACGCCCATTTTAATAACCACTTTGTAAGATCTGCGCTTCTCAAGATATGGATTAGGTACAAAAACTTCTTCTATATAAAAACCCCAACATGGTTCTCTCCAAATGAAGCCGATCAGAAAAGAGAAATACCATATGAGAGATGGTTGCACTATGATTCCCTCCTAAAGATTAATAAACAGGAGATAAATCTAAAAACAATGGAGGAAGTTCAAAAAAATAGAACCCAAATTGACGTGGTTTCAATATTGGCAGATTTTCGAAAATTTTTAAATAGATAAAAGAAAGGGCTTCGAATTGAAAGAGACTTTCTGGGATAAAATAATGAAAACGGAGAAGAGAACAATCGGCAAAATTTACCAACAATTACTCCTGTGGGCTACAGAGAGAGAACAAGTGAAAGATGTTATGATAAGATGGACAGGGATGGTGGGACGTACTATCGACATGGCGCAGTGGGAGTCAGCATGGACAAGGAAACTGAAGTATGCCTACGCGACTGAAATAAGGGAGAACTGGATTAAGATGTTCTATCAGTGGTACCTTACGCCGGAAAAACTAGCCAAATATAGTAACAGGAAAACCAGCGAGAAATGTTGGAAGTGTGGTAAACACATAGGAACTTTCTTCCATCTTTGGTGGGAATGCAAAGTGGTCAAAAAAATTTGGTGGGGAATATACCACAAAATGAAAGAAATTCTCAAACTAAATTTTGAATTTAGACCGGAATATTTTCTGCTGGAGATCTGTGATCTTCAAATAGAGATGAATGACGATAAAATTCTTTTTTATTTGACTACGGCCGCAAGAATATGCATAGCCCGACATTGGAAAAGCAAAGACACAATTAAGTTTAATGATTGGATGTTAAAATCTTTAGATATGATGAATATGGATTTGTTGACCCAAAGAGTTGCATGAAACAGGAACCCAGGGAGGAATACTACCTGGGAGAAATTCATCGATTTTATTAGGAAAAACAAATATAAATATTTATAATTTCAACTTAGGGGGAGACAAATTTATTTTCTAAAAAGTTAAGAGAGTTATACTTATAAAAGACTTGACAAATAATCCAAAGGAACGGAAGAACCAAGGAAGGTATACGGAATAATGTCCTAAAGGATAAATTAGGGTTGCCACAATGTGTTTAGGGAGTCACAAAATTCTTTGTGTGTGTGGGGGGGGGAGGAGGGCAATGTGGGGGTAGATGCAGTGTCTTGTCATTGTCGTTGTCATTGTTGTATGTTGGTGGTTCCTGTCTCCCCGCCCAGGGTCTTCTGTACCTCTGGAGGGGAGGGGGTATGTATGGGTGCAATGTTTGTTTTTCTTTTATGGCAATAAAAACCTTTATAAAAAAAACAGATGCCCAGAGGTCTGAAGGTATACCTAACCTGCTGGTCTGCTATGAGGTATGTATGTATGTTCATTTGTCCTTCTTTGGGCATAGAAGGCCCTAGGCTTGGTTGATCCAAAAAATTGGTTCAAAATTTGGTTTGGAAGTAGGGGGTGCTGGTGGTTCGATTCTAAAATTACTTCTGATTTTATCCCCCCAAAAGTCGGAATTTTCCCAATCTTCCAAAACTTCCGAATCGATTCGTTAATTATTTCCATTATTTATTTCCAACGTTTCTACCCCGCTCTTCTCAACCCCCGAGGGAGGGGGGACTCAGAGCGGCCTAACAAAAGGCACAATTCGCTTCCAACATAATAAATACAATATAAAACCAAAAACATACCGCATTAAAACACATTAAAATGCAATTAACATTAACACATCATACACATTCTCTTAAGTTAAAAAATAGTATTTCGTCCATAACAGGAGCATTGAGCCATCTCCATCAACTTGCTGTTACAAATCAAGTCCAAAGTGCTGTATTGTGCTAATGTGCAAACGCTAGGTCCGAAAAGGGGCCAGCCAAGATTTCACTTTTTCCTGAATGCCAGGAGGGATGGTGTTGATCGTATGTCGCTTGGAAGCACGTTCCACAGAAGGGGAGCCACCACCGAGAAGGCCCTCCCTCTCGTCCCCACCAATCGCGTTTGAGAAGTTGGCGGGAACGAGAGCAGGGCCTCCCCGGATGATCTTAAATTACGAGGTGGGACGTAGAGGCTGATGCGTTCGGACGAGTAAGAACTTTAAAGGTCAAAATCAGCCCTTTGAATTGAGCTCGGAAATGGATAGGCAGCCAGTGGAGCTGACACAACAGGGGGTGGTATGCTCCCTGTATGTACAGTAGCTCCAATTAGTAATCTGGATGCCACCCGTTGGACTAACTGCAATTTCCGAACTGTCTTCAAAGGCAGCCCCACGTAGAGTGCGTTGCAGTAATCTATTCGGGATGTGACCAGAGCGTGGACGACTGTAGCCAGATCAGACTTCCCAAGGTACGGGCGGATGCAATCCTTTATTCCTTTTTTCAGATGCAATCATTTTATTTTATCATTATTTACTGACTGTAAAGGGCTGCTTGGCTGGCTGTGGTTGGCTGGCTTCCCCAGTGCCTTGTTCATGGCCATCAGGCCAAAGTGAAAAAAATTGGTTTTTTAAGCTATGTTTTCTTGGGTTTGCAAAAGTTGCTTATTTCTTGCTGATTTCTTTGTAGATTCAATCAGTTTATTTTATCTTCAGACGAAGACTGCTATAGAGATATTTTGGGTTCCTTCAGCCACTTTGGATACTGAGCCGGCGTGCCTTGTGGGAAGCATAGTTTAATGTCAGGGCCTTTTGCAATCTCTACCATTGGGGGCCTGGCCTTCCCAAACTACAGTTAAGATGGCTGTCATTAGCCACACCCATATCGTCCCTTTTAGCCTCGCCGGCCAAAATAATTATATTTTAAAAGTTCCCTTGCCTTTACCAAAGTTGCTTAATGGTTGTGAAAATTAAAATAACCTTGGGAGACATCTGAACATTATGGAATATTTACGAATTAAAAAGGGTAGATGGTTCAAATTCGGATTTGCCCCTTCCTCCATGGTTCAAATCCGCTTCGTAAGCCCAAAGTCAGTAGGTTTTTATGACTTTTAGGTTCTTCCGAAACAGACCTATATCCAACTCTAGAAGGCACCCTAGTTGTGCCTGCACTGTACAATTATAGTAGCTTGATACCACTTTATCAGCTCCATAGGCAAGATAGGATTTGTAGTTTGATGAGGTCTTAAGCCAGGGGTGGGCAATTATTTTTTCCAAGGGGCCACATGAGAGCCAAAAAATATTATGGAGGGCCGCACCTAGAGGCTGGACTACATTCTAATCTACTTTATTTATTTATTTATTTATTTATATTTACTATATATTACATATCATTAATATTAACATATTAATGTATCAAGAAATATCCATATATTATTAGTATTAATATCATAATTATTATAGTATATATAGACATTATAATATATTATAATATAACATTATATTATATTATTATATTATTGTAATAAAATTATTATAAAATTATTATAAAGTAATAAAAACCACTAAAATTAAATTAAATTCAAGAAGACAAGGTGCAAACCAAGATGGAATGGCCCAATGGATCCAGCCCAGGGGATGGCAAAGCGGAACCAGCCGCCGCTGCGGCAGAGGAGAACAGAGCAGCAGACGATCGGGGGCTGCAGGCCTCCGCCCGCTCTCGCCCCCAGCCGTTCCCCAGCTGATCGCCTTGCTATGGAGTGCCTGCCATCCCTGGGCCTGCAAAGGGAGCAGTCAGAGATCTGAGGCGGCTTAATTGACCTGGCAACCTGGAAGACGATCAAGTCTTCCGGGTCGCCAGGGCGATCAGCCCCGCAGGTTGCCGAATGCTCCCGCGGCAGGCCCGGATCACCAGGGACTCTAAAGCCGCAGCTCCAAAGGGATGGCAGGCACTCCAAAGCTGCCGCTGCTCCCGCGGCAGGGCCGGATCACCAGGCACTCCAAAGCCGCAGCTCCAAAGGGATGGCAGGCACTCCATATATAGTATCTGGGAAAGAAATGACTATTATCAGGAGGCTGTGTCCCAATTGAATGATGCCAGATACTATAGGGAACTACCTCAAGATCCCACCCAAAAATTTTCCCGAACCATTGTGAATGTCATCCAAGATGGACTACTCAATGGGCAACTCACCAATAAAGAAGCTGATTTTCTATTCAATCAACATCCTTCCATCCCTCATTTTTACTTATTACCAAAGATTCATAAGCCTACCAGGCCCCCTGTTGGTAGACCCATTGTAGCTGCTACTAACAGCCTACTACTACCTATTGGAATTTTTTTAGATACCATTCTTCAACCTTTTGTGCACAAATTGCCCACATATATTCAGGATACCAGAGATCTTATAAATAAATTGGAGGGCATTCCTGTTTCTGCCACTGATATCTTGATTTCTGCCGACATTGCTTCGTTATATACGAACATCCCTTTAAATGAGGCCAGACATGTCCTACACAATACCCTTGATGCGCGTCCTGCACCGCATCTCCCATCCTCAGCATACTTGCTGGATCTGATTGACCTAGTTTTTGATTATAATTATTTTTCCTTTAGTGACAAATATTTTTTGCAGATAGGGGCATTTCCATGGGCCAATCTCTGACACCTACGGTCGCCAACCTGTTTGTAGGGTCAGTGGAAGATGTTTTTCTCACCTCTAATACTCATAAGGAGTTCTCAAAACAGATTAAATATTTCTTTAGGTATATCGATGATGTAATTATTATTTTTGATGTGAGGAATGACATTGAGAAATTCAAGGATTGGTGCAATTCCTGGCACCCCAATTTAAAATTCACTTTTCAATGCAGTCATGAATGTGTTAATTTTCTAGACGTTTCCATTTTTGTCCACCAGGGCATCCTCAAAGTAAAGAATTATTCAAAACCCACCAACACTAATTCTTTACTACATTATTCCTCATTCCATCCTTTCCCTCTCAAAGATAATTTACCTTACTCTTCACTCTTGAGGTTGAAAAGAAATTCATCTCTCCTTCATCACTTTGACCAAGATGCAAATATCTTTATAGACAACTTGAGATCTAGAGGTTACCCTAATAAAGTCTTGAATACAGCCCTTAGAAAAGTCAATAACATATCTAGAGAGCAGCTGCTCACCACTACTCCAAAAAAACCCTAACAACATCATTTGGCCCCTCACCCTGTCCCCCCACTCACATATTATCAAAAAAAATTGTCAAGGATTTCTGGCCTCTTATCGATACAATACCAGGATTGGAGAAACCTCCTCTTATTGCCTTCAAAAGATCCCAAAATCTTAAAGATTTACTGGTACACACCAAGGACCTTCCCTTAGACCCCCCTCTTCCACCCCCCCTCTCTAATGGTACAAAAAATGTGGAAAATGTAGTGTTTGTAAACACATTTCCTCCTCCACCTTCATTAGCAGTCCTTATAACAATAGAACATTCAAGATTAATACTTGGGCCACCTGCAATTCCAAAAATATTGTATATTGTTTAGGTTGTAGTTGCGGGGACCTTTGTGTTGGGATTTCCACCAGGGAACTCCGGACACGAATTTGCGAGCACAGATCACGCTTTAGAACAGGATATGATAATTCTGTACTTTATGTTCACTTTAAAGCTAAAAACCATCATTTTGAAGACTTTAATGTTATGGTCCTGGAGAAAGCTCGCCCCTCCCCACCAAAATGTAAAAAAATTATTCCTGCAACTAGAAAATAAGTGGATAGTAAATTTACACTGTGAGGAATCCCAAGGGTTAAATGACCAGCTGGCCATCAGTGAACTGTTAATCTAAGATCACCTGGTCTCCCTATTTAACTGTGGTTCCCCTCTGGTATTGCGCTCTTGAGCCCGATATCCGCTGATATCGACAGCATTATGCGGTGCCTCTGCTCCCATATGTGATGGTATGTACCTCCTATCTCCTTCTTAGATGTTTTTGTATATATTAGATATATTTCCCTGTTTTACCTTTGCTGTTATTACTGCTATTCACTGTATTGCATTGATGTTACATTGCCTGTATTTGTTAATGCTATAGTGTTACTCCTGCTGTTGGACGCCCTCCAGAATCCCCGTATTGACCACGCCCACGGTCCTGAAGAAGCCCCTTTCGGGGAGAAACGAAGGCGCAGAATATAACTATTCATTGACCGCTAGCCTCCCAGAGATTGCTAATATTGTGCATTCTATTATTGTTTTGTAGCACTTTAATAATGCTAATACCCTGATTTGTATCGCGCCTGGGAGGGCTTCTGGGTTCTGTGTCCGCTTTTGATGACGGAGGAGCTTTTCCTTCCAGCTGCGGCATCTCAGCTCACTCCTGTGTGAGTTTACAGCTCGTATATGCTGTTTATGTTGTTTATATTCATTGTATAGCACAGTGTTTCTCAACCTTTTTTGAGCCACGGCACACTTTTTACATTTACACAATCCTGGGGCACACTACCAACCAAAATGACACAAAATGACACTAACACAGTGGTTCTTAACCTTTCTAATGCTGTGACCCCTAAATAAGGTTCCTCGTGTTGTGGTGACACCCAACCATATTTCTGTTGCTACTTCATAAATAATTTTGCTACTCTTACGAATTCTAATGCAAATCTCTAATATGCAGGATGTATTTTCATTGCTACACATTGAACATAATTAAAGCCTAGTGATTAATCACAAAAACAATTATGTTTGGGGGAGTATGGGCAACGGATGATGGGATTTGCAGTACCTTCAACCAATTCAGCCCTGACTTCAACAGACCACTGAGATTCCCCACGAATGACAGACCTAGACCAAACTTGGTACACAGAACTCCCATGACCAACAGAGAATACTGGAGGAAGTTGGGAGGAATTGACAGTGATTTATGGGAGATGTAGTTCACCTACATCAGGAAAGCACTGTGAACCCAAATGACTATTAATCTGGACCAAACTTAGCATAAATACTCAATATGCCCAAAATTGATGAATGGTTGGAGTTTAGAGAAAATGAATCATGAAAGGTGGGAGTTTCAGTTGCTGGGATTTATAGTTCCTCTGCCATCCAAGAGCATTCTGAATTCCAACAAAAATGGAATTGAATAAGCTTGGCATACAGGTTGGGATGGAAAGGGGGCTGGAAAGTGGGAAAGACTCCAGTCTGGTGTGTGTGTGTGTGGGGGGGATTGGGAGAAGGTAACGAGGAAATTGGGGAGGTAAAGAGGAGCAGCTGGAAAAGACTGGAATGGGGAAAGGAAGACTGCAAAATGAGCACAAGGGGGGTGCAATGGGGAGCCTGGAATAGTGGAAAGATTGAAACTGCAAGGGGGTAAGTGGAATAGATTGAGGTGGGGATGGGGGCTGGAATAGTGGGAGGAGCTGGGTATAGTAAAGAAGGGGAAAACTAGAAAAAGGGAAGACGGGGTGGGAAAGGGGTGTTGGAAAAGAGGGGGGGAACTGAGGTGGGAAGGGAGGAAGTGGGAAGGACTGGGGAGAGGAAGGTGCGGGCGAGCGACCCAAAAGAAGGAAATCAGGCCAGGCACCTTTTGCCGCCCCTGCCAACCTCTCCCCGTGGCTCCTTTTTCTCCCTCTCCTTCTTAACCCAGTCCAAAGGAGTGGGGGAATGCTAGAGGAAGGAGGAGCAGCCCAAGGCAAAGCTCAGGGGTGACGGCAAGGAGAGGGAGTGAGAGAGAACCCTCACAGAGGGCTTAAACAGGGAGATGGAGGTCCCAGCAGAGCAGAGGAGGCGGCACTCAGGGTTGCTGCTTCTGCTTCCCTCTGAAGCATCGCCACCGAGCCTGCCTCTGTCTCCCGCCAGCAAGCACACGCCCAGCTCCCTTCCTCCTCCAATCAGGAGTGCAATGTCGGCACCGCGTGCGAGGTGAGGGGGGCGCAGGCAGCTGCCTTCCTCCTCCATTCAGGAGCGCCCCCAACTCACCTCGCACACGGCGCTGACATTGCGCTCGTGATTGCAGGAGGAAGGGAGCTGCGAGCACGTGCTTGCTGGGGGGGAGGCAGGCTCGGCGGCGATGCTTGCTCCCTCCTTCCCTGGCCTCCTCTCTTCTTCTCTCCCCTCCCTTCCCCTCGGCTCCCCAAGGCGCCCAGGTTCCTGTGGGCTCACTTTAGGAGGAGGAGAGCGTCGCCCGGCCCCTCCCCTCCTGAGCCTCCCTGCCTCTCTAGGTCTGGGTCCTAGAGAGGGGTTGGGTTCTCCAGCCGCTGTTCCTTGATCAGCTGGTGCCGCGGGAAAACCTTGGGAGGGGGAAGAAAGGCGGGGGGAAGAGGTTTTCTTGCGGCACACCAGCTGATCGCTCACGGCACACTGGTGTGCCGAGGCACAGCATTTGACAATGACTGGTATAGCAGATAGGGCATTGTCCCTTTAAAAAATATGTGATTATGTTGAGAATGTACTTACAATTTTGATCTTTGACACTCTGGACCATTGAGTCCTTTTGAATGCTATAATATATCTCTGTTATTCATTATATTGTGGTGTTTGCGTTTACCTATCCCGTAATTATATTTTGTCACTACTACACCTACAGAGTGTGCAGTATTGTTCCCTGTGAGTACAAAGCTCTGGATTGGCCACTCCTGATGTAATCCTTGGGAGCCTTGCTTAAGTGTTCACCTTCTGACAATGAATGCTTCCCACATTCTGGAAACCCTAATGTTGGAACCAATGTTTCTTTCTCCAGCCCAGTGTTTTTCAACCTTTTTTGAGCCGCGGCACATTTTTTACATTTACCAAATCCTGGGGCACACCACCAACCAAAATGACAGAAAATGACACTCGAACACAGTAATACATATAGTTAATATGCTTTTAAATGTATTTATACACTCAGTGTGAAACCTGGGCCTGTTTCGATGAACACAACATAGATATCCTGGCAGGAATGGCAGAAAGACACACAAGAAGGTCTTGCTCAACAGCTTTCAGTCTCTCTCTGTGTTTAGTTTTTATCGCAGTCAAGCTAGAGAAGCTCATCTCACACAGATACAGTATGTGGTTGAAAACGGGAGCAATGTCAAAATAGCTTTGTTGGCCAGAATGTGGAATGGAATCAAATTTCCCACACAGAACTCCCAAAACCAAGAGAAAATACTATAAGAGTTTGGTGGGCATTGAGTTTTGGAGTTGTAGTTCACCTATATCCAGAGAGCACTGTGGGCTCAAACAATGTTGTATCAGGACCAAACTTGGCATGAATACTCAATATCCCCAAATGTGAACACAGATGGAGTTTGGGGAAAATAGACCTTGACATTTGGGAGTTACAGTTTCTGGGATTTATAGTTAACACACAATCAAAGCGCATTCTGAACTCTTTGCAACAATGGAATTGAACCAAACTTGGCATATTGAACTCTCATCACCAACAGAAAGTACTGAAAGGGTTTGCTTGGGAATTGACCTTGAGTTTGGAAGTTGTAGTTCACCTACACCCAGAGAGCACTGTGGACTCAAACAATGTTATGTTATGTTGTTGTTTGTTTTCTATCCAGAATCACAATGTTGGAAGGAGGCTCACCACTTTAAGGTCCCTAAAACAGGCATGGGAAAACTTCGGCCCTCTGGGTGCTTTGGACTTCAACTCCCACCATTCCTAACAGCCTGAGGTCCATTTCCTGCGTAAGTGGCTGAGGGGGGAAAAGGAAAAGGGCCTGAGGCTGCTAGGAATGGTGGGAGTTGGAGTCCAAAACACCTGGAAGGTCCAGGTTTGCCCATGCCAGCTTTTGACAGAGACCTCTTCCTCCCCCTTCCCCTTCGCGCCCTTTCTTCCCCATCCTGCCGAACACTTACATTTCCTTCTCCACTGCCGCTTCTGCTGCCATTTTGATCCGAGGGGGCAGAGTGAGCGTGTTTAGGAGGGGAGGGGGGAGGGAGGAAGATGTGACCCATGCTAGCGCTACTGCGCAGACTCGCCCCACAAGGCAAAGCGAGCAGAGCGAGGCTGGGAAGAAGGGAGCCCGAGTGGAGAAGAAAAAGTGTTCGGCAGGAAGAGGGAAGAAAGGGTGTTGGAGGTTCCAATTTCCCGCGGCACACCTGACGATCGCTCACGGCACACTAGTGTGCCACGGCACATTGGTTGGGAAACACTGCCCTAGCCAACCCCTTTACGCAAGATGGTTGTGCTCGACTAGTTAGTCACCACTTCTGGAAAACAACTCTGAAGCCCAATTGAGAAGTTACCGTTCCAGGAGCAGTTTCTCTCGCTGCTTTTTCATCCGTTTTTCAGAATGGTTCTGAAAAGGCCAGACGGCATGGCAGCCAAGTCTTCTGCTGCTGCCTGTCTCCATAGTTCAATTACTGCAGCTTTAACAGGGCCAATTAGCATTCCTCAGAGCTAGATGTCTTTGAATGACAGGTAACCATGGAGAGTCACAATCGGGTGCACAAGAGGGAGCCTCCATTTTCTTTTTAATGAAGCTTAAGGAACACTCCCGTATATATACAGCCATACGTGTGTGTGAATAGCAGCTCTATGTATACCCTGTTGCCAAGTCAGAGAAATGTTTGTGTCACATGAAAAGACACTTGAGTCAATTCTTTTTACCATTATTTAAAAGAAAACAAAATCCGGGGATTGTGTGGAAGAGACTCTTATTGTCCGTGGTGCTGTGTCCTCCCCCTGTTTCTCCTCTCTTTCCAGGTAATGATGTACGCAATGATAAATGATCGCAGCTTCTGTGTAAGCGGGGTGGAGTGCATTGTTGGCGCATTGACAAAATGGTGGGTTGCGTTTCTCAAATGTAACATATCAATGGTAATAATATATGATACACAATGCACTCACTGTGGTCTCTGCAGATGTATACAAAGTAAAGCGGCGAGAGAGGATAATCCAGTTTGATGTGTACTAACCGGGATAGTATCAAAGTCACTTGAAGTCCAATATCTCAATCAAAATGAGAGTAATAATAGTCCATAATAGGTCATGTAAGGAAACAGAGAATGACCACCCGAATTCAAAGATGCAGAGAACCTCAGGGAGGTAAATCACAAGGACATGAATATCCAATTAGGTATGCCAAAATGAATCCTCCGGCTCCGCATTGTCCGGTGGACATTCTCTGTTTCCTTACATGGACTATTATGGACTATTATTACTCTCACTTTGATTGAGATATTGGACTATTTTTTTAATGTATAAATTTTATTGTTTAAAATAACATCTATATCTATAAAAAGAGAGTGGTTGTGCAACGAGGCAAATGGACGCAAAAACTACATGTCCCAGACACACGAAACTCCACAGGCCACTAATCCATACCTCAGTCATAGGGGAAAAGGGGGGAGAGACCGGGGTGGGGGAAGCATAGCATACAGTAGTAATACACACAAAGGTGAACAATAGATGCAATGAGTAAGGTGAGCAGACCTCCTGTGTGCTATATAGCAATGTATAAATCATATATTATCATGTATAAGATACATCACCCACGAGTATGGGAAATAACACGGGAGAAATCAGGGGGCTGTCCTATCTGGGATAAGTAAGCACGGTGTGTGGACCGTGTGCGCTGACTCCCCAGCCGGCCTGGCGGCGTTCCAGTGGGTCGGAGGGTCTTCACGTAAAGCACCAGTGGCGTCGAAATGCGTGACGTCAATCGGTGGCGACAGCGTTCCCAGATGGTAAACAGGTCTCTCCCCCCTTTTCCCCTATGACTGATGTATTGATGTATTATTTAGGCATTGCCTGATATGTTTGATACTTGAGATTGACTCATTCATATGTATCATATTGTTGACATTGCTGAGATTTGAGACTATACTCTATATACTGATCCTTACATGTGTGTTAGATTTCATTGATTATTGAGATTGTATTATCTATCTACAGTGTATTGTCTGACATTATTGAGATTTGAGATTGTACTCATTATACTGATTCATACATGTTTGCTAGTACCTTACTGTACTGGGTTTACACTCAGTTTTCTGCTATTACAGTATCTATTTTGCATATATTGCTTGTTTGATTTTGATTGATTCTACTCCATCCTATATTCAGTTTGTTTTCGGATTGACTGCACACAGTCCCCCCTTGTTGTTTCCCACTAATCCATACCACAAGGTCCATAGCCGACCCACAAAAACACCCCAAAAAACAACACAACACCCCCCAAAACACCCCTGAAAAACTACATTACCACGCATGCACAAAATGTCACAAACGCGGCAGCAACAAGAAAACCACACCCCACCTCCTCCTCCAACTCTCCCTCCCACCCCGCATCCACAGAAAAACACCTTACCACGCTCCAGAACCCTAACCGCCTCTCAGCCGCTCCAAAAACCTGATACACACCGACAACAAAGCCCCTCAGGAACCCGGGCCCCGCCCCACTCCCGAAGAGACGACGGAGGAGGCCAAGGAGGCGCGGGGGCCACCCGGCTCCGGTCACGGATGGCAGCCGGCGAGGCGGCGAGGCAGGCCGAGGACGTGGCGGAGAAGGAGTCAAGGCCATCGCCCGCAATATCCGGGTGCAGCAACGGCTGCCAGGCGGTACAGCAAGTGGGCCTGGCCATGGGACTACACGTCCCAGAAGGCACAGCACCGCTCACTGAGAACACAGGTGACCCGGGGCCATCAGGAAACTGCAGCCCCATAGCCACGCCCCTTCCTTACCAAAGGCCGGCGCAACGCCTTCTGGGAAGTGTAGTCCCATCGCCAGACCCTCCTCCTACACCGTCTCCAAGCCATTAATACACCCGCATCTTACGGACGACACCCTCCCAACAGCCACACACACACAAAGACAGACAGCAGGAAAAAGAGCACAAAAAAGAAGGACATGGAAAACGCAAGCAAGATTACAAAACACAAACTAAAAAACAACCATACACAAAACAAAAACCATACCACCACTAAAAAAACCACACCAAAATGCACACACACACATATATACACACACACTATATACACATCAACATATATCCACATATACACACACACACATACACATACACACACATATATATACACATAAACACACAAACATATATACACAGACGCACATACATATATATATACAGAAACAAAAAAAACCACCTACACATATGTACACACATACACAAATACACAAAGACATATATAAACATACACATATGTACACAAACACATACATAAACATACACACACACACATAAAAACACACATACACAAACACATAAACACATAGACACATATACATATACACAAATACATACACAAAATCAACAATACATATATACACATACAAAAACACAAACACACAAACATACACATATATACACACACATACAAACACATACATACAGATATATACACACAACACACATAGCCACAACATTTCCAACCCTTACATACCCAGACGTACTCACATCTCCTAAATAGGGCACAGCAACGCGTGCCGGGTTCCGCTCGTTGACATATATAACACATCGCAAACTCGTCTGAGTTGCATTTACACAGACTTGAACGCAGCTACAAAATGGTGGGGTAGGGAAAGGGATAGGGGCATGGATAGGAATACATAAGGTTAGGACATAGACATAAAGACATCTAAAAACCGGTTGACTTCACCCGGGACCAGAGGGGGTTAACATATTTTGGTCTAAACAAACATCTTTAACTTTACTCTTACAACCAGAAACTTTGTAACTCAATTTTTTCCTTATTCTTTATATAACACAAAAATGGTTTCCAAGTTTCTTCAAATTCTAAACTTAAATTACCTCTCGCCAAGTTCGTTAATTTATCTAATTCTGCAAATTCCATAATTTTAAATAATAATTCTTTTTCGTCTGGCATTTCGGTCTTCTTCCAGTACCGCGCTAGAACGATTCTGGCCGCCGTGAGGATGTAACAAAGTAATTTTTCCATGTGTCTGTCCATTTTTTGGTGCTCTATAATATTTAAAAGAAATAACTCAGGTAGTTGTACAATCTCCTCTCTCAATATTTGTGTCAATTTATGTACTTTGCCCCAGTATTGTTTTATGATATCACACGTCCACCATTGGTGGTAGAATGTACCCCTGTTCTTTTGACATTTCCAGCATCTATCGTTGGTGTTTTTGTAAATTTTTGATAATTGTGCTGGGGTTATGTACCATCAGTACCTGAGTTTCAGCTGATTGTCCCTCATTGTGTAGGCATACATATATTTTGGTATTGCTTTCCACATCTTTTCCCAGTTTTCAAGAGGTATATTGTGTCCTATATTTTCGCGCCATTTTTCCATATATTCCCTCACGGGGGATTTTTCATATCTATCAGCTAAGATATATTTATAGAGCTTACTTACTCTTTTTTTTCTCTGATTGTAGCAAAATCTTTTCCCCTGTCGATAGTGCTTCTGTCCAACCCACTTTGCTATCTGTTTGGTATATCTTCCTCAGTTGGGTATATTGGAACCAGTTTAGCTTCCCTTCTGTCACGATGCACGGACTTGACCGGCCCCTTAATCACACACACAGAGACAGACTGAAGGCTAACTACTTTATTGAATATAAAAACAGTCCAAAAGGTAAATTGTCCATAGAAGAGATAAATGCAATCAAAGGCTTGAAGCAACAATGTCCAAAACAGCTTGGCAAAACAATCCAAAGGCTAATGCAAGACTTGAGCAAGGCTCCGCAAAGCAATGCGGAAACAGGAACAAGGCAAGGTGAATGCAAGGCAAGACTTGGTGACCACGAGCCAGCTCAGCTCCGTAGATCCACTTCGCTAACACGTCTACTCAGAAGAGACGTGGCAAGCACTGGGGATTGGTTCCCACGGATGCTATACTTAATCGTTCGGCCGAGGTCCCCGACGCTCTAGGCCCCGTAGTCTCCAATCTCTGCTGACGGACCTCGGCCTGTCTAGGCTGCGGTGCCATCCCCTTCTCCCAGACTCAATGCTACTTCTCCTATCAAAGGTTCGACCTTGTCTCTCAGCAGCTGGGTCACTATCTCTCCTCCCTAGAATCTTCCCAGGCGCTTTCATCCATGTTTTCACTCAAAAGCTCCTGTGACCCTCTTCCCCCCGGGTGCTCATAACTCCCACTATCGCTGTCCTCCATTTGCACCTGGTTATCTATGTCTACGTCAGGGCCAAAACACAGCTCTTCCCATGCCAAACTTTCTGTGGGCGAAGGAGGCCCACTGATGGGAAACTGTCCTTCCCACCCTTCCAAATCCTCTTCTGAATCTGTCTCTGCAGCTGCAGGCCCCAATGCCAATGGAACCCCAGGTCCTAGCCCCTGCTCTCCAGGCACAAACGAGAACTGCTGTGCTACACCTTCACATATTTCTTCCCTATTTTTTAAGATCCAAATATTATGCTCCTTCTTTAATATATGTTTATATGTTGGCCATCCCTCTTTTTCTGTCTTCATTATCTGCATCGCCTCTACCGGGGAGAGCCATAGCGGAGATTTATGGGAGATTTTAACTTTGTACGTTTCCCAAACTTTCAGTAGAGGTGCTCTTATAATGTGATTTTTGAAGTTCTTATATTGGACTATTGTGGACTGTTATCACTCTCATTTTGATTGAGATATTGGACTTTAAGTGACTTTGATACTATCCCGGTTAGTACACATCAAACCGGATTATCCTCTATCGCCGCTTTACTTTGTATACATCTGCAGAGACCACAGCCAGTGCATTGTATATCATATATTATTACCATCGATATATTACATCTTGAAATCAATATAACTTGATACATTTAGAATTTAAGAAATTGTCCCGTTTAGTTTGTTTGTAGTCTGAGTAGAGCAGACGTCCCCCTTGTGTAGGGTTGCGTTTCGCACATGTGATGGGCCAGCCTGGTTCTTAAAAAACCTTTTGTTGATGCTATCGTCAACTGCAAGAGTTACCTAGAACAGTGTTTCCCAACCAGTGTGCCGGGGCACACTAGTGTGCCGTGAGCGATCATCAGGTGTGCAGTGGGAAATTGGAACCTCCAGGAAGGGGGGGGGGAGAGTCTAGTGTGTTGAAGTATAAAAACCCTAAGAAACCTACCTCTATAAAGGCACAACATTACAAACACCCCCACCCGTTGTCTACTTGGTCTCTCCCGCTCCATGCATTGGGAAGGCCCGCCTCTCTTTCCCCATGTAGAGACCTCCTCTTGCCTCCTGGGGGTTCTGTGTGGGAAGTTTGGCCCAGTTCAATCATTGGTGGGGTTCAGAATGCTCTTTGATTGTAGAGGAACTATAAATCCCAGCAACTACAACTCCCAAATGCCAAGGTCTATTTCCCCTGAACTCCATCTGCATTCATATTTGGGCATATTGAGTATTCATGCCAAGTTTGGTCCTGATCCAACATTGTTTCAGTCCACAGTGCTCTCTGGATATAGGTGAACTACAACTCCAAAACTCAAGGTCAATGCCCACCAAACTCTTATAGTATTTTCTCTTGGTTATGGGAGTTCTGTGTGGGAAGTTTGTGTCTTTCCACCATTCCTGCCAGGATATCTATGTTGTGTTCATCGAAACAGGCCCAGGTTTCACACTGAGTGTATAAATACATTTAAAAACATATTATCTATATGTATGACTGTGTTAGAGTGTCATTTTGTGTCATTTTGGTTGGTGGTGTGCCCCAGGATTTTGCAAATGTAAAAAGTGTGCCGTGGCTCAAAAAAGGTTGGGAAACACTGACCTAGAAAACCAATATGTTTTCCTAAGCATCCTCTCCCCCTACCCCTACCCCCCATTTTACTTATGCGAAATAATCATCTGGCATTTTTCCTTTGCTGCTATGTGATAAAAAGAGCAAAAAGAATATGCCAGGTCACTGACAGCAAGAAAACATGTACTTAATTGTGGAACGTGTGAAGCAACAATCCGGATGACAGCTCCTGTGAGTGTATACTAGAGGGCAGGCATTTAAGCAAGTGAGCTCATACTTTAAAACTGTTTTTTGGAGGGGGAGGTTTCCACCCTCTCTAGAAGAGGCAGTACACTGACATCTCTCTCTCTCTCTCTTTTGACCTGCTTTTGCCTTTTTAAACATGTACTACTCTGTGTATATGTGTACGTATGTGTGCTTTCAAAGGTGACCCCAACACAATCAGAAACGCACAAGCCAATGTCCTCGTTCTTTGAGTTTCAGCTGTTCTCCCCAAGTCTCAAGAAGTCCACTCACTGAGCAAGATATAACTCTTAATGCAGATTTGCATGCGTGCATGCATGACGATGACTATCGTGGTGCTGCACAGTAAAGCGCCTGTCATCAGGACTAGAGCTGAGCCAAAATTTCTCACAAGACTTTTTTCCCCGAGGTTTTTCTCTCCACCTCGCCATACCCCTCATATCCACCCAGAAAAAAAAAAGAGGCAGGAAGTTGACCCATCATTCAACACTTTTGGGAGGGGACTGTCATCTCCCCATCAACACCACACATGCACAGGGTGACACTGGGGTTGCATCTACGCATCTCCTAAAATGTGTTAGGGAAAACTGGTAGGCGTCTTCTGCTGCTGCTTGTAAATAAAGCTCATGCAAAGCTTTATCTCTAGGAAAGTGTTAGCAAATGTCTCCTTGCCCCAAAAGAACATGCTGGAATAGGCCTGCCTCCTACGGCCATTTCTCTTTTCACAATCAGAGGGGGAAAAATTCCAGAGGTCAAAAGAACACCACTCTTGATTAAGCAGTTCTTTCTCCTCCTTTTTTTTAAAGATATTTTTTATTGAATTTTGAACATGAAAAAAAGACAATTAAACAAGACTGGGGTTGACACGCGAGGGACGAGAAGTGTGGGGGAGGTAGGGGGTATTGAGTGTGGGTATAGGTAATGGGGCAAGGGAGGGGTAGGGTGGAAAGAAGGGGTAGGTTTGAGGGAGGGGATATACAACGTGACATATAAAAAACATAGAAAAAACGTAATTGACTTCCATTCAGTCTTAAAGTGGTTTTCAACTTTCCTTTACATCTCAAAACTTACTGCCTCATCCGAGATATCAATAAGTTTTGTTATGAATATGTAATCTTGGCTATAAAGTAGCCCTCCCCCCCCCCTATTTTATGGACCTTTAATTGTCTTTGTAAGAATCTATGGGACTCCAATCTGTTTTCCTACTTGTTGAACCTGTATTTTTTCTTAGGAGGAAGGTTAGTGTATCCATATTTCTTATATCGTATATTTTGTCCAGCCATTCTTCTATTTGGGGATTTTTTTCAGTTTTCCAGAGTCTGGCGAACACTATTCTCGCCGCCGTGGTCATGTAGGTGAAGAGGATCTCGCTGTTTGTGTTCATATTTCTGTCTTTATCTGTTAGGCCTAGGAGGTAGTAGTCGGGTTTCAGGGGGAAGTTTGTTGTTAATATTTTTTTGCGTGATCTTGTGTATGTTTCTCCAGTATTTAAGTGTTATGGGACAAGACCACCACATGTGGAAATAACTTCCCACATGTTCGTGACATTTCCAGCAGTTTGATTGGCTGTTCTTGTACATGATTCCAATTTTTTTGGGAGTAATGTACCATCTATGGAACATTTTAAGCCAGTTTTCTCTTAGCTCTATCGCGTAAGTATATTTAATTTTCTTGTTCCAGATCAATTCCCATTCTTGTAATTTGATTTGCCTACCTAAGTTCTTTCTTGATGGGGGAACATGGGCAGTGTTTGATTTGTGAAGAAAAGGCAGGCTGTCCCACATACAAGGTATACAATGGGAAAAGCAGCGAAAACGCTAAGCAGAATAGGTAATACACAATATGAAGTGTTTTATACAATAATATAGTCAGTCCTCATAGGTCTACAAATGCATATATTACATCACAGATATGTCATCATTATACAATCATATAAACAAAAATGTATCATCATAATACAGTTCAAAACAATAGCGGTGGCTGGGCTCTCATAAAGGTGAACCAGGACGCCCAAGCTCCGGAGAGAGTGAATGGGAAAAGGCTCAGGCACAGTCCCGGACGCCTTCAACTTGGGCAACCTGCAATTCTAAGAACATTATTTACTGTATAATTTGCGGCTGTTGTGGGGGTCTTTATGTGGGTTTATCGACCAGAGAATTAAAAAACAGGATCTCTGAACACAGGTCACGCTTTCACACTGGGTATGATAACTCTGTGCTATACATGCACTTCAAAACGTGTAACAGCAGATATGACAACTTCACTGTGACAGTACTGGACAAGATCCACCCACAACCCCATTCTGACATTAAAAGGACTTTACTACGTCTTGAAAATAAGGGGATAGTCTCTTTAAACAGCGAGACCCCCCATGGCCTCAATGACAAGCTATCCGTCAGTGAATTATTAGTTTAGTTGAGACACCTGTACTTGACACTATTTAATTGCTAACTATCTGAACGGCAGTGCTTTTGGCCCAGTATCCACGGATACTGCTTCCACCTGCGGTGCTCCTGTTGTTCCCAGCTCTGGTATGTACTTGCCTGTCTCTTTCATACAATGCTGTGCAAATATTTTCCCCATGACCCTGGCTGTTCCCTTTCAGTAGCGTTATATAACCATTATGTTTATGTGAGACCTGTATTATAATCTATGCATTACTGTAACTCTAGTGTCCAAATCCCAACGTGACGTCGCGAGATTTCGGCATCTAGGCCACGCCCGGCCCTGAAGAAGCCCCTACGGGGGTGAAACGGCCGCACGGGACCCTTTTCGTTGGCCCACGACGACCCCCTGCAGACCTACAATATTTGTGAGACCACACTTGTGGAGGACTTTTCTTTATAACATTTATCACGCAGGGAAGGCGTCCGGGACTGTGCCTGAGCCTTTTCCCATTCACTCTCCGGAGCTTGGGCGTCCTGGTTCACCTTTATGTGAGCCCAGCCACCGCTATTGTTTTGAACTGTATTATGATGATACATTTTTGTTTATATGATTGTATAATGATGACATATCTGTGATGTAATATATGCATTTGTAGACCTATGAGGACTGACTATATTATTATTTATTATTTATTTATTTCTTCGGTTTTGTATTCCGCTCCTCCCTGCAGGCTCGGGGCGGATAACAATAGAGTATACATGGGCAGCATGTCACCGACATGTAGCCCTACATAAAAACAAGTTAAAAACACAATCCAACAATTACACAATGCAGGGGAGCATACAAGGATTTTACAGTATGCTGGTCATTCAGACCTAAGTAAACGCTAGTCCAAAGAGGGCTATTATATTATTGTATAAAACACTTCATATTGTGTATTACCTATTCTGCTTAGCGTTTTCGCTGCTTTTCTCATTGTATACAGTGTTTGATTTGTGACATACGATGGCATAACTTGCTATCTAGTCCTATTATTACTGCTGGCTCTCAGACATACTTGACATTTCATGACTAAATATTGTTGCACTTCGAACAAAAGCAATCATTACGATCACACAACTATGGGTTACTATTTCCAGATGGATTATCCTGGACTCCACTACACAGGAGTCTTGGGGTGCTTCTTCCAGACAGCATGAAAGCTTTAAGAAGAAGGACAAAAAAAACCCTGAGAGCAGAACCCCACACAGGCCTGTGGGACTTGGGGTTTCTTCCCCAGTCATCCTCACAGGTCTCCTTTGTCTCAGAACAAGATAGAGGGCAGATGGGGACATCCAGTGGAAGCTTTGCTAAAAAAAATTCACTCCATTATGTGCTGAACCATACACACACATGTGAATCTATCGATCTATATATATATATAAAGATAACTGTCATAATTAGGCTGAAGTAAACAAAAAAAACCACTGAACAAAAACACACCAAATTTGGCAACAAAACTCCTCAAATTCTAAGGTGTGACCATCACTGAAAAAAATTCCACAAAAAACAGCAAAGGAAGGAGAAAACACACATCTCCTGCCCCCCCCCCCTCCCCCGCACGCACACAAGCACACAGCCACTAAGGCCACTTTACTTCCCCTTCCCCTTTGCCTTCGCAGTCTTTGGAAGGTGAGGTGGGAGAAGGAGAAGGGATCTAATGGCCAAGGGTGAGCGGCATCAAGAGGAAGAGGAAGAGGGCTCTGAGGCAGCAGCAGTGGCAAAGGCAATGGATCAAAGGGCAGAAGCGAAGGAGGAAGAGGAGGAAGAGAGCGATAGAAGGAAAAAAGAGGGAGGGAGGCCACACTCTGACTGTCTCCCACACACACAATCCCACAGCACAAGGGAAGGAGGAAGCTGTCATGATGGGGGAAATAGGGGTTGCAATCCAACTGGACACACAAAAATGGCATTGCTTGGAAAGGAGCCCCAAAAAATCATCCAGTCCAACGTCATTTGGCACTAAAGGAAGACACCATCAAAGACCTCACAACAGATGGCCAACCAGTTGGGAGTCCTAAAGGCGATCCAGTCCAACCCCCTACTTCTCTCCCTACTTCCTTCCCTTCAACCCTTTCGCTACTTCCCTTCATTCTCCTTCCTTTACTTCTTTCCATCCCTCCCTTCCCTTCCTCCCTTTCTTTCCTTCCTTTTTCTCCTCCCCTCACCAGCATCATCCTCTTTTATTAAATCTACAGTGTAGATGCAACCACAGTCACTCCTCCCACACTGCCATGTCAAATCCTGATTATCTAGTTAGAACTGGATTATATGGTAGTGTAGACACACACACACACATATGGATGGATGTTGGATCACTGGTTCGTGTGTGTGTGTGTGTATGTGTGTGTGTGTGTGTATAGGCACACATTTTATAATATATATAAAGCTATATAATATATTATTGTTATATATATTACTATATAATATAATGTTACTATTATATATTACTATATTAAACAGACTCATAGAAAAGAGTTGGAAGGGACTTTACCATGGTATTAGGAGAGAACACACAGGAAGGAAGGAGAGAAGAAAGGATGGAGGGCAAAAGGGAAGGAATGAAGGAGAGAAAGGGGGGAGGAAGGATAGAGAGAAGGAGGTACCAAAGGAAGGAAGAAGAGAAAGTAGAAAGGGAAGGGAAGGGTGAGGAAAGGCAAGAAAGAGGCAAAGAAGGAAGGAAAAGAAAGGAGAAAATGAAATAAAAAGTGAACGAAGGAAGGAAACAGGGAGGGAAGAAAGGAGACAAAGGAAGAAGTAGAGAAAAGGGGAGGGAAAGAAGGAAAGAGAGAAGGAAGGATGTGACCAAAGAGTGAAAGAAGGAAGGAAAGAAAGGGATAGAGAAGGAAGAATTGAGAGAAAGTGGAAGGGGAAGAAAAAGGGGGGAAGGAATAGGTAGGTACCTCTCTTTCATAATAGTCCAGATATCTACCTCTGCTTCAAACATTTTTACTGTAGGCCACAGCAACGCATGGCAGGGCACAGCTAATTATAAATAAAAAATGTAATGTTTGTTTATGGGATTAACATAACTCAAAAACTACTGGACGAATTGACACCAAATTTGGACACAAGACACGTATCAGGCCAACAAGTGACCATCACTCATAAAAACACTGAAAAACACAGCAGAAGGGACTTTAAAAGCCAAAAAAAGCAAAAAGATGCTACAGCGCATGCACAATTTTTTCTGGCTTGTGATCCCACCAGTTCTTTGTCGCAGGCAGATGGTATTTGTGGCACAGGTTCCAATGAATCATCTGAGCAACAGTGTTATGCCTCTACTTGTAGTCTGCCTGCGCTTCTTCTTGCAGCTGAGGATGTGTTCTATTGTTTCATCTGCTTACTTGCAGAGTCTACATTTGGGATCTGTTTGTCGACTTTTCAATTCTGGTCTTGATGGCATTTGTTCTAATGGTTTGTTCTTGGGCTGCCAGAATCAGGGCCCCCCTTGTCTCCTTTTTCAGAGTTCCATTTGTGAGCCACAGCCATGTTTTTTCATTATTATTATTATTATTATACTATATTTATACCCCGCCCTTCTCACCCCTAGGCGGACTCTGGTCCAGACCATGGCCGGGAGGAAACAAACTCCGATGCTGGAAGTGAACTAGCCCAGACTGCCCACTTACCCTCAGTGGAAGAGCCACCGAAGACCCTGAGCGCCGACCGGTGAGCCCTGGGGTCCCAACGGTGTTGGCGGAGTCGCCGCTGGCCGAGCATGACATCTCGGCCGTCCCGCCCCCCTCCGGACGCCTGCCGTTGCCGCCGGCGTCCTGGCCCAACTTGGGGAAGCCTCCTCGAGGAGGCAAGACCCAACATGGCATGTGTCCTTGGAGACGCCCAGCCAGCCCATGTGCTGGGGCCTCAGGAAGAAACGCCACCTGGAAGTAGTCAACTCCCGGAAGTCCCGCCCCCAGAGGACTCCGCTCCTGGCGTTGACCTGACCAGAGTACAGCGAGGCCCCCAGAAGAGAGGAGACGCCGCCGGAAGAGGAAGGAAGGCACCCGAGCTGCCCCACAGGCTATGGAATGGAGGCCGGGACCAGCCTCTCGCCAGATTGGCCAAAGGGACCGAGCTCGGAGAATCGATCCCCTTGCTGACGGGTCCAGAACGGAGAGGGCCCCGAAGTCGTTCTTCACCAGGACGTTTTGGAGCTCCTGCTACAAGCAGTCGAAGCTCCGAGGGCCTCACCGGATGATCAATAAAGATGTGAAGGGCACTGTGCGGTCAGGCCGGGACTCCCAAACCAGACTCCCATATGGGAGCTCACGGGTTTTAACCCCCACCGGCGCCTTGGCACCAGCGATGGTATTGGGACATCCCTGCCTGCCTCCTTTCGATGGCAGAATGGGGCCTTAAGGGCATCGCCGCGGACACTTCCCTATTTCCTCCCTCCCTCCCCACCCTTTTGTTCTTCCCTCTGTGTTTTTTGTATATGTTGTTGTTCTGTTGCTGTAAATCGCCCGGAGCATCTATGATGGAGGGCGATTAACAAATATTAAATTCTATTCTATTCTATTCTATGGCAAATTCAAGGCCACATTACATATACAACAATAAATACAACATAACCATTTAAACAGTTAAAATATAAGCACAATAAGATATAAGTACAATACAATGGCTTAAAAACATATATTCAATCCCGTGACAGCTTAAAAGCAATAGGTGTTGCTATAGCAGGCAGCTAGGCCATTGAAGTACCCAAGTAGTGAGGCTGTGTGGGCCGTGGAGGTGCCCCACCCAGGAGTTGTAAGGCAGCAGGGCCAAAGAGGTGTTGCTATGGCCCCGTGCAGGTGTTGCTATGGCCAGCAGCAGGCAGCTAGGCTGTTGAAGTACTCGCTCGGCGAGGCTGTGGGGGGCCATGGAGGTGCCCCACCCAGGAGTTGTAAGGCAGCAGGGCCAAAGAGGTGTTGCAATGGTATCACTTATTTTTAGTTGCTATAAATAACCATGGGCCAACTAATCATAAGCAAGACTATTGTGAATAGGAAGGGGAAACATGATATTTTCCTCACATTGTAAACCCATTGAAAATACTAGGCCTGAGCAATCATGGTTCTAAATGGTTCTAAAGTACTTCCAAAACTGAAGTTCTGGTAGTGAACACTAGGTGGTGCTGGTGCTTTGCTTCTACAGTGTTGCTAAAGTTCTGGTGGTGAACACTAGGTGGCGCTGGTGCTTTGCTTCTACAGTGTTGCTAAAGTTCTGGTAGTGAACACTAGGTGGCGATGGTGCTGTGTTTGTTCTTCTACAGTGTTGCTAAAGTTCTGGTGGTGAACACTAGGTGGCGCACTGGTGCTGCTTTGCTTCTACAGTGTTGCTAAAGTTCTGGTGGTGAGCACTAGGTGGCGCTGGTGCTTTGCTTCTACAGTGTTGCTAAAGTTCTGGTGGTGAGCACTAGGTGGCGCTGGTGCTTTGCTTCTACAGTGTTACTAAAGTTCTGGTGGTGAGCACTAGGTGGCGCTGGTGCTTTGCTTCTACAGTGTTGCTAAAGTTCTGGTGGTGAACATTTCAGAACTCTGATAAAACTTTCAAAATTTCGTTATAAATGGCAGTTCCCAATTGGTTCTGTCTTAAAAATCGCCAATAATGAAATAACAATGAAGTTTTGAAAGTTTTGTTAGAGTTCTGAAATGTTCACCACCAGAACTTGAGCAACACTGTAGAAGCAAAGCACCAGCGCCACCTAGTTTTCACCACCAGAACTTTAGTTTTGTAAATACTTTAGAACCATTTAGAACCATGATTGCCCCGGCCTAGAAAATACTATAGGTGTAGCTACAAGAGAGCGAAATGGGTTATTCCTGCATGGCAGAGGATTGGACTAGATCAGTGGTCCCCAACCTTTGGGCCTTCAGGTGTTTTGGACTTCAGATCCCACAATTCCTAACAGCTGGTAAACTGGCTGGGATTTCTGGGAATTGAAGTCCAAAACATATTTATTTATTTATTATTTCGATTTATATACCACCCTTCCCAAAAAGGCTCAGGGTGGTTCACAACAATGAATACACATCACAGTAATACACATTAAAAACAGAATAAAACAGATTAGGACAGAATGGAAAGCACAACCTTAGAGATTAAACGCCTGGCGGAACAGGGTGGCCTTACAGGCCCTCCTGAAGGCCTGTAACTCCGTTATTGCTCGTGCCTCTGCTGGGAGGGTGTTCCACAGGGTAGGCGCTACTACAGAAAAGGTGCGCTGCCGAGTCGATGACAATCGGCAAATCTTGAGTGATGGAACCTCCAATAGGTTTTGGTCCATGGACAGTAGTGGTCTCTGGGGAATGTGCAGGTGGACCAAAGGTCGGAAACCACTGAACTAGATGGTCCTTGCAGTCCCTTCCAAGTTGATAATGCTATGATTTCATGCAATGGTAGAAGGAGAAAGGACAATGTTGTATGTTGGGAGGGGGGCTTAAAATGTAAAGGTAAAGGTTTCCCCTGACATTAAGTCTAGTCATGTCTGACTCTGGGGGGGTCATCTCCATTTCTAAGCTGAAGAGCCAGTGTTGTCCATAGACACCTCCGAGGTCATGTGGCTGGCATGACTGCATGGAACGCCGTTACCTTCCCACAGAAGTGGTACCTATTGATCTACTCGCATGTGCATGTTTTCGAATTGCTACGTTGGCAGAAGCTGGGGCTAACAGTGGGAGCTCACCCCGCTCCCCGGATTCGAGCTGCCAACCTTTCAGCCAGCAAGTTCTGCAGCTCAGTGGTTTAGCGCACTGCACCACCAGGGGGGCTTCGAGTTCCATATACAAAGAAAAACATTTTAGAAACCACAATCTCCTGCACAAGTTGCATTTATATTTTTGGGTACCAAGCCTTCCTTCCGAGAGAAAACCGGGATTTACATTTTGAGTTTTTGTCAGTCTGTCACAATTCTAGTTGGCATTAATGTGATTTTTAGATACAGATGTTATATGTTCCGATTTATGCAGACTTATTAGCAGAATAAAACAAACCTCTACAACAAAGCTTTCTGCCAACATAGAACCCTTAATGCCGCGATGAATGACTTTGAAATGCTTGCTTGTTATTAAGCTCAGAAAGAAATGGAACATATATTATTAATTCGAATTATGATTGTGCCGCTCAGATTCTAACTTGGGTAAGATCTAAAGCTTTGACAAAATATTTGAGATTTCTCTGTGGAATACAAAATTAGACAAAAGCAGAGCGCTACTTTATTTGACCTTTTAGGAATGTGAACATATTCACCTCCTTTGGAGGGTTGTTGTCAGGGGGCTGAGCTCTCTAAAGCAGGTCTTCCCCGTCGCAGTCCCTCCAGTGATTTTGGCCGGCCATTTCCCTTATCCACTGCTAGCACATCCAATAGCCATGGGTGATGGAAACTGTAATTTTGCTACTTTTACAAATTCCCATCCAAATATCTAATATGCAGGTCAAAGCGAAGGGGGTGGGGACAAAGAAGAGGGCCGTGCGACCCCTCCTAAATGGCCAATTGTTACCCGCCCCTTAAAGGCGTTCACCCCCCCCCCCCAATTCCCCTGAGCCTCCCACCGCCCCCTTGGATCGCCTCACTGCTCACCAGGGGGCAGTACTGCCCACTTTGAGAATCAGTGCTGTAGATCAGGCCTGTCCAACAGGCGGCCCGGGGGCCGCACACGGCCCTCCAGCCCCTTGGATCCGGCCCTCCTACCCTCCTGCAAGAAATCAGCTGTTTTTTTATTTTAAAAAATTGAAAAATTGTAGCGGCGGCACAGCTGTCCGCCATTACCTGTCCTGGCTCTTCAGCAGACAGGAAATGAGCCAGGACAGGAAATGACGCAGTGGAGCCAAAGGACTACAAGTCCCAGCTTCCCCTCCGTGGCGCCATTTTCTTTGAGACTAGAAGAGTACAGGAAGTACTCTTCTGCTGTGTCTTCGGCTCCTGCCTCTGTGTCTTCACCTCTCTCGTGCTCCGGCTCCGGCTCCTGGATCCTCGTTGGAAGAGAGAAGCTGGACCGGAGCAAGGCTGTGTGGAGCTCCGTTTGGGCAGCGGTCGTTTGGGAAGGATACCGAACTAAGGTAGGCTGAAGCAGAGGGCTGTTTTGCTGGGGTGGGTGCCTTCCTTCGATCCTGCCTTCCTTCAATCCTTCCTTCCTTCCTTTCTTCCTTCCTTGCTTTTATTCTTGCTTTTATTATTTTATTTTATTTTATTTTATTTTATTTTATTTTATTTTATTTTATTTTATTTTATTTTATTTTATTTTATTTTATTTTATTTTATTTTATTTTATTTTATTTTATTTTATTTTATTTTATTTTATTTTATTTTCCTTTTATTCTTGCACTTATTCCTCCCTCATTTCTTCCCTCTATCCATCTTCCTTCCTTCCTCTATTCCTTTATTTTATTCTTTTATTTTATTTTTATTTATTTTCACACTGCGACCCCCCAGGTGATCAGTGACCGGAATTCCGGCCCTTGGGCTGGTAGAAGTTGGACAGCCCTGTTGTAGATGAACACATCTCAGAAGTTCAGGAGTGGGGAGAGATCCAGTGTGGTAGAGAACCCATGTAGTATTATGACTGGAAAAGGATTCTAGGAGACCCAGGTTCAAATCCGCTTTCATCCATGAAAATTACAAGTCAACTTGGACAAAACACTCAGCTTGGAGGAAGGCAATGGCAAGTCCTCTCTGAACAAATCTTGTCAACAAATTCCCATGAAACACTCAACGATTTGGAAATGGCTTGAAGGCCAACAACAACATCAACCCATATTAGAAGCAGTTGCACTAAAACAGGGGTCGGGAAAGTTTTTGACTCAGAGAGCCATCAAAGCAAAATATTTGGAAATATTTATTTCATTGGGAGCCATTATATATATATATATATATATATATATATATAGAGAGAGAGAGAGAGAGAGAGAGAGAGAGAGAACGGAATATATATATACACATACATACATACACACACACACACACACACACGAGGGCGGGTTAATAAGTCAGTGACTTTTTGAATGAAACACAGGTTTTTGGATAAAAAATCATTATATTTTTCAATGTAGTCTCCTTTGAGCTCTATACGCTTTTTCCAACATTTCTCCAATATTTTTATCCCTTCCAAAAATAAGATTTCATCAAATAAGAGGTCATCAAAATAGGTATTTGTTTGTGAGATGATTTCATTGTTGGAGTCAAATTTCTTTCCGCCGAGCCATTTCTTCAGGTTTGGAAACAAGAAATAGTCACTTGGGGCTAAATCTGGAGAATAGGGCCGATGAGGGAGCCATTCATATCCCAATTCATGGATTGTTGCCATGGCAACTGCACATGTGTGCACCCTTGCATTGTCCTACTGCAAAAGAACTTTTTTCTTGGCCAAATGCGGTCAGGTTTTCCCCCCCAAATCCTCATTAAATCGACCCAATAAGTTGGCATAATATTCGCCATTGATTGTTTTACCCTTTTGAAGGTAGTCAATGTGGATAATACCGTGGGCATCCCAAACAACGGTCGCCATGACTTTATTGGCTGACAAACCCACCTTGGCCTTCTTTGGCGCCAATTCACCCCGAGAAACCCACTGTTTTGACTGCTGTTTGGTCTCTGGTGTGTTGTGGAGGATCCACGTTTTGTCCACGGTTACAAAACGGTGCAAAAACTTGTCCATATTGCAGTTGAACAACGACAAACACTCCTGCGAAATTGTCACACGATTGTGTTTGTGGTCGATTGTGAGCAAAGGTGGCACCCAACTTGCGGAAAGCTTTCTCATACCCAAGTGATCATTTAAAATTGAAACCACTGAGCCACATGAGATGCCTATGGCTTCCACAATCTCTCGCACTTTCAATCTCCGATCGGTCAACACCATATAGTGATTTTTTTCAATTGTTTCGGGTGTAGAGACCTCAACTGGACGTCCAGAACATTCGGCATCTTCCCTGCTTGTACGGCCAGAACGAAATTCAGTAAACCACTTTTTAACCATTGAAATTGATGGTGCAGAGTCCCCATAGTATTTACCAAGCTTAGCCTTGGTTTGAGGGATGGTTTTTTTCCGCAAAAAAATAATGCTTAATGAGCACACAAAATTCATATTTTTCCATTTTCTTCTCAAATCACACGGTAGTCTGCTATCAATAGCTGTCAAAAACAAACTAAATGATGGAGCTTGTTCAAATTTTGACAGGAGTCAACTGAGAGATGCCTCTTGACAGGAGCAGTGTTGCCCTTTCAGTTAAGAGGCGGGAAATTCAAAAAGTCACTGACTTATTGACCCGCCCTCGTATATAATATTTTAAGACTGAATTCAACTAAATGTGAGTATATACGTACATACGCAACTTATCAAATCCATAATAATTTTATTATTATTGGGGAAAGGAGGGTATAACTTATCATCACAAAATACAGAGTTAGGGATATAGATGACTCGGCTTTCAGCAGGTACTCCAAAGCCATGGGAGCTGTCATGCAATAATTTCTGATGGACCTGAATTGCGTAAAAACTAAAGAGAACTAATCACTATGTTAAAACAATATTGTGGCCCTCTCCACAGATTCTCCATCAATTGATTCAACTGAAGGCAACCATAAGGCTGATGTCTCCCTCGATGAAAATTATTTTTACACGTTCTGCTGCCTTGAAGACTAGGACATGGAACAATGGCTTCAAACTACAAGAAAGGAGATTCCATCTGAACATTAGGAAGAACTTCCTGACTGTAAGAGCCGTTAAGCAGTGGAACTCTCTGCCCGGGAGAGAAGGACCTGGGCCAGTAGCCCTGTTAAACAAACGTGGCTTGGAAGTGCTTTTCTTCCCTCCCACGATGCCTGTTAAACCCTCCCTGTTAAACCCTTCCCATGCCCTCCCTACGGATTTGAACGGCGCCATTTCGATCCGCGAGGAAGGCATTTTATTTATTTATTTACTTTATTTATATTCCGCTCTTCTCAGAGCGGATTACAGTACACATACTAGCAGACAATTCCTGCTGTTTTTCACATACAAAACATATAAACGAACACAACATATAAACGAACAGAGGCAAATTCTGGCCACCAGGGGGAGCTGACGCACTCTTCATCTCTCAGCGACCCTTGTTGTTCCTTTCCGCATTCCTCGGAGTTCCTGGAGTTCTTTAATGGCCCCCATAATTCAGTCAAAATTTGCCTCCCCACTTAATGTGGTATCTTTATCTCCTACTTGACAGCTGCAACTGTCTTTTGGGCTGCAAAGGTCGACAGCAGGCTACACTTAAGGTCGAGCACCCACCTGGACCCAGGCAGGCCTCGAACTCATAACCTACTGGTCAGAGAGATCTTATGCAGCTGACACTTAGCCAGCTGCGCCACATTCCCGGTTTGGAAGCAGTTTGGAGCAGATGCTGTCATGTTTAAACTAGGTTAAACATGACAGCATCTGCCATTAACTAAGCCAGGGCTGTCCAACTTCTACTGGCCCAGGGACCTGAATTCCGGTCACTGATGACCTGGGGGGCCGTAGGGTCTGAACCCACCCCTGGCTCCGCCCCCTCCCTGCCCCCAGCTCCGCCCTCTCCCCCGGTGCCCTCTCCCCTTATTTTTATTTAATATTAAATATATTTAATTCCATCCTCCCATCTCCCCTTATTTTTATTTAATATTAAATATATTTAATTCCATCCTCCCATCTCCCTTATTTTTATTTAATATTAAATATATTTAATTCCATCCTCCCATCTCCCTTATTTTTATTTAATATTAAATTTATTTAATTCCATCCTCCCATCTCCCCTTATTTTTATTTAATATTAAATATATTTAATTCCATCCTCCCCTCTCCCTTATTTTAATTTAATATTAAATATATTTAATTCCATCCTCCCTTCTCCCTTATCTTTATTTAATATTAAATATATTTAATTCCATCCTCCCCTCTCCCCTTATTTTAATTTAATATTAAATATATTTAATTCCATCCTCCCCTCTCCCCTTATTTTTATTTAATATTAAATATATTTAATTCCATCCTCCCATCTCCCCTTATTTTAATTTAATATTAAATATATTTAATTCCATCCTCCCATCTCCCCTTATTTTTATTTAATATTAAATATATTTAATTCCATCCTCCCCTCTCCCCTTATTTTTATTTAATATTAAATATATTTAATTCCATCCTCCCCTCTCCCCTTATTTCAATTTAATATTAAATATATTTAATTCCATCCTCCCCTCTCCCCTTATTTTAATTTAATATTGAATATATTTAATTCCATCCTCCCATCTCCCCTTATTTTAATGTATCCCATCTCCCCTTATTTCATCTTTAAATATTTTTAATTTTATATTTAATACATGAGGGAGATGGGGAGGGAATGAGGAGCCCCTGAGGAGCCCCTGCTTCGCCTACCTTTCCCAAACACGCAGGATCCAGGAGTACCCGGACGACGAGAGAGGCGACGACCGACTGAGGTCCTAATCGCGTCTGTGGGCCTCAGCGATCCAGTAGTAGAGTAGCCGAAGAGTATTGCGAGAATACGCAATCCACACGGGATTTCGCTGTCAACGCCCGCGTGATCTCGCGTTGACAGCGAAATCCCGTGTGGATTGCGTATTCTCGCGATACTTGCTCCGAACCCGGAAGTTGGTATTTTTATTATTATTATTATTTAATTTATTTTTCAATTTTTATTTTTTATTAAAAAGCTTAGGGGGACATAGGGAAGGGGCTGGGGGCCGTATACGGCCCCCGGGCCGCCAGTTGGACAGCCCTGAACTAAGCCATTACAAAGTTCGGGAGTACATCCAATTCAATTTTTTAAAAACCGCTGAATACTTCGGAAGTCTATCAGATACGATCTGGCTACGGTCGTCCACGCTCTGGTCACATCCCAAATAGATTACTGCAACGCACTCTACGTGGGGCTGCCTTTGAAGACAGTTCGGAAGCTACAACTAGCCCAACGGGCGGCAGCCAGATTACTAACCGGAGCTACATACAGGGAGCATGCCACCCCCCCTGTTGTGTCAGCTCCATTGGCTGCCTGTCCAATTCGAGCCCAATTCAAAGTGCTGGTTTTGACCTTCAAAGCTCTATCCGGTTCGGGCCCAGCTTACTTGCCCGAACGCATCGGCCTCTATGTCCCCCCTCGTAATTTAATATCATCCGGGGCCCTGCTCGCTCCCGCCAACCTCTCAAATGCGGTTGGCGGGAACGAGAGGGAGGGCCTTCTCGTGGTGGCCCCCGTCTGTGGAACGCACTCCCTATTGATATTCGATCAGCTTCATCCCTCCTAACATTCAGAAAAAGAGTGAAATCCTGGCTTTGGGACCAAGCGTTTGCACCCTAGCACGACACGGCACTCTAGACTGGTCAGTTGGCAAATTGGTGGTTAAGATCTAAGACTTTGGATGGAACATTGTTTTAATGGTGATGAATGTATATGATGTTTTTAATATTAACTGTATTTTAATGTATTGAATTCTAGGTGTATTTTAATGTATTTTAATTTTAACTGTGTTTTACTATGTATTGTGTGGCATCGAATTGTTGCCGTCTGTTAGGCCGCACTGAGTCCCCCCCTCGGGGGTTGAGAAGTAGCGGGGTATAAACACTGGAAATAATAAATATAAGATACGAAGCGCCAGCGCCCCCTACATCCAAAGCAAGTTTTGAACCATTTCCCCCCCTGATAAAACAGGCCTAATTCCAATAATCAAGATCGTACTTTTGGAGTTTATCTGATTTTCGTACAGTTTGCCTGAGATTGTTAACACTCTTATATGGAATTTCAATTAATGCGGGGATGTCTTTCCCCCAAGCTTGCAATTATATTTATGCTTATTCCTTTCCACTAAAAAGTTCCACCAAGTTTTCACTTCGAGGAAGGGGGGGGGAGCTCTCCTTGCTGCTTAGATCCAGCTCTCTTTTGCATTCAAGCACAGCCCCAGTTTTTAGGGGATCTCATCAGGATCACAAAGCCATTCATGTACTCTGAAATACACAAAACCGTGCTTTGATTCTGTCCTGTCTTGTCCCTGTCTGGATAAGTTTTCAGAAGCTGACAGAGCCTTTACAATTTAATTGGTGTTGACACCTTTTGAAGCAATGCCTTGAGGCACTGGGAGTCATTGTCTACTTGTTCCTGTTTGTCTCAGGCTACCTTCGGTTGGCTACTTGGCAGCCTGTGATGCTGCGTTGGCCCCTGCACTTTCCATTCATGTACGTACTTGTACCAGGCCCTCTTACAAGAACTCTTGTTAAATGCCCAGCAGGCAGTATTGAATAGAGATTTTCATTATCTGAGATTTTGCAGGGCCTCTAGCAACAACAGAAAGTGTAGTGCAAAACACACACACAACATCCTAGCTGCAGTCTGTGTTGAGGCTGCTAAGAATTAATGGTAGAGAGTAGATCATGTTACTTCTTGCTTAAGTGCATACAAACAGAGAGCTTCATACCAGACACAATCGAACCTAATTAGGCTGGAAAGAGATTTTTCCCCTTACCACTCCGTTGCTGTAATGCGCTTCAGAATGGAATTGCTCTGTGCACGCTAACAGAAAATTCTGGTTTCTTCCATTTTGTCATTTTAATTAATCACAACATGGTGATTTTTTTTTTGGTCTATGTCAGTGTTTCCCAACCTTTTTTGAGCCGCGGCACACTTTTTACATTTGCAAAATCCTGGGGCACACCACCAACCAAAATGACACAAAATGACACTCTAACACAGTAATACATATAGTTAATATGTTTTCAAAATGTATTTATACACTCAGTGTGAAACCTGGGCCTGTTTCGATGAACACAACATAGATATCCTGGCAGGAATGGCAGAAAGACACAAACTTCCCACACAGAACTCCCATAACCAAGAGAAAATGCTATAAGAGTTTGGTGGGCATTGACCTTGAGTTTTGGAGTTGTAGTTCACCTATATCCAGAGAGCACTGTGGACTGAAACAACGTTGGATCAGGACCAAACTTGGCATGAATACTCAATATGCCCAAATGTGAACACAGATGGAGTTTGGGGAAAATAGACCTTGACATTTGGGAGTTACAGTTTCTGGGATTTATAGTTAAGACACAATCAAAGAGCATTCTGAACCCCACCAATGATAAAACTGGGTCAAACCTCCCACACAGAACCCCCAGGAGGCAAGAGGAGGTCTCTACTTGGGGAAAGGGAGGCGGGCCTTCCCAATGCATGGAGAGGGAGAGACCAAGTAGACAACGGGTGGGGAGGGGGGTGTTTGTAATTTTGTGCCTTTATCGAGGTAGGTTTCTTAGGGTTTTTATACTTCAATACACTAGACTCTCCCCCCCCCTTTCCTGAAGGTTCCAATTTCCCACAGCACACCTGATGATCGCTCATGGCACACTAGTGTGCCCCGGCACAGTGGTTGGGAAACACTGGTCTATGTGATAAACACACAGATATATTCACAAGTACATACATACTGTTCATCTGGGTCAGGCTGCAACTAAATTTCTTTTCACAAAGTCTTATTTTCAGTGGTGGTGGTAACAGGGTTTGTAAGTTTGGCCATAGAACCCAACGGTTCCCATCACACTCATTAAAAGTACTTCCAGGGTGGCTCCATGCCCCCCAAAAATCCTTCTGCCACCAAAAATAAGCCAGTGGTGGATATAGGGAAGCTCTAAGTCAGGGGTCAGGAACCTTTTTTTACTCAGAGAGCCATAAAAGCAAAATATTTGGAAATTCATTTCAGTGAGAGACATATCTATATATATAAAGCAACAGTCGTCATGTGAAGACTACCTGAAACAGAGAAACCTTACAACGCAGAAACACAAAACTTGCCAACAGAAATAGGCCTCAAGCAAGGTACGTTTGTAGCAAAGAAACTCCCCAACCTAAAAGGCCCCCAAAACAACGAGTAAAAATAAAACTACATTTCCCAGCATCCTCCGGGGCTGCCAAAGACTCTCCCAGCCTCTACATTCTGAACAACATGATTGGCTGCCAATAAGGGCGGATTTGCATAACTGCTGCACTGGCCAGCCAACATGAACATTCCGACCCATAATAAACTGTCAAAAAAGAAGGATAAGGCAAAGGGCTGAGCCACAAACATAAAACACCCAATTCACTTCAACACCATAACTAAAAACAATTCCAACCCTTACATACTCATACTTTCTTGCATCTCCTAAATAAGGCACAGCAACTTTCCCTCCCAAAACCTAAAAGGCCCCCAAAACAACAAGTTAAAAAAACTACATTTCCCAGCATCTTCCCCGGCTGCCAGCGAATGCCATTGGCAGACATCGGCCAACACAAAATGCAGGGAAGATGAGTAACCATAGCAACGCTGGCAAGAGCCATCCAAGGCTAGGATACAATGCAGAGAGATTTCAGTTGTCAGTTGGTGTTTGAGGGTTAAACTGTCAAAACCAAACTCTATGAGGGAGCAATTCTCCAGCAATTCCTAACCAAACAACACAACACAACTTCCAATCACAACCCATCCCACCAACCTTACGGGACCCCGTACACACAACACCTACCACCACCACAAACAAAAACCATTCCTTCCTTCCACACAGACAGAAATGGACCCAAAAGACAAGCCATGCCTTCTAAAAATAACAGCATCGGACGACACACTCACAACGCTACATACCTCAAACAAAAAAGGGCAGAACAAACGCCAGAACAGAAACACAATGCACAGCAGAGACACAGACAACAGGTCACTGCACGACGCACAGCTGAGAACCAAATGCAAAGAACTGCACGACAAGAAGAAGCACGCAGCCAGGAACAACATAGACGCAGAAATGCAACACAACAGCAGCGCGCAAGGAGCACAGAAAAACGACATCGCAACACAGAAAACAAACTTCAAAAACACCACAACCAATTCCACTGCCTAGCCTTCAGATACAACGCTGCAGAAGACTACAGCATGGCGCCAGAGGCCGACATTGGCACCCTAACGCACATCTGCACACACTGCAAAGCCCTGAAATACCCAGCAGAAACAACAGGAATGTGCTGCCTAGCCGGTAAAGTCTCCCTACCACCACTTGCCACTCCTCCACAACCACTACATACTTTGCTGAGTGGACACACTCCAGAATCAAAACACTTCCTCCGCTATATAAGACAAAGACTTTCTCGCATCTTCTATATAGGGCACAGCAACTCGTGCCGGATACAGCTAGTATAATATATTTTAAGACTGAATTCAACTAAATGTGAGTATATACGTACATACTATGAGAAAAGGATTCTCCCGGCAGAATGACGGGAGACTTCAGACCTGGCTCCTCAAAAGGCATGCTCAGGACTCTGGGAAGGAAGAGAAGACGGAAGGAAAGGGGGAAAGAAAGAAAGAACGAACGAAAGAAAGCCAGAGGAAATAAAGGAGGGAGGGGGAGAGGAAGAAAGAAAAGAAGAACGAACTATAAAAAAGGAAGAAAAGAAAAGCAGGGGAGAGACAAGGGAGGAAATAAAGAAGGAAATGAGAAGGGAGGAAAAGGAAAGGGTGGGGAAAAGAAAGGAAAGGGAGTGAGGAAAAAGTAAAATAATGAAGGGAAAAGAAGAAAAGAAAGAAGGGGGAGAGAGGGAAGTGAAAAGAAAGGAAGAAAAAGGAAAGGAAGACTTGGGGAAAATAATAGAAAAGGGAGGAAGGAAGAGGGAGGGAGGGAGAATGGAGGAAGGAAGGAAGGAAGGGGAGAGAGAGGGGGGAGGGAGGGAGGGAGGGAAAAGGAAGGAGAGAAGGAGAAGGAAAGGGTGAAAGGCGAAAGGAAGGAAGGAAGGAAGGAAGGAAGGAAGGAAGGAAGGAACGAACGAACGAACGAACGAACGAACAAAGGAACGAAGGAAAGAACGAAGGAAGGAAGGGGGAGAATGGAGGAAAGAAGGAAGGGGAGAGAGGGAGGAAAAAGAATGTAAGAAAAAGATAGGGAAAAAGAAAGGAAGAGAAAGGAAGAGAAAGGAAGGAAGGAAGGAAGGAAGGAAGGAAGGAAGGAAGGAAGGAAGGAAGGAAGGAAGGGAGAGAGGGAGGGAGGGAGGGAGGGAGGGAAAAGGAAGGAGAGAAGGAGAAGGATAGGGTGAAAGGGGAAGGAAGGAACGAACGAACGAACGAAGGAACAAACAAACAAAGGAACGAACGAAGGAAGGAAGGAAGGGGGAGAATGGAGGAAAGAAGGAAGGGGAGAGAGGGAGGAAAAAGAATGAAAGAAAAAGATAGTGAAAAAGAAAGGAAGAGGAAGGAAGGAAGGAAGGAAGGAAGGAAGGAAGGAAGGAAGGAAGAGGAGGGTGCGGGGCCAAGTTGGACCTTGGTGTCGACGTTGGTGAGGTAGTCCCTCCGGAAGGCATCGAAGAGGCCGTGGCTCTTGAGCTGCCTGACAATGAGGCCAATGAGCTGGGCGTCCCCAGGGGGCAGCAAGGCTGGGTCCGCAGGGACAGGGACAGGCCTGCCTCCGCTGCCTCCCCCGAGGCCTGTGTTGGGGACGAAAAGGATGAGGACGAGGCACCACCGCCAGGCTCCGCCATCCCCGGTGAAGAGGGTGCAGGGCCTCGAGAGCAGCAGGGGATGAGGAAGAGGCGGCAATGGCAGTGTGGAAGCAGCAGTCACAGCGCATTTGCGTCACTCCTCCCTGATGCATGCTGGGAAACCGAGGCCCGGGCTGCTCTGGAGAGCCAGATGCAATCATGAAAAGAGCCACACCTGGCTCCTAAGCCATAGGTCCCCTACCCCTGCTCTATGTCTTTCCATTAGGAAAGATGGGTCAAGCTGAGACTTCCTCCCATGTGATGAGGTAGTGGTGAAGCTGGGATGGTGCAGGGCACAGGGTGAAAGGTCTCCATGCCCTCTGGGTAGGCACAAGATCTCCACACTCTGCAGCCATACTGAATTATTCCAGCAGCATGTGTGAAAAATTCCCAGGACTCTAAGAATTTTATTACATCGGGCAGTGTGGTGAAGTCATATTTATTTGTTACAGGTTTTAAATGTGGTTGATATTTTTATATATGTATGTATGTTGAAGGGTAAAAAATGTGGCAAACCCTAAAGGGTTAACGGAGATATTAGCATGCAGAACCACCAAGGAGTTTCCGTTACCGTGGAAACAGGAGGTGGAGTCTGCAAATGGCTTTAGAATCTTCGGATTCAAACTTTTACAGTTGGTTGTTGACAGTAGGGTTGCCACTTTTTGATATAAGAAATAAAGGACATTTACGGGATTTTTCACAAAAATAAGGGACACTTCATTAAGAACTTGAAACTCAAATGTTAGCTATAAATAGTTTTATTAACAGAATAAGATAATGATTGAAACTCACAAAAGAAACTGACTTATACCCTCTTAACAGCACATGGTATATTTCTGCATGTTTTGTCATGCAGAAAAAACATTATTAGAACTACCTTATTTTCTCCATCTGTATTTAGTCCTTGACTTTGCTGACTTTAAAAGTGCGCTGTCTAAACATTAAAATAAAATAAATTTTATAAGGCAATACATCATTATTATTATGTCAATAGTTAATGGTATAGTATAGTGTGGGCTACACAGCATTGTATAGTATTGGGATACATAGCTAGGCCTATTTTAAGAGTAACTCTCAAGCAACCAGAAACTATCTTTATCCAACATGATCTAACATTCCCCTTGGGTAATGGTTGAGTCTACTGTACTTCGAAAAAGTCCTGTATCGCCTCTTCCTTCCAACGGGGACGCAGGCAGGCACACACTTGCAAGAGCACGACTGTCAGCCTGCCCTACGAGTTGGAATCCCCGGGCAGGCGTTGCCGTGGAAACTGCAGCACCCCTTCCTCTGGTCCACCCCACCCAGTCCTGTCCTGTTAGTCAATAATAAGGGACAGGGCCTGACTCTACTCTGAGAGAGAAAAGTAGTAAAGCTGTGTTTGAACTGACAGAAGAGCAGTTGGTTTTAAGGACCAGCAGAATGTAAAAACTGCTGAGTTGTTAGTTCTGGGAGTCCAGTGATATAGTATCAAGCTGTATCTCCATAGTTAGTGTATTGTAACCTTAAGAAACATACCTCTGAGAAGATATTGTAACTACCTAAGCTTTGAACTCTGAAACCACTGTTTAAATAAACTTTACAGTTCTTTGACAAAGACATCTCTTCTCATAGTTCTTTCTCTCACAAGCCTTGAAAACAACTTTTTCCTAGTGGGTAGTCTAGAATAGTAAATGGTGGCAGCGAAAGTTAAGAAGTAGTGTCAGGGGAAGTTTGGGTTTAAGTGATAACCTGCCCTGCCACAGTTTTGAGTTCGAATCCTCACATTCTCTCCATAGTTAAAAAGAAATTAGAGAATCATCGCAAATTGGCTGTAAGCTGTGTCCTTACATAATTGGTGGCAGCGGTGGGATAGCCTGCCCTGCCACAGTTCTCCACAGTTAGATTGGAGAAAGAGATCCTCACAAGTGGACGCACGCTAAAAGCTGCGTCACCACAGGCAGGAAGATTAGTATTGCAGATGAACCACCACCAAAGGTGCACTTGCCTATCGCAAAGTGCCGTGTGAAAAATGCTTGCTCCCGGTTTTTCCCTCTCCCTCTATAATTTATTTATTTACTATATTTTTATACTGCTCCTCTCAGCCCGAAGGCGACTTGAGGCGGTGCACATATGGCAATGAATGCCCACAGATAAAATACATAACACTTAATAAAACAATCATATAAAAGCTAAAATCACAGTTAAAAATATAAATATAAATCTCAGCATCTCATTATTGAAATCGGTTTCCATTACATCGTCATCATTCTAAAGGTCTCAATTAAATCATTACATTTGTCTGCTATTTTTTCAAAACTCCACCAGTGTTCAAATTTGGGCATATTGAGTACTTGTGCCGAATTTCATCCAAATCCATAGTTGATTGGGTTCATAATGCTCTCAAATGTAGGTGAACTACATCTCCCCTAAATCACTGCCAATTCCTCCCAAACCCCTCCAGTATTATCTGTTGGTCATGTGGGTTCTGTGTGCCAAGTTTGGTCCAGTTCTGTAATTTGTGGGAGTCTCAGTGGTCTGTGGAAGTCAGAGCTGAATCGATCGAAGGTGCTGCAAATCCCATCCTCCGTTGTCCATACTCCCCCAAACATATTGTTTTTGCGATTAATCGCTATGCTTTAATTATGTTCAATTTGTAACAATGGAAATACATCCTGCACATTAGATATTTGCATTGGAATTTGTAGGAGTAGCAAAATTATTTATGAAGTAGCAACGAAAATATGGTTGGAGGTCACCACAACATGAGGAACCTTATTTAGGGGTCACTGCATTAGAAAGTTGAGAGCCCGGGCCCAGATCATGACCTTTTGGCGCTCTAGAGAAAATATATTGTAGTTCGCAAAATGTAGTAAGAAAACAAAAGCGCAGACACGAGTAGCGTCAAAAAGTCAGATGAATCTTTATAGTATAGGTGTAAATCCCAAACACTGAGGAAACAAGTCAAAACGTAATACGAAGCAAAGTCAAACCGCAACAAAGCGTTATTTGTAATCCAAGTGGAGAGCGGGTCACTGAGTTGCAGTAAATAATGTGAATATTTCTCAAATAAATTCCAATAATATATATCAACAATCAGGCAGCTCAGGGTGGTCGACGGTCTAGCCGTTTCGCCTATAGAGGCTTAATCGGGACCTCAAAGACCGTGTCTCCTTAAATCATAATTCGGTTTCCGAAAGTCCGGATCAAATCTATAAACAAATGTATAATAAAGTCTATCACATATCTGTACAATCATATTCATATACATATATAAAGCGCTCAAAAGGAACTAACAAAAGGAAGGCTGTATAAATACATACCCAATTATATCATAATAATCAATCTCATTCGGTCAATGCCATAACATAATGTGTATATCCCGGACAGAGAATGAAGTGAGGGCTAGCAGTATAAGTAACACAATACCAACAGTAATTGGCCTAATTGATTACAATAGTACTTCACCAATAGTAAGCCAGTCCGGGTTCACATCCAAATTCACATCCAAGGTCAACATAAAAGCAGATGCAGATCATGTTTAATGCACATATACAGATACTAAGTTATGTAGAAGAGTGGGCCCACAGTGATATTCTAAGAAGTTACTCGTTTTCTCAGATCGATTCCCAACATCGACGCGGCATTGTTGTGAAGTCAGCCTCGTTTGATGTATGGTACCTCAATAGTGCCGAAAAGAGCAAGTGGTAGCTGGAACAGAACAACACTGAGGTAGTTACAGGCATGCCTTGCTAGTTCCTTGATAAATCAGCAGACCCCAGAGAGAGACGTGAGAGTATGGGATCGGAGAGGGAGGGGTGTGATGTTTTCATCTTTCACTTTTACGACAGTCTCTCCCCATTGATATTTGTCATTTTAGAGACTGGCTTTATTACAAACTATTAGCCCAAGGCAGAAGTCTTGGGAGCCGGGACTTCACAGTGTGACTGAAGCCAGCAAAAGTGAGAACAAGCAAAACAACAACTATTGTTGTGGCTTGTTCTTAAAGGCATTGCACTTTGGATTTGGGTTTTTTTTTTCTCTAGATGTTGTTAAGAGAAAATATCAGCACTGAAGATGTCTGGAGAGGAATCACAGAGACCGGGGGAAAGATAACACAGGAAAGGATGAGAGATTACTACCCAAACGTTTCCAAATACTTAAAAATAAATTTTCTTGGTTATTTAAATTTGTCCCTGATGCATTAAATAAAATCGCATATCTCACTGTCTGTAGAATAATGGAACATATTCTCTCAGTCTCCCTCATCCAAAATGCTTGGAGCCAGATGTATTTTGGATTTTAGGATTATTTATTTATTTATTTATGGATTTTTTGATGCCTATACATGCAGTCCCTGAGTTACAAACATCTGGCTTACAAATGACTCATGGTTAAGAACCAAAAATGAGAGCTCCATTTTATATTCCCACTTCATAACAGAGAAACATCACCACGAAGCATTTTCAGTCCTTGTGCTTGACAGAATCGAACCCCAACCTTACATCGATGTAAAACGCAAACTCTTGCAATTAGAAAGAGATTGGATAATCCGCCTCGGGAGCGAGGCGCCGCACGGCCTCAATGACAGGTTAGCTGTAAGCAACATCCTGGAAGCAAATCCAAACAGCTTTCTTTGTAGCTGTGGCAGTAGAAACATCGACATTATTTTTCCAGATATATCTCCAAGTATCTTCTTTTATCTTAAATCCCAAATTTCTTGTCCATTGTTTTTAAACCCCAACCACCTCTATTCTTGCAATTAGAAAGAGATTGGAAAGAGACCCCCACATTCCCGCCACAGGTATTGTACTGCTCAGAGGAGACGAAACAGGGAAATCCTAGACTTCACTAAGCTTCCAAGGAAGCCACGGGGAGCTAGCGTACAGGAGACCCGAGCTTAGTGAACCAATATTTGTTTCACAGACCCTGCGATATAGAGTCTAGACCGGACTTTAGGCATCGTTCTCGCACATTAGCGAGAGGAGGGACAAACGGCTGGGCGGCTTTCTGGCAAACCGATATAGCCCCCCCCCCCCGGACAACATTGAGCAGAAACAAGCCGCCGTAGCAAGGGACCACATCCCACTGGCTGTATATGATATGTTTAACTCTTCAATGAGGGAGTGCCAAGTGGGGGAAACACTTTGTGAATAAACACCATCCCCCAATGGATAAAGCCTAGCAGATGATGCACATCATTATTGTTATTTCATGAGCTCTCATTTCCTTAAAGGTAGTTACATACTTAGAGAATTATTAGTTATGGAACAGCAACATTGAAGAGTGGGGTGTCCTATCAATATGAATTGCAAATATACTTAATATGTACTGCCAGAGTGGTTTTTGAAGGGATACTAACACAATATACTGCATTGTGATTGTTGTTTATAGTGTTTGATTCAGAACAAGATTGATTGAACCTTCAGATTAAATTTATTGTTTGTATTACCGTGTATAATTCAATTAACCTGCGGATGGAACAATATTATGTTATCTTACCATACAATGGGTGAATTTCAATGCTTTGAACCAACTGATGAATTCCAATAAGTAGTGTGAATTAATTGTGAAATTTGAATGTATAATGGGAATCGATTGATGAATGTATATGATGTGAATTTATTGATGAATGTACAAAAATCAAAACGCATTTTCGAGATAAATTTATTTGAACAGTTTATACAGTTGACTTATTTAGAACAACACAACACCACATATATTAGATACTAATTGTCATATAATAGGATTGCATATAGTTCATTATTATTATGCCTCAAATTCCATCATGATTATTTATAAGGTTCTGTTTGTTACCAATTCAGGGTCCGTGATTTGACCCTTGAAGGCAGCGTGTCTCTATATGATTTACCTGTGAATTTGCTGGTATGTATATCTATGTTTTCTCCCATGTGGTTTCTCATTGGGGAACTGGACATTATACTGATTTATATTATTGTATATTATTTTGACTGCAGGGCGTCATTGTAACGCCACTTATTTCCGACACGCCAAAAACTACATGGACCAGTCCCCGGTCTTTGAGGAAGCTACTCTAAGCGAAACGATTCCAAGCGCGGGTATTTACGCAATCGTCAGAGTCCCCATTGAAGATTATTGGATTATTTTCAACCAACTTTGATGGACTGTTATGAACTTTGATTTATGTGAAACGGACTTTGGGACTCTGATACTGGGACTTTCTATTGTGAACTAATTCGGGAATAACCCCTGGATGGCTTTGTACCACAAAGGCGTGAGTTATAATTGAATGCCTATATTGCTTGTATTTGCACTTCAATTTATGAATTGTATATTGTGATATTTGTGCAGAATCTTATACAACCCGATAGCGGGCATATTATATTTTAATTGATTTGAATACTATTCTATCTAAGAGTTTATATTCTCCCCTTCGTTGCAACTAAGAACAGGAATAAGACAACAGGAAGTGAGAGAAATCTGCCCCTGGGAAAGGAAATTCACTCCTGAAAAAGTTATCATGGGGAAAAAGGTGTCTCCACTGCAGTTTTATCAACAGTCCTTGTTTCCACAATGAGTCCAATTATCACAGGGATAGAAAGTGAGGCAAAATATTCTGAAAAGAGGCACAGACAGCAAAACAAATACCACAGGGGTGCTGCGACAGCACAGCAAGCGCCACCTGTATCAAAACTTTAAGTTGCAAAAGTTTGCACTGTTGTATTGTGTTTCTGCAAGCCTGTTGCATTGATTGGTTCTTACACCTGTCAATCATTGTTTAACAGAGCCCAATTAAGTTTGCTCCGCCCCTTTTCCTAGGGACTGGGGAATCTAGCTATTTTGTTTACAGACAGGGCCATAGCCAGGATTTTGATTTCTTGCGGGGGTGTTGAGTTTGATTCGGAGAAGGCTGAGTCTGAGTGAGAGAGGGTCTACCTGACCAAACCTTATTGTTATCATTATCCCAATACCCCCATGAATATGGGATATATTGAGCATGGTGATCAGATCATGATATTAATAAACGTAACAGTAAGGTACCAGTAAGGCATTCCCATGGACCACACTGAGAATTTCAGGGGGGGGCTCAAGCCCCCTGAGCCCCCCCCCCCGGCTACATGCCTGTTTACAGAGCTTTCCTGGATCTCTCCAGAAGAGGACATATCTGAAGGTCTGCCATGGCGAGCCTTGGTCAAGCCATCTCTCACCACAGACAATAGACTTTCCCTAGGTCTCATATGGAAAGCCCAACTTGCCGGATGGTTAGGCAGCTCTAAGGAGACCCAGGCGCCATCAAAGGGTGTTACTCAAAGTTTGTCTCCATATACAAAGCGTTCCAGGTCGGGAACTAGGCAGTGCTGTGAGGCATGTAGCAACTATTGTAAAAGTGTTGTAAAATTGGCAAAAGCTACAAATAGTTGTGAAATCACAAATCAAAAGGACGCGAAGACCAAAATAAAGGTCTCCCGGATTTTAGCTAGAGTGAAGGAGCCGACGGCCTGCATATGCCGTGTAAGGGACCAAAAAACCGTTTCACGCTGAGGCTTTATCAAGGCGTAAATAGATCATATAGCGTCCTGGCAAATCATAGTTTTCTTTTTCAGTAGCATAACCCTGGCTGTGCTGTCAGGGTGACCCAAAGGTAAACACGCGTGTCCGCCATTAACGAAGCCATTCCGAAATTTTGGAATTTTTACGAATTAATTTTGAAATTTTTCCTGAAATTTTCGGAAGTCAATCATATTCGAAGTGCCAGCGCCCCCTACATTCAAAATGAGTTTTGAACCTTTGGGGGGGAGGGATCAACCAGGCCTAGTAGAATAGTGATTTAGGATCTGTGATTAGGTGAGGCTGAAGATGAACAACAACTCTTATGATCCCACATCATTGAACCATGGCAATTAAAGGATGTCAACCCACATGTTGCACCTTAGACCTGAAGGATCCCTCAGTAAACCACTTGAGACCAGCCGTAATTAAATGCTTTATTTAGAATAAGTGAAAAGAAGTAAAGAGATAAAAATATAGTCCTTTGATGCTCTCAGCATCGAGTATTGCAATGCAATAGTCCAAAGAGTAAAAAGGTTCAAAAAAAGGAAGAAATAGGTTAAATCCTGGATAAGTCTCTGGCAACAAAGGCTTGGCAAATACTGGAGTACGAGGACTTGAAGGCCCGACGACCCAGGCTGGAACTAGAGTACGTGGAACTTGACGAGGAAAGCTGAACGTTGGCGAGAGATACCAAGAGCAAACGGGGAGCAGCTTAAATAGGTTTTCCTTGGTTTTTCTCTTGAAGACGCACACTGCATCGAAACTCTTTCCCATGGATAGTCTGTGGGCCTGGCCCTCCCTTGCCCTCCGAGGAGGGAAGGAATGTGATCCCTGCGCGCCTGCTCTCAGGAGCTCCAAGATCCGCCCATGTGACCCCACTTCTGCGCGAACTGCACTGGCTTCCCATTGAATTCCGGGTCGTCTTCAAGGTGTTAGTTCTAACTTTTAAGGCCTTATATGGTTTGGGGCCAGTGTACCTGAAGGAGCGGCTTACCCCATATGTGCCCAGAAGATCACTGCGTTCCGAGGGGCTCAATCTACTAGAGGTGCCTGGTATTAAGACCTACAGATTGTCGAGTACACGGCAGAGGGCGTTCACAGTGGCTGCGCCGAGCCTCTGGAACTCGTTGCCCGAGAAGACGCGAGCCCTACCGGGCTTGATGGCATTTCGCATGTCCGTAAAGACTTGGCTGTTCAGACAGGCATTCGGTCCCGACTGATGCAGCTGTAACCTGCCATCCTGCCGCGTCTTGCCGTCTGCATTGTCGCCGATCTGTTAGGTTTTCATTGTTGGGAGGGGGGTTTCACTGGTTTTAGAATTCTGTTTTATGTGTTTTACCTGTGTTTTACCTGTGTTTTATTGTTTTAATTGTTGTAAACCGCTCTGGGCTCCGGAGAGAGCGGTCTACTAAATCGAATAAATAAATAAATAAATAAATAAATAAATAAATGTCTGCTCATTAGTAGCAGCACCTGGGAGCTGGGGAGGCAACCCGACTTTGCCGTACCAGCTCTTCTTATCGGCCTGGGAAGAAGAAAGGCTGCGCTTGCCCTTGACCGTTGGTTGACACAGAGGTTCATGCAGAGGTTTGCTCTCAGGCCTAGCTAATGTCCTGGAATTAACATGGCTTTGGTCTGGCTGGACTATGGGACCAGGCTGGGGCCTGACACCGCATTAATTCCACAGTGTAGGTCAGGGGTACTCACACTTTTTCAGCATGGGAGCTACTGATTTAAAAACCAAGTCCCAAAGATCACCTGCCCAGAAATGTAAAACGTATAACTATTTTCTTATTTATTTATTTTTATTTATTATTCATTTTTATGTACCGCTCCTTCCAGCAGGCTCGGGGCAGTTTACATAAAATGAAGTTATAAAACATCAACATTTCAATTTAATAACAACAATATAAAACAGAGCATAAAAATACATCCAACCACCCCATTTCTCCCACACTGCCATATTACCACACATATCAGCCAGAAAGTAAGAAGAGAGGCTGTTGAACTGCAAGTCCATTTAATACGCAGCAAGGTAAACAAAGGGGCATGCATAAATACACCCAACCACCCCATTTCTCCCACACTGCCATATTACCACACATATTATCAGCCAGAAAGTAAGAAGAGAGGCTTTTGAACTGCAAGGCCATTTAATACTCAGCAAAGTAAACAAAGGGGCATGCAAAAATACATCCAACCACCCCATTTCTCCCACATTTCAATATTCCCCAGCATATATTTCTCAAGGAACAAAGCAAGCAGAGAGGCTTTGGAGCTAAAAGGCTATTTTTAAACATTAAAAATAAACAAAGAGACAAGCCACAGAACAATCAAGCACCCACCCCAAAGTAAAAAGACCGACCTTTGAGTTGCAGTAAGGAAATGACCCCAAAGCGTCCTTCTTCTTCTCCTCCGTCGTTGCTCCTATTTCCATGCCGCCAGCATGCGTGCTGCCTCCAAGAGCTCACGAGAAGTCCGAGAGGCAGAATGGGCGCTACTGCGCATGCGCACGGGGCCAGCCATGCATCGCGTCATCTAGGCCCGCCCCCTTTGGTCTCCTACGACTCTGAGTGGCTGGAGAAGGACGGAGGGAGGAGGAGGAATCCAAAAGAGGGGGCCCATTCTGCCTCTTGGACTCTGGAGCTTTTGGAGGCTGTGCGCGAGCAGGGAGAGGGGAGGAGCCACGATGGAGGACTTCTTTGCAGCGTGCAGGGGCGCGTGAAGAGGACCAACAGCAAAAAACCTGGTCAGGGGCCTTAAGATCACCAGGATGAGGCCCGAAGATCACCCTGGTGATCCCGATCACCGTTCTGAGCACCCCTGGTGTAGGTGCATCCTAAGAAGTATTCTTAAAGTTTTCTCTTAAATAGCCACAATGAATTTTTGTTCTGGATTGGGTCTTGTACAGTTAGCGTGGTATGCCCAATGACCTATTTATATCTTTAACAGTCAGAACTCATGTCATGGAGCTTACCTCATTCAAACACTAATGCAGAGGAAACTGCACCCGGTATTCTGTTGTAAGAATTTTGTGACCGCTTCGCACATATGAATCAGCCCCCCGGGGACATCCTGAAAAATGAAGACTGCATTTGTTAGTATTAATATTCTGTTCCCTGGTAATCTGGACCAAAGCAATACTTTCCGCATAAAAGAAGATGTTTTTCTGACTCCTACATATATAGCCAGAGACAACCTGAAATGCCTTGTGGCAAAGCCCTGGAGTCAGGCACTGAAACCTGCCTAAAATTGATTTTTAATTCCCCCAGTGCAAATAATTGTGAGTCCCATATGAACAGAAATATACTGCCTCTCCCATATTACCTTATTATTCAGTTTATGTTGTATGAGGAGAACAGATTTCCTCCTGTAATATCCTGCCATTTAAGCCCTGAAGGTGTTCTCAAGACATTGATAATGAACGAGGGAATTAACAGCTCAGGTCTACAAAAGTAAGTTAAGTGCACTGAGTTAAGGGGAGTTTACTCTCAAGTAAACTCTCAACGTCTGTGGCAGATTCTGGGACGACTAGGATGTCCCCCCAAATTCTTCAAAATGATTATCCTGCTACATGAAGGCCAGCACGGTCAAGTCAAATACGGCGATGCTCTCTCGGAGCCCTTTCTCATAACTAATGGAATGAAGCAAGGTTGTGTTCTTGCACCAATCCTATTTACAATCTTCTTCAGCATGATGCTCCAAAGGGCTACGGCAGATCTCGAAGAAGAAAACGGCATATATATACAGGGGCGGTCTAAGATAATTTTAAATGGTAAGCGAACATTATTTTGCCCCCCCAAAACATTATTTTGGCACCCCCCCCCAAAAAAACATTATTTGCCCCAAAAAAACATTATTTTGGCACCCCCCCCCAAAAAAACATTATTTTGGCACCCTCCTCATTGGGGGCTTCTTCACAAACCAGATTAGCAGCTAAGATGAGGGGGGGGGGGGGGAGAGAGAAAGAACCCTTGTCTGCTTGAGGCAAGTGTGAATATTGCAATCGGCACGTCTACACTGCTGAATGAATGAATGCAGCCTGGCCTTGCTTAACTGCCACGGGGTCCTGGGAGTTGTAGTTTGGAGAGGCACCTGCCATAGCCTAAGGACCTTATTGGGGGGGGGGGGAGAGAGCAAACTCCCTGGGGCCCCTGAGTCTCGAGAAGGGGAGAAAGGCCTGCCCGCCCCATCCATCCATCCCTTTGCTGCTGCTCTTCCAAGAGAGAAGGGGGTCCTGGAGGGAGCCAAGGAAGGGAAAGGAAGCAAGCCAAGGGAAGGGAAGGGAGGCAAGCCCTGCCTGGCCTCACCTCCTCGCGGGCGCCCTCCGCCACCTCCGCCTCTTCCTCCTGAGGCACCAAGGTGCTGCTGCCTCTCTCGCTGCTGCTGCTGGACAGGGCAGCCACCAAGACCGAGGGGGACATGGCGGAGGTGGCGGCAGTAGCAGTAGCAGCAGCAGCAGCAGCGACTCGGGGCCTCTCGGGTCCGCGACTCGCATTATTATGACTAGGAGCGAGGAGCCGCCTTCGCCGCCCTCATGCCTTGGGCCCCGCAGTCTGAGCGGGTGGCTTTGCGCCTTCGCCCGGCTGGTGGCTTCCCACCTGAGGGGCCGCTCTGGTGGAGCCGTCTGGCCGCGGGTGCAGCCCAGGGACAGCGAGGGGGGCGGTGGTTGTGCGCATGCTCCGGGAGAGGGAGAAAGGGAGAGGGAGGGAGGCCGAACGCTGTCTGGTGGGTGAGAGAATGCGCCCTTACCCAGATGGCGCCCCATGCGGCCACTTCCTTGGCCTACCTGTAGAATCGCCCCTGTATATATATGCTATCATACTAATGGCAGCTTGTTCAACTTAAGGTGTCTGAGGGCTTGCACTAAGACTCTAAACTATCTGGTCCGTAAACTGCTTCTTGCTGACGATGCTGCCCTTGTCGCCCATTCAGAAGCAGCCCTGCAGCGCCTCACATCCTGCTTTGCAACAGCTGCAAAGCTGTTTGGGCTGGAAGTCAGCCTGAAGAAAACGGAAGTCCTCTACCAGCCCGCACCACAGGAAGAACACCATCATCCCCATGTCAGCATAGGCAAATCTGTGCTTAAGTCCGTTCAGCAGTTCACCTACCTGGGAAGCATCATCTCTTCAGACGCCAAGATTGATAAAGAGATAGATCACAGATTAGCAAAGGCATAGAGTGCATTCAGAAGGCTTCACAAAAGAGTCTGGAGCAACAAACACCTGAGGCAAAGCACCAAAATCAGTGTGTACCGTCTATTCTCCTTTATAGGTCTGAAACACAAGTCACCTATCACCAATACTTACGACTTACGCCAATACTTACGACTCCTCGAACGCTTTCATCAGCACTGTCTTCGCACAATCCTAAATGAGCACTGGACTGACTATGTTGCTGTCCTTGAGCAAGCAGGGATCACCAGCATTGAGGCCATGCTATTGAGAACATAGCTGCGCTGCGCAGGGCACGTCTCTAGGATGGAGGACCATCGCCTCCCAAAGATATTCCTCTACGGTGAACTTGCCACATGCCAGCGCAAGAGAGGCGCCCCTCAAAAGAGATATAAGGACTCCCTGAAACAACATCTCAGGCTTGGCCAGATTGATACCAACAATGGTCCACCTTGGCCTCACTTTTGGAGGCATGGAGACGTACTATCCACAATGCTGCATCCTCTTTCGAGAAGACACGCCAAACGGGTCTTGAAGAGAAATGACAATGCAGAAAGAACCGCAACCTGGAAACAACATCACCCAAGGAGACTTTCTGCTGTGCTTTCTGCAACCGGACTTGCCTATCTCGGATTGGCCTTTTTAGTCATCAACGCGCTTGTAGAAAGCGTTGGACGAGTCCTTCCTAAGAATCTTTGTTCGTGAAGTAATGCCAGAGAGACTCTCAAGTAAATGGGTATAAGATTGTAATTCAAGAATCATAGCCCTTATTTATTTTTTTCAGCAGTCTGGATATTGCTTTCCTCCAACCTTTAGCACAGTGTTTCCCAACCAGTTTGCCGGGGCACACTAGTGTGCCGTGAGCGATCATCAGGTGTGCCGTGGGAAATTGGAACCTCCAGGAAGGGGGGGGGGAGAGTCTAGTGTGTTGAAGTATAAAAACCCTAAGAAACCTACCTCAATAAAGGCACAAAATTACAAACACCCCCCTCCCTACCCGTTGCCTACTTGGTCTCTCCCTCTCCATGCATTGGGAAGGCCCGCCTCCCTTTCCCCAAGTAGAGACCTCCTCTTGCCTCCTGGGGGGTTCTGTATGGGAAGTTTGACCCAGTTCTATCATTGGTGGGGTTCAGAATGCTCTTTGATTGTAGAGGAACTATAAATTCCAGCAACTACAACTCTCAAATGTCAAGATCTATTTCCGCTGAACTCCATCTGCGTTCATATTTGGGCATATTGAGTATTCATGCCAAGTTTGGTCCTGATCCAACATTGTGCTCTCTGGATATAGGTGCTCTCTGGATATAGGTGAACTACAACTCCAAAACTCAAGGTAATGACCACCAAACTCTTATAGCATTTTCTCTTGGTTATGGGAGTTCTGTGTGGGAAGTTTGTGTCTTTCTGCCATTCTTGCCAGGACATCTATGTTGTGTTCATCGAAACAGGCCCAGGTTTCACACTGAGTGTATAAATGCATTTAAAAACATATTAACTATATGTATTACTGTGTTAGAGTGTCATTTTGTGTCATTTTGGTTGGTGGTGTGCCCCAGGATTTTGTGAATGTAAAAAGTGTGCCACGGCTCAAAAAAGGTTGGGAAACACTGCTTTAGCAGAATCCATAGCCTAAGGCTTCCAGCCTGTTCAACACTCCTAAATCACTCCGTTTTTATCCGCTACCTTTTTTCCTATACCTCAGTCAAGGTTATCAATTAATGTTTTCAATTTATGTTAATGCTTGAAATCTATCAAAACCTCCGTGCATATATGGCACATATTATATGCAGAAAGCCAGGTTTGCCAAAGGGAAGTTACACCCTCCCTCTGAAAAATGGACTGAAACGGAGGCTCGACATGTTGGTCAACAACACTACAAATCTGTTTCTTGAAAGTCATGGGGAGAGTTCACAAGTTACACTTATCGTATGATAATTTGATTGCCCCGATGTGTGAAACTTTCCTTATCACCTTCGAGAAGTGTTGTTGGGAAGCATGCTGTGAAGCAACAGGTTTCCTATAACTTGAGATAATTGCGTGAAGTGACTTCATTTAAAGTTGTTAGGCAAGTTGCTAGGCCTCATGGGTATATGTCTGCAAAGATGCAGGGACCTTCTGAAAAGATCTGATTGCCAATAGGCTCCACCATCCTCTTCCTCTATCATAACATTCACCCACCTACACTATGTACAATGCTCTGCCAGTTAGGAACGCTAAATCTTGCATTTTAATTTAATACCATACAGATTGCTCTGTATTTTATTGACTGACCCAAATCATAGTAATATATTAAAACTAGCTGTACCCGGCACGCGTTGCTGTGACCTTTTTAGGAGATGCGAGAAAGTCTGAGTATGTAAGGGTTGGAATTGATGTTAGTTATGGTCTTGGTGGGGTCATGGCTGTGTCGTTGTGGGTTGTTCTGGTGGGTGGGATGTTGAAGTCCTGTGGAGTTGTCGGTGTGTGGTGTTGCTGGCGTTCTACAGAGCTTGTGGATATACAATGTTTTTTGTCTTTCCGTCTGCTGTGTTGATTTAGAGGTTCTGTGGTTTCCCAACTCTGGAGCACGCTACGTAGAGTTGTCCGTGGGAGAAGCATTCTGTGTCAAGGTCTATGCCACAGATTTGTGGTGTTTGTCCTTGAGCCTTATTTATGGTGATGGCAAAAGCTAGTGTAGTGCAGTGTCTTTCTGTTCTGGCATTTGTTCTGCCCTTTTGTGTGTGCTGTATGTAGCATTGTGAGTGTGTCGTCCGATGCTGTTCTTTTTAGGAGGCATGGCTTGTCTTTTGGGTCAGCTTATGCCTGTGTGGAAGGAAGGAATAGCATACAAATGGGTTGAGCAGTAGACGCAAGGTTGTGTTATGTGCGTATTGTGTTGTGTGTAGGTATTACTTTTGTGTTATTCTGGGGGGTATGTGTTTGTCAGTGGTGCCTGTGTCCCTGGTGCCCTATTTGTCTCCCTCCTAGATCTTGACCATGGCAATTTAACCCTCAACTGAAATCACTCAGCATTCTAAGTGGCTTTGCCCACCGTTACTATGGTAACTGACGTTGGCCAATGGGTTTCGCTGGCTGCCACAGAGGATGCTGGGAAATGTAGGTTTTTTGTATCGTTGTTTTGGGGGCCTTCTAGGTTTTGGGGGGGGAGTTTCTTTGCTAAATCCTTCCTTGCCTGAGGCCTATTTGTGTTGGCAAGTTTGGTGTCTCTGCCTTGGAAGGTTTCTCTGTCTCTGTCAGTCGTTCGATGACGGGACCTCCTTTATATATTAAAATGGATTGCAGGTTCATAGTAGATAACACAAATCAAACATTAGGTGCCTGCACCAAAATACATATTGTTGCTAGAATCTGGTTGACTACTTCTAAGTATACAACACCCTAGGCCTGTTTGATCAAAGGAAAAAATGGTTCAAAACTCGTTGCGGATGTAGGGGGCTGGCGGTTCAAATCTAAATGACTTCCGAAATTTTCAGGAAAAAATTGCGTAAATATTCCGATTATTTCAGAAATTTCGGAATGGCTTCGTTAGTGGCAGACACACATGCACAGTAAGAAAGAAACAGCACTGGCAGTAGGAAAGAAACAGTAATAGTTAAACATCCAGTTTGGATGCAGATGTCCTTCCCTCCGCGTTAAACCGTGTGTGGCTCTCGCCCCAGGTCTAACGCAGAGGGAAGGACATCCGTGTCCAAACTGGGTTAAGCACATGGCTCTTGCACCAGGTCTAACACAGAGGGCAGGAGATCTGCAACACACCCTGTTTGGACGCTGTGGTCCTTTCATCGACATCAAAACTGGCATGAGAGCCATGTGCGGCTCTCACCCCAGGTCTAACGTGGAGGGAAGACATCCACATCCAAACTGGGTTAAACACCCAGTTTAGACACTAAGATCCTTCCATCTGCATCAGAACTGGCGCAAGAGCCATCCGCGGCTTTCACCCCAGGTCTAACGCAGAGGGAAGGCATCAGCATCCAAATTGGGTTAAACATCCAGTTTAGACACGGAGGTCCTTCCATCTGCGTCAGAACTGGTGCAAAAGCCGTCCACGGCTCTCGCCCCAGGCCTAACGCGGAGGGAAGGCATTTGCATCCAAATTGGGTTAAACACCACGAGAGCCGCATACGGAACTGGCATGAGAGCCGCACACGGAAGGGAAGGCCACACGGAAGGGAACCCGCCAATTCCTTTCCGAAAATGGCAGCGGTGGCTGCCGCTGGCACTGGTGGGCGGTACCATCACCGCCCACCAGGTGATGGTACCGCCCACTTTGAGAATCAGTGGTTTAACCCATGGTGAAAGCCATGTTAGTCTGCTAGCCCGATCACCCTCAGTGTAGCACAGGGGTGCTCACACTTTTTCAGCATGGGAGCTACTGATTAAAAAACCAAGTCCCAAAGATCACCTACCCAGAAATGTAAAACGTATAACTATTTTCTTATTTATTTATTTATTTATATTTATTATTCATTTTTATGTACCGCTCCTTCCAGCAGGCTCGGGGCAGTTGACATAAAATGAAGTTATAAAACATCAACATTTCAATTTAATAATAACAATATAAAACAGAGCATAAAAATACATCCAACCACCCCATTTCTCCCACACTGCCATATTACCACACATATTATCAGCCAGAAAGTAAGAAGAGAGGCTTTTGAACTGCCAGGCCATTTAATACTCAGCAAGGTAAACAAAGGGGCATGCAAAAATACATCCAACCACCCCATTTCTCCCACATTTCCATATTCCCCAACATATATTTCTCAAGGAACAAAGCAAGCAGAGAGGCTTTGGAGCTAAAGGCCATTTTTAAACATTAAAAATTAACAAAGAGACATGCCACAGAACAATCAAGCACCCACCCCAAAGTAAAAGACCGACCTTTGAGATGCGGTAAGGAAATGACCCCCAAAGCGTCTCTTCTTCTCCTCCTCCGTCGTTGCTCCTATTTCCACGCCGCCCAGCATGCGTGCCGCTCCAAGAGCTCACGAGAAGTCCGAGAGGCAGAATGGGTGCTTCTGCGCATGCGCGTGGGGCCAGCCATGCATCGTGTTATCCAGGCCCGCCCCCTTTGGTCTCCTACGACTCTGAGTGGCTGGAGAGGGACGGAGGGAGGAGGAGGAATCCAAAAGAGGGGGCCCATTCTGCCTCTTGGACTCTGGAGCTTTTGGAGGCGGCGCGTGAGCAGGGAGCGGGGAGGAGCAACGAGGGAGGACTTCTTTGCAGCGTGCAGGGGCGCGGGAAGAGGACCAACAGCAAAAAACCTGGTTAGGGGCCTGAAGATCACCAGGATGAGGCCCGAAGATCACCCTGGTGATCCCGATCACCATTCTGAGCACCTCTGGTGTAGCATATTGTTGCCCAGGAGCTGATCCAACCTCACAGCAACTTAAGTGGGGCCCATGTTACATGTTCATAATTGCAATACAGAATGCTAACCATCCTAATTTGATGCAAACAGAATAATCATCAAGGTGAAGATGTTCTTTTTTAAAGCAAAGTATTATTTATTTATTTATTTCTGGCATTTTACCCTGCTCTTCTCAACCCCCCCGGGGGGGGGGGACGACGAGTCAGATCGACTTCCAAGAAGGCACAATTTGATGCCCACATAGTAAAACACAATATAAAACCCCGACATTCAACAATAAAATACATAAAAATACAATTACATTAATACATCCTATGCATTCATTTATGCTAAAAACAGTGTTCCGTCCATAAAAAGCAATTGAGCCCTATTCAACAGCTTTCCATTAAAATCCAGTCTAAAATACTGCCTTGTGCTACTGTGCAAACGCCTGGTCCCATAGCCAGGCCTTTACTTTTTTTCCTGAATGTCAGGAGGGATGGAATTGATCGTATATCGTTAGGGAGCGCATTCCACAGACGGGGAGCCACCACCGAGAAGGCCCTCTCCCTCACCCCCACCAACCGCATTTGAGAAGTTGGCGGGAGCGAGAGCAGGGTCTCCCCGGATGATCTTAACGTACGAGGTGGGACGTAGCGGCAGATGCGTTCGGACAAGTAAGCTGGGCCAGAACCGTATAGAGCTTTAAAGGTCAAAACCAGCACTTTGAATTGAGCTCGGAAGTGGACAGGCAGCCAGTGGAGCTGACACAACAGGGGGGTGGTATGCTCCCTGTATGTAGCTCCGGTTAGTAGTCTGGCTGCCGCCCGTTGGACTAGTTGTAATTTCTGAACTGTCTTCAAAGGCAGCCCCACGTAGAGCGCGTTGCAATAATCTATTCGGGATGTGACCAGAGCGTGTTCCTTAAGTCAGTGTTTTTGAACTTTTTTTGAGCCGCGGCACATTTTTTACATTTACAAAATCCTGGGGCACACCACCAACCAAAATGACACAAAATGACACTCTAACACAGTAATACTTATTGTTAATATGTTTTTAAATGTATTTATACACTCAGTGTGAAACCTGGACCTGTTTGTAATTTCCGAACTGTCTTCAAAGGCAGCCCCACGTAGAGTGCGTTGCCGTAATCTATTCGGGATGTGACCAGAGCGTGGACGACCGTAGCCAGATCAGACTTCCCAAGGTACGGGCGCAGCTGGCGCACGAGTCTTGACTGTGCAAAAGCTCCCCTGGCCACCACCGAGTCCTAAGGTTCCAGGCTCAGCGATGAGTCCAGGATCACTCCCAAGCTGCAAACCTGCGTCTTCAGGGGGAGTGTAAAGCTGGAGAGATGGGAGTAATGGGGAAGAAGATGGAGAACTTCCAACTAGAAGTCCTTGCTGGAGAAGTACTTAGTCTGGTAAACACCACCATGTCACCTAGTGGGATACTCGGCACATTCCTGAGCTGATAGCTTTCTCTTTCCAGCACTTCTCACCTGGTGTCTGTGTTTCAGGTATGCGTTTTCAAAAGAAAGGAAGACTTGCAGAAAACAAAGATGGGAGATACAGGGGTTTATTCATATGTCCATCTATTATATAAAGGAGGTCCCGTCGTCGAACGACTGACAGAGAAACCATCCAAGGCAGAGACACCAAACTTGCCAACAGAAATAGGCCTCAGGCAAGGAAGGTTTTTAGCAAAGAAACTTTCCCCCCCAAAACAACAATTAAAAAACTACATTTCCCAGCATCCTCTGCGGCAGCCAGCAAAACCCATTGGCCAACGTCGGCCCACACAAAATGCAGGGAGGCTGAGTAACCATAGTAATGCTGGCCAGAGCCAGTCAAGGCTAGGATAGAATGCTGAGTGATTTGAGTTCAGTCAGTTGGTGCAAGATCTAGGAGGGTGCAGGTTACCACACTCGAGAAACACAATCCAAAAGACCAAGCCAGCAAAAAATATCACACAACGCCAATATGCAGAAGATACACAACTATGTGCACAGAGCACATACATACCACTCACAGGACAAAAGACACCCACAACAAAAGACACCCATTTTACAAACACCACACCCACAACATGACAGCAACACAACTCGCGATGCCTACCTCTACAGACCCACTACACAACTCACGCACAACACACACAATGCATACATAACACTGCTAAAAAGAAACCAGCACAGTACAACCAACTAACACACCCCACATACACACCGTACATCCACACCACACTACCACTGCACACTCACAACAACAAAATACACACTCAACACCACACACTCTTCTCCAACCACCATCCCAAACACACACCACCAATCCTCCACTATACAAACACCACCCCCACAATATGACAGCCACACAACTCGCGATGCCTACCTCTACAGACCCACTACACAACTCACACACAACAAACACACCACTGCTAAACAGAAACCTGCACAGTACAACCAACTAACACACCCCACATACACACCGTACATCCACACCACACTACCACTGCACACTCACAACAACAAACTACACACTCAACACCACACACTCTTCTCCAACCACCATCCCAAACACACACCACCAATCCTCCACTTTACAAACACCACCCCCACAACATGACAGCCACACAACTCGCGATGCCTACCTCTACAGACCCACTACACAACTCACACACAACGCATACATACCACTGCTAAACAGAAACCTCCACAGTACAACCAACTAACACAGGAGGACATAACAACTACCAGGAGGACATAACACTAACACAAATAGGGCACCAGGGACACAGGCACCACTGACCAACACATACCACCGGAATAACACAAACTTCCAAAACCCACAAAAACAAATTAACAATCCTGCAACACAAAAACTCAACCCAACCAAAATTCACAACAAACACCACTGGCAAAAGCCACACCCCCTCCACAACACAACCAGCACACTGCCAGACTGAGACAACTATGTCACCACAACACACACAAAATAAACCCCACAAATACCTGACAGCAACACCACACACCAACAACTCCACAGGACTTCAACATCCCACCCACCAGAACAACCCACAACGACACAGCCATGACCCCACCAAGACCGTAAGTAACATCATTTCCAACCCTTACATACTCAGACTATCTCGCATCTGCTAAATAGGGCACAGCAACGCGTGCCGGGTACAGCTAGTTTTTGTATAAATAACTCATTTTATAGTTATCTTAATAATGACTGCTTAAACAGAAAGAACGCCTCATCTATTCTTTCTAATGACACTAAAGAAGGCTGGATATATCATCAGGACTTCCCTTTTGTGTGGGTGCGGGGAAGGATAGTTAATACACTTCCGGTCCCAAATGCCGATTCTTACAAAGTACGTTACAGTACAGGTTTTTGGGGGTCATAATAATTCAATCCCGTGGGTGACAGAAAGGAAGCAGGCTTTCAGAAGCATGAAACACACCTGCTTATGTGCCCGTCAGCATGGTCAGGTTTTACATATTTCTGACAAGATTTCTCTTTCACACACCCACACGTGCACGCACACGCATGAACATGCACACACAAACACACACAACCCTAAGAATGTAGTTTACTTGCCAGTTGTCCAGCTTAGAATTAACCCTTTTGCTCCCTGCTCCGGGGAGAAGGTGCATTGCCTGTCAAATACGTTTCTGTTCTTCACCGAGAGCAGGTTGGATACTCAGCTGAGTAGGCTATGTCAGTAAATCAGAAACTACTCGTACATCACATTGGCCATTAGTGGAAGATCATTCTGGACCTTTGCCCACCACACCTTGCTGTGGCAGAAGAAGGGCTATAAAACCCTAGGCTCTGTCAGCTGTTGTCATTTAGGTGAGAATTTATCTGGTCTCGGGGTGCCCTCTTGCTGGATTAGTATGAATAATGAATGAGACTCTATGCCACACCAAAGCATTAATAAGACCGAGAGAAATTCTGCGGAGCAAGGAAGTTGCCACTTTCTGAGCTGGCAAATTCCCAGGTGACAATTCACAAGATTCAGGTACAGAAGGAAAGCAAGACACTCATTTTTTTATTTTTAAAAAAATCAGAATATTGGAGTCATGGCATTATTGGATTTGCAAGTGGATACTTGTCGACAAATGACTCCTACATCACAGCCTCTGTTTCACATCCTCTAATGCAGTGTTTCCCAACCTTTTTTGAGCCGCGGCACACTTTTAACATTAAAAAAATCTGGGGGCACATCACCAACCAAAAGGACACAAAATGACACTCTAACGCAGTAAAGAATGGTTGGGGGTTGGTGGCCTGCTGGGAGCAGCTGCTGGGAGTGCTGAAGCCGGGGACGGGGCGGAGCCAGGCTGCACCATGCCCCGCCCCCTACCCCCGGCTTCACCTCTCCCAGCAGCTGCACCAGCCTTGAGGGGGCAGTGCCAAGCCAGCGGTGCCAGAGCCAGCACAATGCTGGCTTGGCACTGTCCCCTCAAGGCTGGAGCAGCTGCTGGAAGTGCCGAAGCCGCGGGAGAGGGGGCAGAGCCAGGCCGCGCCATGCCCTGCCCCTCCCCCCAGCTTCAGCTCACCTACAGGCCGCGCCATGCCCCGCCCCCTCCCCCAGCTTCAGCTCTCCTACAGAGGAGGAGCATGAGCGGTGAATGGGCTTCAGTGGGCGGGGCTCCTCCTCCATGCGGCTTCAGCGAGCGAGGGGCGAGAGTCATGGTGGGAGTCATGGCGGATTGGAGGCTGGCTGGGGAAACAGCCGAAGGAGGCGACGCCCCGGTCCCTTCTTCTTTTTCTTCGCCACTGCCCGGCCCTTCCTCCTCCCCCCCCAAGCAGCAGGAGTTTGGGAGGAAGGGGGGGAGGAAGGGGGGCAGAGAGCTTTTCTCACGGCACAGCAGGAGTCTGTCACAGCACACTAGTGTGCCACGGCACACTGGTTGAGAAAGACTGCTCTAATGAGATAATTCCAGCTCTAATGGCCCATGCATGGCTTCACCAACTTCATGTTTCTGTTCTTGTTCCTGGGAACCTAGCTCTCAAACGAATAGTGAGATTATGTGAGTGAAAGCAGTCAATATGAAAGAAGTAGTGGAATGACATATGGTGTATATACTGGGGAGTGAATGTATGTTAAGATCGCTTATTCAGATTCAAAGTGGTTTCAGCTGCCTAAAAATGAGAGTTATATTAGGGCTGTTCTACAATTTCGGATATGACCAAATTTCAGAAGTTTTTCAAATACTTCCGACTTTTTAAGCAATTTCGACAGCAACTCCCCCCCCCCCCAAAGGAATTCCGAAATCCAAAATTCCAAATATCGGATTTTCTGAATTCCGAATATCGGAATTTCTGAATTTTGAATTTCAGGTGTCATTTCCCAATTTTCTTGCTGATTGCTCATTGGCTGATGGCTAACAGCGGAGTCTCCCTTCTGCTGATTTTTTTTGCCCATTTTTGAAAGCGAAAGCCATTTCCGAAGACTTCCAAATTTCTAAAATACTTCCGAATCGATTTTGAAATTTTTCGGAAATCTTTCGAAAGTCCATATAATCCGAAACGACAGCTACAATTAGATCCGAAACGAGTTTCGAAATGTTTTTTTCTTGGATCAACCAGCCCTAACAGATATCTATATTGCAATGAAATGAAATAGGTTTCAATAGAAATTGCCAATTCAGAACAATTTTTAGTCTTGCTTTACAGTCCCAACTGGGTACTCGGAGTACACCGGACTGCTTTACAGTCCCAACTGGGTACTCTTGCTTTACAGTCCCAAGTGGGTACTCGGAGTACACCGGACTGCTCCCCGACGGAATGCTCCACAACGATCCGGCCTGGATCCCCTTCTCTCCTGGACTGCCTACAGCCTGGCCCAATCATTCCAGCACCCTGAGTTTCCATAGCTGCCATCCGCTCTTCCATGAAGGCCAGCCTTTGGGGGGAGGGAAACTCCAGCTCCACATCTTGCTCGCCTCTCGGGCCAGATCCTGAGCTGTGTCATCTGCCCTGCCGCTGGGCCATCCCATTGGTTCGGTTGTATGCCGTGGACGTTAGCCAGTTGTCTGGGTATGCTAGTCCCATTGCTGGATCCTCCCCGTCGTCCACATGTTTGGCAGCAGCACCTTCCACCAACTCCTCCTCTTCCTCCTCTTTTCTCTCCGACAACTCTGACATTTCTCACTCTCACTGCTATTGTGAGGTAAGTGACTAGATTCTTGGCTTAATGTCAGTGGCCGATGCACAGCCACTCCCAAATAAACACAGAGACGCCCCGGAGATCACTGGAAACTTTACTGCAACACATGTTACCACCAAAAAGCCAAGCATGTCTGAGCTCCCTGTCCCCTCCCCTTGTATACAATAGCTCTCCAACGGTTCCCTTGATTTTCCTGCTTCTCCCTTCCCGCGGTTTTCCTCCAGTTCAAACGCCAGATCCCTGCCCCGCGCTTCTCTCACTGCTCTTCGAGGCCTCCGCTTCTGGTGGAAGCATTCCAATGATTACTACAGATATGACATTATAATGCACTAGACTTCAATCCCCTATTTGACTGGCTTTTATGAACACAAACAACAAACCATAAGGACAATACTTAGAATTGTGTGGCATAGATCAGGAACACCAAATGCTTCACACATGGACAGTTATAGCGTAGCGGAAGCATGCTGGGCCCATAACCCTTTTGTCCGCACGCTAGTGATGAAGCGAAGCCAGGTCTGAACTTAGAAAATTCTTTTATTGATTGAGTGAGGAAAGTAAAACATTCTCACACAGAGCAATTCAGCAGCCTGCACCTCACAGCAGGATCAGCATGGCTGACTCAAGCAGCTCAGCATCTCCCTTATCAGTATGTTTACACAGCTGAAGGTCAAAACAGTGCTGGACACCACTTGTGCTGTTTTAACTCTATAAATGCCTGGTTACACAACACAGCATCTTCTACAATGGTTGAATTGCAGAAACATTTGAAAATCACACACTGACAATATGTTCCCTCTTCCACAGTTGGAAACCCACACAATCTCTAAATCAGGGGTTCCCAAAGTGGGTGGTACCACCCTCTGGTGGGCGGTGGGGCAATCTAGGGCAGTGCTGGAAAGCTCAGGAGAATTTGGGGGGCACTGAACCCCTGTAAGGGGACGGTGGGGGCAGTGGCGTGAGCCAGGTGACAGGTTGCCATCCATCTCTGTGTGTGTCTCTCTCTCTCTTCTTCCCTCCTCCTGCTCCCTCCTCCTCCTCTCGCCAAGCAAGGGATAATAATAATAATATCTTTGGGGTTCCCTTCCAACTGGTTGAGTCTTATAACAATAATAATAATGTCCTTTAGCATATTTCGTGGAACGTGGATTCAGTGTGGTAACCAATTTATTAACAAAAAAAGAAACCGATTGCAAAATAGTCAACCGCGATGATTTGAGATTCCTGCTGACGAAAATAGAGCCGAGGGTGACTAGATTGGTAACAGCATGCCAGGTTCGTCCTGCTCATTAAGATGATTTCGAATGTTTTAACTTTTTTTTGTATTACCTTTCTATTCTAAGTTCAATAAATAGTTTCATAATTTCAAACTTCAATGTTTCTAATTTACAACTTTCTTTAATATATTTTACGAAAAAAGGTAGAAATATTAGTACATATATCTTTCTGTTTAATTGCTATTAAAAATTAAAATTAATTTATAGGGGAGTGGTGAGTAAAAAAATTTTCTGGAAAGGGGGCAGTAAGCCAAAAAAGTTTGGGAACCACTGCTCTAAATCAACACTGACAAAGGAACTACAAGAAAAATGGTTTACTCACAAGGGCCGGGAGAGATGGCACAGTGGTAACACAGCTGTGCTTGAAACCTGAAGGTTGCTAGTTCAATTCCCCAAGCTGGCTTGGACAACCAGCTGCTGAAGCCCTGTCCTTCTGTTCACCCAGCAGTTCGAAAGCAACCCAGCTGTGAGTAGATAAAACCGGGAACCGCGAAGTGGGGAAGATTTTTACAGAGGGACTTTACAACGCCTGAAATTTGGTTGTCCAGAAGATTGAATGCGAAACAAAAGCTCCCGGCATGAGGATGGAACAACAGCACCCCCTTGTGACATAACAATGCAATGACATAACAACAATGACGTAATGGAGCAATTCACATCCAGCGACGCACACCCTACGAGGCAGCCAGGAAGAAGGAATCTTCAAAAATTGCACTGTGTGCTGTGTACTGTCATTTGTATGTCTTTCGACAGGGACTGTCTGTCGTATGTGTAATGTAATCCAGTGTTTTTCAACCTTTTTTGAGCCGCAGCACATTTTTTACATTTACAAAATCCTAGGGCACACCACCAACCAAAATGACACAAAATGACACTCTAACACAGTAATACATATAGTTAATATGTTTTTAAATGTATTTATACACTCAGTGTGAAACCTGGGCCTGTTTCAATGAACACAATATAGATATCCTGGCAGGAATGGCAGAAAGACACACACGAAGGTCTTGCTCAACAGCTGGGAGTTATAGTTCACCCGCAATCAAAGAGCATTCTGAACTCCACCAATGATGGAATGGAATCAAGCTTCCCACGTAGAAATACCATAATCAAGAGAAAATACTATAAGAGTTTGGTGGGCATTGACCTGGAGTTTTGGAGTTGTAGTTCACCTATATCCAGAGAGCACTGTGGAGGGGAGGGAGGAAGACGTGGGGCGAGTCTGCGCAGTAGCGCCCGCACGGGTCACGTCTTCCTCCCTTCCCCCTCCCGCAGAGGCGGCAGCGTGAGCAAAGCGAGGCAAAGCGAGCAAAGCGAGGCTGGGAAGAAGGGAGCCCGAGTGGAGAAGAAAAAGTGTTCGGCAGGAAGGGGAAGAAAATGTATTGGAGGTTCCAATTTCCCACGGCACACCTGATGATTGCTCACGGCACACTGGTTGAGAAACACTGGTGTAATCCACACTGAGTCCCCTTCATGGTGAGAAGAGCGGAATATAAATAAACAGTTATTATATTATTATTATTATTAAAAACAAGCACTTCCTCATTATTTACTTTTCCATACCACCAGACTATGCCACAGCAACGCGTGGCCGGGTACAGCTAGTACAGGGCTGTCCAACTGGTGGTCCGGGGGGCCGTATACGGCCCCCAGCCCCTTCCCTCCAGCCCCCTAAGCTTTTTAATAAAAAATAAAAAATAAAAAAAATAATATATTTTTTAAAAAAATACCTACTTCCGGGTTCGGAGCAAGTATCGCGAGAATACGCAATCCACACAAGATTTCGCTGTCAACGCGAGATCACGCCGGCATTGTCAGCGAAATCCCGTGTGGATTGCGTATTCTCGCGATACTCTTTGGCTACTCTACTACTGGATTGCTGAGGCCCACAGACGCGATTAGGACCTTTTCTGATTCAGTCGGTCGTCACCTCTCTCGTCGTCTGGGTACTCCTGGATCCTGCGTGTTTGGAAAAGGTAGGCCGAAGCAGGGGGCTCCTCATTCCCTCCCCCCATCTCCCCTCATGTATTAAATATAAAATTAAATATATTTAAAGATGAAATAAGGGAGATGGGATACATTAAGGGGGGGGGAGGATGGAATTAAATATATTTAATATTAAATTAAAATAAGGGGAGGGGAGGATGGAATTAAATATATTTAATATTAAATTAAAATAAGGGGAGAGGGGAGGATGGAATTAAATATATTTAATATTAAATTAAAATAAGGGGAGTGGGGAGGATGGAATTAAATATATTTAATATTAAATTAAAATAAGGGGGAGGGGAGGATGGAATTAAATATATTTAATATTAAATAAAAATAAGGGGAGAGGGGGAGGATGGAATTAAATATATTTAATATTAAATAAAAATAAGGGGAGGGGAGGATGGAATTAAATATATTTAATATTAAATTAAAATAAGGGGAGAGGGGAGGATGGAATTAAATATATTTAATATTAAATTAAAATAAGGAGAGGGGAGGATGGAATTAAATATATTTAATATTAAATTAAAATAAGGGGAGAGGGGAGGATGGAATTAAATATATTTAATATTAAATAAAAATAATTTAATATCTTATCCCTGCATTTTATCTCAGTAAAAGATTATATTCGACTGTATGCATGCCCCTTTTGAATTCCCACGCTGCATTTAATGTTAGTAAAAGATTATATTTGACTGTATGCATGCAGGGGCGGAGCTGGGGGGGAGGACGGAGCCGGGGGTGGGGAGGGGGCAGACCCTACGGCCCCCCCAGGTCATCAGTGACCGGAATTCAGGCCCCTGGGCCGGTAGAAGTTGGACAGCCCTGAGCTAGTATATATATACTTCAGCCTAACGACGACAGCTCCATATGTGTGTGTGTGTGTGTGTGTGTGTGTGTGAGAGAGAGAGAGAGAGAGAGAGAGAGAGAGAGAGAGAGAGATTTTCAAAACAAACAGGGGAAATCAAGCCACTTCTTTGCTTTTTCCTGTCCTTAGCATTTCTGGCCGTCTGCATGGCCCCAGAAAATTGGGCTCCATACCTGCCCATGTTTACAGTATTTTTTAACCTCAAATTATGCTGGGAATGTTATCATTAGCAAGCCTTTAGCTACTTCACACGACTGTTGCCGCCATAAAAAGAAAAGAACCATGTACTCTTTTTGGAGCTCATTGGAAGAAAGGCAGGATATAAATCTAACAAGTAAATAAAACACGAATACTAAATAATCAAGGTCGGCTGCCACAGGGAGCCATTTAAATAATTTGCCAAATGCCAGCTATAACTATTACGAATCCTTCTGCAAATCAAGCCTGCCCAACATACCATGTTATATGTATCCTTTTAAAGATTCATTATTATAGCCATAATAACTTTTCATGGATGTTTTAATGCCTCTTTTTTAGTTGAAAGATCTCTTTCTTTTCCTCCTGTCGCTGCAATGACGGTGGCAAAAAGAATTGTAGGTCTCCTCGAAGGCTTCAGCCGATGATTTCTTTCCAACCATTCTAGTTTTGTCCCTTGAGAACTGGGAGAGTGCATTGCCTTGCCAGCCATAAATGATGTTCAACATCATTATCGCTTTCTGCTACGTAGTCTGCAATACTTTTTTCTTGATGATGTAGCTTAATTTTATTTTTATATTTTAGGAAAATTCATCTTGGCAGTAAATGGTCAGTAAGCTTTCACATATTTTTACTTTAGCTCTCTGTTTCCAAGTACCCTCCAGTTGTGTTGCTCCTCCTATAGTGTTCCCCTATCAGGGCCGGTTCGTCCATTAGGCGGACTACGCAGGTGCGAGGGGCAACATCACCCGGGAGGGGCGTCGCCACCTGGGAGGGGCGCCGCCGCTGGCTCCGCCCGCGCCGCCTGTGCCATGCTGCCCCGCCCCGCTGTTGCGCCGGCCAGACCTCCGCAGCCGGCTCCGCGGCCGGCGCGCCAGCCAGGCCTTTCTTTGGCCGGCCACGCCTCCGCATGTGCAGAAGCTTCTACAGGTGCTACAGTGCCTTTAGGAGCTTCTGCGCATGCACGAAAAAGCTCTGCGCACGTGCACTGACTCCAGAGCGCACCTCTCGCTTTGTAGCCAGTGTGCATGCGGGCACTTTCGCGCGTGTGCACTGGCCTCCAAAGTGGGAGGTGCGCTCTGGAGTCAGTGCCCGTGTGCAGATTGGCGCATGCACACTGGGCTCCCCTCGGGAGCAACTGGGGGGCGCAAAAAATTTTTTCGCGTACCCCCCGGGAACAGGTATGTCCGCCCCTGTCCCCTATGAAGCACTTTCCCCCAATTCTAAACTGAAAGCCTGTCCCCACTATTTCATTTTTCTTGCCCCCCCTCATTTGCTATCTCCTACTCCTATCTCACCCAGGGTATCATCATCATCATCATCATCATCAGTTTCTCACTTGTTAATCGCCCTCCATTAAAATGCTCCAGGCGATTTACATAAAACAATTGGATTTTTTTTTAAAAAAACACACAATACCAAATAGACTGCATCAAACATCAAAAGCTCTGTTAAAAAGCCAGGTCTTGAGTGCCTGAGCAAAGAGTCGCAAGTCACGCATGGCCCTCAAGTGGGGAGGCAAGGAGTTCTACAAGACAGGGGCAGAGATGGAGAAGGCCCTGCGTCTTGTGCTCTCGAGGCGTACTTCCCTGGGGCCTGGAACATACAGTAAGTTTTGATGGAAGAGTCGTGGCGACCACTGGTGGCGAAGAGGGGAGAGGCGGTCTCTGAGATATGCTGGCCCCTGACCATAAAGCGCCTTAAAGGTCAGAACCAACAACTTAAACAGGGCCCGGAATTCCCTTGGAAGCCAGTGCAAATGCAGCAGAGTTGGAGTTATGTGGCATCTCAAAGGTGTTTTTGCAAGTAGCCCGGCAGCTGCATTCTGAATAATGCGGATCCTCTGAGTACTCGACAGGGGAAGGCCAACATACAAGGCGTTACAATAATCCAGTCTAGATGTAACATACAGTAAGTTTAGTTGGAGGAGTCATGGCGACCACGACTCATTTTATCTTGCCCACTTGACCTGCCCATCCTATCCGGTTTTTATTGTGGGAATTTCCTGTATCATTCCATTTGTTATTGTAATTGCATTTTTTAAAAATTATTATTATTTTGGATGTATTTTGTTTTGTATTTTGTATTTTACTGTGTTTTATTGTATTTTAGAAGGGCTTGGCCTCATGTTAGCCGCCTCGAGTCCTCATTGGGGAGATGGTGGCGGGATATGAATAAAGTTTATTATTATTATTACCCGAGCATCAAAAAACACATAGAAAACTGTGTAAATGAAGACAAAAAAACCTAAAATCCTAACATGAAACAAATTATAGGTCCTATGGGGAAAAAACCCATATAAGGTGCATCTCCATTACAGAATTAATGCAGTCTGACACCACTTTAACTGCTACAGCTCAATCAGGGCCGGTCTAAGGTAATTTTAAATGGTAGGCGAACATTATTTTGGTGCCCCCCCAAAACATTTTATTGCCCCCCATGTAAAACAAATATGCAATTATAATATCACAATATCATTAGTAGTATTATATTGTATCAATGTATATACAATATATTATACCATACTCATACTATATTATATCATAATTATATTATACTACATTACAATATAATAATATTATAATATATTGACATTATAATACAATATAACATTATATTATATTACTATTATAAAATAATAAATAAAATTATTTATTTCAATAAAATTATCATCTACTAAATATTTTCATGACTCCTATAAAACTCAAATAACCCAAAATAAAGTAAAATAAAATATTATATATTACTATTTTGTACAATACCGCTATACTGCAATATTGTTTGTAATATTACATGTAATATAAAATATATCATTATTCTATTGTTATATTGTATTTTTATTATATTGTATGACAATATTAAGCAGAACTGTATAATAATCAACAAGAAATGCAATGTAAATGCATCAAAATCAGAATCTATTACCTACTACCCGACTCATAATTCATAGGAGTCTCCCATAAGTCCAAAATTAGGATCCCAATGTAAATGTAAATAGAAAAACAGCCAAAATGTTCAAATGAGGTCGAATACAGGCAGCGCGGCCTGGGCAAACTTGGGCCCGCCCTCCCTCTAGGTGTTTTGGACTCCAACTCCCACAACTCCTCATAGCCTCAGGCCCCTCAGGTCTAGACAGAAATAGTGCCGAAGAAAGGAAGGAGGGAGAGAAGAGATCGCAGAGGAGGAGGAGGAAAGCCCTTCATTCATTCCTTCACTTACACTTCCTTCACTGATTCTTTTCTTCTTCCCTGCAAATGCGCGCGCTGGGCGAGACAAAGGAGAGGGAAGCACTCCCTGCCTGCCCGATAGGGAGTGCTTTGCTTACAGGCTTCTGCGCAAGGGAGCTACTGGGCATGCGCGGAAGCTCAACTTTTTGCGCGGAAAACCTCCGCGCATGCCCAGAAGCGGCGGCGGAGCACACAAGGCCGGGGCCCAAAAGCAGGCAGCTGCGGCGCTGTCTGAGGAACATCAGCAGGGCCAGGATGGCGCCCCATGCGGCCAGGATGGCGCCCCCTTCCCAGATGGCGCCCTAGGCGGCCGCCTACTTGGCCTACCTTGTAGGACCGCCCCTGAGCTCAATGCATATGGATCATGGGGGTTGCAGTTTTACAATCTCTTTAGTAGGCCTGGTTAGGTTTTTAGGAAAGCTACTAAATTTGTTTTAAATTCGTTTCTGAATTAATTTCGACATGATTTTGAAGCGCTTTAAGCAACCAAGAAGTAATTTGCCAATTTGAAGCTGCGTCCGCCATTTTAGAAAAGGGTTCGGTTTGGATGCGGCTTCCTTTCCCCGGTGCACCCAGCCCGGTTCAGATGCAGAGGGAGGGAGTGGGCTTTCAAACTGGGTTTAATAGAGCTCCTGCCCCTGGTCCTTCTTGCGGGAGAGAGGGACCTGGGGCAGGAGCCCTGTTAAACCCGATTTGAAAGCGCATTTCCTCCCTCCCATGTCAGTCAGGTTTAACAGGGCTCCTGCCCCAGGTCCCGCGAGAAGGACGTGGGGAGAGAGCTGTGTTAACCCACTTTGTGTTAAGCCAATTTCATCCCTCTGCATGTGAACTGGGCGGAACACGGCTTTCCCCCCCAGTTCTCACGGCGGAGGGAAGAAATCCGCATCCAAACTGTGTTAAAAATGTGTGTGCCTACCATGAACAAAGCCATTCCAAAGTTTTGGATTTTTTTCTGAATAAATTTTGAATTTTCCCCCAGAAATTTTCAGAAGTCAATCAAATTCAAAGCGCCAGCGCCCCCTACATCCGAAGCGAGTTTTGAACCATTTTTTAAATTGATCAACCAGGCCTAGTCTTTAGCCTTCTCTGCTCAAAAGTGATGGTACCTTTCCAAAGTACAAATCCCATAGGATACCATAGCATTGAGCCATGGCAGTTAATGTGATGTCAAAAAGCATTAACGCTGTAGTGTAGATGCACCTATAATCTCATTAAGTGGGGGGGACGACTACAAGTGAAGATTTGCATCCAGACTTTAGCTGCATTGTACTTGCTTCCAAGTAGATTTTTTATATAGTACTAGCTTGGGGACCCGGCGGTGCCCGGGTTATTTGAGGAAGGCATTGTGTGCCGTAGTTCGTCATTGGTGTGGGCCACAGTGCTCTAAGGAAGTGAATTAAAGTACTGCAAGTCCCATCATCCATGGTCCATCCTTCCTCAAACTGCACCAGGATGTAGGGTGCATCTTGGGGGTCTGTGTGCCAAGTTTGGTCTTGTTCTGTCATTGTTGGGGACCTAGTCAGGAAAATCAAGTTGAGGAAGCCTAACAATATCCCATGAGCTGAGGCCTAATCAGGAAAATCAAGTTAAGGAAGCCTTGTTATCAATTTTGGGCCTGGTCTGTGATTTATAGGGGCTGCAGTGTTGTTTGGGAAGTGAATGAGGTGAAGGTACTGCAAATCCCATCATTCGTGGCCCATCCTGCCCTAAACCACACCAGGTTGTGAAGTGGGCCATTGGTCCCTTGTTTGCCATGTTTGGTCCTGATCCGTCATTGCTGTGGGCCGCAGTGGCTGAGTGCCTGAGGCCTTTTGCTTTCCCTCTGAGTCACCTTAGAAGTGTATTGGGTGAAGGTACTGAACATTCCATTTCCAACAGAAAAAACTGTCAACTGGCTAACTTCAGCTCCAGCCATTGATGCCTGCCTCAGGCCTTTTCCTTTCCTCTCTGTGCTGTGTTGGAATGTTGGGAGGCTGGCCAGTCACAGCCATTTATGCAAATAATCCCACAGTTGCAGCCAATCGAAATGCTGGCACATATTCGCTCGGTCGCACCACCCACCCACTGCCCTCAAACACTGAGTTTTATTATATACATAGATAGATTTGTGTGTTTTAACTGTGCTGTGACCCACCTTGAGCTGTGGGGGGAGGTGGGTAAGAAATAAAATTATTATTTGAAACACAATAAGGTGAGTACACAGCAAACAAGATTACTATACTGGTCGTTGTATTGGATAATAACAAATTTGTTGTTGTGAATCATGCATAGGATGTAGCCAGGCAGCTCAAGTCTATAGTCTAGGGATGACGGTCACCAACGTTGCGCCATAGCTTGAACTGATGCAAAAGGTTCAGCCATTGGAGAGTATTTATGTCTGGTGCACTTGTGTAAAGCCAACTTCCCATCTTACCCAGCCAAGAAAAACACCGTAGCATCAGGTGGTATACTAAATGAGCCCTCCTTCCCTAACTCACACCCAATATTCCTTGGAATTTGGAATCATTAAAAAGTTTTAACATTTCCTAATACTTGGATTTATGTGTTCCAGTGGGGCTGGACTGGGTTTTTTTTAAAAAAAAGGAATCCCAAAACACGGTTAGTGTTTTGCATGTTTCTAATTCATGGGTCTTTTCTAGGGAATTCCTCCCCCTGCCCTTGAAAGAACTGGATTTATTTCCGACTACTTTTGTGTTCCTTGAGGGAACTTTGAAACACCGTATTGCTACTTTTCATGTTTTTTTATTTGCCCTTTGGAACAATAAAAGCTCAAAGGTTCATAAATATGCATTCTGTAAATGTATTATGCTGACAAAGTGTTGCTCAGATAGCTGCTTTTTGCCTTCGGGGATTGAAGAAGTTTACAGCATGCTTAAACAACGGAGGGAAAGAGAACGGGGAAGGGAGCCAGAGCGGTGCCAGCTTCCAGCCTGGAAACGGAACGAAAAAGAGGTCTTGGTTCCACATAGAAGAACATCCCCCAAGTTAAAATGTTGAGGTGGAGGACAGGCATGGTTTCGAACCCAAACATAGGGAATCGAAAATCGAATGGGGGGGGGGGGGATTTTTTTTATTAGCAATAGAAAGACTTACCAAAAAAATTCCAAAAATTTCTAAAATGTAACGTAATTACTAACGAAATTCGTTAGTAGTTCTAAAGTAGGCAAAGCAGGGGGAACAGGACTGACACTGTTTTAAACACAGGCAAATCAAGGGGCAACATTTCCCTTGGTTTCCTTGCAGGGAGATATAATGCATTGATATATTATTATTAATATTATTAAAGGACAGGGTTTCTTTGCAGGGACATATAATGCATTAATATATTATTATTATTAATATTATAAAAGGACAGGGTTTCTTTGCAGGGACATGTAATGCACTGTCACGATGCATGGACTTGACCGGCCCCTTAATCACACACACAGAGACGGACTAAAGGCTAACTACTTTATTGAATATAAAACAGTCCAAAAGGTATATTGTCCATAAGAATAGCAAGGTAATCCAAAAGGCTTGAAGCAATTAATGTCCAAAACGGCTTGGCAAGGTAATCCAAAAGGCTTAAGCAAGGCTCCGCGCAGCAATGCGGATTCAGGAACAAGGCAAGATAAAAGCAAGGCAAGACTTGGTGGCCACTAGCCAACTTAGTTCCATGGGCCCACTTCGCTACACATCTGCTCAGAAGAGACGTGGCCGAAGCACTGGAGATTGGTTCCCACGGATGCTATACTTAATCTTTCGGCCGAGGTCCCCGACGCTCTAGGCCTTGTCTTCTCCAATCTCTGCTGACGGACCTCGGCCTGTCTAGGCTGCGGTGCCATCCCCTTCTCCGGGACTCAATGCTACTTCTCCTATCAAAGGTTCGACCTTGCCTCTCAGCAGCTGGGCCCCTATCTCCATGAGAGCTTTCCTCCCTAGAATCTTCCCAGCCGCTTTCTTCCATGTTTTCACTTAGAAACTCCTGCGAACCTCTCCCCCCTCTTTTGGCACTCTTTTGTCTTGCTGCAAAATATTAATATGTACCAGGACCAATTATCTAAAAAAAAATTTGAAAATTCCAGAGCCACATGGACTGCCAGATATGCCCCAATTGAAAACAGAAACATAATTGGCCAGTTTTTTTTCTAAGTGGTACTTATTATTGCAAAACAGTGCAGCAGCAATCTGTGATGTATTTTGAAAGCGAATTATTGCCCTTGGAGACTTGCCAGAAAAAACAAAGTATGGGGGAATTGGTGGCTACCCACAACCCCAAGATTGCATTTTGCCCGCTTCTGTCCTACCAGATCCCTCTTTCTTTCATGTGCAATTTTGTCTTACCTATTCACCCTGCTTAATTGGCTGGTAATCCACATTTTTTGTAATAAGCATCTTGAAATCTCACCCAGCTAGTGAATGGGTGGCAGTCAACAATATGGTTCTGACGGGCCCTATTATCCCATACCTGTCTGTCCATGTCTTGAGGTCTTCTAGGGCAGTGTTTCCCAACCAGTGTGTGCCATGAGCGATCATCAGGTGTGCCGTGGGAAATTGGAACCTCCAATACCCTTTCTTCCCCCTCCTGCCGAACACTTTTTCCCAAGCAAACCCTTTCAGTACTTTCTGTTGGTAATGAGAGTTCAATATGCCAAGTTTGGTTCAATTCCATTGTTGCAAGAGTTCAGGATGCTCTTTGATTGCGTGTTAACTATAAATCTCAGAAACTGTAACTCCCAAATGTCAAGGTCTATTTTCCCCAAACTCCATCTGTGTTCACATTTGGGCATATTGAGTATTCATGCCAAGTTTGGTCCTGATCCAACATTGTTTCAGTCCACAGTGCTCTCTGGATATAGGTGAACTACAAATTCAAAACCCAAGGTCAATACCCACCAAACTCTTATAGTATTTTCTCTTGGTTATGGTAGTTCTGTGTGGGAAGTGTGTGTCTTTTGTCCATTCCTGCCAGGATATCTATGTTGTGTTCATCGAAACAGGCCCAGGTTTCACACTGAGTGTATAAATACATTTAAAAACATATTAACTATATGTATTACTGGGTTAGAGTGTCATTTTGTGTCATTTTGGTTGGTGGTGTGCCCCAGGATTTTGTAAATGTAAAAAGTGTGCCACGGCTCAAAAAAGGTTGAAAAACACTGTTCTAGGGAAGCCCAACACAGCCTCATGATCCTATTTGCATCAGGTAGAAAGAGTGCCTTTTGGGTGGCCGTTCCAGGTTTAAACTGTCTATAAAAGGTTAGACTGGCTATTGCTATAAAAGCATATGAAGACCTTTTGATGGGTGATTGCTCAGGAATACCGTGCCATTTGGAATATGTTGTGTTACTAATTTGTTGTTTAGTTTTTAGTAGTCACACATTTAATTGCTTTTAATTCACACACAGCACACACACATATGCATTATTAAAGTATGAAAGCTTATTCTGTTTTAACTTTTGTCCCAGATTGGGAAAAAGACTAGAAAGCTGCAGAACGTACATGTAAATAGCTGCACTAAATATCGGCCTAGAAAATAACTTCAACAATACTGTTTACTAGGCATGAGAAAAATGTTATGAAAATGAAATGAGTCGTAAGAAATTCGTAAGAAATGCTACTTTCGAGTATTTCCGCACCTGGAACGCCAACCAGAAGTGGACTTTCTTTTTCGAACTCCGGGAGCCAGGATTTTCTTAAGTGTCGTTATTAGGTCGTACGGGGGGGGGGGCACCCTCCTTCTCTCTCACCACCCTCCCGCCTCCCTTGCCGATAAGTATTATGGCAAGGCAAGCCCTAAACTCGCTCCTTCTTTCGGCTGGAAGCCTGGAAAAATGTAAACAGAGATTACTCAGAAGTAAATCTGCAAAGGAGGGCACTTTGGATGAAGGCCCTCTTTGTGTATTTACTGAGTAAACCTCTCTATTTTATTTCCAGGCTTCCCCCCCTCCTGCCTGCCAGGATCTAAAGCATCAAAGAGTATTGGGGTGAGAAACCAACCTAATGTATAATAGAATGAATGCTACTGTAAGTGCCTAATATTATAAGTAATCCAACTGGTCATATACCTACATTCCATGCACATTCAATAATACAGCAGTAATAACAATGGGTATTAGAAGAGGTAAAATTCAAACCTAAGTACTCTGACTGTGGTCCTCCTCAAACTGCAAAGGCTCTTCTCTGAGCCGGAAAAGCCAAAACCCCGAGGCTGTTGAGCGACAGCGTTTTGCTGCCTGGGTGCACACATACATATTCTTTGGGGGGGGGAATTTGCTGCAGAATTTTCTCTATGAGCCCGGGATTCTGCAGCAAACCCCCCCCCTCAAGAATATGTATGTGTGTGCACCCAGGCAGCAAACGCTGTGGCCGGTTTTTGCCTTTTCCGGGCTCAGAGAGAAGAGCCTTTGCAGTTTGCACCCTTGAGGAGGGACCACAGTCAGAGTACTTCGGTTTGAATTTTACCCTTCTTTATACCCATTGTTACATTGCTGTATTATTGCATGTGCATGGAATGTAGGTATGACCAGTTGGATTACTTATAATATTAGGCACTTACAGTAGCATTCATTCTATTATACATTAGATTGTTTCTCACCCCAATACTTTGATGCCTTAGATCCTGGCAGGGCAGGAGGAGTGGACGGCTCTCCCTGCCCCTTCTGCCTGCCAGGATCTAAAGCCTTGAAGAAGCTTCATGAGGGGCCAACTTCAGCCCTCCAGGTGTTTTGGACTTCAACTCCCACCATTCCTCACAGCCTCAGGCCTCTTCCTTTTCCTCTCAGCCTGGGCAAACTTGGGCCCTCGCTCCCTCAGGATCGGGGTGAGAGAGAGGCAGCGAGGAGTGAGGGGGGCTCCTCCTTTTTTGCTGCTTCCAAGAATAGAATACCCCTCCCCTCCCTCCCTCCCTCCTTCCTATTTGGAGAGTCCCATCTAGAATTCAGTGTGATTTATTCAAGTTTTGGCCTACAACTCCCAGAAATCCCAGCCAATTTACCAGCTGTTAGGATTTCTGGGAGTTGTAGGCCAAAACCATCTGGAATGTGCATGCGCTGGCATACGAACTACTAACGAATTTCGTTAGTTATTGTTACATTTTAGAATTTTTGGAAATTTTTTGTAAGTCTTTTCTTTTACTAATAACCCCCCAATTTGATTTTAGAATCGCCATTTTTGGGTTCGAAACCATGCCTACTGTTTACTAGGCCTGTTTGATTTTTTAAAAAATGGTTTAAAACTCGTCTTGTATGTAGGGGGGTGCTGGTGCTTTGAATCTGAATGTTTTCTGAAAATTTCCAGAAAAAATCCGAAATTTTGGAATGGCTTTGTTAATGGCGTGTACGCAATTGCACAATGCACAACAACCTGCAAAAAACCTCAGTCTGACACAGGAGGGAAGAAATCCACTTCCAAACTGGGTTAAACACGACTCCTGCTCCAGGTCCTTCATCGCCCCCTTGGCCATCAGAGAAAGCGCTTTGCCCAAGTCCGGCTTTCTTGCGGGAGAGAAGGACCTGGGGCAGGAGCCGTGTTAAACTTAGTTTGGAAGCGGATTTCTTCCCTCTCACATCAGTCTGATGCAGAAAGGAAGAAATCTGCTTCCAAACTGTGTTAAAGACGGTTCTTGCCCCAGATCCTTCTCTCCCACAAGAAAGCCGGACTTGGGCAAAGCGCTTTCTCTGATGGCTAAGGGGGCGCTGCAAGAAGGGGGCACTGAAAGGAGGCACTGCCTCCCCTCCCCATGGACAACGTGGCCCCAGATGCCACGGAGACGCAGCTTGGGCACCTGAGGCCAAAGCAACATGGATGAGTAGAAGGAGACCCACCCGGACTTCCTCCCTTGGATACTCTCTCCCTACACTCTACAAAACATTGTCCTGTCAAGGCTGTAAAACAGTTAACCAGTCAGTTTGATGCTCTCCAGGCCCCATCAGGGCCTCTTTGCATTCTCGTGTGAAACTGGCACGGAATGCACAGATAGCTTTCCCCAAGGTTACCTAAACTTAGCCTCCCTGCTGCAAGGCGCTTCGGAGAGGCCATAAAGTAATTGGCAGTGCATTCTGATGGACCTTAGGTAACAATAAGCATATAGTTTCTCATCCATCATTGGGCTTGATGTTCGACGCACCGGAACTGGTCAGCAAACCCTATATCTGTGGTCCCCTCACAATAGGGATCATCTCGGATCAACTTTTGCTAAAGGAAGATGCTACTCTGAGGCACCGGCCGTGAACGGCCTGCTTTAAGCTACATCCGCCCTTTCCAACGGGCTGCCTTGGTCTGCTGAACTCTGTGTGCATCCTGCCCAAGCTGTGTTCCTGAAAAGACTCTGTTGTTTGAACTTCCTTGCTTTCCAAGAGCCCATTTGCGGAGTCGGAGGGAATCTGTTTAGAGACTCTACCTGTGCATCCGGCTTGAATCCCCGCTGCAGGACTATACCTACCTGCTGTTCCTGGTTGCTGCTACTTTAAGGCTTTGTACCAGCCTTCACGCTTTCCTTGTTTCCTGCACAATGAAACCTTGGTGTATCTCAGAGCTGTGTGGTTTGTTCAGGGAGGTCAAGTGTGCCAAGGCCCTAGGAGGCAACAGCGTACCTGTCGTCCGCTCTGAGTCCCCTTCGGGGTGAGATGAGCGGAATATAAATAAAGTAAATAAATAAATAAACAAGGGACGCTGGGAACTCTGAGAGATGAGGAGTGCCTCAGCTCCCCCTGGTGGCCAGAGTTTGCCTCTGTTCGTCTATATGTGTGTATGTGGAAATGGCAGGGATTGTCTGCTAAGTATGTGTACCTGTAATCTGCTCTTGAGTCCCCTTCGGGGTGAGAAGAGCAGAATATATAAATAAAGTGTATATATAAGCTTTGCAAATGTACAGCAAAGTTTGTACCTCCGAATTTGGAGAGCACATCTTCCTGGAAGTCATTAGCAAATCTCCACCGAAAATTCAAAATCCTACCTGCAAAGATGCAAAGTGTATACACAGAAAACCAGCCGCTTCAGAGCAAGAACAGGAGTATGGTGATTTGTTTTAAATGTCTGCCTTGAACTAGAATTCAAACACATTGATCAAAACTTCAGAAGGGAGACGAGTCAATAAACATCCCCAAACGGACAACTGAACCTATGTTAAATCCATAAATACAAAAGCGATCCACCTTAATTTCCATTGCAAAGAGACCACAAAGAGAAACAATGTCCAGAGGAAAACAAATTTAAATTGTTTCTGTGCAGAAAAGAAGGAAAGTTTAACTGAGGATTTTCCCAGATCTTGGAAAACCTGGCGCCATTTATAGCAAATTCCGTTTTTAAATCCACATTGTTGCTTGTTGTTGTTTGCTTTCAAGACATTTGCAATTTAAGGCAACTCTAGGACAAATTTAGGACAGGTTTTTCTTGGCAAGATTTCTTCAGAGAGACTTGCCATATAACCCAGAATAGCAAGGCAGAAAATCCACACTCTTCTTTGAACTGGATTATCTGAGTCCACACCACCATATAATCCAGTTCAATGTGGATTTTATACAGCTGTGTGGAAGGGACCTGAGAGTGTGTGACTTATCCAAAGTCAGCAAATGAATTCCCTTGGCTGATCAGAGATTAAAATACTGACTTCCAGTCATAGTACAACACTCAAACCACTACACCACGCTGGGTCTTTTTCCTCCATATTCCCACTTGTTTATTTCTCTCCTGATAAATCCAGCCAAAAATTAGCAATGTGTGGTAGTGGAAGCATGTTGCTGATCTCTAACCCTCTATTCTACAAGTTACCAACACATCAATGGAAAATCTGATAATCACAGATTTAACATCTACATGAAGCCGCTGGGGGAGGTCATCCGGAGTTTCGGAGTACGGTGTCATCTGTACGCAGATGATGTCCAACTCTGTCACTCCTTCCCACCTGCTACTAAGGAGGCTGGTCAGGTCTTAACCGGTGTTTGGCTGCTGTGTCGGACTGGATGAGGGCGAGCAAATTGAAATTGAATCCAGACAAGACAGAGGCACTCCTGGTCAGTCGAAAGGCCGAACAGGGCATAGGGTTACAGCCTGTGACCATCTATGTGACCATCTATAAAGCTGAAAACAGGTTAGCAGTTAAACCATACACCAAACCAACCGCCAAGAATGCACTACTACATTACAAAAGTCATCATCCACCACCCTTAAAAAATAATCTACCGTTTTCATTGTTGATCAGAGCAAAAAGGAATTCTACCACAGACATTCATTATGAGATTGAAGCCGCCCGTGTCATGGAAAACTTCAGAAAGAAGGGCTATCCTGACATTATTTTACAGAAAGCTAAAATCGAAGCTGATGATGCCAAAAGATTGGACTTGCTTACCACCAGGGCTAAGCAACCCATAGATAGATTGATCTGGCCTTTAACTTATACCACCAAAAGTCAGGAATTAATCCGGATAGTTAAGAGGCATTGGCCACTCATCTCAGATACCGCTGGATTGGAGAAATTTCCTATGCCGGCCTTCAAACGCTCAGAGAACATTCGTGACTGGCTAGTACGATCGGATCATAGTACACGGAAAATCATCCCTAGCAACCTTAAAGCGGGCACTTTTATATGCGGCCATTGTGCCATGTGTAAGTTCGTATCACCTGCCAAAGAAATTGATGTACCTATGACCACGAAGATTATCAAACTTAATCAGTTCTTCACATGCGCCTCTGAATCGTCAGTGTACTTATTATTTTGCTCTTGCCCACGTCTTTACGTGGGGATGACCAAACGATCCTTGAAGAAAAGATTGAGTGAACACAAATCGCGCATCTTGACGGGCAATGAAGACACCTAGTTATATAGACATTTTAAAACTGTACATTCATCACAACCAGACTTTAAATTCGTAGGACTTGAAAAGGTGACCACACATCCGCATGCTGACATACAGACGACATTACTGAAATGTGAAAGAAAATGGATAATCCGCGCTAACAGCGACCAGCCATCCGGATTAAATGAAGTTCTTAGTTTAAACGATATTCTCCTTTAAGTTACATGATGATCTGCCTCACAGTTGCATTGAGATAGTACTTGATTGCAGCGTTGTTCTTAGTGTACTTAAGCAGCTTTTCAGTTTTCTTTTGTACCGGATTTTCAGTCGTTGCCATTGAGGCTATATTCATTATTACCTGCATCGCAGCATCGCCAGTGGAGCGAGATATATATATATATATATATATATATATATATATATATATATTTGGATGTTTACATTGGTAAGTGGGGTTTTAATCTCCTGCCCTGTGTTACTACCTCTATATGTGGGATACTATTATAGTATGTACATTTTGTATTACAGATTATTGTTTAAATTGCATTTCTACCTATTTGGGGCCACCCTGAGGAAGATACAATTTGAAACGGGTTGGTTCCGTTTATTCTACAACCCGTAGGTGGTTTGCTCAGTGATTACACTAACACGGAGTGAATCTTGCCATTGGAGGCTTGGAGCAGCAACTCGCGTTTCCCTACCATTGTGGATTACAATTTCCCCTCTTTGGGGTGCTTGGGTTTCAGCCAACGGGCTATGGATTACAAATTTTTGTTTGAAGAAGGTTCCTGGATATTCCATACTTTGATGCGTATTTTACATTCATCCATGTTTCATTTTGGACACGAACTTTGAATACTAGTACTTACCATTGCGGCCTTTAAGAGACTGAACCTGGATGGACGGTTTATTGTTTATTTCTCTGTTAATCCACTGCATACTGGCTATACACAAGCTGGGGTAGCGTGAATATTGTTGTATGTGATATACATATGCTATTTGTGTTACTACTCTCCGACCTTATTTGATTATTGTATAACTTTGATATAAGATCATATATTGTTCAGCATTACTTGCCATTTGGTTATAAATCATTGATAGTGAGCAATAGTCCCGTTTGTTTCATTGTTTACCATCTTGGTGCCGGGCGAGAGTTCAAGGCCACTGCGATGGGATTGGCCCATGGGGAATAAAGGGGCGTGGCTTATTCAAGACTCAAGAGGCTCCAATTTCCCACGGCACACCTGTTGATCGCTCACGGCACACTAGTGTGCCACGGCACACCGGTTGGGAAAGACTGATCAATGCTGTCTGGGATAGGACTAGAATTTGTATCAGGCATTAAAATCTCCATGACAACATGACCCCAGCAGAAATATTATCCCCTCTTCTCAAAGCTGTTGTTAGGAACAGGCAAGAAACTGTTATTTGTGCCTCCAAAGTAGGGTTCCCATATGTCCCTTATTCTAAGGGACGTCCCTTATTTTGGCCCTAAAATTTGTGTCCCTTATTTTCAGGCCCTGTCCCTTATTTTTGACTAGCAGGACAGGACTGGGCGGGGTTGACCAGAGGAAGGTGCGCGGTGTGGTTTCCACGGCAATGCCTGCCCGGGGATTCCAACTCGCAGGGCAGCCTGCGTCCCCGTTGGAAGGAAGAGGCGATACAGGACTTTTTCAAAGTACAGTAGACTCAATTAACCGTTACCCAAGGGGAATGTTGCATCATGTTGGATAAAGATAGTTTCTGGTTGCTTGAGAGTTACTCTTAAAATAGGCCTAGCTGTGCATCCCAATACTATACAATGCAGTTAAAACTTGTGCGCCAGCTGCACCCGTACCTTGAGAAGTCTGACTTGGACACGGTGGTCCATGCTCTGGTTACATCCCGTATAGATTACTGCAATGCTCTCTACGTGGGGTTGCCTTTGAAGACTGTTCGGAAGCTGCAACTAGTCCAATGGACAGCAGCCAGGTTGATAACAGGAGCGGCATTCAGAGAGCGTACAACTCCCCTGTTGTGCCAGCTCCACTGGCTGCCAGTTTGCTACCGGGCACAATTCAAAGTGCTGGCTTTAGCCTTTAAAGCCCTAAACGGTTCGGGTCCAACTTACCTGTCCAAACGCATTTCTCCCTAACAGGGCCGTAGCCAGGATTTTGTTTCGGGGGAGGGGGCTGAGTTTGTTTCGGGGAGGAGACTGGGTGGAAGGGGGTCTACCCTAGCAAACCTTTTTGTATTGTTATCCCAATAACCCCATTAATGTGGGATATAATGAGCATGGTGATCAGATCATGATATGAATAAACATAACAGTTTAAATAATGTACCAGTAAGGCCTTTTCGCGGACCACCCTGAGAATTTTGGGGGGCTGAAGCCCATAGCCCCCCTCTGGCTACATGCCTGCTCCCTATGAACCATCGAGATGTTTAAGATCATCTGGAGAGGCCCTGCTCTTGGTCCCGCTTCTTCTTCGCAGGCAGACTGGCGGGACGACGAGACAGGGCCTTTTCAGTGGTGGCTCCTCGGCTTTGGAACACCCTCCCTAAAGACATCAGATCGGCCCCCTCCCTCCTGACATTTCGCAAGAAAATCAAGACCTGGCTGTTTGAGCAGGCATTTGTTGATGAAATATAAGGCTTAATTGGATATAAGGAATGATGACGATGTGATGGAAACTGATTTCAACATGACGCTGAGGCTGCAATTGTATGTTTTTAATTGTTAAATTGTTATTATATGTTTTTTTCTGGGGGGTTGACTTGTTGCTGTGTTGTATTGAGGGCAGAGACTGCCTGTGTAAACCGTCCCGAGTCGCCTTCGGGCTGAGAGGGGCGGTATAGAAACGTGACAAATAAATAAATAAAATTCTGTGTATCCCATACTATACTACACCATTAACTATTGACATAATAATAATGAAGATGTACTGTCTTATGACATTTATTTTATTTTAATGTTTAGACAGTGCACTTTTAAAGTCAGCAAAGTCAAGTACTAAATACAGATGGAGAAAATAAGGTAGTTCTGATAATGCTTTTTCTGCATGACAAAGCATGCAGAAACATGCCATGCAGGCATGTAGCCAGGGGCTAAGGGCTTCAGCCCCGAAATTCTCAGGGTCCACTTAAAAAGGCCTTACTGGTACATTATTTAAACTGTTATGTCTATTCATATCATGATCTCATCACCATGCTCATTATATCCCACATTAATGGGGTTATTGGGATAACAATACAAAAGATTTGCTAGGGTAGACCCTCTTCCACCCAGTCTCAGCCTCCCCCAAACCAAACTCAGCCCCCTCCGAAACAAAATCCTGGCTACGGCCCTGATGCCATGTCCTGTTAAGAGGGTGTAAGTCAGTTTCTTTTGTGAGTTTCAATCATTATCTTATTCTGTTGATAAAACTATTTCTACCTAATGTTTGAGTTTCAAGTTTTTAATGAAGTGTCCCTTATTTTTGTGAAAAATCCCGCAAATGTCCCTTATTGATTGTATCAAAAAATGACAACCCTATTCCAAAGCATGCTTAAAATTGTAGCCTTATTATTTCCAATGGGAACTCTCAGCCTATTTAACAACACTTCCCAAAACTTCTGCATGAAAAGTAGCATAAAGGTACTTGGGCTTGACAAACGTGACTGTTAAGGAGCAAATGCTTTGGCTACTTTACTTCTGTCCATTAGAATTATATTTTGGTAAAGAACACAGGCACGCAGTCTGCTTCTTTTATGCCAATCTTGTCTAGCAAAGCACAATTGACAATCATTTTCTTCCCTTTTTATCCATTGTTAGATTTTTTTTCCCCCTCGATGGCCTAAGTGTTTCTTAATCAAAGGAACAGGTTCCATACAGTCCTTGACATCAAAGGAGAGCTTTTTTCTCCTTCTGTTTTTCCCCTATTACAGTATCAAAGACGTATTCTGTGCAGAAACTAAGGTGAATCTCTGGAACAATCCTTCTGGGATACAGATGGAAATGGGGCGGACGTGGTGGCCGGAAGAATCCAAGGCAGTCAATCTGGAGGCAGCGAAGAAAAAGATATACCGACTAGGCCTGGGTGGGTTCGTCGGAATGCTGGTCAAATCGGAATGAATTCAGATTAAATTCACTTTTGAAGAGGTTTCTGTCACAACGCGGGACCTGGCCCTGCCCCCTTAATCACACACACACAGACAATGTCAATTAACTATTTATTAAACAGAATTATTTGCAGGTGAAAAAGGTAAATTGTCCAAAAGTAATGAGATCAATAAGTCCAAAGTAATTAGCAATTAGTGTTCAAAAGCAAATCCAAAAAAGCAGGGAATCTCTCAAAAGCAAGGTCCATAAAAACAAAGCGAATCAATCCAAAGCAACTTAGTCTGTAGGCAAACAAGGCAATCCAAGGTTCATGGAAGAAACAAGGTCTCAAGGTAGTTCTTGGCAAGGTGAGCCAAACTATGGCTTCCAGGGAGCAGCAGACCACCGATGCGTCTGTCCAGCAACGACGTGGCCGCCCAACTGAGGAACTTTCCCACAGAGTGTATACTTAATTCCCACCCTTGTGAGACCAGCGCCTCTCCAGGCTCCGCTTCCAATCTTTCCGAGTAGCCACAATACTACTCCTCCGGTCGAAGCTCCTCGGAGGTTCCGCGCCATCTGCCCCGTTATCTTCCTGGGAAAGTGCCTCCAACTCGGTTTCCATATCTTCCTCCGCAGCTGGTGGAAACAAACGCTCCTGAGAACCGAAGCCTCCCGGCTTCTCATATTCGCAATCTGATCCGGAATCTGGCTGGCCTTCATCATCCGAATAAGCAGAAGGCCAGGTGTCATCCCATTGCAAACTGTCAGTCGGAGATGCATGCCCATCAGCCCCTGCATCCCCTCCATCTTGGTCCAAAGCAATCGGGACCCCCGGGGAGGCACACCCCCCCCCCGGGCTGGAACTGAGGCTGGGCTGCTACAGTTTCGAAGCGATGTAAGCAACCCGGAAGTGAATTTGCCATTTGAAAGCCACCACCGCCATTTTCGGAAAAGAATCGGCATTAGATTCCCGCCCCTCCCAAGGTGCTTTCCCCTCATTGGCTGTTTGACCCAGTTTGGAGGCGTATGTCCTTCCCTCCCATGGGGATGTCTTCCCTTCGTGTCAGAACTGGGGCGACAGCTGTGTTAAACCCAGTTTGGATGCGGCTGTTGCCCCAGTTCTCACGTGGAGGGAAGACATCCCCATCCAAACTGGGTTAAAAACACCTGGGCCGACAGCCGCATCCAAACTGGGTTAAACAAAGCTCTCGCCCCAGGTCTGACGCGAGCCTTGTTTGACCCAGTTTGAATTTGGCTGTTGCCCCAGTTTTCATGCGGAGGGAAGACATCCCCATCCAAACTGGGTGTTTAGCCCAGTTTGGATGGGGATGTCTTCCCTCCACGTGAGAACTGGAGCGAAGGCTGTGTTAAACCCAGTTTGGATGCGGCTGTCACTAAAGTTCTGACATGGAGGGAAGAAATTCCCATCCAAACTGGATGTTTAACCCAGTTTGGATGGGGATGTCTTCCCTCCATATCAGAACTGGGGTGACAGCTGTGTTAAACCCAGTTTGGATACGGCTGTCACCCCAGTTCTCATGTGGAAGGAAGACATCCCCATCCAAACTGGGTTAAAAACACCCAGTTTGGATGGGGGTGTATTCCCTCTGTGTCAGAACTAGGGTGACAGCCGTGTTTAACCCAGTTTGGATGCAGCGGTCGCCCCAGTTCTCACGTGAAGGGAAGACATCCCCATCCAAACTGGGCTAAACACCTAATCCTAAAGCATCGGGGCCACTGTTAATCCATTTCGGGATCTTTTTCAAGGCTAGATATCCATATTATAAGTTCTTGTCCATAGTAGAAGAGGTTCCTAGCACAACCTTGTCTCGATCAGGCGGGGTGACCACAACAGCGGCCCCGATGCTTTAGGATTGCCTACACCCGTATCTACACCCGTATCCTTTGGATTATATACCTTCCTGGATTGAACTATATACACTTAAATCATTTGATGTCACGCAGACCTACAGACTCTTTAAATTGAACTCTAAAGTACATTGCGTCTTTCCTGGCTGTGCCCCGGATACGGTAAAGTGTAGGATATGCCTTTATGAAACTGTGAATATAATAGAAATATTTTGAATGATATTTGTGCTGACCTCTTTGTGTACTGTTACGGAGGGAAGACATCCCCATCCAAACTGGGTTAAACATGCGTGTCCACCATTAACGAAGCCATTCCGAAATTTTGAAATTAATTCGGGAAATTTCAAAAATTTTCCAGAAAATTTCGGAAGTCATTCAGACTTGATGCGCCAGCACTCCCTACATTAGGAATGTGTTGTTCTCCCTCCAGGCCTACAGGTCTCAGCATGAGGCTCATGGGGACAGGAGGAGGCTGGGCCTATCTCTCGGTGGTGGCTCCAAGCCACAGTCATCTGCTGGATTATGCGCCTTCCTATTGACCCGAAGCTCAGGAGTGCAGAACATCCCTCCTGGCCGCCAGCAGGAAAACACCTGTTTTGCAAATCTCACTGGCTGTGAGGGACCCAAAGTGTTGGCATTCGTACACCAGCACAAGGCAGCATTTTAGATCATTGGTTTTTAATGAAAGTGGGTGATTATGGCCAATGTTTTTCATGGACTGAACATTGTTTTAATCCAGAGTGAACTTGTGTATGGTGCTAATGTTTAGGCCTTTGTATTTTAATCTATTTTTAATGATGTTTTAATTGTTTAAGTGTTTTGGGGTTTTTATATTGTTTTTATGTGCTTATTGCCTGTATTTTACTGTGCCCGCTCTGAGTCCCCTTGGGGGGTTGAGAAGAGGGAGTAAAATAGAAATAAATAAATAATTTTTTTAAAAAAATCAAGCAGGCCTAATACCACACAGGCATTCCCGATGTGTGCAGTTACAAATATCCGACCTCACTTTCGGCTTTTGGTTGGGCTGGCTAGACTACTAATCTTTGGAAGTGGCCAAGTTTTTACTGAGTGTCAGAAAAGAAGCCAGAGCTGATTAGCAAGGCATGGAAAGGAATGACCTCCTGTGAGCTCTGAATTCTTCACTTTCCAGGCCAGACAAACCGTGTAAGAGCTTGAAAGGGGAGTCAGGGCAAAATAGCAGAAGTGTTATAACAGTGACCAAGACGGGATTGTCTGATAAGGGCACTTGGAAAGGTTTGCTATTAGCAGAATCTCAATATGTCGCAGCCAGTTATTGGAGGCTTCACTTCCAAAGACTTGCACGTGTTGGCCATCGTTAAATAGTGGAAATGTGAAGGCTCTCTCTCACTTTCAAGGATATTTATGACCCTTCTGGGCATGTCCTTAATTAATAGGCATTGTGCGATTTCCTGCTCTAGAAATCTGTTATATTCCCACCTCCAAAAGGCTGAGAGAAGGGTGATAGTAGGGGCAAAATTAGGGTTTTGCCTCTTCGAATAAGACTCCTGCCGCCACCAATCACTAGAGTGTCACTAGGGGAGTGCAAGGGGTGCAAACAGCACCAGGTTATCCCCTTAGAAAGGGTGACATCAAAATGACTTGTCTATAAAAATGTGCAGTGTTTCCGCAGATGTTTTATCCTTAAAAAATTTCCTTTCATGAGATGAAACTTTTTTCCCATAAACCCAATATCCATATGCAAGAAGTCCCGATTATCACCACGATAGACTCTGTAGGTTTGCTCTTAAGTTGCATTTGTTTGTAAGTAGAAACAGGTACTTTTTAAAAGTGTAACTCCAGCCATACACACATACATGTATACATACAGTACGTATATATAACTTTGGATAGCATAGGGGAGAGTTAGCGCCCAACACTGGAGTTCCCTTTGTTGTCTGTGTTCAGAAAATTTCGCTTCACTTTCTGTCCTTGTGATAATGGTTTGAAAACATTGGCTTGTTGTGGAAACAAGGATTGGTGGTAAAGCTTTAGTGGGTTACCTAGTGTTTAGTGGAGACACCTTTCATTTCCCTTCCTAGGAGTAGATTTCTCTCACTTCCTGTTGTCTCCCCCCCCCGTTCTTTACTAGGAATCGGATGTAAGTCGGATGTTTGTAACTCGAGACTGCCTGTACTTATTTATTTATTTATTCATGTATTTATAATTCAAACTTTTATATCGCCACTCCATGGAGGCTCGGAGCGGTTTACAACTGAATTATAACATAAGAGAGAAACACATATTACAAGACAAACAGTTAAGGGTTAACACATAAATAAGGGGGAGAACATGAGGATCAAACACACTATGGAGGCAGTTGTCTGCCAACAAAGGGGGGCGACATCCCGCTCCCAGAGTACGGCCTGAGAGGGGCTGGGCTGAACGTCATCTCTCTTGCGAACCAGGAGCCACGCACATGGGGGTTCTTTGACGCTGAGAGTTCGTCACTTGCTTTAATCGCCGATGGCGAACAGTTCATGCCAGAGGGTATGGCGGTATCGGCTTCCCCGGCAGTATTGTCATTAGATGAAGAGTCAATCACCTTCAGTGGGTCTGATGTTACATTACCCTGTGTGGGTTTGACCAGGCCACCCCTTGGTCTCCTCTGGAAGCTGGAAGAGGTGGCCGACCTCCAGGAGAGATAATCAGCTCCCCAGAATGTCTTGGGCCTAAGTTTCCTCCGCCTATTTCGGGGCACTCGATTGTAGGTACCATTGTTGAAAGTGCTGATATTAGTTGGCCTGAGTAAGTTGGGCATGTGGTCAGGCCCTGCAGCCTGGGGATCTGCCGAAAAGCCAGCTCCGGCTGCCTCTTTCCTTCTCTCAGAGGAAGGGCCGCTCATCTCGGAAGTTGACTGAGGAAGAGATAAAGAGGAAGCTAAAGAGGGGGGCGGAAGGGTGTGCTGACTCCTCCCTCTACCACGCCTCCGGCCCCTCCTCCGGCCCTTCCTCCGGCAACGCCTCCGCTCATCCAGGGAGTCAGATGAACCTGTCTTCAGCCCAGGGTCAAAGGAAGGAGGCGGAGGGGGTGGTGATCCAACCGCCATTATGGCGCCTCTGGGAGCCGGCGTCGTTCCACTAGACTTGGCCCTAACCCCCGAAATTGGGTGTCGGCCCGCCTGGCGCCACGGGTGCCCCCCGACCCACGTAGAGGCCTCCAAGATGCCTGCGGCTACGGGTGCGCTCTCAGCACTCTCAAGGAGTGATGCACGGGAGCAACGGATGCCATAGAGAGACCAAGGGCAACCACCCACCCCTGCAAAGGGGCAGTCGTCGCCGAGTGCGCATGGCACCCCTTCTGCTGGCCCAATGGTTGTCGCCGACGGGTCCAGGGAATCGCTCGGCTCCTCATCCTGAATCAGCCCCAACAAGGGACTCTCCGTATGTCTATACTGGAGGCCAGACCGACACCACCTGAACCATCATTTCCCTCCCCATAGACCCTAAGACAAGGTCAGCAGCATCCAGGATGGAATTAGGGCTCTGAGGGCTTTAGGGAGGGTTCAGAGCCTCACCAGGCTGAGTTGAAGGGGCGATGTCATAGTCATCTGATGTAATCTCTAGTTTCCCCTGGCTGGCACAGCTTCCAAGAGCCCACTTTCGTTCTGTCTCTACCGATAGCTGGGAAGAAGAAGGCGGAAGGGGCGTGGCTTTGGACGCCGAGTCCCTCGGGCCCAGCGCCATGTTGATTTCTTGGGCCAACGCCTCCTTCGTTGGTCCGGAGAACAATGTCCGCCGTGGACGCCAGTCGGGGGACGGGCAAGGATCACTGAAACATCAAGAGGCCCGGTAATTATCCTCGGCCCTGGGCGGATCCTGCGCCGTTCCCTAAGGGCGCCCCGTCACGCCGAGACGACCGCAAGCAGTCCACACCATCCGGAGCCACCGGTCCCTCGAAAGGACAATCGGGGCTGAGCAGGTACCTGCCAGGGGACTGGGCGGTCACCCCAGGAAATCCAGGGGTCCGTCTCATCCAGTTCCCCGTCCGCTGAATCCCAGAAGAAGTGCCCGGCCGGAAACCCAGCAGCACTCCTGAAAGTAATGTCCACCGGGAAGGTTGACCCCTTAGACTCAGCCCCCCCAGGGTCCTCAGTTGGTTACCAAGTGCATTGAAGTCCCGGGCCAGTTTATTGAACTGGAGGAGGATGTCCCGTAAGACGGGATGATGGATCTCTCCCGTTGTGGTAATGTCATTGTGTTCACTCTGGCATTTAGCAGGTCCAAGCCCCGAAGTAATAGACGCCGAGTCGGCTCTGCGCATTTGTGGCTCCAGTAAAGGAAACAAATCATTCCCTTGGCACGCCATAGGATCTGGGGGACCTACCACAGCTTGTCTGTATTGCTGGAGGTCAACCCCATCTTCCGATGGGCTAATTCGGCCAGTTGCTGAGGCTAAGGCTTTGTGTTTATTTACAATTTGAACTTTTTGATAATACACATGCACTACAATCATTGACCAATGACACCAATGCTTCAACTCATGGTATTTCATCTGCACACCTTACAAGCACATATTGTTGTCACTGCTGCTGTTTTCCATGCAATGCTAGAAATTTTGAGACTGAAGGAAATTTTCAGAAGGGATCAGAATTCTTAATGTGAAAAGCAATGCTCTCAATTTTCCCTTTCCCATAGCTATACTCTTGGCCTGTTTTCGAACGTCGGATACATCCAAAATTAGGATGTAATTCGGATGTTTTTGACTTTTGAAGCAATTCTGAAGAGAGTTAAGGAAACAGGAAGTGGATTCGCCATTTCGAAGTCTCCATCGCCATATTCGGAAAGGGCTCGCATGTCATTTCCAACCTTCTCTATTTTTGTCCCATTGAGTATAAAATGTTTATTAATGTATTAAATATGTTCAATATTTCATACCAGTGTAGCTAGTTTTGTCAGTAGTTGCGGTCAAAAATGGAGGGAAAGGGAATCCCCCAAGTTTTGGCTGTCCCTTCTGCAGGTTTCCGCGCATTGCGCAATCGCGGACGCCATTAACGAAGCACATCCGAATCAATTTTTAAAAACTCACTCAAAAATTCGGAAGTCTATCAGAACTGAAGTGCTACCACCACCTACATCCGAATCGACTTTTGAAGATTATTTTTCCGTGATAAAACAGGCCTCCTATACTCCTGGTTGAGAGGAATGCCGTGATTGCGTTTTCTAAAATAGCACGGACAAGGGCTTGGGTTGGAGTGTTTGGGACAAGGAAAGGAGACTGTAGTCATTAAAAGAGATTGGCAGTCACCGTCTGAAATAACGACCACTTGGAACCCAGCATCTACTAATGAGTTTGAACTTCCTCCAAAGTTATTTCAATATTTTTGTTCTGGTTAATAGGGAGAATTTACTGCTCTTTCTATACAGAGAGAGTCTACAGAGCCAATGTGTAATGATACCGGTGTGTCTTGAGTTTTAGAAAGGAATGACAAAGGACAAGTTCCCATATGGCTTAAGCAGTCTTTTTAGAGCCTTCCACATGTGGGCTCCAACTCTTATCCTTGCTGACTTTTGGCGATGGTACCAGGGGTCTATGGCATTTGCAGTCCATAACAGGTTGGGAACATTTGCAGGAAAGTAGTTTCCGAGACATATTCCAGGTGTTTGGGACTTCAGTAGCATCCTACGGGACGTCCTGTATTTCAGCTCTAAAATTCGTGTCCCTTTTTTTCGGTCATGTTCCGTATTGACAGGACAGGTGGCAGCAGGAGGCGAGGCCGCACCATCAGCAGCTTCTCTGTGGTGCTTGCACTCCAATGGAGCTGCTTCATGCGCACAGCCGAGAAGCAAGACCAAACAGGTGGGCATGGGCCCGCTGGGCTCGAGAGCGGAAGGGCGCAGTTTGCGCTCGCTGGATGTCCCGCCCCTTGGGTACTGAGGGGAGCTGGCGAGGGTGCCTGGACGCCGCGGTAGGCCACAGGAGATGGCGGAAGAGAGGAGCCAGAGGCAGCGGAGGAGGATGAGGCGGGCTGCTATTTGCCCCCCTCGTCCCCTTCGAGGGACTTAGTCATGCCTGCGTCATGGCTGTCACCTTCGGGCAGAGCTGGGCACCCGCTTCCCAGCCTTGGTGGAGCTGGACGTGAGCAGGATGGGGCTGACAGCACTGGGGCTGGAGCTGCTGGGCCTGGACGCCGAAGCATGTCCACATCCCTCCCTCCACTTGGGCCTGGCCTGAGGAGACATGCCATGCAGAGAAGGCCCGCAGACCTTCACGGGAAGCAGAGGGGCCTTTCTGGAAGTGAAGAGGAGCAAGGGAAGTGTGGCTCGAGGTGGGTAAGGCCCATGGGTGGAGCTGGGCCGGGAAGAAAGGCTTCTGATGTTCTTCCAGAGCAGGAGCCCAACGCGGTGTCGCCTTCCCGCAGGAAAGAAGAGAGAGAGAGCACCTTTCTGTGGGTCCCACTCCTGTGGGATATGGCGGTGTGGAAGTGCCCTCAGTCAACAGGCACAAACATGTTGCTAGTATCGGACATTTGGGGGGGAGTGGGACCCACAGAAAGCCCCGGGGGGGGGGGGAGAAGTTTTTATGAAATGTCCCTTATTTTTGTGGAAAATCCTGTATTTTTAAGTAAATGTCCCTTATTTCTTAGATCAAAAAGTGGCAACCCTAGACTTCAGTTTCCAGATTCACTGGACAACGCAGGTGGGAACTGAAGTCCAAAACACCCGGACGACTGGAGTTGAGGAATAAGGCCACTAAAGTGTGATTAAGGAGTAAATGCAAATGCAAAGTGTATTCAAGTGGGGCTATTAGCCTATAAGACATATATAATCAGCACATATATCAAAATGTCGTAAGAATAATTATAAATATACAACAGACCAAGTTGCTATCAACATAAATACCTCGGAGACGCATATAGGATGGGTGTGCACGATGGGGAACAGGTAAGAATTCGGAAAGTAGTCCATAGTCCAACTCACAAGATGATATAAAGCGTCCAATGCGCAAGTTCCCACACCGTCCAGTGGTACACCTAACCCTCTAGAAATCTAAGGGGAAGGGGGTGCACGACAGGGAACGGATGAGTAACAGAACAGCGGTCCAATGGTATGTATATCCGTAGAACGTAAGAGTTCCCAAAAGCACACGGCTTTCTCAAATCACCAAAATTGTAATCCAAATGCCCTGAAGAGGTAGATTAGGACCAAACCAGGATGCAATGCTGTGACAGCTGTCAGCTTGACAGCCCAGGATTAGACAGATGGATACCAAGGGTGTAGTTACTGAAAAGGACACGCCACCTCGGAGTTGGTTGGGTAGGCAGGAACGGTTGAGCTGTGGGCCCAGGTCAGGGTTTTGCCTCCCTTCTGCTCGAGATCCCCGTGTACAACTGGTGGGCCACTGTGTGATCAGAGGGGCACTAGATGGGCTCAAATCGATTCAGCATATGTTCATAATGCTCAGCGTCACAGGAAGCAATTTCAAATCGAAGTAGATTCACACATAGTAAGTCCTGTGGACCCGAAGGTGGTATAAGTCCAAAATATGCCATTGTAATTCACCAACACGATGCCTGTCCTCCATATTTTTGAAATGTATGTAATCCTAGCTATCATAGGCCAGAGCTGTCCAACTTTTACCGGCCCAGAGGCCTGAATTCTGGTCACTGATGACCTGGGGGGCCGTAGGGTCTGCCCCCGCCCCAGCCCCAGCTCCCTCTCCCTGGCTCCGCCGGCTCCGCCCCTGCCCCCGCATGCATACAGTCAAATATAATCTTTTACTGAGATAAAATGCAGGGTGGGCATTCAAAAGGGGCATCCATACAGTCAAATATAATCTTTCACTAACATTAAATGCAGGGTGGGCATTCAAAAGGGGCATCCATACAGTCAAATATAATCTTTTACTAACATTAAATGCAGGGTGGGCATTCAAAAGGGGCATCCATACAGTCAAATATAATCTTTTACTAACATTAAATGCAGGGTGGGCATTCAAAAGGGCATCCATACAGTCAAATATAATCTTTTACTAACATTAAATGCAGGGTGGGCATTCAAAAGGGGCATCCATACAGTCAAATATAATCTTTTACTAACATTAAATGCAGGGTGGGCATTCAAAAGGGGCATCCATACAGTCAAATATAATCTTTTACTGAGATAAAATGCAGGGATAAGATATTAAATTATTTTAATTTAATATTAAATATATTTAATTCCATCCTTCCATCCTCCCCCCTCTATTTTAATTTAATATTAAATATATTTAATTCCATCCTCCCCTCTCTCCCCCTTATTTTAATTTAATATTAAATATATTTAATTCCATCCTCCCCCCCTTAATGTACCCCATCTCCCCTTATTTCATCTTTAAATATATTTAATTTTATATTTAATACATGAGGGGAGATGGGGGAGGGAATGATGAGCCCCCTGAGGAGCCCCCTGCTTTGGCCTACCTTTTCTAAACGCACAGGATCCAGGAGTACCTGGACGACAAGAGAGGCGACGACCGACTGAGTCGAAGAAGGTCCTAATCGCATCTGTGGGCCTCAGCGATCCAGTAGTAGAGTAGCCAAAGAGTATTGCGAGAATACGCAATCCACACGGGATTTCGCTGTCAACGCCGGCGTGATCTCGTGTTTATAGCGAAATCCCGTGTGGATTGCGTATTCTTGCAATACTTGCTCCGAACCCGAAAGTAGGTATTTTAAAAAAAATTATTTTATTTTTCAATGTTTATTTTTTATTAAAAAGCTTAGGGGGCCGTAGGGAAGGGGCTGGGGGGGGCATATACGGCTCCTGGACCGCCAGTTGGACAGCCCTGTCATAGGCAATGCTGGAAGTTACAATTCTGCAGTTTGTGAAGAGCTGCTAGCATTTCATAATAGACGGAAATCAATCAGATTGGGTACCAGACAACATGTAGGAGAAGTAGGTACTCTTGATCAGCACAGTAAACTATCTGTTCTGAGTTTGGGCTACAGGAAAATGTCGTATGGTCTAAAGAAGCAGAGTCATTAGATCATAGTTGGATCTCGCAGATTCATTATGGACCAACTCGAGTAATTCTCACCTCTTAAAGCTGTCTGGACTTGAGACTCCCGCTGGCTAAATTAGATCTGTAATCCATTTACTTTTACTGCTGCTGACATTTAAAAAAAACGACGACTTTCCTAAATAGAAACAACACCGTCTGGAACCAAAAGTTCACTCCAATCTGCTACAACAGTTCAACCCCTTAGCTGACTGCCGCTGAAAATAAGTGTGTGTGAAGGGAGTCTTTACTACTATTGTCTATGCAGGGAATTCCTTAATCCTGTAGTTAAAATTATAATTAGGAAAAGGACAATCTGAACAGATGGTGTTGTTTAATATACTCATTAATGATGTGGAAACAGAGGGTGAACAATTTGCAAGTGACATAATTATTTAGGATAGATATAATTAGAGGAAAATGGGCCTTTAAAGCGAAATGAATGGGTGGGTAGCATAATGGCCAATGAAGGAGTGGGAGAAGAGAATCCATATTAAGCCGGTCTAAGTGGTGTACATAAAAACATTAATTTGAATCACTCGCAGCCAAAGAGGAAACCTTAACTGGCTGCAACCAAATCAAAGTGGATATGAAAATGCATGAATGTACCACTTCGTTTGGTTAGGCCAGTGTTTCCCAACCAGTGTGCCGTGGCACACTAGTGTGCCGTGAGCGATCATCAGGTGTGCCGTGGGAAATTGGAACCTCCAATACCCTTTCTTCCCCCTCCTGCCGAACACTTTTTCTTCTCCACTCGGGCTCCTTTCTTCCCAGCCTCGCTCTGCTCGCTTTGCCTCGTTTGCGCTGGGGCAAGTCTGCGCAGTAGCGCCCGCACGGGTCACGTCTTCCTCCCTCCCTCCTCCCCTCCTGAACACGCTCACGCTGCCCCCTCGGATCAAAATGGCGGCAGAAGCGGCAGTGTAGAAGAAAAAGTAAGAGTTCGGCAGGAGGGGGAAGAAAGGGTGCGAAGGGGGAGGGGGAGGAAGAGGTCTGTCGAAATCTAATACCTTTTATGTATGTATTACTATGATTATATATATGTATAATTGCTTATATGACTATATGAGTTGCTTTTGAGTGTGTAATACCTTATTCAAGCCGTCTATTCACTTTAGTCAAATTGTTTACAGACCTTGCACTTGCACCAGGATGGATACGAGTTGCTTTGCCTTACATCTATAGCCTTGAGAAAGACCCGTTGTGGAGGGTCGAAACGGGAGTTGGGACCATTATACAGCATTATCCCCGTTGGCCCAGTTATATGCTTAGGCGGCCCAGCGATAAGTCCCACCGTTCACATGAATTGAAATCTCTTTTGGGCTTTGCCTGCGAACAACTCTGCGACACATCACTCCTCCGAACTTCCAACACGGCTTGCCAGCTCTCCCTTGGAAGGAGAGCCTACCCGCTGGGCTGGGGCACAACCCGTTTGGCTTGTGTACCTCCTCCCCCTTGTTTACTTACCTGGAAACCCTTTCTTATTCAATGAACCCTTGAACTTTTCTCTTTGGACCCGAAGTATCTTGGACATTGACTGACGCTATTGGCGTATGGGGTAGGAGCCCACAGCGGGCATGCTTCACATGCATATGTTATTTGTATATTTTGATAGTGTGTTTATGAATGTGTATTATCACTTGTGAATATCTAAAACAATTTTGTTATCTCTACTGACTGTTTACACTCCTTGTGTTGCATTCGTCTGTCGAAATCTGTCATGGGCAAACTTGGACCTTCCAGGTGTTTTGGACTCCAACTCCCACCATTCCTAGCAGCCTCGGGCCCTTTCCCCCCTCAGCCACTTAAGCAGGAAAGGGCCTCAGGCTGTTAGGAATGGTGGGAGTTGAAGTCCAAAGCACCCAGAGGGCCGAAGTTTTCCCATGCCTGTTTTAGGGCCCTTAAAGTGGTGAGCCTCCTCCCAACATTGTGATTCTGGATAGAAAACAAACAACAACATAACATAACATTGTTTGAGTCCACAGTGCTCTCTGGGTGTAGGTGAACTACAATTTCCAAACTCAAGGTCAATGCCCAGCAAACACTTATAACATTTTCTCTTGGCTATGGGAGTTCTGTGTGGGAAGTTTGTGTCTTTCTGCCATTCCGGCCAGGATATCTATGTTGTGTTCATCGAAACAGGCCCAGGTTTCACACTGAGTGTATAAATACATTTAAAAACATATTAACTATATGTATTACTGTGTTAGAGTGTCATTTTGTGTCTTTTTGGTTGATGGTGTGCCCCAGGATTTTGCAAATGTAAAAAATGTGCCGCGGCTCAAAAAAGGTTGAAAAACACTGGGTTAGGCTGTGGACTACTCTAAGCAGAATATCAACCTTTTTATTAAAAAAAAAAGTATACAGTATATTCTCGTTTCAGTAATGTTGCACATATTGATGCCAGAAATCTAGTTTGAAGAAGACATGAAAAAGGCAAAACTTACAATGAAAACTACCCAAATAATAGTCACGGAGGAAGCAAGCATAGTGAGTTCTAGGCTAGTTGGGGAAAAAAAGTTTGCTTGTAAATAATAATGAAAGAGTATTTTGGTCTCTTCAAGGGAAGTGAATCTTCAAGGGGTCTACTTAAGAGGAGTGAATCTTAATGTGACCCTTAATCACAGCAGATAAGATCATCCCCAAGCTAACAAGCTTTGCATTTCTATTGCATTTCTTATCTTCATGCCCACTTGCATATATATATTAGGCCTATGTAGATTTGTCGGACTGCTCGTAAAATCGGAATGAATTTGGATTAAATCCACTTTTGAAGCGGCATCGAAGCGATGTAAGCAACCCAGAAGTAAATTTGCCATTTCAAAGCAGCGGCTGTCCATTTTTTCCAGCCCACTTCCTGGTTCGGGAAGGAATCAGCCTTAGCTTCCCGCCCCTCCTGAGATGCTTTCCCCTCATTGGCTGTTTAACCCAGTTTGGGCACGGATGTCCTTCCCTCCACGTCAGACCTGGGCGAGAGCCTTATTTAACCCACTTTGGATGTGGCTGTCACCAGGCCCGGATTATCGTTTTGTGGCGCCCTAGGCCACTCTCTGTAAATGCCGCCCCCCGGGGGGTGGGGCTGCTTGTGGGGGGCGGGGGCTGCTTGTGGGGGCGGAGTCCCGCCCCTAGGGCGTCTGACGGGGCTTCCCCCCACCGCCTCCTCGCTCGCACGGGTGCCCCTCCTTCCGTCACTGAAGGAAGGGGCGGTGCCCACCTGCGCGAGCGATGAGGGGTAGCCACGTCAGATGCCCTAGGGGCAGCGGGACTTCCCCCGGCTCCTTCTCCCTCACGCGGGCGACCGCCCCTCCTTCCTTCAGTCAAGGGCGGAACCGGCGCGAGGGAGAAGAAGCTGGGGGAAGTCCCACCCCTAGGGCATCTGATGTGGCTTCCTCCCGCTGCCTCCTCGCTCGCACGGGTGCCCCTCCTTCCTTCACCAAAGGAAGGGGCGGTGCCCACCTGCGCAAGCGATGAGGGGTAGCCACGTCAGATGCCCTAGGGGCAGCGGGACTTCCCCCGGCTCCTTCTCCCTCACGCGGGCGACTGCCCCTCCTTCCTTCAGTGAAGGGCGGAGGCGGCGCGAGGGAGAAGAAGCTGGGGGAAGTCCCACCCCTAGGGCATCTGATGTGGCTTACTCCCGCCGCCTCCTCGCTCGCAAGGGTGCCCCTCCTTCCTTCACCGAAGGAAGGGGCGGTGCCCACCTGCACAAGCGATGAGGGGTAGCCACGTCAGATGCCCTAGGGGCAGCGGGACTTCCCCCGGCTCCTTCTCCCTCACGCGGGCGACCGCCCCTCCTTCCTTCAGTGAAGGGCGGAGCCGGCATGAGGGAGAAGGAGCTGGGGGAAGTCCCGCCCCTAGGGCGTCTGATGTGGCTTTCTCCCGCCGCCTCCTCGCTCACACGGGCACCCCTCCTTCCATCACTGAAGGAAGGGGTGGCGCCCACCCGCGCGAGCGAGGAGGCAGAGGGGGAAGCCACGTCAGACGCCCTAGGGGCGGCGGGACTTCCCCCCGGCTCCTTCTCGCTCGCTCCTTCTCACTGCACAGGCGCAGAAGCAAGCGCCCATAGATCGGATTTTTTTTAATTAAAAAAATCAATTTTGGGGGGTCCGGTTCTGCTGCCCCCCCAAAGCTGCCACCCTAGGCCATGGCCTAGGGTGGCCTTATGGGTAATATGGGCCTGGCTGTCACCCTAGTTCTGATGTGTTTAACCCAGTTTGGATGTGGATGTCCTTCCCTCCTTATCAGAATTGGGGTGACGTCCCCATCCAAACTGCGTGTCCGCCATTAACAAAGCGAATCTGAAATTTCTGAAATTTTGAACTTTTGTTCCAGAAAATTTCAGAAATCATTTCAAAATCAAATCACCAGTGCCCCCTACATCCACAACGAGTTTTGAACCATTTTTTCCTTGATCAAACAGGCCATATATATATATATATATATATATATATATATATATATATATATATATGTGTGTGTGTGTGTGTGTGTGTGTGTATATACACACACACACACACGTGTGTGTGTGTCTGCTTACTGGTTCTTCATCCAATGACTCTGATAAAATGAGCTACATTCCCCCAAAATCTAGGCCAAATAAAGCTTGCTGGTCTTCAAGATGCCACATGGATCTTTGCTGTAAATCATGGGTGCTCACACTTTTTCTGCATGCGAGCTACTTACAAAACAACCAAGTCCAAATGATCTCCCTCCCCACTACTCAGAGAGCCATAAAAGCAAACTATTTGGAAACTTATTTCAGTGAGAGCCATATAATATATTTTAAGACTGAATTCAACGAAATGTGAGTATAATAAGCCCCTGAATTTATTCATAATACTAGCGATTATGATATTCATTCAGCCTCTGCTAATAATAACAACAACAACATGTTCCTAGAATAGGAGGACACCTCCAAGGGCCATCCAGTCCAACCTCCTTCTGCCATAAGGGAAAAACACAATCAAGGCACTCCTCACAGATGGCCATTCCGCCTCTGATAATAACAACAACAATAGGTTCCTAGAGTAGAAGGAGACCTCCAAGGGCCATCCAGTCCAACCTCCTTCTGACATAAGAGAAAAACACAATCAAGGCACTCCTCACAGATGGCCATTCAGCCAATAATAACAATAACAACAACAGGTTCCTAGAGTAGGAGGAGACCTCCAAGGGCCATCCAGTCCAACCTCCTTCTGCCATAAGGGAAAAACACAATCAAAGCATTCCTCACAGATGGCCATTCAGCCAATAATAACAATAACAACAACAGGTTCCTAGAGTAGGAGGAGGCCTCCAAGGGCCATCCAGTCCAACCTCCTTCTGCCATAAGGGAAAAACACAATCAAAGCATTCCTCACATATGGCCATTCAGCCAATAATAACAATAACAACAATAGGTTCCTAGAGTAGAAGGAGGCCTCCAAGGGCCATCCAGTCCAACCTCCTTCTGCCATAAGGGAAAAACACAATCAAAGCATTCCTCACAGATGGCCATTCAGCCAATAATAACAATAACAACAACAGGTTCCTAGAGTAGGAGGAGACCTCCAAGGGCCATCCAGTCCAACCGCCTTCTGCACCTGGGTGGCGTTGGGAGCCTGCGGGGCGGGACTGAGCCTTCCTCCCGCTCTGCCTGCGATCTACCAGGACGCCCTTCCAGGAGATCGCGATCTACCTAATGAGCATCCCTGCTGTAAATAGTGTGCAGAAATGCAGACATCTCTTCCTATCAAACAAAAAGTGGATGCTAGAAATAATATCATACAAATGGTGACTGGCACAACCTGGGAATCACAACATTTGCCATTATGCTTTGCTACTCTGCTGCTGAATACGCATGCCCAGCGTGGAATCCATCTCACCACATCAAGACAGTGGGCGTGGCTCTTGATGAGAAAGGCTGCATTATCACAGGATGTCTACGCCCTAGTGCACTGGAGTAATCATATTGTTTAGTCAGTATTGCATCACCTGACATCCATCGGGAAGTAGCAGTCTGTAATGAAATGACGAAGACATTGACATCTCTGGCCCATCCTTGATTCCGGTTATCAGACAGCAAGTCAACGCCTTAAATAAATAAACAGCTTCCTAAGATGTATAGAGACACTCACAGGAACACATCAGCAAGTGAGAATTCAAAAGTGGCCGGTTGAAATGCAGAACCTTATTCAGTAGCCGATACCAGATGAGAAACTCCTGGGCACACAGAAGACTGGGCAACTCGGAAGGCGCTGAACAGACTGCGCTCTGGCGCCAGAAATTAAGAAATGGGTTCACAAAGTGGAGTCGACAACATATATGCGAGTGCAGAGAAGAGCAAACCACAGACCACCTACAGCAGGGGTGCTCACACTTTTTCAACATGGGAGCTACTGATTAAAAAACCAAGTCGCAAAGATCACCTACCCAGAAATGTAAAACGTATAACTATTTTCTTATTTATTTATTTATATATATTTATTATTCATTTTTATGTACCGCTCCTTCCAGCAGGCTCGGGGCAGTTTACATAAAATGGAGTTATAAAACATCAACATTTCAATTTAATAACAACAATATAAAACAGAGCATAAAAATACATCCAACCACCCCATTTCTCCCACACTGCAATATTACCACACATATTATCAGCCAGAAAGTAAGAAGAGAGGCTTTTGAATTGCAAGGCCATTTAATAAACAGCAAAGTAAACAAAGGGGCATGCAAAAATACATCCAACCACCCCATTTCTCCCACACTGCCATATTACCACACATATTATCAGCCAGAAAGTAAGAAGAGAGGCTTTTGAATTGCAAGGCCATTTAATACGCAGCAAAGTAAACAAAGGGGCATGCAAAAATACATCCAACCACCCCATTTCTCCCACACTGCCATATTACCACACATATTATCAGCCAGAAAGTAAGAAGAAAGGCTGTTGAACTGCAAGGCCATTTAATACGTAGCAAGGTAAACAAAGGGGCATGCAAAAATACATCCAACCACCCCATTTCTTCCACACTGCCATATTACCACACATATTATCAGCCAGAAAGAAGAGAGGCTTTTGAACTGCAAGGCCATTTAATACTCAGCAAGGTAAACAAAAGGGCATGCAAAAATACATCCAACCACCCCATTTCTCCCACACTGCCATATTACCACACATATTATCAGCCAGAAAGTAAGAAGAGAGGCTGTTGAACTGCAAGGCCATTTAATACTCAGCAAGGTAAACAAAGGGGCATGCAAAAATACATCCAACCACCCCATTTCTCCCACATTTCCATATTCCCCAACATATATTTCTCAAGGAACAAAGCAAGCAGGGAGGCTTTGGACCTAAAAGGCCATTTTGAAAAATAAAAAGGAAACAAAGAGACATGCCACAGTACAATCAAGCACCCACTCCATTTCTCCCACATTTCCATATTCCCCGACATATATTTCTCAAGGAACAAAGCAAGCAGAGAGGCTTTGGAGCTAAAAGGCCATTTTTAAACATTAAAAATAAACAAAGAGACATGCCACAGAACAATCAAGCACCCACTCCAAAGTAAAAAGACCGACCTTTGAGATGTGGTAAGGAAATGACCCCAAAGTGTCCTCCTTCTTCTCCTCTGTCGTTGCTCCTATTTCCATGCCGCCAGCATGCGTGCCGCCTCCAAGAGCTCACGAGAAGTCCGAGAGGCAGAATGGGTGCTTCTGCGCATGCACGCGGGGCCAGCTATGCATCGTGTCATCCAGGCCCGCCCCCTTTGGTCTCCTGCGACTCTGAGTGGCTGGAGAAGGACGGAGGCAGGAGGAGGAATCCAAAAGAGGGGGCCCGTTCTGCCTCTTGGACTCTGGAGCTTTTGGAGGCAGCGCGCAAGCAGGGAGCGGGGAGGAGCAACGACAAAGGACTTCTTTGCAGCGTGCAGGGGCGCGTGAAGAGGACCAACAGCAAAAAAACCTGGTCAGGGGCCTGAAGATCACCAGGATGAGGCCCGAAGATCACCCTGGTGATCGCGATCACCGTTCTGAGCACCCCTGACCTACAGCAATGTAACCTCAGCCCTGCCACGTGGACCATGGAGGACCTTCTCACAGCGACACCTGAGGCACTCCAAGTAGCAAGCTTCTGATCAAATTTGTATAATGCCAAATTTTAAAACTTTGTGGGTTTTTAAATACATTCTAACTGTATTTTGCACAAGGAATGTGGCGCAGCTGGCTAAGTGTCAGCTGCATAAGATCTCTCTGACCAGTAGGTCATGAGTTCAAGGCCTGCCCGGGCCGAGTTGGGTGCTCGACCTTTAAGTGTACATGTACTTGTTTGATTTGGACGCTTGGCGTCCCCCGTCTCGCGGAACTGTTCGTCGTTGCGGACTGAGTTCATTTAAACCTCATCCAACTTGGATTTCCAACACACGGGACTCTTGCCACGTGAGTATGCGCCAGGGGGTTGTTTCCCCCGCCACTGCTATTTACAGCAAGTTTACTTTATAACTTCATGTTCATTGTACATGACCTTATGTGCTAAGTATCATTTTGTCATTTACACAATATATCCTTTTTCATTCTCATTGTGAGTGTGTATATATCTTGCTCTTTCTACTCCGACCTTTAAGTGTAGCCTGCTGTCGACCTTTGCAGCCCGAAAGGCAGTTGCATCTGTCAAGTAGGAGTTAAAGGTACCACATTAAGTGGGGGGCAAATTTTGATTGAATTATGAGGCCATTAAAGAACTCCAGGAACGCTGAGGAATGCGGAAGGAGCAACAAGGGACACTGGGAACGCTGAGAGATGAGGAGTGCATCAGCTCCCCCTGGTGGCCAGAGGTTGCCTCTGTTCGTCTACATGTGTGTATGTGAAAACAGCAGGGATTGTCTGCTAAGTATGTGTAACCTGTTATTGCTCTGAGTCCCCTTCGGGGTGTGAAGAGTGGAATATAAATAAAGTAAATAAATAAATAAATAAAATGGTTATAAACAAATACATTATAACTGTATTCTCAATTCACTTCTGACATAAATAAATAAATAAATAAATAGCACTCTACATACTGAATGACAATTCCCATGTCTGTATGAAAGGGTAAAACATGACAGAAAAAATCAGATTGTAGCTAATATAGATTTGTAGTGAGTAAATATACTCTAGGGCAGGGGTGCTCACACTTTTTTCAGCATGGGAGCTACTGATTAAAAAACCAAGTCCCAAAGATCACTTACCCAGAAATGTAAAACGTATAACTATTTTCTTATTTATTTATATTTATTATTCATTTTTATGTACCGCTCCTTCCAGCAGGCTCGGGGCAGTTTACATAAAATGAAGTTATAAAACATCAACATTTCAATTTAATAACAACAATATAAAACAGAGCATAAAAATACATCCAACCACCCCACTTCTCCCACACTGCCACATTACCACACATATTATCAGCCAGAAAGTAAGAAGAGAGGCTTTTGAACTGCAAGGCCATTTAATACTCAGCAAGGTAAACAAAGGGGCATGCAAAAATACATCCAACCACCCCATTTCTCCCACATTTCCACATTCCCCAACATATATTTCTCAAGGAACAAAGCAAGCAGAGAGGCTTTGGAGCTAAAAGGCCATTTTTAAACATTAAAAATAAACAAAGAGACATGCCACAGAACAATCAAGCACCCACCCCCAAGTAAAAAGACCGACCTTTGAGATGCGGTAAGGAAATGACCCCAAAGCGTCCTTCTTCTCCTCCTCCATTGTTGCTCCTATTTCCATGCTGCCAGCATGCGTGCCGCCTCCAAGAGCTCACGAGAAGTCCAAGAGGCAGAATGGGCGCTTCTGCGCATGCGCGTGGGGCCAGATATGCATCGCGTCATCCAGGCCCGCCCCCTTTGGTCTCCTACGACTCTGAGTGGCTGGAGAAGGATGGAGGGAGGAGGATGAATCCAAAAGAGGGGGCCCATTCTGCCTCTTAGACTCTGGAGCTTTGGGAGGCGGCGCGAGCAGGAGCGGGAGGAGCAACGACGGAGGACTTCTTTGCAGTGTGCAGGGGCGCGTGAAGCGGACCAACAGCAAAAAACCTGGTCAGGGGCCTGAAGATCACCAGGATGAGGCCCGAAGATCACCCTGGTGATCGCGATCACCGTTCTGAGCACCCCTGCTCTAGGGATAAACAGAAGGGAGACTGGGGTGTATAAGTCAATATATGCTTGGTTGCTGTATATTATCAAGTTCTGAGTGCCAATAGTTTAACAATAGCAACAAATCAGCCGCTCTTTCCAAACATGTACTGCTCAAATTAAGCAAGTTTTGATTATAGGTATCTACACTGGAGTAGGGTACATTGCTTGACACCGGCTCCCATCATCCCCTACCATTACCTATGCTGCCTAGGGCCGATGGAAAATGCAGTACTACACACCCGGAAGACCATGTTTCCCCAGTCTTGATCTCTGGAGGAAGCAGGTCTATGTACAGCAGGGCTGTCCAGGAAGTCGATCGCGATCGACCAGTCGATCCTGGGACCGGAGGTCGATCCCAGCCGGACGGGGCGCTTCTCAGAGGGGGCAGAGCCAGGCCATGCCAAGCCCCGTCCCCTCCCCGGCTTCGGCACTCCCAGCAGCTGTTTGTGGAGGGCAGGCTATGCCCCCACTGGCTTGGCATTGTCATCCTCACGCCTGGAGAAGCTGCTGGGAGCTCCAAAGCCAGAGAGGAAGGGGCAGGGCTTAGCACGGCCTGGCTCCACCCCCTGTGGCTTCCGCTCTACCAGCAGCTTCTCCAGCCTTGAGGATGGCAGTGCCAAGCCAGCCCTGTACTAGCTATGCCACCACTGGCTTGGCACTGCCGTCCTCAAGCCTGGAGAAGCTGCTGGGAGCTCCAAAGCCAGAGGAGAGGGGGCGGGACTTGGTGCAGCCTGGCTTCACCCCCTGTGGCTTCCGCTCTACCAGCAGCTTCTCCAGGCTTGAGGATGGCAGTGCCAAGCTAGCCTTGTGCTAGCTATGCCACCACTGGCTTGGCATTGCCATACGCAAGCCTGGAGAAGCTACTGGGAGAGCCGAAGGAGGGGTAGGGGGTAGGGCTTTGCCGTGCCAAGCCCCTCCCCCTTTGGCTTTGGAGCTCCCAGCAGTTTCTCCAGGCTTGAGGATGGCAATGCCAAGCCAGCCTTGTGCTAGCTATGCCACCACTGGCTTGGCACTGCCATCCTCAAGCCTGGAGAAGCTGCTGGGAGCTCCAAAGCCAGGGGGAAGGGGAGGGGCTTGTCATGGCCTGGCTCCGCCCCCTCTGGCTTCCACTCTATCAGCAGCTTCTCCAGGCTTGAGGATGGCAATGCCAAGCCAGCCTTGTGCTAGCTATGCCACCACTGGCTTGGCACTGCCATCCTCAAGCCTGGAGAAGCTGCTGGGACCTCCAAAGCCAGAGGGGAAGGGGTGGGGCTTGTCATGGCCTGGCTCCGCCCCCTCTGGCTTCCACTCTATCAGCAGCTTCTCCAGGCTTGAGGAAGGCAATGCCAAGCCAGCCTTGTGCTAGCTATGCCACCACTGGCTTGGCACTGCCATCCTCAAGCCTGGAGAAGCTGCTGGGACCTCCAAAGCCAGAGGGGAAGGGGTGGGGCTTGGCACGGCCTGGCTTCGCCCCCCTCTGGCTTCCACTCTACCAGCAACTTCTCCAGGCTTGAGGATGGCAATGCCAAGCCAGCCTTGTGCTAGCTATGCCACCACTGGCTTGGCACTGCCATCCTCAAGCCTGGAGAAGCTGCTGGGACCTCCAAAGCCAGAGGGGAAGGGGGGGGGCTTGGCACGGCCTGGCTTCGCTCCCTCTGGCTTTCCACTCTACCAGCAACTTCTCCAGGCTTGAGGATGGCAATGCCAAGCCAGCCTTGTGCTAGCTATGCCACCACTGGCTTGGCACTGCCATCCTCAAGCCTGAGAAGCTGCTGGGACCTCCAAAGCCAGAGGGGAAGGGGTGGGGCTTGGCACGGCCTGGCTTCGCTCCCCTCTGGCTTCCACTCTACCAGCAACTTCTCCAGGCTTGAGGATGGCAATGCCAAGCCAGTCTTGTGCTAGCTATGCCACCACTGGCTTGGCACTGCCATCCTCAAGCCTGGAGAAGCTGCTGGGAGCTCCAAAGCCAGAGGGGAAGGGGCGGGGCTTGGCACGACCTGGCTCCGCCCCCTCTGGCCAAGCCCCGCCCCATCCCCTCCCCTCTCCAGCCTTGAGGAGGTAGGTAGATCTTTCTGACTTGGTTTTAATATAAGTAGCTCGCATGCTGAAAAAGTGTGGGCACCCCTGATGTACAGTTTTTTGGACCCAACCACTTAGCTTCCTCTTCTTCTTCCTCCTCCTCTCCCTCTCCTTCCTTCTCCACCAAAACAATAATTTTAAGGTTACTTTAAAACAGGGCTGTCCAACTGGGGGTCCTTATACGGCCCCCCAGCCCTTTCCCTATGCCCCCTAAGCTTTTTAATAAAAAATAAAAATTGAAAAATGAAATAAATAATAAAAATTTTAAAAAATACCTACTTCCGGGTTCGGAGCAAGTATCGCGAGAATACGCAATCCACACGGGATTTTGCTGTCAACGCGAGATCACGCCGGCGTTGACAGCAAAATCCCGTGTGGATTGCGTATTCTCGCGATACTCTTCGGCTACTCTACTACTGGATCGCTGAGGCCCACAGACGCAATTAGGACCTTCTTCGACTCCGTTGGTCGTCGCCTCTCTCGTCATCCGGGTACTCCTGGATCCTGCGCGTTTGGAAAAGGTAGGCTGAAGCAGGGGGCTCCTCAGGGGGCTCCTCATTCCCTCCCCCCATCTCCCCTCATGTATTAAATATAAAATTAAATATATTTAAAGATGAAATAAGGGGAGATGGGATACATTAAGGGGGGAGGGGAGGATGGAATTAAATATATTTAATATTAAATTAAAATAAGGGGGAGAGGATGGAATTAAATATATTTAATATTAAATTAAAATAAGGGGAGAGGATGGAATTAAATATATTTAATATTAAATTAAAATAAGGGGAGAGGGGAGGATGGAATTAAATATATTTAATATTAAATTAAAATAATTTAACACCTTATCCCTGCATTTTATCTCAGTAAAAGATTATATTTGGCTGTATGCATGCAGGGGCGGGGACGGAGCCAGGGGAGAGGGCGGAGCTGGGGCGGGGCAGACCCTACGGCCCCCCAGGTCATCAGTGACCGGAATTCAGGCCCCTGGGCCGGTAGAAGTTGGACAGCCCTGCTTTAAAGCAAACCACAGCAGTATGTCTTCTTTTTCCCCCCTTTTTGTCCTGTGGCAAAGCAAAAATGGTCTCAATATGCCTTCTACGAGGGACGGTCATCCTACAATGCACATCAATTACTTTAAAGGAATAATGGATCTCCAAGGACTCTTTCATGGATTAGGTGTCGAGAATGAAATATTGTATTTTGACTTTGGTAGAAGATTAAATAATAGTTGAATATAAGAGACAATGGCTGTGATCTCTTTGTTTAAAAAAAAACACCACACAATTAATTTTACTGCCAGCTCAAAACACTAAACATTTTAAAACAGCTTCTATAGCTACAACTTGATTTTAAATTAACTGTAGAATTGCACTGGGTGTAGGAGGATGAGGCAATTAAATTAGACATGTCTTCACTTTAGGACTCTTAAGTATATTTCAGAGCAGTAGCTAGAGAACTTGTGCAACTTTGGGCATACAATGGTCATGTCTGTCTCTCAAGAAGCCAGGGTGTGGTGGTGAACTGCTCCAAATCAATGGTAAGTGGACTTCCTTCACTAAGGTGGTTTTTTCTCCTATGCTCGAGTAGGAAATTGGGATGCAATGAAATCATCTATAGCAGTGTTTCCCAACCTTTTTTGAGCCGCGGCACGCTTTTTATATTTGCAAAATCCTGGGGCACACCACCAACCAATATGACACAAAATGACACTCTAACACAGTAATACATATAGTTAATATGTTTTTTAAATGTATTTATACACTCAGTGTGAAACCTGGGCCTGTTTCAATGAACACAACATAGATACCCTGGCAGGAATGGCAGAAAGACACAAACTTCCCACACAGAACTCCCATAGCCAAGAGAAAATGCTATAAGAGTTTGGTGGGCATTGACCTTGAGTTTTGGAGTTGTAGTTCACCTATATCCAGAGAGCACTATGGACTCAAACAATGTTGGATCAGGACCAAGCTTGGCATGAATACTCAATATGCCCAAATATGAACGGCTTGTTTCTGCTTGGTGTTGTCAGGGGGGCTGTATCGGTTTGCCAAAAAGCCCTCCTCTTGCTGTGTGCGAGAACGATGCCTAAAGTCCGGTCTAGACTCAATATCGCAGGGTCCGTGAAACAAATATTGGTTCACTAAGCTCAGGTCTCCTGTACGCTAGCTCCCTGTGGCTTCCGTGAAAGTTTTCCCTGTTTCCTCTCCTCTGAACGGTACAATACCTGAGGCGGGAATGTGGGGGTCTCTATCGCAGAAGTGGTTGGGGTTCGCCGGTTTGGATTCTTCCTCCTCCCCGCTGTTCCGTGTCGTCAACCCAGCTGCAGGAAAGCGAAAGCAAGGCGCCTCCTTAAAGGCGTATGCTCCGATTTGGGTCTGTGAGTGTAGCAAGCGACTCTTTCCCTCTATGGGGTCGCGTTTTGTGTCTTGCTGGGCAGTCAATGGCTCCCTCGTGATGGGGGGGGGGGGTCCGTGCCTACGGCTGGACTTCGATGGGCTGCCCTCTGGGGCCGTTTCGCATCGTCTATGGCGTCGCTTCGTCAGGGCTCTGTTTCTTAATGCACAGACTCTAGCAGCGGTGAGTTCCAACTATGCCTCTTCGTCTAGGCTCTGCATAGGATGCATAAAGAACTGTAAGGGTAATGGTCATGGCACTGGTAGTCTTAGATTCTCCTATAATCTGTATTACATACCTTTCCTGGTTCCACATTGTTAGTCAGTACACTATCAGCATCTCCCACAGTCCCCACTCTGATATATCTTTTTTCCCCATCTCCCTCCAACTTCATGTCCTGAGGCTTCAATAGCTTAGCTTCGGAAACATCATGAAGCTCTGTCCATTGGTCACGCTCACTGAGTAGTTGCCCTTTTATGGACTCTGTGAGTTTCAATAAATATTACCGCAAACCTAAGGCCACTTTTGTGCACCTAGAGAAGAGACTATGGGAGAGTTGAGCCCTCTTTGGGGTGAGATAGAGTGGGATAGAAACATCTATCTATCTATCTATCTATATAATAAAAGTCAGTGTTTGCGGCGGTGCGGCAGTGCGGAGGGAGGAATATGTGCCAGCGTTTCGATTGGTTGCCACTGTGGGATTATTTGCATAAAGGACATTGATTGTCCAGCCTGAGAACTCCGACACTCTAAGGCAGTGATTTTCAACCTTTTTTGAGCCGCGGCACATTTTTTACATTTACAAAATCCTGGGGCACTCCACCAACCAAAATGACACCCTAACACAGTAATACATATAGTTAATATGTTTTTAAATGTATTTATACACTCACTGTTCGGCATTTGCATTTTCCCTTCTCAAAAACTTCTCCATCACTGTCACTCGCTTGTCTTGCTGTGATCCCAAATTGCCACTGTCACTTGATGCACAGCTGCAGCACTAACTCTAACTTTGTTTACTTAGCCGCGTTTGAGCGAATCCAAGATGGCGCAACCATAGCACTCTCGCGTCACTTCTTAGGTGACGCGAGAGTGCTATGGTTCCATTTCTTAAAGGGACAGATGCGCCTTATATTTTATATATGAATGAAATTCTAAAATAATTTCCCACGGCAGACCTGATGATCTCTCATGGCACACTAGTGTTCCGAGGCACACTGGTTGAAAATCACTGCTCTAAGGCACCAGATTATTTGCATAAAGGACTCTGATTGGCCAGCCTCAGAACTCCAACCCTCTAAGGCACCAGACAGAGGGCATTGGTTGCCACTGAGAGACAATTTGCATAAAGGACTCTGATTGGCCAGCAAAAGAGAATGCAACTGAGTACCTCCAGTCACTTCCCCAGACCGCTGCAACTCTCTTCCACTGACTGATCAAGACCAAACTTGGCACACAGAGCCCCCTCGACCCACTCTACACCCTGGTGCTGTTACAAGGAGGACGGACCACAGATGATGGGACTTGAAATACCTTCACTCACCTTCTGAGACCGCTGCAACCCTCATCCAAAGAATGATCAAGACCAAATGTGACACACAGAGCCCCCATGATCCACTCTACATCCTGGTGCTGTTTGGAGGGGGGTGGACCATGGCCAATACAGGGGCGGTCCTACAAGATAGGCCAAGTAGGCGGCCGCCTAGGGCGCCATCTGGGAAGGGGGCGCCATCCTGGCCACATGGGGCGCCATCCTGGCCCTGCCGATGTTCCTCAGACAGTGTTGCAGCTGCCTGCTTTTTGACCCTGGCCTTGTGCACTCCGACGCCGCTTCTGGTTTTCACGCAGGCGCAGTTGCTCCGGAGCTGAAGTTGAGCGCAGGAGCAACTGCACATGCGCGAAAACCTCCGCGCATGCCCAGTAGCTCCCTTGCGCAGAAGCCTGTAAGCAAAGCACTCCCTATCGGGCAGGCAGGGAGTGCTTCCCCTCCCCCTCTGCCTCCGCCGCGCGTGCGCGTTTGCAGGGAAGGAGAAAAGAATCAGTGAAGGAAGTGTAAGTGAAGGAATGAATGAAGGGCTTTCCTCCTCCTCCTCCTCTGTGACCTCTTCTCTCCCTCCTTCCTTTCTTCGGCTCTATTTCTGTCTAGACCTGAGGGGCCTGAGGCTATGAGGAGTTGTGGGAGTTGGAGGCCAAAACACTTAGAAGGAGGGAGGGCGGGCCCAAGTTTGCCCAGGCCGCGCTGCCTGTATTCGACCTCATTTGAACATTTGGGCTGTTTTTCTATTTACATTTACATTGGGATCCTAATTTTGGACTTATGGGAGACTCCTATGAATTATGAGACGGGTGGTAGGTAATATATTCTGATTTTGATGCATTTACATTGCATTTCTTGTTGATTATTATACAGTTCTGCTTAATATTGTCATACAATATAATACAAATACAATATAACAATAGAATAATGATATATTTTATATTACATGTAATATTACAAACAATATTGTATTGTACAAAATAGTAATATATTATTTTTTATTTTACTTTATTTTGGGTTATTTGAGTTTTATAGGAGTAATGAAAATATTTAGTAGAGGATAATTTTATTTAAATGAATAATTTTATTATTTTATAATAATATAATAGAATGTTACATTATATTATAATGTCAATATATTATAATATAATTATATTGTAACGTAGTATAATATAATTATGATATAATATAGTATGAGTATGGTATAATATATTGTATATACATTGATACAATATAATACTACTAATGGTATTGTGATATTATAATGGTATATTTGTTTTACATGGGGGGCGGCAAAATAATGTTTTTGGGGGGGGCACCAAAATAATGTTCGCCTACCATTTAAAATTACCTTAGACTGCCCCTGGGCCAATAGGACTTGCAGTACCTGCACTAAGTTCCTGAGACCACTGCAAGCCACATAAACATCTAATAGGAACCAACCTTGGCACACAATGCCTTCCTCAAATAACCCGGGCACCGCCAGCTCCCCAAGCTAGTAGTAAATAAATAATAAACAAATAATTACAGCTACTCACACAGGAAACAATGAATTATATGTATGTTCTTATACTTACTTATGTGGAAGGAGATCCACTTACCTTTACCTACTGTGCTCGGCTTCTGGTTGTTGATGATTTATGTTTTTATGATGTTTTATATGGTTTTTGTCTTAATTTTTATTGTGTTATTACTTTAATTTTTGTTGACTGGGCTTGGTCCCCAGGGCCGTAGCCAGGATTTTGTTTCGGGAGGGGGGGGGGCTGAGTTTGTTTCGGGAGGGGGCTGAGACTGGGTGGAAGAGGGTCTACCCTAGCAAACCTTTTGTATTGTTATCCCAATAACCCCATTAATGTGGGATATAATGAGCATGGTGATCAGATCATGATATGAATAAACATAACAGTTTAAATAATGTACCAGTAAGGCCTTTTCGCGGACCACCCTGAGAATTTCGGGGGCTGAAGCTCCCCTGGCTACATGCCTGGTCCCCATGTACGCTGCTCCAAGTCCAAGTCCCTTCAGGGAGATGGTGGCGGGATAGAGGAATAAAGTTGTTGTTGTTGTTATTGGTAATTCATTAAATTCCCTAAAGCTTTAGGTCACAATCCAGTTGAGCCATTATATTCTTGTGTAGACTTACATATGTGGGAAATAGAACTGCAAAGATGCACAATATCCATATTCGGTAAAAGGATGTTGCCGTCTAAATACGTAATAGAACTGGCACAAAGACTGATGTGCCCTGGGACACCAAGAAGACGGTTCCAGCATTCATGAGCATTCATTATTTATTTATCTCTCTCTCGGCAGTTATCATCACCCTGTATAAGAAAAAGGGAACAAAATCCAATTGCTCAAACTATCGAGGTATAACACTGCTCTCCATTGCTGGAAAAATCCTTGCAAGGAGACTCCTGAACAGATTAGCTCTCTCGGAGCCCGTTCTCATAACTAATGGAGTGAAACAAGGTTGTGTTCTTGCACCAACCCTATTACAATCTTCTTCAGCATGATGCTCCAAAGGGCTATGGCAGACCTACAAGAAGACGGCATATATATACGCTATCGTACTGATGGCAGCTTGTTCAACTTAAGCCGTCTGAGGGCTCGCACTAAGACTCTAAACTATCTAGTCCGTGAGCTGCTTTTGCTGACGATGCTGCCCTTGTCGCCCATTCAGAAGCAGCTCTGCAGCGCCTCACATCCTGCTTTGCAACAGCTGCAGAGCTGTTTGGGCTGGAAGTCAGCCTGAAGAAAACGGAAGTCCTCTACCGGCCCGCACCACAGGAAGAACACCATCATCCTCACGTCAGCATAGGCACATCTGTGCTTAAGTCCGTTCAGCAGTTCACCTACCTGGGAAGCATCATCTCTTCAGACGCCAAGATTGACAAAGAGATAGATCACAGATTAGCAAAGGCATAGAGTGCATTCGGAAGGCTTCACAAAAGAGTCTGGAGCAACAAGCACCTGAGGCAAAGCACCAAAATCAGTGTGTACAGAGCTATCATACTGTCTATTCTCCTCTATGGGTCTGAAACATGGGTCACCTATCGCCAACACCTATGACTCCTCGAACGCTTTCATCAGCGCTGTCTTTGCACAATCCTAAATATACACTGGATCGACTATGTGACGAATGTTGCTGTCCTTGAGCAAGCAGGGATCACCAGCATTTATTTAGGCATACTTGCAATTCAGTAAGCAGGTTTCTTGTTGCCTGTTATATTGAATGAAGCTGCAATTCCACAATACTGGATACCGTACTGGAATGAACGCCCTGGCTATCATATGTCTCTGCATTTGCTCAACTGTGCAGATTTGCCAATCCATGGTCCCATACACCTAATTCTGCATAAACTTGTAACCCATAGTTTTAAAAAGCAATTTCACAATTCAAGCTATATTTAATTCTGAAAAAATCAAATATACAAAAAAAAATATTGACAGGTTGAATTTATATAGTCCTATATCTCAAGATCCTCTCTGTTGGTGCCCCCTTGTTGTGGGGGAGAGGCTTGCGTACCCTAATGAAGTTGTGAGCTATGCTGGCGGTGGCATAATAGCCACCAGTAGGGCTTCCCATGCCAGACAGGCAGGGCCGGTTCGTCCATTAGGCGGACTATGCAGGCGCGTAGGGCGACGTCACCCGGGAGGGGTGTCACCACCTGGGAGGGGCGTCGCCGCTCAGGCTCTGCCGCCCGTGCCGCGCTGCCCCGCCCTGCCGTTGCGCTGGCCAGGCCTCCGCAGCTGGCTCCGTGGTCTGTGTTGTGCCGCCGTGCCGGCCAGGCTTCCGCATTTGTTAGGCTGGCCGCGCCTCCGCATGCGCAGAAGCTTCTACAGGCACTACAGCGCCTGTAGGAGCTTCTGCGCATGCGCGAAAAAGCTCTGCGCACGCGCACTGACTCTAGAGCGCACCTCCCGCTTTGGAGCCAGTGCGCGTGCGTGCACTTTTGTGCATGCACACTGGCCTCCAAAGTGGGAGGCACGCTCTGGAGTCAGTGCGCGTACGCAGTGCTTTTTCACGCATGCGCACTGGGCTCCCCTCGGGAGCAACGGGGGGGCGCAAAAATTTTTTCGCCTACCCCCCAGGAACAGGTAGGTCCGCCCCTGCAGACAGGTCACAACCGAAGGATCTGACAAAGAGCGTCAAAGGGCAGGATGGGCTCTCTAGCCTTTTGGCAACCATCCTAAGAGAAGGAAAACTCAGATTTCAAACCCGGGCAGATGGTGCTCGTCTAACCCTGTAAGATCAACCATCTAAGACAGTGGTTCCCAAACTTTTTTGGCCTACCGCCCCCTTTCCAGAAATTTTTTTTACTCAGCGCCCCCCTAGAAATTATTTTTTTAAATTTTAATAGCAATTGAACAGAAAGATATATGTTTTAATGGTTCTACCCTTTTCATAAAATATAGTAAAGAAAGGTGTAAATTTCAAACCTTGAATTCCGGAAATAATCACAAAAACAATATGTCTGGGGGAGTATAAGCAACGGATAATGGGATTTGCAGTACCTTCCGCCAATTCAGCTCTGACTTCCACGGACCACTAAGATCCCCATGAATGACAGATCTGGATCAAATGGCAAGACCTGCCCAAGAATCGCGCGCTTGCGACTGTGTCCCTGCAAGTTGGAATTCCCGGGCAGGCGCGTGCCTCCTTTTTCTCATCAACCCCGCCCATGGCGCAGTCCTGTGTATCAGCCTCTTTCTTCCAATGGGGACGTCCTCGCAAGCGCGCAACCCTGCAAATAGCAAGCCTGGCTCACATCACTGCCCCTTTACAGGGGTTCAGCACCCCCCAAATTCTCCTGAGCCTCCCAGCGCACCCTTGGATCGCCCCACCGCCCAACAGGGGGTGGTACCGCCCACTTTGGGAACCACTGATCTAAGAGAAGGAAACTTGAACCAAACCTACGACCTGAAGACCTCACTGCCACCATCCAAGCTTGCTAGGCCCCGGCAGACGAACCTTTGGTTTAAAGGGTGAGGCCAGTTCTGTGCGCTCCACCAGAAAAACCCATTGCACAGGCTCGAAGGACACATCCAACCTCCGAATCATCAACGCACTTGTAGAAAGCGTGGGATGGGTCCTTTCTGAATCTTCGTTTGCGAAGAAAAGCCAAGAGAAGAGAGAAGATATCTCAAGATATGATCCCAGATTATCTGGCAGTGTAGTTCTGGCAGATAATCTGGGATCAGATCCTGGGATATAAGGCAGTGTGGATCCAGCCTCAGGAATAGTGAGCAGAAGAGAATAGTGCTGTGCCCCCCTGTAGAGAAGTAAGGTTTACTGTTCACCTTTCTTAAACCGTGGCAGGGCAGGCTATCCTTTCTATCCCACCGCTGCCACCAAATGTGGAGAAGGTTATTCGAAACGCCGCTGACAGCTAGCGTCGATCTTCGTATATTCGCACACCAAACTGGGAGAACAGTGGAGTACTGTGGCAGGGCAGGCTATCCTTCAATCCCACCGCTGCCACCAATTGTGGTGATTCGATACGCCTTTTAAACCGTGGCAGGACGGGCGATCCCACCAACCACCACCAATTGTGGAGTTTCCGAACGCCGCCTAAGGCTAGCGTCGAAACCCCTTTGTATATTTAAACTGACCACTGACCACTTCCTGGAGACGCAGCCTAAAGCGTGCGTCCCACTGTGAGAGGATATTTTTACAATTACGCTGCCACCATATTCACTCTGGCTACTGACGTGAGGGTTTATCTTGATGCTTCTATGTTGAAATGATATGACTGAGAGAGTTTCATGAAGGAACATCAAACAGTTTATTTTCACAAACGGGTTCAATGCTTAGTTGGTTTCAGGCTACGAAGAGGTACAGACTTGAAGGTTTCAAACAATATAACACTGGGGTATAACTTCCACTGACACTGGGGTATACCTTCCCCTGACACTGGGGTATAACTTCCCCTGACAGTGGGGTATAACTTCCTCTGACACTGGGGTATAACTTCCCCTGACACTGGGGTATAACTTCCCCTGACACTGGGGTATAACTTCCCCTGACACTGGGGTATAACTTTCCCTGACACTGGGGTATAACTTTCCCCTGACACTGGGGTATAACTTCCCCTGACACTGGGGTATAACTTCCCCTGACACTGGGGTATAACTTCCCCTGACACTGGGGTATAACTTCCCCTGACAGTGGGGTATAACTTCCGCTGACACTGGGGTATAACTTCCCTGACACTGGGGTATAACTTCCCTGACACTGGGGTATAACTTCCCCTGACACTGGGGTATAACTTCCCCTGACACAGCCACACGGGCACCAGCCGTTCTACTACTTAACTGCTTACTACCGGGTTACTCTCAACCCTAACTAGGACTAAACTTGTTTCCCTAAACCCCACACACAGAACTGAACTGCACACTTGCAGCTCTAACCGACAGTTGGCTCCTCACCAACCGCCAAAACCAACTAACCCTGGTCACATCTTCTGGCCAACTGACATTCTTCAACTGTCAAATTCAAACTCTCCAGCATTCTCAGCTAGCCTCCTGACTGGCTCCGCCCACTGTCACTATGGCAACACATTCCCCTAGGAGGGAAAGGCCTTTACTATCATAGTTAACCCTTTAGGGTCTGTCTAACACTTAAACCCCATATTCTAACAATAAAACAACACACACATTTTGACTTCATTACACACCCCCCCCCCCCCCAATATCTCTTAATTGACAGCATGAAGGCACAGAAGCAGAATGGCCTCATCACGCAAGATACATGGTGTAATTTGCTGCTATAGATGGGTTTTCTCCTCAACAATCGGAGATGGGTTTATCATGAGCAGGAGGCACATTGGCAACGGGATGCACACAGTGCCATGCAATAGCCAGTGTGTCTCTTTTGTGCAATAAAGTCCTTAGTTACGGGCATGCAAATTGCATAGAGGATGCCCACCTTAATGTTTAAGACAAAACAACAGATGTATCTGGATATTTTTTTTAAAAAAAATCCTGTGACAAAGGGGCTATGGGAAAAAGCTATTTGCAGGCAATCTATGATCTTATTTAGCACCTGTCAAACCGATGCCACTAATCAGAGCAGTCTTCAAGTAAGGCATCTATAATGTGGAGCTTTAAAGGCTGCAATGTTCCTATGGCTGGGATTTGATTTACAGGGTTAGCGGTCAGACTGACAATTGAAATTAAACTGCTCATCAGTTTCTCAACACTCCAGGCAAGTGGGTCAATTCTTCCGATTGGTTCTCCCAAGAGAGAAATAAAGAGGAGGGGGGGAGGACATATTGTGCCATAGCACACCTGTGCTGGCTGTTGGATCAATAGCCTCTATCAGCAGGGCTCTATTTAATGAAGCCTGAACTGGTGTCATAGGCCTGCTAACAGCTGCAAGTTAACACTGATACCGATAGAAACGGCCTTCAAGCCCAAATAATTGCTTCATCCCCCCCCCCCCCCGTACCAGAGATTTATGAAGATATTGTATTGTGTGTATAAGGCAACCGGCTACAAAGCTCTTAAGAAGTTTAGGGAGAAACTATCAGGTCATAGCAAGGACAGTGAAATGCAGCACCAAAGCAATAGTCTGGTCACGGAGATGTTTTTGTTCCGCGTAGAAATGGTTTTGTGAAATTGACTATGATAGTATCCCTGCACTACATTGTTCTTCTAGAACAGGGCTGTCCAACTGGCGGCCCGGGGTCCGTATACGGCCCCCCAGCCCCTTCCCTACGGCCCCCTAAGCTTTTTAATAATAATTAATAATAATAAATACATTAAATTAAAATAATAAACAAATTACCCACTTCCGGGTTTCGAGCAAGTATCGCGAGACTACGGAAGCCACACGGGATTTCGCTCTCAACGAAATCTCGCCTGCGTTGAGTGAAATCCCGTGTGGCTTCCGTAGTCTCGCGATACTCCTGTTGCCAAAATCTCAGCTACTTAATCCCTGCGGCCCACGCAGACGTGATTTGTACCTTCCCGGCTGCTGCCTCGCTCGGTCATCGCCTCTGCTCGTGGTCTGGCTGCTCCTGGATCCCGCGCGTTTGGGAAGGTAGGCTAACCTTTATGTTATTATTATGTAATTGTGTATTTGAATGCCCCCCTGCATTTAATGTTAGTAAAATATTATATTTAATTGTATGAATGCCCCTTTTGAATGCCCCCCTGCATTTATTGTTAGTAAAATATTATATTTAATTGTATGCATGCCCCTTTTGAATGCCCCCTGCATTTATTGTTAGTAAAATATTATATTTAATTGTATGCATGCCCATTTAATGTTAGTAAAATATTATATTTTGAATGCCCCCTGCATTCAATGTTAGTAAAATATTATATTTAATTGTATGAATGCCCTTTTTGAATACCCCCCTGCATTTATTGTTAGTAAAATATTATATTTAATTGTATGCATGCCCATTTTGAATGCCCCCCTGCATTTATTGTTAGTAAAATATTATATTTAATTGTATGCATGCCCCTTTTGAATGCCCCCTGCATTTAATGTTAGTAAAATATTATATTTAATTGTTTGCATGCCCATTTTTAATGCCCCCCTGCATTTAATGTTAGTAAAATATTATATTTAATTGTTTGCATGGCCCTTTTGAATGCCCCCCTGCATTTAATGTTAGTAAAATATTATATTTAATTGTTTGCATGCCCATTTTGAATGCCCCCTGCATTTATTGTTAGTAAAATATTATATTTAATTGTTTGCATGCCCCTTTTGAATGCCCCTGCATTTAATGTTAGTAAAATATTATATTTAATTGTATGCATGCCCCTTTTGAATGCCCCCCTGCATTTAATGTTAGTAAAATATTATATTTAATTGTTTGCATGCCCATTTTGAATGCCCCCTGCATTTATTGTTAGTAAAATGTTATATTTAATTGTTTGCATGCCCATTTTGAATGCCCCCCTGCATTTATTGTTAGTAAAATATTATATTTAATTGTTTGCATGCCCATTTTGAATGCCCCCTGCATTTAATGTTAGTAAAATATTATATTTAATTGTTTGCATGCCCATTTTGAATGCCCCCTGCATTTATTGTTAGTAAAATATTATATTTAATCGTATGCATGCCCTTTTTGAATGCCCCCCTGCATTTAATGCTAGTAAAATATTATATTTAATTGTATGCATGCCCTTTTTGAATGCCCCCTGCATTTAATGTTAGTAAAATATTATATTTACTGTAATTGTATGCATGCCCCTTTTGAATGCCCCCCTGCATTTATTGTTAGTAAAATATTATATTTAATTGTATGCATGCCCTTTTTGAATGCCCCCTGCATTTAATGCTAGTATAATATTATATTTAATTGTATGCATGCCCTTTTTGAATGCCCCCTGCATTTAATGTTAGTAAAATATTATATTTAATTGTATGCAAATCCAAGGCTGTTGCAATGCCCCCTGATTAATCCATTTAATGTTTATATTTGATTGTATGGATGGCCCTTTTGAATACCCCCCTGCATTTAATGTTAGTAAAATATTATATTTAATTGTATGGATGGCCCTTTTGAATGCCCCCCTGCATTTAATGCTAGAAAAATATATTTATTTTATAATTAATAATGCAACTAGGAATTGTAAGTAAATTGGAGCCGGGGGAGGGGCGGAGCCGGGGCGGGCGGAGAGCTGGGGGCAGACCCTACGGCCCCCCAGGTCATCAGTGACCGGAATTCAGGCCCCTGGACCGGTAGAAGTTGGACAGCCCTGTTCTAGAAAACAAGGACCCTACTTTTTCCGAGAGAGAAAAAGGGCTCCCAATAGGAAATACCACTTGGTGCTGCTGGGTATTCACTGCCCTCTCTGGGAAAGGATCTGAAAAAATGCACGGCCTGGGGCACTTAAGCAAAAAAATGGTGTCTGTTAAGAGGGACCAACGTCCTTTGTTTTGGTTGTTACAACCACCATAGCTAGGGATCAAAATGTTTGAAGAGCAAGATAGAACAAGAACAGATGAAGACGAACATGAGTTCAAATGAGCAAGTACTAGATCAGTGCTTCTCAACCTGGGGGTCGGGACCCTGGGGGGGGGGGTCGCGAGGGGGTGTCAGAGGGGTCACCAAAGATCACCCGAAAACACAGTATTTTCTGTTGGTCATGGGGGTTCTGTGTGAGAAATTTGGCCCAATTTTATCATTGGCGGGGTTCGGAATGCAGGTGCAGACTCATCATTGTTAGAGTCCACAGTGCTCTTTGAATGTAGGTGAACTACAATTCCAAAACTCAAGGTCAGTGCCCACCAAACCCTTCCAGTATTTCCTGTTGGCCATGGGAGTTCTGTGTGCCAAGTTTGGTTCAATTCCATTGTTGTTGGAGTTCAGAATGCTCTTTGATTGTAGGTCAACTATAAATCCCAGCAACTTCAACTCCCAAATATCAAGTCTCTTTTCCCAAACTCCACCAGCGTTCATATTTGGGCATATTGAATACTCTGGCCAAGTTTGGTCTAAATCCATCATTGTTTGAGTCCACAGTGCTCTCAGGATGTAGGAAAACTACAACTCCAAAACTCGATGTCAATGCCCACCAAACCCTTCCAGTATTTCCTGTTGTCTATGGGAGTTCTGTGTGCCAAGTTTGGTTCAATTCAATCATGGGTGAAGTTCAGAATGCTCTTTGATTGTAGGTTAACTATAAATCCCAGCAACAACAACTCCCAAAGGACAATATCAATGCACCCCCCACCAACCCCACCAGTATTCAAATTTGGACATATCAGGTATTTGCGCCAAATTTGGTCCAGTGAGTGAAAATACATCTGGCATATCAGATATTTACATTACGATTCATAACAGTAGCAAAATTACAGTTATGAAGTAGCAATGAAAATAATTTTATGGTTGGGGGTCACCACAACATGAGGAACTGTATTAAGGGGTCACCGCATTAGGAAGGTTGAGAACCACTGTACTAGATCAATATAATAATAATAATAATAATGGTTATCCCATTACATTTCATTTATAGTGGATTGCTGAGAATTGTAAGTACCTACCTGCTTATTCCATGTCAGGATTATACCTGCTATATTTCCATCTATATATGGTTTAATGTACGTCTAATTGATATGCACTGCATTCAAAGAAATCATAGTGTTGTATACAGCAGTGTTTCCCAACCTTTTTTGAGCCGCGGCACATTTTTTACATTGACCAAATCTTGGGGCATACCACCAACCAAAATGACACAAAACGACAATCTAACACAGTAATACATATAGTTAATGTGTTTTTAAATGTATTTATGCACTCGGTGTGAAACCTGGGCCTGTTTTGATGAACACAACATAGATATCCTGGCAGAAATGGCAGAAAGACACAAACTTCCCACACAGAACTCCCATAACCAAGAGAAAATACTATAAGAGTTTGGTGGGCATTGGCCTTGAGTTTTGGAGTTGTAGTTCACCTATATCCAGAGAGCATTGTGGACTCAAACTATGTTGGATCAGGACCAAACTTGGCATGAATACTCAATATGCCCAAATATGAACGCAGATGGAGTTCAGGGGAAATAGTCCTTGGCATTTGGGAGTTGTAGTTGCTGGGATTTATAGTTCCTCTACAATCAAAGAGCATTCTGAAGCCCACCAATGATAGAACTGGGCCAAACTTCCCACACAGAACCCCCAGGAGGCAAGATGAGGTCTCTACTTGGGGAAAGGGAGGTGGGGCTTCCCAATGCATGGAGAGTAGACAACGGGTGGGGAGGGGGGTGTTTGTAATTTTGTGCCTTTATCGAGGTACGTTTCTTAGGGTTTTTATACTTCAACACACTAGACTCCCCCACCCCCCTTCCTGGAGGTTCCAATTTCCCACGGCACACCTGATAATCGCTCACGGCACACTGGTTGGGAAACACTGATCCAGAGAGTTTGCTTCGTGGTTTGCTTATTGCAATTTCCAAAAATATTATTTTAAAATATATATCATGGTATTTTCGCTGTTTTGTGGGGCTTTGCCACCGCCGTTCTCCAAGGCGCTTTCCCTCCTCAGTCCTCCCTCCCGCCTTGAAGGGCCTTTCCATCCTTTCCTTCACTTTATTTTAAGTATATAAAGACGTAAATAGTGTATAATTACTAAAATAATGTATAAATATTAAAATAAATAGAGCATCCCTACATCACGGTTTTTCACTTATTGAGGCCCTGGAACATAACCCCAGCAATAAGTGAGGAAACACTGTATATCTATCCAGCAAAATCTTGAAGGAAGAATGTTAGAGAAACAGCATGCCAACATGGCAGAAGACAAAGGAAGCAGAGCTACCACTCTTGTTTTCACCCTATTCCTGGAACGCTTCATTCACTCTCAAGTTCCTGGCTTCTGTATTCAGGGTTTTCGCCTGGTTAAGAAATTCTTTCAGGTAGTAACTGAAAGTGTTTTTCAACCTTTCTTGAGCCGCAGCACACTATTTACATTTACAAAATCCTGGGGCACACCACCAACCAAAACGACACAAAATGACACTCTAACACAGTAATACATATAGTTAATATGTTTTTAAATGTATTTATACACTCGGTGTGAAGCCTGGGCCTGTTTTGATGAACACAACATAGATATCCTGGCAGGAATGGCAGAAAGACACAAACGTTAAGAGTAATAGGGCTAGAAAAGGTACCCACTGCGATAAGCAAAAGGTACTACTAACTGTAGAAAGAAAATGGATTTTATTATTATCATGTGAGTCCCCGTTCGGTTTAAACGAAATGTTATCGGTTCAAACTTTACTTCTGTAATACACCTGCGCCGCATCAACCTTAAGCTACTTAAGCCGCTTAACTCGGTAGCCCGGTGCTGATTCCAGCCCAGGAGGACATTTGCACTAGCGATTTGTATAAAGAAGCGCTAACGCGGTATGTACTGATCAACATTGTAACTGTTTATTTTATATTGTAAGGATTACTCTCCCTAGCCATGGAGCATTATGTTTACTCTGTGCCATTCCATACCTAGCTACCTTCCGTTCAGACCTTGAGTCTTGAGTTGATGACCATAATCCTGGGGAGGAGCGGCTAAAAGAAACCAGCGCCCTGAGGAAGCGTGGTATACGTGAAACGGCCTTCTGGCGTCGTTACCTCTTGCCGTAGGCGCCTGCCCATCGAGCAGTTTGCCAGCTTGCCCTACTCCGAAGGCTCCCCCGACGACTCGGTCCTTAATCCGTGAGTGAATTGCCTCCGGATTACCCTTAGGGGTACACAGACTGGATGCTTGCGCCTTGATGCCCAATGATTATTTGTAAGGGCAATATAACTATATTGTGCTCAATTGTATATGTTAACACATTGCACTGGAAGTGATATTGAATTTACATAGAGCTATATGTTATGCGACATTATATTTTGATGCTTTTTGCTATTAAGCATTTTGTGATTTGTGCAGCATACTGATCTGCCCCTTTAACAGTGTATGGGATAGCGTTGTGTATTAGCAGCTTGCTAGAGAAACATATTGTTTGTGTATAGGAATGGCAGAAAGACACACACGGAGGTCTTGCTCAACAGCTGGGAGTTATAGTTCACCCGCAATTAAAGAGTATGGGACAAGACCGGCTCCCTCCCGAGATGGCCGAGCCTACGGAGCCACTAGATCCTCTGCCGGAGTGTTGGAGGCGAGGGGGTCCATGTCTAAAGATTTCAAGATCCAGAGGTCTTTTACATCCAGGACGTTCTGGAGCTCGGGCTACAAGCAGCTGGAGCCCCGGGGATACGTTCTGGTTCCAAGAAGAACTACAAGCACAAGGCAGGTTGGCCTCCACCCCAGACCGCCATATAGAAGAACGCAGGTCTCACCTTGCACCTGCCATTGGACATCAATGATCCCGTTAGGGTGTCCTAATCTTCCCTCCTTCGATGGCAAGATGATGCCTTAGCACAGTGGTTCTCAACCTTCCTAATGCGGTGACCCCTTAATACAGTTCCTCATGTTGTGGTGACCCCCAACCATAAAATTATTTTCATTGCTACTTCATAACTAAATTTTGCCACTGTTATGAATAGTAATGTAAATATCTGATATGCCAGATGTATTTTCACTCACTGGACCAAATTTGGCACAAATACCCGATGTACCAACATTTGAATATTGGTGGGTGGGGGTTTGATTATGTCCTTTGGCAGTTGTAGTTGCTGGGATTTATAGTTCACCTACAATCAAGGAGCATTCTGAACTTCACCAGTGATGGAATTGAACCAAATTTGGCACACAGAACTCCCATGACCAACAGAAAATGCTGGAAGGGTTTGGCGGGCATTGACCTTGAGTTTTGGAGTTGTAGTTCTCCTAAATCCTGAGAGCACTGTGAACTCAAACAATGATGGATTTAGACCAAGCTTGGCAATATGCCCAAATATGAACACAGGTACAGTTTGGAAAAAGAGACTTGATATTTGGGAGTTGTACTTGCTGGGATTTATAGTTCACCTACAATCAAAGAGCATTCTGAACCTCACCAATGATAAAATTGGGCCAAATTTCTCACACAGAAACCCCATGAACAACAGAAAATACTGTCTTTTCTGGTGGTCTTTGGCGACCCCTCTGACATCCCCCAGGGGTCCCGACCCCCAGGTTGAGAAACACTGCCTTAGCAGGACTACGGCTGCCCTTGGCTCTTTTCCTACCCTGTGCTTTTTCCCACCCCGTTCCCCATCTTGCCCTATTCCCCCTCCCCCGCCATCCCGTTTGTTGTATTGATGTATTACTGTGTATGACTCAAAGTGTTGTAAACTGCTCAGAGCCTTTGGGGAGTGGCGGTATACAAGTTTGAAGTAATAAATAAATAAATAATAAAGAGCATTCTGAACTCCACCAATGATGGAATGGAATCAAACTTCCCACACAGAACTACCATAACCAAGAGAAAATACTATAAGAGTTTGGTGGGCCTTGACCTTGAGTTTTGGAGTTGTAGTTCACCTATATCCAGAGAGCACTGTGGAGGGGAGGGAGGGAGGAAGACGTGGGGCGAGTCTGCACAGTAGCGCCCGCATGGGTCACGTCTTCCTCCCTCCCCCCTCCCGCAGAGCAAAGCGAGCAGAGCGAGGCTGGGAAGAAGGGAGCCCGAGTGGAGAAGAAAAAGTGTTCGGCAAGAGGGGGAAGAAAAGGTATTGGAGGTTCCAATTTCCCACGGCACACCTGATGATCGCTCACGGCACACCTGCAGGGTTTAAGGTTTCAAAATCTTCGAGCTATGACTGAAATAAGCTTGGTCAAGGACACACAGTCTTTTTTTTTAGCATTATAGAAGCTTACCATGTTAAGTGATGCAATTTCCGCTCTCTTGGCAGAATGGGAATGCCTGCAAGATGTGTGAAAAACAGGAGAGACAGTTGCTGTTTGAGCACCTTCGTTGAGCATATGGAAACATCCACAAATATCTGACGTTTTTATTGAGTTGCTGTTATGTACATATGTGACACTTTCTATGGAGTAAATAGCAGCAGTAATACAGGGAATACAGAAACGGACTGCTAAAATCTGTGTGTATATATATATATATATAATTTATATTTTATATATATTATTATATTATATTATAATTATATATAATTATATATAATATTATTATTATATTATATTATAATTATATATATAATAAAAAGAATGTTTGTATGTATGTATGTGTGTTTGTGGATATGTGCCTGCTTTCTGATTGGTTGCCACTGTGGGATTATTTGCATAACGCCTCTGATTGGCCATCACATTCTGACACTCTAAAGTGGCAGAGGGGGAAAGGGAAAGGCCTGAGGCAGTCAGGCATGGTGGGAGTTTAAGGCCAAAACACTTTGCGACCCCCAGCAATGAGAGAACAAGACCAAACTTAGCACACAGAACCCCCAAGACCCACTTTACGTCCTGGTGCAGTTTGAGGGAGGATGGACCATGGTTGACGGGACTTGCAGTACCTCCACTCACCTCCCAAGACTGCTGCAACCCTCATCCACTGACTGATAAAGACCACACTTGGCACACAACGCCCCCATGACCCACTTTACATCCTGGTGCAGTTTGGAGGAGGGCAGATCATGGATGATGGGACTTGAAGGACTTTCACTCACATTTCAAGACTGCTGCAAACCTAATCCAATGACTGATCAAGTCCAAACTTGGCACACACAGCCCCCATGACCCACTCTACATCCTGGTGCAGGTCAGAGGGTGGACCATGGATGATGGGACTTGAAGTACCTTTACTCATTTCCCGAGACTGCTGCGACCCTCATCCAATGACTGATCAAGACCAAACTTGGCACACAGAGCCCCCATGACCCACTCTACATCCTGCTGCAGTTTGGAGGAGGGTGGACCATGGATGATGGGACTTGAAGTACCTTTACTCATTTTCCGAGACTGCTGCGACCTTCATCCACTGACTGATCAAGACCACACTTGGCGCACAGAGCCCCCATGACCCACTCTACATCCTGCTGCAGTTTGGAGGAGGGTGGACCATGGATGATGGGACTTGAAGTACCTTTACTCATTTCCCGAGACTGCTGCGACCCTCATCCACTGACTGATCAAGACCACACTTGGCGCACAGAGCCCCCATGACCCACTCTACATCCTGCTGCAGTTTGGAGGAGGGTGGACCATGGATGATGGGACTTGAAGTACCTTCACTCACTTCCTGAGACCACTGTGAGGCAAATAAACAAGTGATAAGGACCAACCTTGGCACACAATGCCTTTCTCAAATAACCTGGACAGGGCCGAGTCCCCAAGCTAGTATTCTAATAAATGTGAGACTACGATCCTTTATTTTTGCTAAGGTCAATCCTTTCCTTAACTTCAAGTGCAACAAATAACTTTCAACTCATACACATCATAGATTAGGAAAATAATAAAGAGAAAAGAAACCAAAGGTGTTTTACTTTACAATATATTTGATGTGTGCATCCTTTATTTATATTATTCTACAATATACATTCCTAAACACCGAGAACAGCCTTTGTGTACAGTGAGTGAAGACAGCACAAAATAAAAACTAAAATAGAAGTATTTTATGAAGTCAAAGCTATTGACAATATTACTGGATTATAAGGCCAGGAAAATGCATACATGTTTTGATTACTGAGTAATACATTCATTTCAAAGAATAAGCATTCTTGATGCAAACAACCGTTCAGATTAAATAAATACAGAAAATATTTAAACATCTGCATATATGTGGTTCCTAGAAAAGTATTTTCCCACTAGTGCTAAAGAAAAAAAACTAAGGCATTAATTAAGCAGTAATTGTTATATGTAAATACTCTTACTGAAAAAGTTATCCCTAGATGACATTGCAATTAAATAAGGTGGTGCTTTGAAAAGTTAAACCGTTGGAGTGCATTTCCCAGATTCCCGCATCAGCTGGTTGGGAAGATTCTGCGAGCAATGGCTCAAAATGCAACTTTTCCAAACTCTGACTTTCCCTTAGGACTGAGCTGACAGTTTGCCACAACTGAGTCCCAGGGGAAAGAATCCCACCCTTGATACCGTCTGGGCCGGAGAGATAGCACAGCGGTTGCAACAGCTGTGCTGGCAATCTGAAGATCTGAAGATTTTTGGTTCGAATCCCGGGCTGGTTTGGACACCCAGCTGTGAGCCCTGTCCACTGTTTACCCAACAGTTCGAAAACAGCTTAGCTGTGATTAGATAAAACTGGGAACCGCCAAGCGGGGAAGGATTTTTTCAAAGGACTACAAAGCCTAAATAAGTAAGATCGGCTGTCCGAAGGTGGAATGAGGAAAAAACAGAGGCTCTCCGTCATGAGGATGAAGCAACATCACCATCTTGTGACGCAATGATGAAATCACACCCTGTGACGCACCTATGATGCAGCCTGAAGAAAAAAATCCTTCTAAAATTGTACTGTTAAGTATGTTGTATGCAGCGGCAAACCTACCTATTCCGGGGGGTAAGTGACAAAAATATTTTGCGCCCCCCCCCCCCCAGTGGCTCCCGAGCGTGAGTCACGCATTCCTTGCAGGCCAACATTTTAAGATGCTCATCTGTTTAGAGCAGGGCTGCCCAGGAAGTCGATCGCGATCGATCAGTCGATCCCGGGACCGAAGAAGGTCGCTCCCAGCCAGATGGGGCGCTTCTCAGGGGGGGGGGCAGAGCCAGGCTGAGCCAAGCCCTGCCCTCTCCCCCGGCTTGGCACTCCCAGCAGCTTCTCCAGGCTTGAGGATGGCAGTGCCAAGCCAGCCTTGTGCTATCCATGTCACCACTGGCTTGGCATTGCCATCCTCAAGCCTGGAGGTGCTGGGAGGTCCAAAGCCAGAGGGGAGGGGGCGGGGCTTGGTGTGGCCTGGCTCCGCCCCCTAGATCCCACTCTACCAGCAGCTTCTCCAGGCTTGAGGATGGCAGTGCCAAGCCAGCCTTGTGCTAGCTATGTCACCACTGGCTTGGCAATGCCATCCTCAAGCCTGGAGAAGCTGCTGGGAGCTCCAAAGCCAGAGAGGAGGGGGCGGGGCTTGGTGTGGCCTGGCTCCGCCCCCTGGCTCCCACTCTACCAGCAGCTTCTTCAGGCTTGAGGATGGCAGTGCCAAGCCAGCCTTGTGCTATCCATGTCACCACTGGCTTGGCATTGCCATCCTCAAGCCTGGAGAAGGTGCTGGGAGGTCCAAAGCCAGAGGGGAGGGGGCGGGGCTTGGTGTGACCTGGCTCCGCCCCCTAGATCCCACTCTACCAGCAGCTTCTCCATGCTTGAGGATGGCAGTGCCAAGCCAGCCGTGTGCTAGCTATGTCACCACTGGCTGGGCATTGCCATCCTCAAGCCTGGAGATGCTGCTGAGCCCAAAGCCAGAGGGGGAGGGGGAGGGCTTGGCACAGCCTGGCTCCCCCTCCCTCTGGCTCTACCAGCAGCTTCTCAGGCTTGAGGATGGCAATGCCAAGCCAGTGGTGGCATAGCTAACACAAGGCTGGCTTGGCACTGCCATCCTCAAGCCTGGAGAAGCTGCTGGTAGAGCTGAAGCCAGAGGGGCGGAGCCAGGCCAAGCCCCACCCCCTTCCCCTCTCCAGCCTTGAGGAGGTAGGTAGATCTTTCTGACTTGGTTTTATTATAAGTAGCTCGCATACTGAAAAAGTGTGGGCACCCCTGGTTTAGAGGGTTTCTGGTACTGGCATGAAAAGCTCCAATAGAATGCTCCCAGTCTTGAATAGGTAATGCGATCCTGCCAGCATCAGTGCCAAAATGGTAAAGATGACTACTGCCTTCCCAGCTGCACTGTTATGTATGAAGCAAGCTTTCCATTTTTACCTCATCCTTCAGTTCTGGGAGCAGAAGTATACTGGTAACCTGATAGGATCACAATACAAAGGCTGTCTTCATTACATTTGTTTTTATTACACAGCAATGGCAGAGTGCCCGAGGGGCATCAGTGCTAAGCCAGCTTTGCAGAGGCCGATGGCACATGTATGTTTTTCTTTGACTGACACAGTCAATGTCACTGGTCAGTCATCACAAAACGTGATACATTATCCGGACTAGATACAGCCTCTTAATGAAAGTCTCTTTGTTTTGGAGGGGTCAGTTCAGGAAAGCTTCAAAATGATTATCAGCATGACTTCATCTTAGAAGCTTTTTTTTCTGGTCTCCAAAAAGGGTTGTTGTTTTGCATAATAGGGGTGCATTTGAAAAAAAATAAATAAATGTGGCATTTGTCAGTTTATTTGGGAGCAAATCCTATTAAATTTAGTGAGACTTATACCAAACTAAAAAGACAAAGAAATTAAGCTGTTAAGTTAAATGCAGTAAATTTTTGCCTTTAAATACTCTAAAGGAGGCATAGGAAAGAAACATATTGAAAGACAGCTGGTTTTGGTAATGTCATAGTTTTCATTAGAAGGCTTCATGAGACTTTGTTGTATATGTATGGGGTTTTTCTTGCAATTTTTAATGAATGAGACTAAAATAACATTTGCTTCAAGAAAAAAGAAGCATATTACTGGATACTTGTCTGACCCTCACTTATTACTAGGCCTGTTAAATCATGCTTCCAAATGTTTCTAAAGTAATCACAAAACTAAAATTCTGGGGGTGAAAACTAGATGGCGCTGGTGCCCTGCTTCTACAGTGTTGCTAAAGTTCTGGTGGTAAACACTAGGTGGCGCTGGTGCTTTGCTTCTACAGTGTTGCTAAAGTTCTGGTGGTGAACACTAGGTGGCGCTGGTGCTTTGCTTCTACAGTGTTACTAAAGTTCTGGTGGTAAACACTAGGTGGCGATGGTGCTTTGCTTCTACAGTGTTGCTAAAGTTCTGGGGGTGAAAACTAGATGGCACTGGTGCTCTGCTTCTAAGTGTTGCTAAAGTTCTGGTGGTAAACACTAGGTGGCACTGGTGCTTTGCTTCTACAGTGTTGCTAAAGTTCTGGTGGTAAACACTAGGTGGCGCTGGTGCTTTGCTTCTACAGTGTTGCTAAAGTTCTGGTGGTAAACACTAGGTGGCGCTGGTGCCCTGCTTCTACAGTGTTGCTAAAGTTCTGGGGGTGAAAACTAGATCGCACTGGTGCTTTGCTTCTACAGTGTTGCTAAAGTTCTGGGGGTGAAAACCAGATGGCACTGGTGCCCTGCTTCTGCAGTGTTGCTAAAGTTCTGGTGGTGAACACTAGGTGGCGCTGGTGCTTTGCTTCTACAGTGTTGCTAAAGTTCTGGTGGTGAACACTAGGTGGCGCTGGTGCTTTGCTTCTACAGTGTTGCTAAAGTTCTGGTGGTGAACACTAGGTGGCGCTGGTGCCCTGCTTCTACAGTGTTGCTAAAGTTCTGGTGGTAAACACTAGGTGGCGCTGGTGCTTTGCTTCTACAGTGTTGCTAAAGTTCTGGGGGTGAAAACTAGGTGGCGCTGGTGCTTTGCTTCTACAGTGTTACTAAAGTTCTGGTGGTAAACACTAGGTGGCGATGGTGCTTTGCTTCTACAGTGTTGCTAAAGTTCTGGTAGTGAGCATTTCACCACCAAAATGTTAGCAACACTATAGAAACAAAGTACCAGTGCCACCTAGTGTTCACCCTCAGAATTTTAGTTTTGTAATTACTTTAGAAACATTTAGAAGCATGATTTAACAGGCCTACTTATTACTGGTAAATAACTGCCCTACACTATGCTTTCCAAAGCAAATGTAATTTTGGCCTCATTCATAAGGGGATGGGATGCAAAACAAACCCAGAGTCTTGGGAAACCTTCTAGTGAAAACTGTGGTATTTACTCCCTTTCTTTGTGCTTAACCAACTCACTCATACAACCAATTGTTGTTTCTGCTGCTTGAAAACTAGGTATGCATTAATACAAATTAAGAGGTCCTAAGCACAAAGTGTATCAATACAAAGTTTCTGGTTCAGGACTGTCCCAAAAAAATGGCAATCAAGCAGAAAAGACACTCCATCAGGCATATCTGGTAGAAATGCAGGTCTTGAGGTCCTCCAAAGGTGATGGGCATGCAATTCCCATTACCCTTCAACACTGATCATGCTGCCTAGGACTGATGGGGGTTTGAGACCATCAAATCTGGAGGGCCAGTTTAGCATCCCTTGGTTGGAAATGCAAAATCTGAGAGCTTGACTTCAAAAGACAGATGTTCCTCCAGTCATATGTAAAGAGGGAAAAGGAAAATTATGATGTTCCAAATGTTAAAACTAAAATTCCCATCATCCTCTCCACCACTGACGACTCGGGCAATGGGAACTGCAGCCCAGTAATGTTGGGAGGGCGACAAACCGCTCAACACTGCTGTAATATTTCTTTCAGCCACCTTTTTGAGAATAATGCACATTAACTACCGCATAATACTATCGCTTATAAAGTAAAACACAAGAAATTTGCAAGTGATCAACACCTCAAATTACAATTTAATGCTTTCCCACTCCAAAATAAATATTCGTCCAGGCCCTTGAAAATAGGGAACAATCCTGGGACACTGATCTAATTAACTAATTATCCAATTAACTATGGCTTCATTCAGCATATTCTTTAAAACGCACAAAATGAAGCTTTCTCAAGGTAGTATTTTCTGTAAGTAGAAAATATGCGTATAATGAATTATTTACCAAGCCGTTTCCCCCATTTTTGTAGATTTAACAATTCCTACCTGCCACAAAGTTTAGCTCTGTGCCACAATGTAGTTCTGTCACCAGTTTTCAGCCATGTAAAAAAAACACCCCTATGTACTACTCACTGACCCAAACAGATACTATAGTGCATAACGAAACTATTCCAGATATGAATTTTCATGCATCTGCCGAATAGCAGATATTTTATACAAATTAGGCCTCATACAATATGCAGTATACTCCCATGCATGTCTACAGTGAACTAATCCCAACTCTTCTAGGTCTCAAGTTTTGGGTGTGAACTCGACTTCAAAATAATTGAAGCGTGGAAAAGTATCTGAATAAACTATACATATATCTAACTTTGCAAAAGTAATATAAAAAGGACCATTTTCTCTTCAATCTAGCAAAGACACTGTTACAAAGAGCCATGTGCCTCTATGCAATTAACTGATTTACTACAACAGGAAGGCACAATTCAGCTCGCCTTAACCCCTTTTCTCCACACTGCTGATCTCATATGCTCGCTCAGTGTTGTGACACTGAAATTAAGGGGTTTGGAATTGCTGGTAAAGCTAAATCTAGCTACCAATTTGGGGAATGATCCAACCGGATTTCAAGAGTCTGTGCAAATGTGCTATCTCAGGGCTGTCCAACTGGCGGCCCGGGGGCCGTATAAGGCCCCCAGCCCCTTCCCTGCGGCCCCCTAACCTTTTTAATAAAAAATAATAAAAAATAAATTAAACAATAATATTTTTAAAAATTACCCACTTCCGGGTTCCGGAGCAAGTATCGCGCCGCTAAGGAGTATCGCGAGACTACAGAAGCCACACGGGATTTCGCTCTCAATGCAGGCGTGATCTCGCGTTGAGAGCAAAATCCGTGTGGCTTCCGTAGCCACACGGGATTTTGCTCTCAACGCGAGATCACGCCTGCATTGAGAGCGAAATCCCGTGTGGCTTCTGTAGTCTCGCGATACTCCTGTTGCTGAAATCTCAGCTACTTAATCCCTGCGGCCCACGCAGACGCGATTTGGACCTTCTCGGCTGCTGCCTCGGTCGGTCGTTGCCTCTGCTCGTGGACCGGTTATTCCTGGATCCTGCGCGTTTGGGAAGGTAGGCTAACCTTTATGTTATTATTATATAATTGTGTATGGATGCCCCTTATGTATTCCCTCCCTGCATTTCCCTTAGTAAAAGATTATATTTGATTGTATGGATGCCTCTTATGAATTGTAAGTAAATTGGAGCCGGGGGAGGGGTGGGGTGGGGGCGGGGCCAGAGGCGGGGCGGAGCTGGGGTGGGGGCGGAGCCAGGGGTGGGGGCAGACCCTTTGGCCCCCCAGGTCATCAGTGACCGGAATTCAGGCCCCTGGGCCGGTAGAAGTTGGACAGCCCTGTGCTATCTATTCTTTCTTACTCACCTAACTGACCGGTGGAACAAGGCACTGCGTAACACAAATTCATGAAATAAAAGTGTATTTTGGGGTTAAGTTACAGTACAATAAAAACAAATGAACAATTCACTGCTATTATTTTTTTCAGTGTTGGACAGTTTCTAAAAAACAAAGCCCTCATTTTATTCACATTCAGTGTTGAAGTTCGACAGCCAATAAAATAGTTTCTATCTACATTTATCTGGGCACGCAATACTGTAAAATTCAATAGGAGGAGGAGGAAAAATAAAAATAACGAGCAATAAATGGTGCTGATTCAACATTTCTATAAATTATTAAAAACAAAAAGGGGATCAATATTTTCGCTCGTAGGAATACAGCATCTGTATTTACATAAAAATTTGCAACATTCATATGTAAGAACCAAATATTGGAAACATATGTCAACTTCTCATCTAATAATATACATGAAATTGCCATTTCCCTCCATTAGCAAGAACTCCCAGTCATTTTTAAAACTGTTGTGTTTTACAATATATATATTTAATTTATTTTTTAAAAAATGTACCGTATGTATCGGCGTACTATAAGGCTTTTTAAGCCTGGGAAATAGTATGAAAAGTTGGGGGTCGTCTAGTACGCTGGGTATAAAATAATAAGTTAAATAAAAAAATAAAATCACCTTTAGCGGCGCGGCTTGAGGAGGGAGAGCATGGGGAGGAGGTGTGGCAGGGCATATTGCCATGGAGACCGCCCTTGCCACTTACCTCCTCCAAAGGCTTGCCAAGGCCCAAGGAAGGGCCTCTGGATGCCAACTCCTAGCAGTGCTGGGGGAGGGTGTGCCTTGGATGTGCTCCCAGAGGCAGGCTGGGATCAGTAGAAGTCAATTGAACTACTGCTCCCAGCATGCCTCTGGAAGCACACCCAAGGCATGCCCTCCCCCAGAGCTGCTAGAAGTCGCCATCCTGAGACGCTTCCTTGAGCCTCCGGATGGCGACTTCTAGCAGCGCTGGGGGAGGGCGTGTATTGGGTGTGCTCCCAGAGGCAGGCTGGGAGCAGGAGTCAGGGAACTACTGCTCCCAGCCTGCCTCTGGGAGCACATCCAAGGCACGCCGTCCCCAGCGCTGCAAGAGTCGGCGTCCAAAGACGCGCAGAAGTGCCTCTAGACACCATCTCCTAGCAGTGCTGGGGGAGGGTGTGTCTTGGATGCGCTCCCAGAGGCAGGCTGGGAGCAGTAGTTCCATGACTCCTACTGCTCCCAGCCTGCCTCTAGAAGCACATCCAAGGCTCGCCGTCCCCAGCATTGCTGGGAGAAGGCGTTTAGAGGCACTTCTGCGCCTTTGCCGACTGGAGTGCAGCGCTGGGGGACGGCGTGCCTTGGATGTGCTCCCAGAGGCAGGCTGGGAACAGTAGGAGTCAAGGAACTACTGCTCCCAGCATGTCTCTGGGAGCACATCCAAGGCTCGCCGTCCCCCAGCGTTGCTAGGAGACGGCATTTAGAGGCACTTCTGCTTTGGACGCCGACTCTTGCAGCGCTGGGGACGGCGTGCTTGGATGTGCTCCCAGAGGCAGGCTGGGAACAGTAGGAGTCAGGAACTACTGCTCCCAGCATGTCTCTGGGAGCACATCCAAGGCTCGCCGTCCCCCAGCGTTGCTAGGAGACGGCATTTAGAGGCACTTCCACACGCCTTTGGACGCTGACTCTTGCAGCGCTGGGGACGGTGTGCCTTGGATGTGCTCCCAGAGGCAGGCTGGGAGCAGTAGGTGTCAAGGAACTACTGATCCCAGCATGCCTCTGGAAGCACATCTAAGGCTTGCCGTCCCCCAGCGTTGCTAGGAGACGGCGTCCAGAGGTGCGCAGAATTTGAGGCGAAGGAGGGCGAGGGTGCGCCGGCGGTAGCCCCTGCTTCGAGGCACGGCCATGATGCTGAACCCAACGAAGAAAGTCAGGGAACTACGGAGGCGCTGAAAGCGGAGTCATCTTAAACGGCGAGTATATCCCTAACTCTGTATTTTTGATAAGTTGGGGGTCGTCTTATAGCCCCAGTACGCCGGTACATACGGTAAGTAGTTTTAAGTCATAAACTCCATGACAAAATTATTTAAACATGTTCATTGCACATAACTAAATTTAAGGCAATAGGCAAATAGAAGAAAATGTGGAAGAGCATTTATACAACAATACTTGAAAGTTCCTAGGTTGTTATTCTCTTCATAAGCAGCCAGATCCTTTAGCTGGTGGCGGTGTGTGCTTGCATACGTTTTGCCAAATCATAAACATAGGTTATGTCTGGCCGCTTCTCTGGATCTGGGTTGATGCACATATTAACTAATTGGCGCAGCTAGGAAAAGAAAAAAAGAAAAAGACAAAATGTTAAGTAGCAAAGAAAAGTAAAACAAAGAAATCCCTGGTGATGAAATAGATTAAAATCTCTCCTCCCATTTTTGAAGAAGTACAGTAAAGTCTTCTTTGCTTTCAGGCACACCATTTATTTCCTGTAATATTTCTTACACACTTTGAACCACAATACTATTAAACTGTTGCTTTAAAAGTAATTTCACTGGACCTCACTTTTTGTTGACCGAAATAGTCTAAGAGGAATGTGCAAGACACACACAATGGCCACAAACCAAAAATTAAGTTACATGTGGTAACGTTTATTGTTTTCGCTGGATTTAAAGACACCCATGAACTAATTTATTTTCAATTTCATTGCCAACCAAATTCATATATAACAAGTTCTCATGGAGACTCCAAGGAAAATTAAATGTGAAGGAAACACACACATTCTGAACACATAGAGTTTTGGATACAACTAGCAGTGCTGTTCTTACTGAGCTCCTTATTTTTGCAAGTGGGGACATCACACTATATTTATACCTTACTCTATATCTATCTATATCTTCTATCTATCTGTCCGTCCGTCCGTCCGTCCATCCTTCCATCCATCCATTCATCTATCTATCTATTAGGCATGAGAAAAAAGTTATGAAAATTAAATGAATTCGGAAGGGATTCGTATGTATGGGACTTTCAAGTTTATACGCATCGCAGTGGCAATCCTTTTGGAAAGTCCAAAAGAAAGTGGACTTTCTTTTCCGCACTCCCTGGGCCCAAATTTTTGTTAGATTAGTAAATATTTCGGATGCCCACCCAACAGGAAAATTTCCCCCTCCAAAATAGCTTTCCAGACATAACTCACAGTCAAATCGGGGCCTTTCCATGCTTGGAGCCTAATTAGAGTGAAAGGCCTTCCTCCAGGAAGTGAAAAAGGAACCGGAAACGATAGAGAGATCCAGATCGGGACTCCTAGAGGGCACCGGAGGACTGAGGAAAAAAGCGGTTTAAACCTCCAGGAAGGGGGTTTAGATAGAAGGACAGAGCAGAAGGACATAAGAACTGCTGAGAGAAGGGTAGCAGGAGTGAAAAGAGCATGGAGAGGAGAAGGAAGAGTTCAGAATCAAGAAAAGCCATAGAGTTCAAACGGAGATCCTAGAGTGCTATGGTAAAACTGAATGGGGAAAAGCTGGAGTGAGGAGAACTCTACAGATTAGCAAGGCCTACACCAGAGGTGGGCAACTATTTTATTTAATAATATTAATAATATATTAATGCATTATCTGTCCCTGCAAAGAAACTCTGTCCTTTTATAATATTAATAATAATATATTAATGCATTATATGTCCCTGCAAAGAAACCCTGTCCTTTTATAATATTAATAATAATAATATATTAATGCATTATATCTCCCTGCAAGGAAACCAAGGGAAATGTTGCCCCTTGATTTGCCTGTGCTTAAAACAGTGTCAGTCCTGTTTCCCTGCTTTGCCTACTTTAGAACTACTAACGAATTTCGTTAGTAATTACGTTACATTTTAGAAATTTTTGGAATTTTTTTGTAAGTCTTTCTATTACTAATAAAAAAAAATACAACCACCCCCCTCCTTTGATTTTCGATTCCCTATTTTTGGGTTCTAAACCATGCCTACTATCTATCTATCTATCTATCTATCTATCTATCTATCAAATAAAAGTCATTTGCAAGTGGGGGCATCACACTAGATTAATACCTTACTCTATATCTATATCTTCTATCTATCTTCTATCTATATAATAAAAGTCAGTGTTTGTATGCGGAGGTGCGGAGGGCGGAAATGTGGCAGCGTTTTGATTGGCTCCCGCTTTCACAGGCCAGTTACCAGCACGGGTGACGAACCTGGACCAAACTTGGCACACATAACCCCCATGACCCCCTTTACATCCTGGTACAGTTTGGGGGTGATGGACCACAGATTATGGGATTTGTAGTACTTTCAAATGCTTTTGTTCCCACAGATGACTGTGGCCCCCAACAAAGAACAGTAAAGACCAAACTTGGCACACAGAGCCCCTATGACCCACTCTACATTCTACTGCGGTTTGGAGGAGGGTGGACCACAGATTATGGGACTTGAAGTACCCCCATGGATTATATGATTTGTAGTACTTTCAAACCCTTCATTTCCCAAAGACCACTGCGGCCCTGAACAAAGACCGATAAAGACTAAACTCGGCACACTGTGCCCCCTTGACCCACTCTCCACCCTACTGCAGTTTAGAGGAGGGCGGACCATGGATGATGGGACTACAAGTACCTCTACTCATTCCCCAAGACCGCTGTGGCCCTCAACAAGGACCGATAAAGACCATACTTGGCACACAGAAATCCCATGACCCACTCTACATTCTATTGCAGTTTGGAGGAGGGTGGACCATGGAAGATGGGACTTGAAGTACCGAAGACCAACCTTGGCACACAATGTCTTTATCAAATAACCGGGGCACCACCGGGTCCCCAAGCTAGTAATAAAAATCAAACAGAGGGACAGAAACCAGTCAAACACAACAACCCAGTCATTTGAGCACTAAAATAATTTCCACCATGTAGTCCAGGAAACGATTAGAACAGTGGTTCTCAATCTGTGGGTTCCCAGTTGTTTTGGCCAACAACTCCCAGAAATCCTAGCCTGTTTACCAACAGTTAGGATTTCTGGAAGTTGAAGGTCAAAACATCTGGGGACCTACAGGTTGAGAACCACTGCCTTAGAAGGCAGAGCTCAACAAGGACTACAAAAAGTATAGCATGAATTACACCAGCTGATAGTAAGTTTTCTAAGAATAATGCCACTGCTAGCAAACCTGTATTTCTGATTATTTTTCGGACCATAAGGCAGAAAAATAAGCTGCGTCTTATGGAGCGAATACACTAACATGGGGGGGGGAGGCGCTGGAGCAGAGGGGCGCGATGTACTTACGCTATATTCGCGCCCCCTCCGGCGGCTCGGTGGCTCCTGTGCATGCCCATACTCTGCGCCGTGTCGCTGCAGCCAGCTGGCAGCGCGGAGGAACAGGGGAAGGGGACTGTGGGGCGAGCTCAGCTCTCACGGACCTGAGGAGAAGGGGGAGGCCAGGGCGGCCCCCACAGCGCAGCGGCAGCCGTAGCAGCAGCCGCAGCAGCAGCAGCAGCGGAAGGGCCGAAGCCAGGCGCTTCTTCCTGACGTCAGGAAGAGGCGCCTCTGCCAGCGGAAGGGAGCGACCGGCGGCTGTAAGGAGGCCCGAAGAGAGAGGCCGCAGGGAGGGAGGAAAGGAAGAAGGGTTCCTCCTCCTCCTGCGGCCTCTCTTTCGGGCCTCCTTGGCCTCCTCCACGGCGGCCTCTTCCTGAAGCGTCAGGCAGCGCCTGGGAGGAAGGGAGGAAGGAGCGACGCGGGCTGCAGGGCGCTGTAGCGGCGGCCGCCTCCCCTTCCTCCTCGTCAGAGCGCGGCGACAGTGACGTCAGGAAGAAGCGCCTCTGCCGAGGGAGGGCCTCGCCGGCCGCGCGCCCGTTCCCAGGCCCGGCGGCAGAGGCCAGCGCTTCTTCCTGACGTCACGTCGCGCCTCTGACGGAGAGGAGGGGGAGAGCGCCGCGCTGGAGGCCGAAGAGAGGCCGCAGGGAGGGAGGGAACTCTTCCTCCTTCCCTCCCTCCCCTCCCTGCGGCCTCTCTTTCGGGCCTCCTTACAGCCGCGGCCGCCTCCCCTTCCTCCTCTACTACTTATCTGACCTCAAAGGCATGCAAAGAAGCAATATCTCGGCAAATTAACTGCAAGTATAGCACGCTGGTACAGGTAAAAGAGGTCCTTCACAAAGTCAGTGACATTTCAAGTAAGGGTTTTCCCTAAAAGAAACAGGGCCAACAAACAGGGCTTCCTCACTGAATCAAGAGTATATGTTAAAAAAAGATATAGCAGAACACTTTTATAAAATGTGTTGTTAACTGTAGTCATGGCAATTTATGGAGACCCTATGAATGAGAGACTTTCAAGTCTTGCTCAAGTTTTATAAGGCCATTGTTTTGCTTTCTATATTTGGTGACAGGTTTTAGTTAGAACTACAGTAGACTCTTTTTCTGTAGCTTGAAGAAGTTCTATTGGTATGTCATCGACCCCTGGTCATTTTTTTTTTACTCCCTAAGTGCAAATTCCATTCCATGTTACAAAACTGCAGATTCATATTCAAATAGTTCTTCCTTTTAATTTTTTTAATTAATATTTTGACATGTAGGCAATATTACAGTACAGTAATAAATCATAATTTAAAATGCACTTTTATTTACCAGCAACATTTTCTATAATCATAATGTCCAGGCTGACTCTGAAAGAGACACACCCTACACACCCAAATGAAAATTAAGAACAAATAACCATTTCATGTTAATCAAGAACTTGCTCTTTGTTGAGCAGAAGTAAGAAAGCTGAGAAAGAAGCAAGGACATTTTCTGTGTTGTTGTAGGTTTTTTCAGGCTATATAGCCATGTTCTAGAGCAGTGTTTCCCAACCTTTTTTGAGCTGCGGCACACTTTTTACATTTGCAAAATCCTGGGGCACACCACCAACCAAAATGACACAAAATGACACTCTAACACAGTCATACATATAGTTAGTATGTTTTTTAATGTATTTATACACTCAGTGTGAAACCTGGGCCTGTTTCGATGAACTCAACATAGATATCCTGGCAGGAATGGCAGAAAGACACAAACTTCCCACACAGAACTCCCATAACCAAGAGAAAATTCTATAAGAGTTTGGTGGGCATTGACCTTGGGTTTTGGAGTTGTAGTTCACCTATATCCAGAGAGCACTGTGGACTCAAACAATGTTGGATCAGGACCAAACTTGGCATGAATACTCAATAGGCCCAAATATGAATGCAGATGGAGTTCAGGGGAAATAGACCTTGACATTTGGGAGTTGCAGTTGCTGGGATTTATAGTTCCCCTACAATCAAAGAGCATTCTGAACCCCACCAATGATAGAACTGGGCCAAACTTCCCACACAGAACCCCCAGGAGGCAAGAGGAGGTCTCTACTTGTGAGAAGGGAGGCGGGCCTTCCCAATGCATGGAGAGGAGAGACCAAGTAGACAATGGGTGGGGAGGGGGGGCCTTTATTTCGAGCCTTTATTGAGGCAGGTTTCTTAGGTTTTTATACTTCAACACACTAGACCCCCCCTGGAGATTCCAATTTCCCATGGCACACCTGAAGATCGCTCACGGCACACTAGTGTGCCCCGGCACACTGGTTGAGAAACACTGCTCTAGAGGCAAGGACTGTATGGCCCTTGCAGCCCCTTCCAACTCTAGGAGTCTAATAATAGCAACAACAATAATAGCAATAACAACAACAAAAATAATAATGTACAATGATATATTAATTCTGAATAAATAATAGTAATATTCATTCTTGGCAGAAGAGAGTTGGACTGGATGGCCCTTGCGGTCCCTTCCAACTCTTAAGAGTCTAATAATAGCAATAACAACAAACAAAAATAATAATGTATAATAATATATTAATTCCTACTTGGAAAGGGGGCTGGACTAGATTGCCCTTGGGGGTCCCATATTATTATATATTATTATATATTTGGAATTAATATATTATTGTGGCAGAAGGGAAGAGTCCTGGATGGTGTGGAATCAGAGAATCCCAGATGAGAAGAGATCCTAAAGGCCATCCATTCCCAATGCCATTTCTGCCAGGCAGGAAGGTGCACTCCAAGCCCTCCTGACAGATAGCCATCCAGCCTGTCATACCAACATAGAATCCTAGAGTTGGAAGAGACTCCAAGGGCCATCCAGTCCACCCCCTCCTGCCAAGCAGGTAGACAGAATTACTATTATATTATTAACCTATTATTGGCATTAGACCCATACTGTTGGAAGAGACCCTAAAGGGGATGATATTGTCTTCATTGACCAAATATATTTTGTATAATTTTCACAGACCGGACCCTATTCAATTGAATGGATTATCTATACTAAAGTTTCCACGGTCCTGATGAAGCTGGATGTATAGCGAAACGGAGAGCACTTTGATATATTCTTTTGTGTCCGTCGACCGCATAAGAGTTTAAGACACCACCATACCTTATGGATTACAAATATTATTTTGGGATTTCCCTACAAGATTGAATTTGGATGTTGACTCTTGGACCTTTGGCTTTTGGCTTTTCGAATTTTGGATTATTAGATACATTGCATAGACCAGTCTTTCTCAACCAGTGTTCCGTGGCACACTAGTGTGCCATGGCGGACCTCCTGCTGTGCCGCGAGGAAAGCTCTCTGCCCCCCTTCCTCCCCCCTCCTGCCGAACTCCTGCTGCTTGGGGGAGGAGGAAGGGCCGGGCAGTGGCGAAGAAAAGAAGGGACCGGGGTGCCGCCTCCTTCGTTTCCCCAGCCAGCCTCCAATCCGCCATGACTCCCACCATGACTCTTGCCCCTCGCTTGCTGAAGCCGCGTGGAGGAGGAGCCCCGCCGACTGAAGCCCGTCCACCGCTCATGCTTCTCCTCTGTGGGAGAACTGAAGCTGGGGGAGGGGGCGGGGCATATCACGGCCTGGCTCCGCCCCCCGGTTTCAGCACTCCCACAGCTTCGCCAGCCTTGAGGGGGCAGTGCCAAGCCAGCATTGTGCTGGCTCTGCCACCACTGGCTTGGCACTGCCCCTCAAGGCTGGCAAAGCTGTGGGAGAACTGAAGCCGCATGGAGGGGCGGGGCATGGCGCGGCCTGGCTCTCCCCCCCCCGGCTTTGGCAGCTGCTCCCAGCAGGTCACCATCCCCAGCCGTTCTTTACTGTGTTAGAGTGTCATTTTGTGTCATTTTGGTTGGTGGTGTGTCCCTGGATTTTTTTAATGTTAAAAGTGTGCCGCGGCTCAAAAAAAGTTGGGAAACACTGGCATAGACCCATATACTTTCATTTGTTGTTTGAGAAAATATATATTGAATTCTTCAAGAAATACAAGATACTTACAGACTATTTTTCTGACTTTGTTTCTTCTTTGTCTAATGTCAGTAAGACCTACAACAACGCAGTGATTCCGGCCATGAAAACCTTCGACAATACAAGGACATTTTCCTTTTTAAAAAATATTTCAAATATAAAAGTCCCATTTTGTCTTTGCAACTACTGTAAAACATCTTTAAAAAGCAAAAGAATGACAACTTGACTTTTGAGAGATGTGCAGAAAGACAACAGTCACTTGCTGATACAGAATTAGAGTTTCCGTACCTCTTGCCAGGGACATGTATTCTCCTGAAGTTGGGAAGCTAGCCTATTAACATGGAGCTAGGAGCGCCAGTCGTATCTAGCTGACCTGGGGGATTCTAATGTGAATTAGGCTGAGCTGAGATGTCAAAATAGCAGCAGAATCCTAGGTGGGATAGCAATATATTCTAGTCAGGTTCAGAATGGCCAGCATGCTTGCAAGAAGGCAGACCGGGACAGGACCTAAGCTGGAGGTGGGGAGGGCTGTTGTTGCATCCCTGAGCAGCATGCTCCTTCGGCTCTGCTTATTCTCCTTAACCTCCTCTGTGAACTTAGCACAATGACAGTATTTTGCCTGGAGCTTAGCCTGGTTGCGGGGAGCAGCGGGACACATTTCTTGCTTTTCTTTCTTCTTCTGTTTCTTCTTCTTCTTCACTTTAACTGGTTTTTCAGTCTCCAAGTAAGGGAGAGGAAAGTGTCCCTCAAGTCATAAAAAGGAGGGTCAAAAAGAAAGGGGGGAAAAAGGAAGGTGGCATAGGGAAGTCAAGGGCTCGGAAAGTCCTGTGAAGGCAAGGAACTCTGATTTAAAGCAGAAGCGGCGTTCCTTTCAGGTATTCACTCCACCTCATGTATTACTCATTAAAACGCTGCCACTAAGGGTCTGGTGGCTTTCTCTTTTAGGGATATGAATATATGAAGCGGCCTCACACTGAAACAGACCACCCGTCATCTAAGTCCAGTACTGTTTGCTCTAAGGCAGTGTTTCCCAACCGTTTATGAGCTGCGGCACACTTTGTACATTTGCAAAATCCTGGGACACACCACCAACCGAAATGACACAAAATGACACTCGAACACAGTCATACATATCGTTAATATGTTTTTTAAATGTATTTATACACTCAGTGTGAAACCTGGGCCTGTTTCGATGAACACAACATAGATATCCTGGCAGGAATGGCAGAAAGACACAAACTTCCCACACAGAACTCCCATAACCAAGAGAAAATGCTATAAGAGTTTGGTGGGCATTGACCTTGGGTTTTGGAGTTGTAGTTCACCGACATCCAGAGAGCACTGTGGACTCAAACAATGTTGGATCAGGACCAAACTTGGCATGAATACTCAATATGCCCAAATATGAACGCAGATGGAGTTCAGGGGAAATAGACCTTGACATTTGGGAGTTGTAGTTGCTGGGATTTATAGTTCCCCTACAATCAAAGAGCATTCTGAACCCCACCAATGATAGAACTGGGCCAAACTTCCCACACAGAACCCCCAGGAGGCAAGAGGTCTCTACTTGGGGAAAGGGAGGCGGGCCTTCCCAATGCATGGAGAGGGAGAGACCAAGTAGACAACGGGTGAGGAGGGGGGGTGTTTGTAATTTTGTGCCTTTATCGAGGTAGGTTTTTGGGGGTTTTTATACTTCAACACACTAGACCCCCCCCCCTTTCCTGGAGGTTCCAATTTCCCACGGCACACCTGATGATCGCTCACGGCACACTAGTGTGCCCCGGCACACTGGTTGAGAAACACTGCTCTAAGGTGTGGAAGGTGACCCTCCAAGGTGCAAAACTAAGTCTTTATCATCCATGTTTTCTAAGATCATTTAACATAAGAAATAAACCAATAATGAAAAGCTGATAAGACATGTGGCATTTCATCCGGTGTCACGGGGCCTTTCCAGGCGGAGGGGTCCCCAAGCTACCAATCAGAAGTTAATGTGCAGTCGTTACATTTTGTCTTCCTTAACTGATGCCCAACTAATAGATCTCTCTCTCTCTCTCTCGGCATTACTTCGTGAACGAAGATTCTTAGGAAGGACTCATCCCACGCTTTTTACAAGCGCGTTGATGACTAAAAAAAGGCCAATCTGAGATAGGCAAGTTCGGATGCAGAAAGCACAGCAGAAAGTCTCCTTGGGTGATGTTGCTTCCAAGTTGCGGTTCTTTCTGCGTTGTTGTTTCTCTTCGAGACCCGTTCGGCGTGTCTTCTCGAAAGAGGCCGCAGCATTGTGGATAGTGCGTCTCCATGCCTCCCGATGTGAGGCCAGGGTGGACCATTGTTGGTGATCAATCTGGCCGAGCCTGAGATGTTGTTTCAGGGAGTCCTTATATCTCTTTTTTGGGGGCGCCTCTCTTGCGCTGACCCGTGGCGAGTTCACCATAGAGTAGTGTCTTTGGGAGGCGGTGATCCTCCATCCTAGAGACGTGTCCTGCCAGCGCAGCTGTGTTCTCTATAGCATGGCCTCAGTGCTGGTGATCCCTGCTTGCTCAAGGACAGCAACATTCGTCACATAGTCGGTCCAGTGTACATTTAGGATTGTGCGAAGACAGCGCTGATGAAAGCGTTTGAGGAGTCATAGGTGCTGGCGATAGGTGACCCATGTTTCAGACCATAGAGGAGAATAGACAGTACGATAGCTCTGTACACACTGATTTTGGTGCTTGGACTCAGGTGCTTGTTGCTCCAGACTCTTTTGTGAAGCCTTCCGAATGCACGCTATGCCTTTGCTAATCTGTGATCTATCTCTTTGTCAATCTTGGCGTCTGAAGAGATGATGCTTACCAGGTAGGAAGCAGTGGTATAAAAACAAGAAGACTCAATGGCACCAGTAAAATTGAGTTACTGAGACAAAGTAATGGCAAGATAAAACGTTCACCTGGGACCCCTTGTTGTCTTGGAAAAAGAACAATGCAACCATTATTTCAAGGAGAAGAAATTTGGGGTTTATAACAGAAATTTCCCATCTAGGATATTTATTAGGACTGGTTCTTTCTAGCTTATTCACACATTATCTAGATTTGGAATGATGAGTGAGTGTTGTTACCAAATTTTCAGATCAGTTGACACCAGGCATGTAGCCGGGGGCTAAGGGGCTTCACCCCCCCGAAATTCTCAGGGTGGTCCGCGAAAAGGCCTTACTGGTACATTATTTAAACTGTTATGTTTATTCATATCATGATCTGATCACCATGCTCATTATATCCCACATTAATGGGGTTATTGGGATAACAATACAAAAGGTTTGCTAGGGTAGACCCTCTTCCACCCAGTCTCAGCCCCCCCCCCCCGAACCAAACTCAGCCCCCCCCCCCGAATCAAAATCCTGGCTACGGCCCTGGTTGACACTAAAAATTATAATGAAGAGCTCCAAAAATATTTTCAAATCAGGAAAATGAGCTTGAAGTATCTGTTTCAATATTGACAAATTGTGAAGTGCACAGTGATGGGGTTTGCTTGTCCATTCATTATAATCAGTGTTACAACACAGACCTTGGGATTGTGGCTGAAAGCCTGCTGAGAACACTATGATAGCATCTGAAAGATGCCGCCTTGTCATTCGTGATTGGAAATATTTATCTGTATATTGTTTCTATTTATATGTCTGTACTTTTTTTTTGTGTTGCTGCTGATGTTTTTAATTTTTATTTATTGTATTTGTTGTTTGAGCCTGGCCTCATGTGAGCCGCCCCGAGTCCCCATTGGGGAGATGGTGGTGGGATATAAATAAAGTTTATTATTATTTATTATATTATAATTCCCTATTTGGAATTGTTGGGGAAGGAATTAAAACCAATCTGACAAATGCCGAAATGCCTCTCAGTAGAAATCTTTGGTGTGATCACATTTGAAAAATACATAAATATAAAAAATTAATACCAACAGGCTTCAGAGGAAGAGGCTCCTTTTTTGCTTTTATTCTAAGACTATTATATGGAATAGTCATGTTTATCTACTTTGGAATACCAGTTGAGAAAAACTTGTGCCGACACTGTTTAGAGCTGGAGAAAGGCTGCCTCCTCCCTCGGTCTTTCTACTATGGGCATCTTTATACAGATCTATATAATTAGTCAACTTCTACAAGGCTGGAAGGGATTATACAATGCAACCTGAGCATTTTGTAAACCACTGACATGACTTTAGACAAGTTTATGTGGAGTCATTAACTAATAACACTTGTTCCAAATGGAAGTGAAAACAAGTAGCATTTACAAGTAGTAGAAATGAAGATTTATTTCATTTCATGACTCATCCTAGGACCATATTAATGTAATGCAATGTGAGCCATGTCCTAACTAGCATCACCAACACGTAATGGCATGTGTTCATGTAGTAGTTAGGCCTGGGCAATCATGGTTCTAAATGGTTCTAAAGTACTTATAAAACTAAAATTCTGGTGGTGAACACTAGGTGGTGCTGGTGCTTTGCTTCTACAGTGTTGCTAAAGTTCTGGTGGTGAACATTTCAGAACTCTAACAAAACTTTCAAAATTTCATTATAAATGGCAGCCTAATTGGTTCTGTCTTAAAAATCACCAATAATGACATAATAATGAAGTTTTGAAAGTTTTGTTAGAGTTCTGAAATGTTCACCACCAGAACTTTAGCAACACTGTAGAAGCAAAGCACCAGCGACACCTAGTGTTCACCACCAGAACTTTAGCAACACGGTAGAAGCAAAGCACCAGCGCCACGTAGTGATCACCACCAGAACTTTAGCAACACTGTAGAAGCAAAGCACCAGCGCCACCTAGAGTTCACCACCAGAACTTTAGCAACACTGTAGAAGCAAAGCACCAGCGCCACCTAGTGATCACCACCAGAACTTTAGCAACACTGTAGAAGCAAAGCACCAGCGCCACCTAGAGTTCACCACCAGAACTTTAGCAACACTGTAGAAGCAAAGCACCAGCGCCACCTAGTGTTCACCACCAGAACTTTAGCAACACGGTAGAAGCAAAGCACCAGCGCCACCTAGTGATCACCACCAGAACTTTAGCAACACTGTAGAAGCAAAGCACCAGCGCCACCTAGTGTTCACCACCAGAACTTTAGCAACACTGTAGAAGCAAAGCACCAGCGCCACCTAGTGTTCACCACCAGAACTTTAGCAACACTGTAGAAGCAAAGCACCAGCCACCTAGTGTTCACCACCAGAACTTTAGTTTTGTAAGTACTTTAGAACCATTTAGAACCATGATTGCCCAGGCCTAGGAGCGACTGTTATTCACTGCAGATTGTGTATGTGCTTCTGTGTATGTGTGGAAGGGGCTGGTGTGTTGTCCTCCAAATGTTGTTGGACTGCACCTTCGAGAAACCCTGAGTAGCATAGTCAATGACGAGGAATGATGGGCACTATCATTCAGTAGCATCTGTAGTCCCACCCAATTTCTACCTCAGATGACCCAAATAGCCAATAGTTTGACTTAATAAGTTAGCTTCATATCATGTTTCTTGTTAAATGTAAAAAGAGAGTAGCTGGGGCGGGTAATGAGACAGTATGCATAATCCTCTAAACATATGTCGGTGTACACGAACATGGTTCAACCTTCATTGGTGCTATTTCGGGGAAAATAGTTGAAGTCCTAGGGGAAGGGTGAGCTCTAAATAAAAATAAATAATTTAACAAAATCTTGTTAAATTATCAGCGCCACCTAGTGTTCACCACCAGAACTTTAGCAACATGGTAGAAGCAAAGCACCAGTGCCACCTAGTGTTCACCACCAGAACTTTTGTTTTGTAAGTACTTTAGAACCATTTAGAAGCATGATTGCCCAAGCCTATTATTATTATTAATAATAATTTTATTCATTACCTGCCTTTCCTCATGGATCAAAGTGTTTTTTTATTCCTTACCATTTAAATAAAGCTCTGCTAAATGTCAGAAGGTTTTCTCTGAAATGAATGCCGGCTAATATCTATCCTCACTTTCTGTGCTGAAATCATCCTAATTTTCATTTATATCTCACTTTGTACTGGGACTCAAAATGGCTTACAAATTATTAAAACGCATTGCTGTTCAATGACATACAAGAACTATTAAACCTTCATCACTTAAAACATTTCAAATTCATTAAAACATATAGCATATAAAAATCAACAAAATGGCAGACCTTCAAAAATCAATTTCTAAATGCCTAACATAACAGGAAAGGTTTTCAATTGCCAAAGAAAGAAGAGTAGGGAGGGAGCCAGCCTAGCCTCTCTAGGAAGGGATTTACAAAGTCGGCCACCAAGAAAACTTCCTCACTTGCTCCCACCATACATATCAGCCTGGGAATGTTGTGGGTCAGAGGCAGAGGCTCACATAGAACTAGGAAAGCAATTAAAATAGAAATGCTGTATCATTCAAATGTATGCTAGTGCTAACTTACCAAGTTTAGTTGGGACTAATACATTGAACTGATCCATAGCAACATAACAAAGGCCTACTTCAGGTGAGTAAACTGTGGTACGTCACATACGTACTAGCCACTGCAAATGCCCTCATCTCAATGAATGACCATGATTTTATTTTATTTTTTTACAAAAACCGCCTTTTATTCCTTTGCATATCAATGAGCAATCCCTTTCCCCTACTACATTGCACAGTCACACTGACCTGGGGAAATCCAAACACAGAACTAGACATCCCTATTTTAGTCTGCAATTATCAGAACCACAATGGCCAACAGCACAAAAGCAGAATTACTAAAAACTGAGCAGTTTGGGTTGAAAGTATCTAATGACTATCAAAGCTTTCCATTTCATCAGAAACACACATGCACAGAAAGAAAACAACCCTGGCTAGTGAAATACTTAATTGGCTATATATATATATGCACTGTTTTTTAAAAATATCTATATACTGTATTTTTCGCACCATAAGACGCTGTTTTTTCCCTCCCAACGTAGGAGGAAAAATCAGCCGGGTCTTATGGAGAAAAGGGGGGGGGGGAGGCGATAATAAGCCTTTCCCTTGGCCGCCTCCTCCTCGGTCCCGCCTCCTCCTCCTCCTCTGCCTCCGTCGCGCCGCTGCCGCCAGGTCCCGCCTCCTCCTCCTCCTCCTCTGCCTCCGTCGCCGCCCCGCTGCCGCCCGGTTCGCCCGCCGCCGCCCGACTCCGCCGCCGCTGCACGCTCCGCCGGCGCGCCACCGCCTCCGCCGCCCGCCGCCTCCGCCGCCTCCCGCCGCCTCCGCCGCCTACCTCTGCCTCCCTCCCTCGCCGCCGTCGCGAAGCGCGTCTGACCAGGCGCGCCTGGCGCGCTGCGCGCAGGCGCGCCTGGCGCGCTCGGGACCTGCTGCCCATGCACGCGCAGGCCCGAGCGCGCCAGGCTTGCCTGCGTCCAGCGCCAGGCTTGCCCTGCGCCAGCGCCAGGCTTGCCTGCGTCAGCGCCAGGCTTGCCTGCGTCAGCGCCAGGCTTGCCTGCGTCAGCGCGCCAGGCTTGCCTGCGCCAGATGCGTCAGATGCGCTTGCGCGACGGGCGAGGGAGGCAGAGGTAGGTGGCGGGGCGGAGGCGGCGGTGGGGCGGAGGGCGGAGGCGGCGGGCGGGCGGGCGAGCCGGGCGGGACGGAGCCGGGGGGGACGGAGGCAGAGGGAGGCGGAGGAGGAGGCGGAACCGAGGAGGAGGCGGCCAAGGGAAAGGCTTAGGGCGGAGGGCGCCGAGGAGGGTCCACCCTTCCAGGTGGGCAGGCCGCGCTTCAAGCAGGCAAGCGCCGGGGCCCACTTTTTGGCCCAAAATATTTTTCCAATTTTCCTCTTCTGAAATCTGGGTGCGTCTTATCAGCAGGTGCACCTTATGGTGCGAAAAATACGGTATTTATAAAATTAGAGCCAGTTCTCCATAGAGCCCCTGGTGGCGCAATGGGTTAAACCCTTGCGCTGGCAGGACTGCTGACCGACATGTCAGAGGTTTGAATTCAGGAAGAGTGGGTTCAGCTCCCTCTGTCAGCTCCAGCTCCCCATTCAGGGATATGAGGGAAGCCTCCCACACGGATGGTAAAACATCAAACATCTGGTGCTTCTCCAGGGTAACGTCCTTGCAGACAGCCAATTCTCTTACACCAGAAGCGACTTGCAGTTTCTCAAGTCGCTCTTGGCATGAAAAAAAGTTTTCCATAACATCACTAAGTTTAGTAGAATTACAGAAGCAACTAATACATGAAATGTGTGCACAGAGCATGCAGATTTCAAAACATTTGGCTGTAAATTTTTAAGAAGCAACAAAAGAAAAATGTTCAAAATTCAGGTTGCAGTCTGACAACTGCGATCATTGGCTAAATTCAGTAAACTAAAATGAGACCTCACTTGAATTCACCGGCTGAAGTGTTATGGAAAGTTTACGAACATTTACTTTTAATGTTTGTGTAGAAGAAAAAAAAATCGGCAGGTGTTACCTGTCACACAACCAGGAACTTTCCGAAAATCTCTCTTTTACACAGATATTAAAAGCATAGGAGCCTTCCATTCTCACTCTTTTAATGAAGAGCACAGTCTTTCCACCTGCTTAAATGCTAAACAATCATCAAATAGAATGAATATATCATGATATGACCAAAAACAAATAAGAGGGAAAAAATTAAAATGGTATTGTTCTGTGATGAAGGCTTTCTTTTTCTTTTAAACGGCCCGGTGTGAAAGCAAACTGAATCTGATGCAAATTCATTCATCAAATTCAGCTGCATAAAAATCTAAGTGAGTTTCATTGTTCAGTGATCCCTGAACTCAACCGCTCAGGAGAGCGCACTTTTCAACCTAGGAAACAGATGGAAAGCCTACGTTTTCAAGGAGAAAGTATTTGGGGTGTCAGAGATACTTTAAGCTGCTTCTCGTTACCTCTGGTCCGTGACGTTCGATATTAAAATAAAAATAAGACAAACGAAACCAAATAGCTAAATGTATACCTCCGTTATATTCGGTAAGATTTTGGACACACAAGTTGTCCATGTTCGCGGCATTTTTTGTGTTAAAGCCGTTTAAATACACCACCACTTAAATTATTCCCATCCTCGTAACCAATAGCACAGCGCTTAACATCCTGCTTTGCAACAGCTGCAGAGCTGTTTGGGCTGGAAGTCAGCCTGAAGAAAACGGAAGTCCTCTACCAGCCCGCACCACAGGAAGAACACCATCATCCCCACGTCAGCATAGGTAAATCTGTATTTAAGTCCGTTCAGTAGTTCACCTACCTGGGAAGCATCATCTCTTCAGATGCCAAGATTGATAAAGAGATAGATCACAGATTAGCAAAGGCATCGAGTGCATTCGGAAGGCTTCACAAAGGAGTCTGGAGCAACAAGCACCTGAGGCAAAGCACCAAAATCAGTGTGTACAGAGCTATCATACTGCCTATTCTTCTATATAGGTCTGAAACATGGGTCACCTATCGCCAACACCTATGACTCCTCGAACGCTTTCATCAGCGCTGTCTTCGCACAAAATCTAAGTGAGCTTCATTGTTCAGTGATCCCTGAACTCAACCGCTCAGGAGAGCGCACTTTTCAACCTAGGAAACAGATGGAAAGCCTATATTTTCAAGGAGAAAGTATTTGGGGGTGTCAGAGATACTTTAAGCTGCTTCTCGTTACTTCTGGTCCATGACGTTCAATATTAATATTAAAATAAGACAAACGAGACCAAATAGCTAAATCCTCCGTTATATTCGGTAAGATTTTGGACACACAAGTTGTCCAAGTTCGCGGCATCTTTTGTGTTAAAGCCATTTAAATGATAGCGAACGTAGACTAGATGATAACAGTGCCAAACTTTTTACTTATATGACAACAGCAGCACGTTTGGTATTTGCTAAAGAATGGAAGACAGATCTAATACCCAAATTGGACCTATGGATACAGAAGATTTATGACGTAAAGCAGTGTTTCCCAACCTTTTTTTGAGCCGGCACACTTTTAACATTAAAAAAATCCGGGGGCACACCACCAACCAAAATGACACAAAATGACACTCTAACACAGTAAAGAACGGCTGGGGGTTGGTGGCCTGCTGGGAGCAGCTGCTGGGAGTGCCGAAGCCGGGGAGGGGGCGGAGCCAGGCTACCCCCAGCTTCACCTCTCCCAGCAGCTGCTACCCCCGGCTTCACCTCTCCCAGCAGCTGCTCCAGCCTTGAGGGGGCAGTGCCAAGCCAGCGGTGCCAAGCCAGCACAATGTTGGCTTGGCACTGTCCCTCAAGGCTGGAGCAGCTGCGGGAGTGCCAAAGGGGGGGGGGGCAGAGCCAGGCTGTGCCATGCCCCGCTCCCCCAGCTTCAGCTCTCCTACAGGCCATGCCATGCCCCGCCGCCTCCCCCCAGCTTCAGCTCTCCTACAGAGGAGGAGCATGAGCGGTGGACGCGCTTCAGTGGGCGGGGCTCCTCCTCCACGCGGCTTCAGCGAGCGAGGGGCGAGAGTCATGGTGGGAGTCATGGCGGATTGGAGGCTGGCTGGGGAAACGGCCGAAGGAGGTGGCACTCTGCTCCTTTCTTCTTTTTCTTTGCCACTGCCCCGCCCTTCCTCCTCCCCCTAGCAGCAGGAGTTCGGCAGGAAGGGGGAGGAAGGGGGGCAGAGAGCTTCTCTCGCGGCACAGCAGGAGGTCCGTCATGGCACACTAGTGTGCCACGGCACACTGGTTGAGAAAGACTGACATAAAGGATATGGACAAAGTAACTTATCTCCTAAGAAGAAACACGGGATCCCCAAGAAAATCAATTGACTGGACATTACTGGAAGAATATATGAAAAAGAAGGAAAGTAAGGACAAATAGAGAATTACCCACTGAGAGAAGAATGGAAGTCAACATGTATATAGTTGTATTCACTGCTTTTTACCCCTCTGTTTCCGCCCTATCCCTACCTTACCCTCCCCCTATCCGCAACCCACACCCTGCCCATTAACCACACAATCCCCATCCCCATTAACCTTTATTGTGAAATCTTTTCACACCACTACTTCTTTTTCATCGCACTTTAAATATCCAAAATTAATTATTATTATTTTTTAAAAAATCCATTTAAATACACCACCACTTAAATTATTCCTATCCTCGTAACCGAGATAGCACAGTTTGTTCTTCCGAGTGCCGCTGTGTAGCAAAACGGTGCTAAAAAGAAGTAAACCTGTCCAATTCTGAATGGGGAATAACAAGGTTTTGTGATCTCCTACTCCTCCTCAAAAACCGGAAACTATGCTAATACTAAGTTAATAATAATAATAATAAGAAAAGGAATAAGAAGAAAATAGTGGGATCTATTTGCATCGCCAGCACCAAGACCTTCTATCCGGGCTGGACTTTGATATTTGCCCCTTGGCTGAGAATCCATATATCCAACTTCACACTTAGCCGCAGCGAAGTAGCCCTCCAGGCAGGCCGACTTCAACGAACCACTAGTGGTATCATCATTAAAATCCTGCTGAAGGTCACCATGGCAACCGCCTGCTGAGGCTTCACCGCCGCACTCGGCATCTCCTAATCAGCTACCATGTGAAATGCAAATTCAGACAGTCTGAAAATTAGTCAAGAAGAATAGAGGATGAGGATGCAGATACGTGAAATATTCATGCGCTTCGCGGAAAAAGGAAGACAGCATGAATGACACAACAAAGAACGGCCCCTGACATCCCTGCGATCGTTTTGCATTATTGTTCACACCCTACTGTATTTCTAGGCCTCCGGTTCTTGAAATGCCGTATTTATATTCTACCCAAAAAAAAGGTAATAATTAAAAATGGCTACTGAAAAAAAAGAAAGAAGAAGAAACAGTTAATTGGGAAGGATATATTGCACACTTTAATGGATAGAATTAGCTCCACCTCACAGGATATATTCCTAATAATATGAGAACCAACGCACGCACGTCCATACACAAAAAAATTGAATTTGTCACAATAATAAAATGGTAGGAATTGTCACGCCAAAATTCCCGGACGGCAATCTTTTATTAATAATCCGAATCTTGAAAGGCGAGAGGGTTCCAGGTTTCGAATTACAAGTCACCCTCCGTTCTGTGAGCGGCACAAAGCTTTAATACCTACAAAACATATTTCAGAGGGGACGTTTATGTACGCTTCAACATAATCTTTAATTCATGTACATAGAACTAGAATAAGTTGCTGGAGCCTCTTTCTTGGGTTGCCGCGGATGTAAGTTTATCTTAATCTAACTTAGCCAGTAATATATTTGTACTTGATGAAGAAATTACACATACATGAAAATATACTCATTCTTATGCACAAGGGAGAGGTGTGCATAACTTTTTCTTTGGCGCATAAATGCACTGGTTCACAAGAATGCATTTTTCACCTTGGCTGTTTTTCAGTTTGTGCTTTTCTTGAACAATCTTCAGCATCAAAATGAAATCACTAGCACAAGTGTGTCAGTGTGGAAACAGCAGCGCAGCCTTAAATCTTTGACTCTCCAGGCATGATTCTTCCCTGTAACCCCTATAAATAATTATGGGACCTCTATAAATATATGTACACACTTGCTTTTCCCCCCTCTATCTCTGCATAAGCATATGGATGTGCACAGCAGTCCTGTGTCAGGTTGCCAATGGGAATGGGAAGGATGTACCAAGCTCTCCTGTCCAGCTATGATTTTGGTGAAGAAATATGGGCTCTGAGCATATGTTCCTTAATTTAGCAGACAGGGAAAGCAAGATAGAAAGTGAAGCACTTTGGCTGGATCTACACTGCCTTATAATTCAGTTTCAGAATGCAGATTAACTGCAGTGAACTGGATTATATGAGTCTACACTGCCCTATAATCCAATTCAATGTCGTTAATCTGCATTCTGCATTGTTGCCCATACAGAAGCAGCTCGGCAGCGCTTAACATCCTGCTTTGCCACAGCTGCAGAGCTGTTTGGGCTGGAAGTCAGCCTGAAGAAAACGGAAGTCCTCTACCAGCCCGCACCACAGGAAGAACACTATCATCCTCACGTCAGCATAGGCACATCTGTGCTTAAGTCCGTTCAGCAATTCAGCTACCTGGGGAGCATCATCTCTTCAGATGCCAAGATTGACAAAGAGATAGATCACAGATTAGCAAAGGCATAGAGTGCATTCGGAAGGCTTCACAAAAGAGTCTGGAGCAACAAGCACCTGAGGCAAAGCACCAAAATCAGTGTGTACAGAGCTATCATACTGCCTATTCTTCTATATGGGTCTGAAACATGGGTCACCTATCGCCAACACCTATGACTCCTCGAACGCTTTCATCAGCGCTGTCTCCGCACAATCCTAAATATACACTGGACTGACTATTGTGATGAATGTTGCTGTCCTTGAGAAAACAGGGATCACCACCATTGAGGCCATGCTATTGAGAACACAGCTGTGCTGGGCAGGGCATGTCTCTAGGATGTAGGACCACTGCCTCCCAAAGATACTACTCTATGGTGAACTCGCCACGGGTTAGCACAAGAGAAGCGCCCCAAAAAAGAGATATAAGTACTCCCTGAAACAACATCTCAGGCTCGGCCAGCTTAATCATAAAAAATGGTCCATCCTGGCCACACATCAGGAGGCATGGAGACGCACTATCCAAAATGCTGAGGCCTCTTTTGAGAAGTCATGGCGAACAAGTCTCGAAGAGAAACAACAAAGCAGAAAGAACCACAACTTGGAAACAACATCACCCAAGGAGACTTTCTGCTGTGCTTTCTGCAACCGGACTTGCCTATCTCGGATTGGCCTTCTTAGTCATCAACGCGCTTGTAGAAAGCGTGGGATGAGTCCTTCCTGAATCTTCGTTCGCGAAGAAAAGCTAAGAAATCTGCATTCTGAAACTGCGTTATATGGCAGTGTAGATTCAGCCATACATATATGCTCAGAAGAGATGGGGGAAAGGGGACTCTGTTACACATAATCTCAGACTATGTCTATGATTGTACTGGTGACATATGCACAATTTGGAATATAAATTGAAATTCAATGATCAGTTGAAAAACCCATTCGTATATGCACCTCTTATGAGTGCATAGATTCCTTTGACAGCGCATAGCTACTTTTAACCATGTCTCAGAAATAATTACAGAGGGCAATAAGTTATCAGGAAACGACAACAGTAAGTATCATACAGATTAATTTAAGGAATCCTATTGGTCACTATGCTGTAGTTGACTTATACAGATAGTATTTAAGACCTACTTTTATTCACTGAAGCGATTTTCCCCCATGTAGTATAGTCTGATTTTTACTCTTCTGCATAGAAAAGCAACCACGGAAGAAATTGCCACTCGGATTATCGGAAACAGTCCAAACAGAAATTGGCCCATCTCATACTAGTCACCATCAGAAGTAGTGCATCCAAATATTTAAGCTTTGGGAGTGCACTATTGACTTCAGGAATCAATGCTCAGAGAGAAAATATGGTGTTCAGACCTTTACAAAGAGACAAGGAAGTTCCACTGCACAAACCACCACCGATAGGAATGGAAGCTGTGCTTGAACACAATCTACATGGCGGACTGCATCTCAGATCGCCAGACAAAGGAAGACTTGTCAAAAAGAGAAGTAGCATTCGCTTTGCAGCACCTGCAAACTGTAGAGAAAAGGGACGTTACTTACCTCTTCTGAGTAGTGATCTGATGGAAGGGGTGGGTAGTCACATTGTTCTATCTTTTTACATAAGGAATACAAGTTCATTTTGTCGCCATAGAATGGACTTTGCAATGCAGCCATCTGTACGTACGGGGGGGAAAAGATGGACAAATACACTTTTGAGAGACATTGAAGAATACTATTTCAAATAAATAAGAACTATTTCAAGGAGCTACCGTTTTTAGGTAATACCAGTTAAGAAATACAGCTAATTTAGGTTAGAGCAGTGTTTCCCAACCTTTTTTGAGCCGCGGCACACTTTTTACATTTGCAAAATCCTGGGGCACACCACCAACCAAAATGACACGAAATGACACTCTAACACAGTCATACATATAGGTAATGTTTTTAAAATGTATCTATATACTCAGTGTGAAACCTGGGCCTGTTTCAATGAACTCAACATACAGTAGATAACCTGGCAGAAAGACACAAACTTCCCACACAGAACTCCCATAACCAAGAGAAAATACTATAAGAGTTTGGTGGGCATTGACCTTGAGTTTTGGAGTTGTAGTTCACCTATATCCAGAGAGCACTGTGGACTCAATGTTAGATCAGGACCAAACTTGGCATGAATACTCAATATGCCCAAATGTGAACACAGATGGAGTTTGGGGAAAATAGACCTTGACATTTGGGAGTTACAGTTTCTGGAGGGGGGGGGGGGGCTTTGAAAGACCAGCAGTCTCCCTCTCACTTAGGTTGCCCCCTCCCTCCCCGCCAGACTTGAATTGGGGTTGTGGGGAGCAGGAGCCTCACTCATCACCTGCGCAGCTCCTCGGGGGTCAGTGGGGTGACACATGTGGGCATCTGGGGCTGGTGAAGCAGGCAGGAGGGAAGGCGGCGGCGGGCAAGGAGCCGGAGGGAGGCTGAGAGTGGTTTCACGCGCACCGGGGAGGAGGGAGGGGCGGGGCCGGTGCTGGACTCAACCATCCTGCATTAGGCCTGGGGGGGGGGGAGGCAAGAGGTGGTCTCTACTTGGGGAAAGGGAGGCGGGCCTGCCCAATGCCGGGCGCGGGAGAGCCCAAGTAGACAACGGGTGGGGAGGGGGGTATTTGTAATTTTGTGCCTTTATCGAGTTAGGTTTCTTAGGGTTTTTATACCTTTAGACTCCCCCCCCCCTTTCCTGGAGGTTCCAATTTCCCACGGCACACCTGATGATCGCTCACGGCACACTAGTGTGCCCCGGCACACTGGTTGGGAAACACTGGGTTAGAGAAATCAGCACTACCCCTCTCTATATAATTCCAAAAAATGTTGCATTACCTTCGTTTTGTTTTATGCTCTGCCTCAAATTCCACTGTATTGGTTTGAATAATTTAAATAGTCCAGTAAAGTAGATACTTCTAACATTATAGCCAATTTATGTCATCTTTGTAATTAAAATTTATTTCTGTGACCAGAATATTACTTTAAAATGTTTAGTGTGAAGAAGTTTTTCCTGCATATAGAGCAGGCCTGGGCAAACTTCAGCCCTCCAGGTGTTTTGGACTCCAACTCCCACAATTCCTAACAGCCGGTAGGCTGTTAGGAATTGTGGGAGTTGGAGTCCAAAACACCGGGGGGGGGCCGAAGTTTGCCCAGGCCTGATATAGAGGAAACTCTGTATAAACATTCATTTATAAACAAAAACTTGCTGCTAATACTACTGGGTCTAAGCTTGCATTTCTAAGATGGGTGTCTAAGGCCTTTTCTGCACTGCCATATAATCCGTATTGTCAATGCAGATGATCCACATTATCTGCTTTGAACTGAGTCTACACTGCCATATAACCCATATAACCCAGTTCAAAACAGATAATCTGGATTTTATATGGCGGCATCCACACCGCCCCTATATTCCAGGATCTGATCCCAGATTATCTCCTTATCCCAGGGCCCTTGGTTGCGCAATGGGTTAAACCCTTGTGCCAGCAGGACCACTGACTGACAGGTCAGTGGTTCAAATCCGGGGACAGCGGGTTGAGCTCCCTTTGTCAGCTCCAGCTCCCCATGAAGGGACAAGCCTCCCACAGGTATGGTAAAACATCAAACACCCGGGCATCTTTTGGGCAATGACCTTGCAGATGGTCAATTCTCTCACACCAGAAGCGACTTGAAGTTTCTCAAGTCGCTCCTGACACCAAATATACTGTAGATATAGAGATAGAGTGGAGATTCATACAATCCAGTTTAAAGCAGATAACCTGGGGTCAGATCCTGGGATATAGGACAGTGCGGAAAGGGATTAGGTCCCTTCTACACAGCTGAATAAAATCCCACTTTATCTGCTTTGAGATGGAATATATAGCAGTGTGGACTCAGATATCAAAGCAGCTATTGTGGGATTTTCTGCCTTGATATTCTGGGTTATATGACTGTGTCGGAGGGGCCTTAGTCTCCTGAACCCTCAACACACTTTTCACAGGGGAACAGAGACCTCGACTGACGCCAAATGAAGTTTCAACATTAATCTGTAACATAGTATGGCTTGAAGTAAAATATTAAGAACTTCAGTGGACATACGTGAGCTCATGCATGCACCTCAAGTTGTTTTCTAGAATATATTTGTTCTAATGATATTTTCTTGGATTTTACTAAAGTAACCACCGTCCAGATATAATGGTAAACCCTAAATTTATCTAAAAGAGGCCATATAACCATCAAGTACTGCAAAAACCCAACAAGATTTTGTTAAATTATTTATTTCTATTTATAGCTCACCCTTCCCCTAGGACTTTAGCTATTTTCCCGAAATGGCACCAATGAAGGTTGAACCATCATCTGTTTGTGTACACCGACATATGTTTAGAGGATTATGCATATTGTCTCATTACCCGCCCCAACTACTCTCTTTTTACATTCAACAAGAAACTTTATATGAAGCTAACTTATTAAGTCAAACTATTGGCTATTTGGGTCATCTGAGGTAGAAATTGGGTGGGACTAAGATGCTACTGAATGATAGTGCCCATCATTACAATTGACTATGCTACTCAGGGTTTCTCGAAGGTGCAGTCCAACAACATTTGGAGGACAACACACCAGCCCCTTCCACACATACACAGAAGCACATACACAATCTGCAGTGAATAACAGTCGCTTCTAGGCCTGGGCAATCATGGTTCTAAATGGTTCTAAAGTACTTACAAAACTAAAGTTCTGGTGGTGAACACTAGGTGGCGCTGGTGCTTTGCTTCTACAGTGTTGCTAAAGTTCTGGTGGTGAAAACTAGGTGGCGCTGGTGCTTTGCTTCTACAGTGTTGCTAAAGTTCTGGTGGTGAAAACTAGGTGGCACTGGTGCTTTGCTTCTACAGTGTTGCTAAAGTTCTGGTGGTGAAAACTAGGTGGCGCTGGTGCTTTGCTTCTACAGTGTTGCTAAAGTTCTGGTGGTGAAAACTAGGTGGCGCTGGTGCTTTGCTTCTACAGTGTTGCTAAAGTTCTGGTGGTGAAAACTAGGTGGCACTGGTGCTTTGCTTCTACAGTGTTGCTAAAGTTCTGGTGGTGAACACTAGGTGGCGCTGGTGCTTTGCTTCTACAGTGTTGCTAAAGTTCTGGTGGTGAAAACTAGGTGGCGCTGGTGCTTTGCTTCTACAGTGTTGCTAAAGTTCTGGTGGTGAACACTAGGTGGCGCTGGTGCTTTGCTTCTACAGTGTTGCTAAAGTTCTGGTGGTGAACACTAGGTGGCACTGGTGCTTTGCTTCTACAGTGTTGCTAAAGTTCTGGTGGTGAACACTAGGTGGCGCTGGTGCTTTGCTTCTACAGTGTTGCTAAAGTTCTGGTGGTGAAAAACTAGGTGGCGCTGGTGCTTTGCTTCTACAGTGTTGCTAAAGTTCTGGTGGTGAACACTAGGTGGCGCTGGTGCTTTGCTTCTACAGTGTTGCTAAAGTTCTGGTGGTGATCACTAGGTGGCGCTGGTGCTTTGCTTCTACAGTGTTGCTAAAGTTCTGGTGGTGAACACTAGGTGGCGCTGGTGCTTTGCTTCTACAGTGTTGCTAAAGTTCTGGTGGTGAACACTAGGTGGCGCTGGTGCTTTGCTTCTAGTGTTGCTAAAGTTCTGGTGGTGAACACTAGGTGGCGCTGGTGCTTTGCTTCTACAGTGTTGCTAAAGTTCTGGCGGTGAACACTAGGTGGCACTGGTGCTTTGCTTCTACAGTGTTGCTAAAGTTCTGGTGGTGAAAACTAGGTGGCGCTGGTGCTTTGCTTCTACAGTGTTGCTAAAGTTCTGGTGGTGAACACTAGGTGGCACTGGTGCTTTGCTTCTACAGTGTTGCTAAAGTTCTGGTGGCGAACATTTCAGAACTCTACCAAAACTTTTAAAATTTCGTTATAAATGGCAGTTCCTAATTGGTTCTGTCTTAAAAATCACCAATAATGAAATAACAATGAAGTTTTGAAAGTTTTGTTATTTATTTATTTATTTCCAGCATTTTACCCCACTCTTCTCAACCCCCGTGGGGGGGGGGGGGCTCAGAGCGGCTTACAAAAAGGCACAATTCGATGCCCACACAATAAAATACAGTATAAAACCCCAGAAACATTCAACATTAAAATACAATTACATTAAACATCATACGCATTCATTTAAGTTAAAAACAGGGTTCCGCCCATAAAAAGCATTGAGCCCTATTCATCAACTTTCCATTAAAATCCAATCTAAAATGCTGCCTTGTGCTAGTGTGCAAACGCCTGGTCCCATAGCCAGGATTTTTCTTTTTTCCTGAATGCCAGGAGGGATGGAATTGATCGTATGTCACTGGGAAGCGCGCTCCACAGACGGGGAGCCACCACCGAGAAGGCCCTCTCTCTCGTCCCTACCAACCGTGTTTGAGAAGTTGGCGAGCGCGAGAGCAGGGCCTCCCCGGATGGTCTTAAATTACGAGGTGGGACATAGAGGGAGATGCGTTCGAACAAGCAAGCTGGGCCAGAACCGTATAGAGCTTTAAAGGTCAAAACCAGCACTTTGAATTGAGCTTGGAATTGGACAGCCAGCCAGTGGAGCTGACACAACAGGGGGGTGTTATGCTCCCTATATGTGGCTCCCGTTAGTAATCTGGCTGCCGCCCGTTGGACTAGTTGTAATTTCCGAACTGTCTTCAAAGGCAGCCCCACGTAGAGTGCGTTGCAGTAATCTATTTGGGATGTGACCAGAGCATGGACGACCGTAGCCAGATCAGACTTCCCAAGGTACGGGCGCAGCTGGCCCCGTACCTGTTAGAGTTCTGAACTGTTCACCACCAGAACTTTAGCAACACTATAGAAGCCAAGCACCAGCGCCACCTAGTTTTCACCACCAGAACTTTAGTTTTGTAAGTACTTTAGAACCATTTAGAACCATGATTGCCCAGGCCTAGTAGCTTCCCTAGGTTTCATCTCAAGTTCTGCCTGAATATGATAGAATACAAACTAAGACCTTTTATATACAACCAATGAACTATGGGTTTTTTTCCCACCAGTGTAAAAAATTATTCCTTGATGTAAAATATGTTTGCACAGTCCTTAATACATATACTCTTCTGGTTACTTTCGGAAAAGCTAATCCCTTTTTTTTTAACATACATATGCCATTCAACTGATTACTATTAGGTTTGATCAAATTTATTGCCATGGCCCATTTTACTTCCACTTCACTATTTCTGTTTGTAGGTGCCTTCAAGGTACCTGTTGACTTATGCTGACCCCACGGATTTCATAGGGTTTCCTAAGGCAAAGAATCCTCAGAGGTGGTTTTGCCAGTCCCTTCCTATGAAATCTAACTTGCAACACCTTGTATTCATTAGCAGACTCCCATCCAATTTTTAACCAAGGGCTGACCCTGCTTAGCCTTCAGGATATGGCAGAATCTCGTGCTTCTAGGGTATACTTAGGCCCCTTCTACACTGCAACATATAATACAGATTATCTGCTTTGAATTGGATTATATGGCAGTGTAGACTCATATAATCCAGTTCAAAGCAAATAATATGGATTATTATTATTATTTATTTATTACATTCTTATACCGCCATTCTCAGCCCGAAGGTGACTCATGGCGGTTTACAAAGCGGCACAATTCGATGCCCAACAATATAAAACATAGCTAAAAATTTCAATTGCATATAAAAACATAATAAAACCATAAATCCTCCACAATTCATTACCAAATCATTGTCCAGTCGCGTTGTCCAGCCATTCCGAGATCAGAGTTATCAGCTACACTTCAAGAAAAAGCCTGTTCAAATAACCGGGTCTTAACTTTTTTTTAAATGTTAAGAGGGTGGGGGCCGATCTAATATCTCTGCGGAGGGCATTCCACAGCTGAGGGCACCGCTGAGAAGGCCTGCCTCTCGCCCTTGCCAGCCCATCTATGAGGATGGCGGGACGAGAGCAGGGCCTCCCCAGAAGATCTTAAATTTCGAGATGGTTCGTAAGGAGAGATACGTTCGGACAGATAGGTAGGGCCAGAACCGTTTTGGGCTTTATAGGCTAAAGCCAGAACTTTGAATTGTGCTCAGTAGCAGGTAATTCATAGTGCTGGCTTTAGCTGCTTTGATAATCTGGATTATATGGCAGTGTATAAGGGGCCTTAGTAAAATATCAAATTACGGTGGGGTGTGTTTCAGTTCAAGTAAAAAAAAAGATAAATGCGGGAAATCACTTTTCACAATGTTCTCAATTTATTTCATCTTCATTCTTTTCAATTATAAGTGGATGGTGGGTTCAAGATCCATATGGCATCAAAACATTGGTGTTTTCCTTCACAAAATTATAATCCATAAAGTGACATATTTTCAAATATAATCCGGATTACA